>JARUHQ010000002.1:11378258-12046383 GCA_029955515.1 Chrysomela aeneicollis
CTTTGAATCGAATTAGGGCTATTTGTCGATCTCAAATACACAGGGTGTCCCTCCGGAAACTGCATCGATCAAAACTATAAGTAGGCCGATTTTGAAAATTTGGAAACTTCACTATTGTTATCACAAAACACTATTAAATGAATTATAGAAAACTTCAGAAAATAAACTGAAGAAACGAAGCTGGAGTCCTCAACATGTGAAAGCAACTAAGAGGCGTCCTTTCTTTGAAACAATGTTGTTTTCATTCTGAAATCGTTTAGTCAACTTTAGTGGGTTCCTTTGAGAGTACAATTTCTTCACCTAACAATAAGATTATCTTCTTAAATTTACAATATACATCATATTCATTCTGAGCCAATTATCTCAGAAGAAGTTTAGATGTAAACCCTGTTGAAGCAATTCGAGTTGAAGATATAGATTTTCTACTCGAGCAGTAGGTACTGAATGTATTAATAATTCCCAAATCGTTTTCAATAATAGAATGTAAACATTCTCACTCAGCCGCTTGACTAACGGTCGTGTTTTGTAGCACCATCGCATACCCACAGATTAAAAAACTTTACAGATGAGAACAGACAGAGCAAATAAAATTAGAGAGAGATGTCGAAAGCGCAAAATTTTAAGGTCCAGTCATAGATATGCGCAGGCGCTAAAATATCGATCGAGTTTTGTTTACATCGTTGTCATCATTTTGTTGGTTATGTTACAACTTTTTTTCGTTTTACACGATTCACGATCCAGTATTTCGGATGGGTTTATTTTCTTACAATGTATAATACATGAAGATTTTCAGGATTATCATAGCACAGATTAAACAACCTGTGATCATAGGTATACCTTCATTAACTGGAATGTGAATGAGGTACAATAATATGTTTATTGTTAAACATTACTATGTGCATATGAAGATTGCAAATCATCATCGGAGAATATCAAATTACATTGTTTTCCAATGGACGAAAAAGTGTGAGTACTTATATTGAGTGAGATTGACTTCAATCAAACTTTTCCATTTAATGAGAATATCACCAAGCAACTGCGATGCGCAAAATTTGAAGGTCAATGAAAACGGATGTCGGTACATCAAACAAAATGGGCGGAGTGTCTCGTCTGTATAAGGTTTTCTAATATGTGGCATGGCATACCTGCGATACTCTTGCATGATCATTTCCAGTCATAATTATATTTAATCTAATTAGTAATTACTTGTGTTTTATACTATCTGGTCGTGGAGAAAATGCAGTATGTTACTCGTTTAGAATGAACAATTAGTTACTCATGGTTCTTTCTAATCGTATTATTATTTTTTTCATTCTTCAACCTTGTTACGAAATCTACTATTCCTAAATGAAAATATCCGTCATGGTCTATAATAATTCTACGTTTGATTTAATGATACGACACATTCTTCAATTATTATACAGTTTCTTCAAAGTATCATTATGATGAAATAACTACGGTTTCGTCAAAATACGTCATGGTGAAATACTCGGTAAAATATTATGGAGTAGTGGTTAATATTCAACTGATGTATCTTCTTAACGTCATGTTTATTTTGAGTCACCCTTGACTTCTTCAACCTCCCCTTCTATCAAGTGCCTTCTTTAATAATTCGAAATTGAAAACCTGAATCTTGTATCGCCCAGAATAAATCATTTGGCATTCAAATTGTATGCACCCTTCTATCCACAAGCTGGGGGGCTATGATTTGTTAACTATGTAAATTAGAAAGAGTACCACGACTTTTTTCTTTACCTATATTTCTAGTTGTCTTCTTTCTTCTAGATGAAATTGAATTTCATTCAACAACTGCTCAAAGTTATCCAGTTATGCCAAGTTTATTCAGAACATTTTCATTTAGGTCTCAGTGGATGGAACTTGAGAAGAGAAATTGCCGGATAACCCTAAAGACAAAAGCCATTTCAAATATTGTCACAATCATTGTCGCTTATACAGGGTGCGGCACCGAAAACGAAACAGATCGAATATCTTATAGACACATGTGTTGTGAAAAAAATGCAAAAACACGTCGATTTGTAAACCAAGGGGGACATCTTTCTGCCATAACCTCAAATGACAGTGTATGAACAGTGTATGAACTTAAAAATTGTAAAGGCTTGCATAAATTTTACTCCAATCATTCCAAACTACAATAATTCACAATAGCTGCTCAAAGTGTTCTCCATTAACTGCCATACATGAGTATAAGTTAGTCTCGAAACGTCTGAGGTTTTGGAGCATTTCTGGAGTTATTTGACGACATTCGTACCTTTGAATAAAATTTTTTTTTCCGCAAGAGGGCGCCAAAATGAAAAGTTACGAAGCGAACACTCACATGGCTGAATTCCTTTTCAAATTACCTTTTCAGTGATGTGTCACACTTAGTACTTTCCTTATTTAAATTGTATGGGTGATAGTGACCAAGGGGAGAAGAGAGAGGTATGAGGTTTCGTTTTCGGTGCCGCACACTGTATGTCTGAAATCGTGATTTAATTATGATGAAGAGAACACGGTGTAATAGTGCTCAAATCGGGATAGTACTTTCGAATTATGAAATGAAATAATTCACGTCCATTGTCGATCAGGGGTCGAGGGGTTATTTTTTAGAAAGATCAAATTTCTCAATTCTGATAAGTTTAAAGCTTATAGGATTTGTAAGTTATATACCTGAAGTACTTGAAATAATTAAAAGTATGTGTGAGTCAGTGGTGAGGGTATACTCGCTGTAAACGCTGTAAACGCGATAACTTTTCGTATGAATCAAAAACAGAAATGTTGGAAACAAAAAAACTATACAAAAATACCACTAAAAAAAGAAATCCCTTTATGATGTGACTATACTAAACAAACTGAGTAATGTGAAGAATGCAAATGACTTTTGGTAAACTTTGAAGCAATTTCGCAATAGGCACAATCAGTCATACATACAGATACCTGTATGGAAAGAAATTTACGAGAATAGACTTCCTCCAAGAAACATCAATAATACAATTTTATTTGATGCGAGAAACGAATTATCAGATGGTGATATAACCCTACATGAATTAAAAATATGTTTACTAAACTGTAAAAATAATAAGGCTTCCGGTGAGGATGGTATGCCTTATGAGTTTCTGAAACACTTACCGGAAAATTGGCTTATATATCTTTGCGCACTTTTTTTTTTCGTTGTGGTTGCACCGATAATGTATTCGTCCTCAACAGTATAATACAACTTCAGCTTCGTCTCAAGAACCATCAACTTTTTTTTGCATTCATCGATTTCAAAAGAGCATTTTATTCAATTGATCATGATAAACTGTGGCATGTGTGTGTGTGTTTATATATACTGGAATAAATGTCTGCTCAATTCAAGACTATTATGTTTCCAACTAAATACACTCATACCAATATTATAGATTTCTTGAATCGTAAATGAATGGAGTTCTTCGTGAGAATAATACAATATTTCAGATTGAGAACACAATATATTCAAATCAAGACAATCATAATCTCTGAATGACTCGCATTTTTCTTGAACAAAAAGAATCAGATTTTCAGTTTTAGCTGTAGATTATTTTGTTTCAAGAATTTTATCAAATTAGAGGAATTATATTATATATTTCTTGAAATGAGAATCATCCTCAACTTCCGTTCTCTTATTGGGGCTCTCATCAATCACATCATCACTTGCAGATCTTCTTCTCGACAACCTTTCCCCCTATTCGTAGAGATTATTTCTGAACTTGTCCACCAGTTTACCTCGCAATAAAGTTGTATTCCTCTGGTTTCAAACTACTGAAAAATATAAAATGTATCATTCACAACTCCATGTAGGTACAATGTGAGAGATAATCTGACTTAGCACAATGCATGGTTATTATATTTCTTCAAATCTGGGTTCACATTCTTACTACTGAATTCATTTTCCTTGGATCGAAATTGGTGAAAAAATGTAAAAATATGTTAGGTATAACATGCGATATCAAAATACCTAAAATGTCTACGAGTTCAAGAAGCTCTTTTCCACTGTTCAATCAGTGTTTGGACAAATTTAATTATCATTCATCCGCACATAGGTACCTAACCCCAATTTTCACTCACTATGCCGATCCTGGTTATTCAAGTTTTTCACGAATTATCAGTTTTCGAGATGATATAGCTACTTTAATTGATTGGATACACAATAATACCTACCCAAGAATGAACGTCGATAAGATATAGGCATGTAACTTACCTCTAAAAGTGGTAATTATATCCTCAGATATCTCCTAAGACCCTAGTTTTTCTTTCATGGTAAGCCAATATTTCTATGCCAATAAAATAGGTTGAACTGGTTGAACAAAGATGGATGCACGACAAGAGCACCGAAACAACACACTCACACCGTTTGGCAACATTCTCGGCTCGAAGGGATCGCAATTATATTCAAGAAAATGTTATGGTCAATCCAAAGAAACTTTCTCAGAGATTTACTTATTCAGAGATTAATTGTCTTGTCAATCTAGTTATTGAAGAAAATGCTACATATGTTATTTTGAGAGAAGACATTCCGTGATATATTTTTCAAGAACTTCATTATTTTTTCTGGATACTTTGAATTTCTTGAATTGAGAACATTTTGTTATACCAAATGAATATTCCAGTGATATAATTTTCTACAATTGACATATTCAATAAATTAATTTCAAATAAATTAATTCAGAAGAAGAATGCGCTTTTTCGAAACAAGAATTGGACGTTGAACAAATATATCGTTTTCATTTGAGAATTTGTTTTTATGTGTGTAGTTTGAAATCTGTATAATGTTGCTACAGTCGGAATTAAATCGAATAATCAACTCTCAAAAAAATTTGATGTCACTTGTGGAGTCTTACAAGGTGAAAGCCTAAGCCCTTTACTTTTCTCGTTGTTTATCTCCGACATGGATTTATATTTCCGTGAGAATCGAGCTCGTGTTATAAATATCGATCAAATAACTGACATTGTTTTGATTTTGTATGCCGACGACCTAGTGATCCTTGCCTATACAGAAATTGATCTATCTCGTAAATTAGGTATTCTTGAAAGATACGCTTCTGAAAATCACCTAGAAATCAACACTTCGAAATCGAAGATAATGCGTTTTTCTAAAAGCTGCTTCAAAACAAAGTACAACTACCATTTTCACATTAATCGCTCCGAAATTCAGATAGTGAACAAATACATATATTTGGGGGTTACTTTCGTCTCTTTGTCGCTTTTAAGAGAAATGGCATATTCATCTGTCTCTAAGGCAAACCAAGCAATTGGATCCGTCATCTCGCTACTCTCAAAATCGAAAACTAAATCCTGGGAAGCACGAATCAGACTTTACAATTCCATAATAATAAGTTCTTTCTCTTCATGCCTAACTAAACTACGCAACACTAATTACGTCGCACCCCGAAATTTTGCCCCTGTTTAAATTTTAATAACTTTTTTCTTATTTGAACAATTTGAATTCTGTTGGAACTGTTCGCTAGCTCAGTTTTTCAGCATCAATCTTGTACTTCTTCGATACCTAAGATTATTTCCATAAAATTGCTACAGGATGTTTTTTGGAACTGTGCAAAATTTCTAAATTTTCAAAAGGATCCCAAATGAAGAAAAACAGTTTTTCTTCAACTTTAACAGCAGAGGCATGAAGATTATCTCATTACCTTCGGCCATTTCCAAAATTGCCTTCTTATCACTTTTCTTTACAGAGTGATCTCAAAAAATCAATTTTTTGGTTTTGCAGTCATAACTTTTTTCCCAATCAACCGATTTTCAAAATCCTAGGCTCATTTTGAGGCTGAAACCTCATGAGAAGATTTGAAGATCAGAATCAACTCAAGATGAACATTCAAGATCGAGGGTTTCCTCAAAGGTGACCCAAATCTGAAACACTCTGTAAATCCCGACTGGGAGGAGAATTAAATGAAAATCAACTTGATATTTCATTCTGGATACATCCAGATCTTTTTTTTCTTTCAGTTGTCAAAAATTGTGCGTGAGAAAACCGAACTGAAACGCCATCATGTTGTAGAAAAAAAAATCAGCCCAAAAAAATGCATGGTCCGTAACCAACGTAACAAGAATCATAATGAGTGACTGACATGACAGGTTGAAAATTACGTTCTCGTGAAAATGAAGATCAGAACAGAAAAAACTATTCGTAGGTCTTTCTTTTCTGAAGATATAAGACTCCATAAAAAAATAAAAAAATAAAAAAAAAATCTGTATACAACAAAATTTCAGGGTAACCTTCTCACCCCTTATACAAAGTCTTCCATCAAGTTTTGAATTTTTTTCGAAGAATATAATTGTTCAGACCCCCAAAAAAATTTTATACGTACTCCTATGAAACAAATTTTGTTATCTATTTGATCAACTTTTTCCACTGAACACAGCTATGGGTACCGCTTGTCTCGATTCTGAAAAATAACTTTTTTTTCGCCCTGTACATCAAACTATGATAATTGGAGTACCCGAGTTTGGGCGATTCGTAGTAGTTTTGTACGAAACCCATGAGAACAATATGTAAAAAAAATCGCAAAAATCTCCTTCCCCTTCATCCGTACCCAAAGTACCCCAAGGGGGGAAATGTGTTTACCGATATATCTAACCGTTTGACCAGCAAACATCCTCAAAAAAATTTTGGGGGGGGAATAGGCCAAATTTTTTTTTCAGTCTTTTTGGTGGTGATATTTTCGTTTCGATCAAACAACGTTTTGGATATTTTTCTTTTTTAATCGGGATTTCGAGGGAGATTTAGATTTGGGTCACCTTTGCAGAAACCCTTGATCTTCAATATTTATTTTTAGTCAATTCTAATCTTCATATCTGTTCATCTAACGTTTCAGCTTCAAAATGATCCTGAGATTTTGAAAATGGGTTGAAGAGGAAAAAAGTTATGACTGCAAAACCAAAAAATTGATTTTTTGAGGTCACTCTGTAAATAAAAGAGATAAGAAGACAATCTAGGAGATGGCTCAAGTTAATGAGATTCCCTTTATGCCTCTGCTGTTAAAGTTGAAAAAAAACTGTTTCTCTTCATTTGGGATCCTTTTGAAAATTCCGAAATTTTGCACAGTTTCAAAAAACACCTTGTAGCAATTTTCTGAAAGAAACCTCATGTAACAAAAAAAGACAAGATTATAGCTAAAGGACTGAGCTAGCGAACAGCGCGAACAGAATTCGAATTGTTCAAATCAGAAAAAAGTTATTCAAATTTCAACAGGGGCAATATTTCGGGGTGCGACGTAATTAGTGTTGCGTAGTTTATTTGGGGCCCTAACTACTGTGAAATATTGGAGAGGGTGCAAGTCAAATTCTTCAAGAGGCTCCTTCTGCTCCCTATCAACACTCCAGATTACTTGATACGCCTGGAGACCGGATCTATCCACCTTGAATACATTGTTTTCAAGCACACTCTGAACTGGTTGATAAAACTGTTATCTATGGATAATGACCGGTACCCTCGGAAGTGTCTTTTGAGATTGTTTGAATTGGGTGGTGAAGAGTTTAGGTATAACTGGTTCAATAAGGTGAAACTATGGTTTGAGTCTATCAACTGCCTAGATATACTGATCTAACTGACCTTCTTCTTTTGAAATCAAAAAAGAGCGAAATACTCGAAAAATTTTCAAAGAAATGTCATGATGAAGATTTAAATAAACTATCAATGTCCAGGTATATTATGTTCAATCCAATATATCCAACAGCCAACTCACCTCAAAGTTACCTCACTCATATTCCCATTCATGTCATCCGCTTAGTCGCCCAGTTACGCCTAACCTATAAAAATTCGGCGTTCAAACGTATAAATTACATGATTGAATTCGGTGAAATTTGCTCTATCTGCAATAGATACGAATGTCAAACATTGGAGCACATTTTATTTGAGTGTCCCATTCTTGGTGCTGTCAGGCCCAAGAGGCATTCGTTTCTAACGAATTATGAAACCTTCGTAAACTCCTTGCATAACCTAAGCCATGCTAACGCCAAAGTTCTATCTGATTTTATAATCGAAGTCTTCAAACTATGTGCCTTTGTTTGTTAATGAATAATAATAATGTTATATTAATTGTGAACATACTAATTTAGGTATTCCTGCAGTGTTTTCGTTGTATTTTCTTTTTTTTTTCTTTCCTCCTAGAAAGTTTTTTTTTATGTTACTATTAGATGTATATATCTTGGGAAACAATAAAGAATTGAATTGAATTATACTCATCAGAAATTGGCAACAAATAATACATAAATATATTGTGAACACTATGTAACAGAAAATATTTCTATTTTTCATTGATATCGAAATATACTGTCGTGGTTACCTGATTTTGGATAAATGAATTCAAATAAATGCCAGCAGAACTCATTATGCAGTGTGAATAAATGACTATATAGTTATGCAAAATAAACAATTGTTCATAAATTGGCGTGCAATGAAAATCAAGTCGCATAAATGAGTAGGCGTAAATTACTTCGTTTAATTCAATTAAGAGCTTTGTAATGAGTTATGAGTTCCGTTTTATTAATTCCAATGGTAGACAAAATATGTAGTGCTGGTTGAATATGGAACAATGGTTTTCCATCACGTTAATCCTTAAAAGCTTTCATATTTTCTGTCCAGGTCTAATTCAATTTTGGAATGAGATATTTGTTTTCCAAAATTGTTCTTGAATGGGCGATTTGATTGTTTCCAAACAAAGAAAATACAAATTGAACTTCAACAAGACATGTTCGAAATTGTTGTTACTTGGATATCTTTAGAGATTTGAATATCATTAAAGTCTGATGGTAGAAACCTTATGATATACATTGTACAGGATGGGCAAATTCAGATGTTTGCATAGGGCAGCTCGGTAACTATAATAGGAGATACAAAAAAATGAAGCTCTTATTCTCGATCTGTTTTTTTTTCAAGTCAAATTCACAGGCGAATACAAATATTTGGTATTACTCCTGTTTTAGAGTTATAAACAAAAGTTAGATTTCTCGACATTAGACACATGTGAATATCATGATTGTTTGTAAAGTTACGAGATGATAACATCTACACACCCTGAACAGAGCATATATAGTCCTTAGAAGATTTTGAATGTCTTAGTATTCACGTCATTTTTAAAACTGGTAATTGAGAAACTCCCTTGAAGTCAATGAACGGTTTCAAAAGCATCTGGACGTATTTGAAAATTCTTGAGGAGATCATCAAAAACCTTTGTAATTCTTCAAAAACTTCAGGATTCTCTCGGAAGTTTATTTTAGATCTCATGAAGATATGAGTTATTCAGAGTAGTATTCCAGAAGGCAATTTATAGTGAATAATATGGATAAAAGATGCATATCCAAGTTGGTGAAGGTCTCGAAAAATCGAAACTACTGATTCAAAAACTAAGTACCTATACATTTTGTAGATTGATTGCTAAAAGTGGCAATTAAGAGGCGCTTCAAGTTTTGGTATATCTCTCAAAATAGAACAGAAATCATTTACGACATAATGAAATCTTTCGAAGAACACTGATGTTTTTAATTTCAATTCAAAAGGATGAATATAAGTATATATTGGTGTGGAGTGGACATCAAAACGCGCACTAATGATGTATTCATCCAATATCTGATATACAGGGTGTCCCAATAAGGTCGGCGAGGTACGATATTATGGAAACCATAAACCTTAGGGCTCCTAGAAAAAAATTTTGATGACTAAATCGGCCAAGAGAAATTGATGTAAAATATTTTCAAGTTCCTAAAATTACCGCTAGAGAGCACAACTAGTATGACATAAATGAAAATTCGATTTTTCTCGGGAAATCACCATATCAAGGTACTGTATCAATGACGGAAATGAAGAGTTCAGCAAAATTTGCGTCAGTTTGTTCTTTTACTTCTTTTCATATCTCGAAAAATAATGGTGGAAGAAGCTGTTGAAAAAATATTTTTTTAAATCGCTGTATCTCCTGAACCCTTGCTCCAAATTCGATCAACTTGGGCACGTTTGAAAGATAATTTCACAATCATTCGAACGCTCCATTCGATGTTGATCTTTAGTTCACACCACGTCTACTAGAGGGCGTTGTTCACCCAAGGTTCAGTTTTTTCTGATTTTCTCAAAAAATCCAAATGGAATGCTACAAATTTGTATCATCACATTTAAAAAGAATGAAATTATCTACAGTTTGGTAAAAACCGCGATTCGATATCTTATTGTTGAAAAAAAAATCTACGATTTCCGTTATCTTCAGTTAGTCTGCATTGCATGCAAAATATGAGGTAATTCAATCCAATTCACCTGTGCTAGTGATTAAAACGAATATTATTCAAATGTTCAGCCTTTTGGTGCATTTGCGCGTTGATCTAATATTCCGTACTATACGCAAAATAACAATTGATGCAAATGCCACTTACTGAGAATGAAAAAGTGACTTTTAATAATAATAAATAGAAGAATATCAAATACCCTCTACATTCTGAAGCCATTTCTATCACACATCTTTATCGACAACGTGATACTGACAAAAAAAATGTCCCTACAAATGTTCAAAATGCATTCCATTATTTTCAATGCAACTAGCATGATTGAAGAACGATTCCCATAGATATCACGATGAAAATAGAGGAATAGTTTGCATCAATTGTTATTTTGCGTATAGTACGGAATATTTGATCAATGCACGAATGCACCAAAATGGTGAACATTTGAATATTAACCGTTTTAATCACTAGCACAGGCAAATAGGATTGAATTACCTCATATTTTGCATGCAATGCAGACTAACTGAAGATAACGGAAATCGTAGATTTTTTTTTTCAACAATAAACTTGATTTTTTCAGGTTAAATTAGTTATTTGCAAATAACCCAAAAACGAATGAAGATATCGCATCGCGGTTTTCACCAAACTGTAGCTAATTTCATTCTTTTCAAATGTGATGATACAAATTTGTAGCATTCCATTTGAATTTTTTGAGAAAATCAGAAAAAACTGAACCTTGGGTGAACAACGCCCTCTAGTAGACGTGGTGTGAACTAAAGATCAACATCGAATGGAGCGTTCGAATGATTGTGAAATTATCTTTCAAACGTGCCCGAGTTGATCGAATTTGGAGCAAGGGTTCCGGAGAAATAGCGATTTAAAAAAAATATTTTTTCAACAGCTTCTTCCACCATTATTTTTCGAGATATGAAAAGAAGTAAAAGAACAAACTGACGCAAATTTTGCTGAACTCTTCATTTCCATCATTGATACAGTACCTTGATATGGTGATTTTCCGAGAAAAATCGAATTTTCATTTATGTCATAGTAGTTGTGCTCTCTAGCGGTAATTTTAGGAACTTGAAAATATTTTACATCGATTTCTCTTGGCCGATTTAGTCATCAAAATTTTTTTCTAGGAGCCCTAAGGTTTATGGTTTCCATAATATCGTACCTCGCCGACCTTATTGGGACACCCTGTATATATGTTAACTGGTTATGTTAGCTTGACCAAATGTTATGTAGTAGTCGACAAAAGGCTTTCAAAAGTAGGTTTTTTATTGAAAGGAAAATAGACTTTTCCAAAATATTTACAATAACAAATTATTCTATTCGATGTCTATACAACTCAACTTATCAAAAATATACAGTATCTCCCGAATAATGTCGAATATGTTACATTCTCCCCCTTCATGATGAATCCAATTCTCATCAGCTTCTGTTTTCGATGGACACAGCTTTGAAACAGGTCGTCTATATATTTCAGTTTGGGTTCTTACTTCTACTATACCCTTACTCTTCCGTCATGTCCGGGAAATGATTTCTGCACTTCTCCAAGTTTCCAACTATTCCTTGGAGAATTTTCTTCTACGATTATTGCACCCTCTTTCACAGAGTCATTATCTTCGGTGAATTTTTTTCTACACATCAGTTGAGGAATGTATTCTTTCACCCACTTACACCAAAAACAATAATCAATAATATGCTGTGACTTTCTCCACTGTTACTTGACATTTCTTCCTTCTTCAAATGACTTCATCATATTTTCGGAAAATTAGTTTCCCAGAGATTTTCCCAAAATAAAATAATTTGGTTTCAGCGGTTCCGAGTCGTCTGGATCCACTGAAACATGTGTGATTGGCCAACAGTTAACCATATTCTCAACTTCACTGAAAAGTGTCAAGAGAAGTTCATCCTTGAGAGTTTGGTTATTCAGGATTACGTTGAAAGTCTCTTCAAGGATTGTATCTATATCTGTCTTTCCCAACTCTCCCTCATGTGCTATGAACTTCTATTCCATTCCTCTCAATCCAAGTTCTTCTCCAAATTTATTTGAGTCGAATTCATCTAGAAACTTGCGCAGTTCTTCAGATGCCCCCTGAGATTACTTCCATTGGTAATTAATAATAATAATAATAAAATTTATTCAGTAAGATCATCAAAGATGATATAGAATACGTCAATGTTTTACAGTTAAGCAATACAATAAATACACAGAACAATAAAAAAATGCAATATATAAAGCATTGTCATTGAAACATAGTTACAAATATATATATAAAAGTACACTAATAAAAATAATAATAGAATAAAATTAATTTAGTAAGACCATCAAAGATGATATGGAATGAGTCAATGAATTATAGTTGAACAAAACAATACACAGAAAAAAAATAATTGCAATAAATAAAGCATAGACATTGAAAAATTGTTCAAAACATATGCATATGTGTATATATGTAAAAATACACTAATAAATAATAAAGTATCACAGATTATCATTTAAGTATTCATTGTGCACTTATTATGCGATGAATGAATGAATGCGATGCACTTATTATGCGATGAATATTTTGATGAACATTTTTGTTGGTACTTACGTATTTTGACCTCAAAAACACTAATTTCATGTAATAATTTTTCAAAATGTACCCTAGTTGGTGAAATAATAGTAAAATTACGAAAAATTAAATATTTATGATGTTTTTCTTAGACAAAAATCATAATCAACCATGGTAAATGCATGTAATATGTCCTGGGATCTAAGAAGATAGGTACAGTACTTGCCCAAAACTTGCCATACAAAGAAGGTGAAATTTCGAACTTTGGCATCGATTATCTCGAAATCTAGAGATATGTTCACGATAATATCATAAAATTCGTCGTGTTTTTCAGGTCAAAATACGTAAGTACCAACAAAAATTTTCATCAAAATATTCATCGCATGATAAGTGCACAATTATCATCCTTCCATTATCTGACAAAATCGTCTTTGTTGAACGCCATGATGGTTGAATCTGTAGTCAAAGAATGAAACACTTCCAAATGTATGGCTCTTACTTACATCGAGTCCAGTCCAGTATATGTAAAAGGACTAACATTGGGAGTCAATCTTGAAGAGGGTAATTGTCCATTATGGGAATACTAGCTTGTGCTCTACGTTTCTTCAATTTCAAACATTTCGAGAAAGTTGTTCTTAGTTCTTACGGCTGATCTTGCATCAATGACCCAAAATTGTTGTCTCAACTCACTCAGGACAAGTTCGATACCTTGATGTCCACACTTATTAGTCGTCGGCAGAAGTCTTTCAAAAGTAGGTTTTTTATTGAAAGAAAAATAGACTTCTCCAAAATATTGACAATATCAAATTATTGGTAATTCTTCCGTTAGGTGGCGATGTCTTATTTTTTTTTAAATTTTGGCCTTACTTACGTATTTTGGTTTCCTGAACACGAATCTGAAAACCAAATTGTGCGGAAACCAATACTTTTCAAGATATTCGCAAAATAAAACCTTCATCATCCTTCTTTTGCTATTGTTCAACTGCTCATCACTGGCTTTTCTGTTGTACACGAAACTCGGTGTAAGTGCTCGCGGAAAATAGATACCATATTTATTATAATTCAGTTATCAGAAAAACAAAACGAGATTGCTAAAATTTGATATTACCTCGAATATGTATGTAGTTTTTTAAATAACGGCCATGATAGCTGTCAACAGAGACAACACTGGCAATGTTGCCAGTGGTCGTCCGTTCACGCGAGGAAATTCTCATTCAATATATATCTGTCCTTCTTTTCGACACGAAGTAGAGATAGAAAGAAATACTGAATGCTCCACAAGAAAATTTGTGCTGAGGTTTGTCACCAATGTAACCTTTTGTCATGGAAGATGTTAATAAAAGCATTGATTATAATTTTGAAATAAATGGTTGAATTGATAAATAGAATGCCGTTTCTAACGAAATATTACTCTATAGTTAATAAGGACGGTATACTATAGCTCGTCAAACAACAATTAAAGAAGGATGATGAAGGTTGAATCACTGAATAAGTGCTAAATAATAGAGTTATAATGACTTTATTTTTCGAATATCTCGAAAAGTATTGGTTTCCGCACAATTTGGTTTTCAGATTCGTGATCAGGAGGCCAAAATACGTAAACAAAGCCAAACATTTTCAAAAAAAAAGACATCGCCACCTAACGGAAGAATTACCAAATTATTCTATACAATATCTAGGCAACTCAACATATTGAAAAATATACAGTATCTGCCGAATAATGTCGAATATGTTACAGTACTGATTCGAAGTTTCTTGTTGCAGGTGGGTAGCAGGCCATGGATTCCCATGCCAGACACAAATACGGGCGATCTGACGAAATTGTGCAACCACAAAAGAAAAGCGATGGCGGCAGCCTCCTTGGATGGCAAGCCGCCGGACCACGTGAAGCTGCGGAGAGGTATGTTCATTTTTTATCAACCCCTCATCCCCGCTTGGTGGATAAATCAAAACAACTACGCCTATGCCTACGCTATGCCCTTGTGAAAATGATGCACTTGTGATGTGCTCGTTTGTACCTATCCCATTTCCAGCTCTCGAAGAATGTGTGGATTATTTTGTAATTTAGCTATTAATTTATTAATTATGTTATTACTATAATTAATGATTTTAATTAATCCTATTTTGTAATGGATTCTTATGTTGTAATGTCGAGTGTAATGTCATTTTACTATTAGTCATTTAGAAACTGTCGATCATATTTAAATTTTCTGGTTGCTCAATATAATTCGGTAATCAGAAATGCATTGAGTTTGGTACCTACATTTTTATGTTTTTACTGTTATTTGTTTTTCAGTGGGTTTTGTTTCTCAATTTCAGGAATGAGAATATCAATAGATATCATCGAGGATAGTTCTCATATCAGTTATTCTCCTTTAGACTTAATATATTCTTCAGATAATTTGGTTTGATAATTTTTAATGAATCATTATACAATTTTTTATTTCATTTGGAATTCAATGAGTTTGGTGCGTAAACGCTTTTACGCTGTTTGCTGTCATTTGTCTATTGCAATTGTTTAATTCTTTCTACTTCCAAAATAAAGAATATCAGAAATCATCAATAATAATTTTAATTCCAGTTCTGAATTCTGAGGGTATAATTTCATTTCATAATTTTTTATTCAGTGATTTCTTCGGCAATCCATGAGTTTTGTGTAAGTATATAGAATTTTTTAATTCAATTATTTGAAAGGGATCAATATTCGTTTCACATAATCATTTTCCAAAAAATTATGGTGCTTTTTTCTAGATACACACAGGCTGGATTTCTAGAAGTATAGAATTTTCCATAACCTTTTTGATTTCTTCAATATGAGAATGATTTATAAAGTATTTTTTCGATATAGGTACAGAGTGATTCACCTCTGAAAACTGAAGGCTAATTAATGACCTCAGAAGTCGAAAAAAAAAGAAGAGAAAAAGAAAACTGAAAACTCGCTATACTATCTCATTTTTGAATTCGTAATCACTGGGCTGGTGGTCGAGTGTGTTGAATCGCTGGCTTATAGTCCAAAGGGCCCGGGTTCACATTCCGCGGCGGCATTTGGAAATATTTATTTATTTCTATAGTATCGTTTAGCGGGAGGTGATAGATGACCAACCGAACACGAACATTTTTGGTACCTAGATTTCAAACCTTCGAACTCTCAACGATAACCAGCCGAGTAGTCCTTCGGATGACACCTAAACAGCTAAGGTCCCCGTCTTCCTTACTCATACAAGTCCTAGACTTACGAGGGTTGTTTCGCGACTAATTTGGCGGTTAAAAAACACTTTTCAGAACACATTTTTCAAAACACTCAATCCTCTTATTTCAACATTCCTTCAACAATGCCTATCGAGATATCGATTATTCTTCATATTTTTTATTTAAAACATGGCTCAGATTAAAGATTCATTGCCGTGGTACACACATAAAAACAAATTCTCAAATGAAAACGATATATTTGTTCAACGTCCAATTCTTGTTTTGAAAAAGCGCATTCTTCTTCTGAAATAATTTATTTGAAATGAATTTATTGAATATGTCAATTGTAGAAAATTATTTCACTGGAATATTCATTTGGTATAACAAAATGTTCTCAATTCAAGAAATTCAAAGTATCCAGAAAAAATAATTAGGTTCTTGAAAAATATATCACGGAATGTCTTCTTTCAAAGAAAAACTGAGGTCTTAGGAGATATCTGAGGATATAATTACCACTTTTAGGGGTAAGTTACATGCCTATATCTTATCGACGTTCATTCTTGGGTAGGTATTATTGTGTATCCAATCAATTAACGTAGCTATATCATCTCGAAAAATGATAATTCGTGAAAAACTTGAATAACCAGGATCGGCATAGTGAGTGAAAATTGGGGTTAGGTACCTATGTGCGGATGAACGTTTAAATTTGTCCAAACACTGATTGAACAGTGGAAAAGAGCTTCTTGAACTTGTGGACATCTTAGGTATTTTGATACTGCATATTATACCTAACATATTTTTACATTTTTTTACCTAATTTCGATCCAAGGAAAATGAATTCAGTAGTAAGAATGTGAACCCAGATTTGAAGAAATATAATAACCATACATTGTGCTGAGTCAGATTATCTCTCACATTGTACCTACATGGAGTTGTGAATGATATATTTTATATTTTTCAGTAGTTTGAAACCAGAGGAATACAACTTCATTGCGAGGTAAACTGGTGGACAAGTTCAGAAATAATCTCTACGAATAGGGGGAAAGGTTGTCAAGAAGAAGGTCTGCAAATGATGATGTGATTGATGAGAGCCCCAATAAGAGAACGGAAGTTGAGGATGATTCTCATTTCAAAAAATCGATATAATTCCTTTAATTTGATAAAATTCTTGTTACAAAACAATCTACAGCTAAAACTGAAAATCTGATTATTTTTGTTCAAGAAAAATGCGAGTCATTGAGAGATTATGATTGTCTTGATTTGAATATATTGTGTTATCAATCTGAAATATTTTATTATTCTCACGAAGAACTCCATTCATTTACGATTCAAGAAATCTATAACATTGGTATGAGTGTATTTAGTTGGAAACATGATAGTCTTGAATTGAGCAGACATTTATTCCAGTATATATAAACAAGCCATACTCTTGAATCGAAGCATATCAAATCAAATCAAGTAATTCTTTTTATGTGTGTACTTGGATTCGTGGAAATCTGAAATTTTCAAGGTAGTCTACCAATGTTCTGTATAGATAAGTTTGTTCTACGTTAGAGTCGTTGAAAATTTGCGATTTCAGTGCATGCAAGTGAATAACTATTCAAATGGAGTTTTATTCTTCATGCATTGATAATGTAATCAAATTATTGCGACTTGAAGGTGTGTTTCTAAATTGATGTGAACTTCCTCGAGAAATTTAGTTAACCTTTGTAAAGAATAGATAAATCCATAGTTATAAAATATGAATACAATCATCAGATTAGATTTTTGTATTAACAAAACACTAATTGTTTCGCACTAGTGCGATAAAATGCAGCTTCCGGAAACAAAATGCGCAAGAAATTATTCGATGTAACCCTATTATTATAGAGAAATATTCTGTCTGCTTGTGAACACGATAATATAATACTGAACAGCCTTCCATGTCGGCTTCAGGAGATTAATGTAGAATGCCTCTCCCATATATACGTAATGAACCAACTCAGAAAAGCAGAATTCCAATTACCAATATTGGCCTGAGCAAGCGTTAATTAGCTATTCAATTGTTTCTATACATTTGATGGAATATACTCTCGAGACCTGGAGTTGTGGTGGCTCTGATCCTTTGTCCATTATCCTGCGATAATGCAAACTGAAATGTTGGAGATTGTAAGGGAGGTATTTGCTATGCACGTAATACGAAGATCAATGGATGTTGTTCGCTATCCCGAATTGAAATTATCGTTCTCTTGCAAGCACTTCTTTATAAATAATTAATAGATTTTCAGCTTAATTCAACTAATACTCGAATTTATTATAACTTCTTCGGTCCTCCCAATGAGATATATAGCACCTGATGAACACAGTATTAGATAAGATTGAATTTTATGGTCGTTTCAACTATAATAATATGCATGGCTCCGAAACATCTACGGTTAGGGTTCTTATAGGGTCCGCCCACAGTCAAACGTGTGTTTTTATTGGTTCGTTTGCTTTCATACGTCGCACTTTGAGATATCTATAGTCGGAGCAAAACACAGTTTATCTTAAAAGGCGAATATACTACAGTTTGTTGAATAATGGAATATATGGCATGGTCTGATCGCATATATCATTCATAGAATAACAAGAAAATGGCCTCGAGCAGAATACGGCGAAAGCGAAGAGATATATCTATTCCATAATTCACCAAAGTACGTGGCAGATGGTCGCTGGAAATCTTTCTGAACATCAGTTGGGAATGAACGAGAAAGAGAAAAGAAAACATAAAAACGATTCAGCGTTCATATTGCTTCCAGTCGATTCAATTGTAGTCCAGAAAAGTAGTCGCAAAAGGTGAGATTCTTTCAAAGCGATTTATGTCATCACATGTATTCCTCTGAATACTTGTGGTGGTCGAGAGCAGCCGACAACTACACAAAGAACTACCGCCACCTCGGGACAACCGCAGGAAGCAAGTCCTCATCCCGAGGCGCGAAACGACCAGAACTCGTCTCCACCCGTACCACAGAACCTGTGACAGAACTACCAGCCGTGACAGCAGCGCCCTGACATCCGAGCTGTCACTGTCAGTCGAGCGACGGCATATAGGGTGGAGCGAGCATCGATTCTCTCTTTTTCTGCACTTTCTTCTTACATTTCTCTTCCACCCGTCCAGGACGCTATACGGGCGTCCGTGGACGGGTCAGCCATTTTTCCATTCTATGTTCTTTGTTGTCAATAAATTCCGTTTCCCTTGTTCTGTTCAAAGTGTTTCCTTGACTCATCCTTATATTAATCTGGAGTACGAAATCCTCCAAAGTGGTGACCCCGACGTGATGTTGAGGAAATACTTTCGCGAGTGCAAAATTGACGACCACGTGCATCGCGAGCAGAATCAAGGACAATGTGCGTGCAGCTCAGGAAATTTTTTAAAGATTTCCTGAAGAAGACGAAGCGTAGCGATAAGCTCCCAGTTCCCTGGATTCCAGCTGCCGAGGAAGCCGTTGCAGCATGCAAGCTTGGTGTCGCCCGCAGTGCGCACCACCTTCCTCTGCCCTTCTGCAGACTGATGCCAGAACGGCCACTGGAGACCCTTTGGATACTGCTATCGGAAGCGCAACCTAGCTGGTACACGTTACGGTACGTCTTGATCGAGAGCTTCTCGCCATCAACGCCAGCATAAGGTTATTCCGACACATCCTCGAGGGTCGACACCGCGTCATCCAGATAGACCACAAGCTTCCCGTCTACGCTGTCTCGCAATGCCCTGAGAAAGCCGCGCAAAGTAAGCTGCCCCACCTTACTCGACCTGCAAACCCTCCACATCGATAACGAACCAGCCCACCCCAGCAACAAGGTCTATGTCATCCTGGTCAACGGACTAGAGTAGACCGTCTCCACCGACGCCCTTATTCAAGTCCACCAGGACACGTAAGACCCCGCTACTCCAACGACGTCTACTCCTTCGCAGCAACCAGGAGTAGACCAAACGAACCCCAAACCAGCGACTCAACAGGCGCACGGCGCCAACAACGAGGTTGCGGGATACCTCCCTCTGTTTCAGACCTTTCCACGAACGCACCACAGCTAGGAAGAAGTCTGTTTTTTCATTCCCTTCGCTCCCCGCGAAGGTCATTGAGGAGGGAGTACCTGTGGTGGTCGAGAGCAGCCGACAACTACACAAAGAACTACCGCCACCTCGGGACAACCGCAGGAAGCAAGTCCTCATCCCGAGGCGCGAAACGACCAGAACTCGTCTCCACCCGTACCACAGAACCTGTGACAGAACTACCAGCCGTGACAGCAGCGCCCTGACATCCGAGCGAGCATCGATTCTCTCTTTTTCTGCACTTTCTTCTTACATTTCTCTTCCACCCGTCCAGGACGCTATACGGGCGTCCGTGGACGGGTCAGCCATTTTTCCATTCTATGTTCTTTGTTGTCAATAAATTCCGTTTCCCTTGTTCTGTTCAAAGTGTTTCCTTGACTCATCCTTATGTTAATCTGGAGAACGATAATACTCCAAAGTACTCCAAATACTCTATGCTTGTCTGGAACTGCATTGAATCCCTAAAGTGCTTTTGTGAGAGTAATGGTGGATTTATGCAGCAATTTTAAGTCATAAGTTTTAAGTCTTAAGTTTTTAGTAATAAGATTTAAGACATAAAGGAAAAACGACCATTTATGCAGGAATTATTAAGGACTGTCATGTCTTAAGGGTAACTTCTTCCATTGGTCAATTTCTGTGGTTGTGTCAGTGGTCACTTTACAATTTCAGTCATCAATATCCATTTTTTCTTTTTATAATCTGATGATTCTGATATAAGTTTGAATAAACAACACAATCACATACAATAACCTATAAAAAACTGTCACAGAATTAAAAACTTCGAACGCACATTGAAAACCAATGATTGAACTTCCTACGATTTATGACTATAAAAACTTAAAAACTTACAACTCAAATCTTATGACTTAAAATCGCTGCATAAATCCACCATAACAGGGTAACTCAGTTATGGGTACTTGGACACATCGGGGTAGAGGGCAACAGCCGACATTTATAGGACCAGAGCCATTTTTTGGGGATACCACAAGTGCTGCTAAAACAATAATTTAGAATTGGGTGTAGAGGAAGAGGCTCACGTACTGGATCGATCTACCATGATTGCATTGATGATAAATCACGCATTCAAAATGAGATAATACTCACAGGAAATGTTGGCACGAATCACCAATCGTTTTTGCTATGTGGAGGACGAAAAAGCTGAACATATATTATGTTCATGCTCCTCCTAAGGTTCAACATTGAATCTCACCTTTATCAGATATTACCTTCGGTTGGAGAACTCGATTGGATGGTGAACTGCAACCTCTAAGGATGAGCCCACAATAGACCCATTGGGGGTTGCAAGAACCCATACCTATTCCTCTATTACTATAGTCTCCCAATTTTTCGCTGGCAGGGATAGAGGTAGGTAACCAAGGTGGCTCTGAATACATACATAATAAACTACGCAACACTAATTACGTCGCACCCCGAAATTTTGCCCCTGTTGAAATTTGAATGACTTTTTTGTGCTTTGAACAATTCGAATTATGTTTACCATGTTCACTAGCTCAGTCCTTCAGCTATAATTTCGTTCTTTTTCGGTACATTTCGGAATTTTCTCGGAATTTTCGAAATGATCCTAAATGAAGAAAAACAGTTTTTTTTTCAACTTTGACAGCAGAGGCATAAAGAGTATCTCATTAACTTGGCCATCTTCAGAATCGTCTTCTCATCTCTTTTATTTACAGAGTGATCTCAAAAAAACAATTTTTCGGTTTCGCAGTCATAACTTTTTTCCTCTTCAACCGATTTTCAAAATCTCAAGATCATTATGAAGTTTAAACGTTAGATGCGTAGATGTGAATATCAGAATTGACTCAAGATAAACAATAAAGGTAAAGGGTTTCTGCAAAGGTGACCCAAATCTAAAACCCCCTCGAAATCCCTATTAAAAAAAATTATCCAAAACGTTGTTCAATCGAAACGAGAATATCACCACCAAAAAAACTGTGAAAAACTTTCTGACACCCTCCTCGCAAAAATTTTTTGGGGGTCAAATTTTTACCCCAACATCGGGATCGGAGATTTAAAAAAATATGTTCCCCTCTTCCCCCCATGGGGAACTTTGGGTACGGATGAAGGTGAAGGAGATATTTGGGAATTTTTAACATATAATTTTCGTGAGTTTCGTACAAAACTACTAAGAATCGCCCAAACTCGAGTACTCGCAAGTATCATAGTTTGATGTACATGTCGAAAAAAAGTTCATTTTCAGAATGGAGACAAGCGGTACCTATAGCTGTGTTCAGCGTAAAAAGTTTATTGAAGAGGTAGAAAAAAATGTTGTCATGTCATAGGCGTACGTATAATTTATTTTTGCGGTTTATAAAATTGAATAGTTTGAAAAAAATCCAAGACATGATGGAAAACTTCGTATAGGGGGTGAGAAACTTACCCTGAAATTTTGTTGTATTCTGATTTTTTTATGAAGTCTTATATCTTCAGAAAATAAAGACCTACGAATAATTTTTTTCTGTCCACTTCTTTATTTTCACGAAAACGAAACTTTTATTATGTCAATAACTCATTATGATTCTTGTTACGTAGGTTACGGGCCATGCATTTTCCTTGGGCTGATTTTTTTCGAAAACATGGCTTTTCAATTTGGTTTTCTCACGCAGAATTTTTGACTACTGAATGCAAGAAAGATCTGGACGTATCCAGAACGTAAGATTCTTCAGAAAACAAGTTGATTTTCATGTAATTCTCCTCGCAGCCAGGATTTAGAGGGTGTTTCAGATTTGGGTCACATTTGAGGAAACCATCGATCTTGAATACTCATCTTGAGTCAATTCTGATCTTTATATCACCCCATTCAATGTTTCAGCTTCAAAATGAGCCTGAGATTTTGAAAATCGGTTGAAGAGGAAAAAAGTTATTACTACAAAATCAAAAAGTTATTTTTTTGTGATCACTCTGTAAATAAAAGGTAATGAGATCATCTTCATGCCCGAGTTCATGCCTATGCTGTTGAAGTTGAAAAAAAGTGATTTTCTTCATTTGGGGTCCTTTTGAAAATTCCTGTAGCAATTTTATTGTATCGGAGAAGTATGAGATTATAGCTGAAAGACTGAGCTAGCGAACAGTGTAAACAGTATTCAAATTTTTTGAAAGGGAAAATAGTCTATCCAATTTAAAATATCAAACATAGTTTGGAATGAATGTCTGATAGACTACGAGCAGAAAACAACTACTTTCCTGGTAAATAACGCAGAACATTGAATTATATCTGCTCGTAGTTCATGCATCGATTCACACTGTGAATGCAGATCGCAAATGTTTCTTTCTTCCTAAGACGTGACAAATTCACATCGGGACAGGCACGCCTAACAACCTACAGACCGTTAGATCTCCACTCGAAGCATTGCCTGTCCCAATGCATTTTCGTCGCGTCTATTTGACCGCACAGAGCCACGTTCCAACAGACAATTGGAAGTGGCGACATCATGCGGCAGAAGAAAGAAACACTCCAGAAACGAATCTCCCAAGTTACAGAACTTGGAAGTGGCTAAGAGCTCGACTAAGAAAAAAAAATTTTTGAAAGCAGAAACAAGTTATTCAAATTTCAACAGGGGCAAAATTTCGGGGTGTGACCTAATTAGTGTTACGTAGTTTATTATAATGGATGTTAGTCTAGTTATAGGGTGACATTTCTTGTCTGTCTGTACGGTACAAATTTTGCTATCGATTTCAAACCAACCTTCCTTTGAGCATCGCGCATGAGGATTATTAAGTAAAGCAGACCATCTTATAAACTGTTGGCAAACAGCTACTTTTCTGACTAATGCCACATATACTAGTGGCCAATATCTGTTGGCGTAGTTCAACGGTAGGAAGGACCATCGAGGCTATAACGGACGTGAAGTTAATGTAATTATATTCATCGATAAACGCTCCCCACCGTCGCTACTAGCAAATATTCGCTGATTGAGCCGATTCCGCATCGGGTTTTATGCCCTGATGAATTGGCGGGTGTTTCATCCAACACCATAACGGGGCGGTGGATCGTTTCCGGATTGATTAATGTTCCTGGATCGCTCGGCGGTTAATATTGACGGTCAGGGTCGTCTCATTGAACTAATTTCTCCTCACAAACATAAATGGGTCCAAGATTAGGTTACATAGAAAAAACGGATCTCCCAAATCAAATATATATATATTCTTGAATTGTATAATCTTTCTATAAGAATAATAATCTCAGATTGTACAAAACGTTTCTTTTTTGAACTAATCGCGTTGTTTTGTCTGTTTACATGAATTTTCTTGAAATTGATTTGGTTGAACTGAATCATCCGCACTCTTCACCTCAGAAAACAATGTGAGTAATATCATTCAAGATTATTTCTCTCAGGTTAAGTATATCTTTTCTTATGAAAATTTTTTTTTGATGGCGGAAGCATGTAACACGTGACCAGCCCGACCAATGAGTATAATCGAGAATTAGCCTCCGAGGCGAAAACGCGCAGTCCGCGCACTGTACGCAGAACCAGCTGGACAACGCCAACAAATAACGTCGTTGGCCGCCATTAAGACTATCAACAGACAGTGATTGTGACAGGTTACAGTGAAGTTTTCTTAGATGGTACTTGTTTTCCTATAGTGCAGACTGCAGGCTCGCGAATTCTTTATAACTCGAGTACTCAACATGGACGTAAAAGGTTTCCTGGAAGCAAACATTTTGGAACATAATATGTGGACATGGCGTCGTATCACTGGCACTTTTGGGTGTTGAAAATGCTTTGTTTTGTGTTGTCAGGTCATGTTACTGTGCTTGAAGTACCAATAATTCCGAGAATAATTCATTGCTGTATCAATACTGCAGCCCCACTACAGTATTTTTCATTTTCAATTATCGGCATGCAATCCTTCGAAGGTCAATAAGAATGGATCAAAATCGATTCCTCTTCAATCAAGAGGATCATTGTTCAGATGTGCTGAGAAATCAGCAAGAATCCAAGAAAACTGTTTCATAAAAACATTGAAATATTCTTGCCTTAACCAAACTACATTTTTCAAAGAGAAAGTGTACATTTGACACAAAACTTTTTGATCCAAAGTAGTCAAGAGGATTTTGTCGAAAAATCAAACGAATATTTGGTTGGACCTATTCAAAATTACCATTATCTTTAGTTAATGCGGTTACAACTTGATTTAAGAGATCCATTTTTCTGCGTACCTACCAGTGTGTTTAATTTGAGAGCTGCCAATCAAAAATCTCGGAAATGAAATATCCTTTTCTAAAAAGGTTGTCATCAGTAGAAGTGGGCGTTAGCGATTTAGGAATATCGATTATCGATAATCAAAATGTATCGTGCCTTACATCTTTATATTAGGTATTGTGAGGTCCGCCTTCCTGCGAAAAATGAAAAATTCAGTTTTGGTTGCATTGAACTCTATTAAATTTTCAGATTTATTTCAAAGTTCTAATAGCTAGATTACAGTATCGACGTGTGTTCGTACTGGATCTCTGGCTTTATTGGATGATAAAGGGGCTAGACCCTAAGAAATCGTTGATGTGTAGCAGAAACATGGTTGATGCTAAAACAGATCCTTTTGGACCAACACTATTGATAGTCATTTTATCATCACTACATGATAGAGAGATAAATATTCGAAGGAATACTTTTTACTGAACACTAGAGCTCCTATATCATCCAAAGAAGCGGAGACAGGTTGATTATGTTGCTGAAGATAACAATACACTTATCTTGGGATAAGTACTCGGATAAGTATGTGAGGTCTATTGCAAATAAATCTGCTATAAAAAAACTGTGGAACCTCTTTCGTGCCGAGAATTACCTCACACCTGTGCTATTGCATTATTATTTTATTATTATATTATATTATATCTATGTATATTATTATTATGTATATCAATATACTGTTTCCACGAGTCTAATAGACAGCCAAAAATGTCCCGTGTTTTTCAATTTACTTCTGCCATATTATGTGTTACTCATATCACTAACCATATGAATGGAATAAGCTGAGAAGAGATATTAGATGGATCGACTGAACATTTTTGTATTTTTCACAATAACACACCCAAAATAATTATGTGATATCATTTCAAAAGAAGTTTTCAATGATTTATCACAAATGGAAGGTTGCAATTTAACCTTTTGAAGTGGGGGTTGAGGTTGAAGATGTACGTGTTTAAAGGATATCGAGGGGACCTCGGGATACGAAACTACACAGGAGGATATTTTTAATGATTATGTAAGGCATCGGAGACTTTCATCATTGTCTCAAAAAATTGCGCACCCATCGGATAAATCTGATACCAAGTGCACCTGGTATGGGTGAATTTTCTTCTCATGAGAAGCCTGGAAAGTGAATTTTTTGACGAAGCCACAAGCAGCATGCACACACGGAAAAAACTGGATAGTAAACAGTATTAGAAATATAATGATCATTAAAATATAATATCATTCCATATAGGACAATTACCTATGGTAATAACACTTAAAGTAATTTTATAATGATATCTTAAAATATTTTCTTATAAAAATAAGTTAATTTTATTATTGAAGATATTATATTATATAATATAATTCATGAATATAGTATCATTAGGTCAATAATACTTGTGCAGTATAATTCATTATATGGAGTTTGTAAAGTGTATTATTTGTCATATTAAATGGTATAATACTGTTATACTTAGCGTTATAATATTTTGTAGTAAACATCATTAGACTTTTATAATAAATATCATTATATTTTATAATACATTTAATTATACTGTTTTATGATATTTTGGGGCCTATATACACTGCCCTGAAAAATAACTGGCCAAAGAAAATTGGCCCAAATTTCATAGTTGGCTCTGTCATGAAGCGCTAATCTGATTCTCATGTTTTTTACTATAATAATATGTAAGAAAATCATCAAGATCAGTAGTGCAGTTCAAGACAGAACCAAATATGAAATTTGGGCCAATCTTTGATGGCCGATATTTTTTTCACAGCAGTCCTTAATGAATGAAACGAGTTTATATGTATTCATAAAAAATATATTGCAGAAACTAGAAATATATTTCAACTCAAATATAGAATGCCTAATGCTATCAACAGAAAACTTTGATTCAGAAACACTAATTAGCCTGTGTATTGACAAATATCTCAAAATTATTTGGAAACTAGTAGTAATTAAAAAAAGGTGAAAAAGTCTCCTACTCATACAGCAGTAATCAATATTTTTATCACCTATAATAATAGGTGCGCCCACATTATAGTGTTCAGAACAAAATAAATAAACTAAGCTTTAATTCAAAATAGTGTGAAATCATATTATCTAATAAGGTAAAGTTTGGTTTGTCCTGCTCAGATGTGGACGCACCCTGATAAACATTTTCATTTATTTTCTTCTTCAACATTTGTAGATTACATTATTATTTAGTATCGCAGACTATCTCAAAGTAACAAATTTTTCTAAATCATTTATAATCGTATGAAGTAAAGGATACCTATATGGTAAACAATTCAACGTAATCAGGTCATTATCTGACAATGCTTACACTCATACACGCATACATTCTAAATGATGTTTAAACAGTACCTCTTTTATATAGGTATTGTATTTTTCGCAAAACTTGATTCTTTTTCCCACACTTGGGATAATTTCCTTCATGAGTTCGGGATACTGGGCCAATTTATTGAAAGATTCCAAGTCGATGTCGTGCACTGAAACAATTATTATTTGGGGCAAATACAAAAATGATGGTGAACGTTGAAACAGCGCCGGCGCGGCGGTCAGGCGGTTAGCAATGAAAAATTTAACCAACAATCAACTTCTGGCCGGACCACCGCGGCGGTCATGTCAACACTCAACAGTCGACTGTACCTATAATAGGTATAGGTTAGGTTTGGTAATTCTGATACTTACATTCAAATGCTTCTATCAATGTGGAAAGCCCAAAACTTTCCAATATTTCCTTGATTTCTATCACACAAGAATATCACTCTAAACAGAATATTGTTGATTGCTTCATCAACTATCGACTAAAAACAGTGAAAATAGGCAACTTCGTGACTACCTACTGTCCACTTTCGTCGATTGAACTGAACTGAGGTGGAAGTGGAGCATGATTTTTGGTGTGTACGCGGTATAACCCAAGGTAATAAAGTGTATGAAATGAGATTATGATCCATATAATATGGCATTGATAGAAATGAAGCTTCTATTATTCGAGTATTTTAAAATTTATTACCATGGCATTATAAAAAATCACTCAACGTAAATAGGCAGTATACTTCAAAGACGAAAAATCATAAAACGATAATTTTATTATAATTTATAATCAAAATTACTAGTAACTTTTTAAGGTAATCAATCTTATTAACTATTGTTATAAGATTCATTATATATCGCCTTTTTGACCTTTATGAGAAAAATATAATGACTCATATGATATGAGGATGATAAACTGAATAAAAATTGTCATACATGCTATTATATATTTTTTACAATACAATATAATTAAATGATTTTTTTCCGTGCAGTGTCTTCCACGGAGATTCAGAGGTGCCATTAAAAGAGCTCACCTCTCAGTTGTCCGAAACGTTCAATGTGATAATGAAGGGCAGTTTAGACTCTTTCGGTCTCAGTAAGCTTGTTTATCTCAACGATAACCAGCCGAGTAGTGCTTCGAATGACACTTAAAAAGCTAAGGTCCCCGTCTTCCTTACTCACACAAGTCTCAATGAGACTTCGAGGGTTGCTTTGCAACTAAGTTGGCGGTTAAAAACACTTTTCAAACTTTACACTTTTTATTGTCTTTTTTCATGAATCGTGAAATAAATAACGTACTAAATACAATAAATTGTATTCGACGTAAGCGACAGGCAAGTTGCAATTTTTTCTACGACACCTATAGTACCAGAAATGGTGCCATATGAAATAACCCCTTGAAAAAAAAACTGACACTTCACTGGTGGCCAGCTCGGCGATCAATGATTCCATCTTATTATGCCGCTTTCAAGGGATGATAGACGGTTGATACGGCGTAAGTAATACGGTGAGTTATTGATTTTGCGTGACAGGAACTTTGAATAATGACCGTTGCAGGGATTATTCTGAAAGGAATAGTCTTCCATAACAAGAGCGGAGAGATAGGAGAAAAAGGGAAGGCTTTTTTGCTTATTGAGGTTTATTTTGATGAGACGGTATTGATGAATTGCCCCACACGTCGAATAATATTTACATGAATTCGAATTGATTATACATTGTTTTTTGATTTTGGAAAATGAGTATTATCAAAAGCAATTTTTGTTCAGGGTATTCCACACCCTCTGATTCAACTCCAACCTCCGATTGGCAACACCACGTTCTGTTTGATTGTATATCAGGCAACCTTCGGGTATATACAGTATATATCCCAAATGTTTTGCTCTCTCAGAAACCATAAGAGGGGGCAAAAGGGGACAATTGAGAAATTCTGGGCTGTTTACAAATTTGCATTATTTTTATATTTCAGAATATTTTTTGATTGGGTTATAACTTTCTTTCAGAAAATTTTTATGATTGCTGAAACTGTTTTTCATTCCAACGTTTCGGTTTTTTTTTTGATCATCATCTTTGTGAACTTTATTATGGGTTTTCATCTATTCAAAAATCAATCAATATAGATATTGTAGAAGTAGAAAGTGTAGGTAAGTTTCCATTATGTTGAGTATAAAAATGCAAAATATTGAATGAAATACGGATAAAGAAATAGAAAGTGGTCAAAAATTCAATGCTAGCCGTCTCAAATAATATAGCGTATTTGTTTGAAACACGAAGTTTAGTGTAATACTTTTTCGAGGAGGGTAAAATACAAATCACATTTTTCCGATATCTCTCATTATATCGGACCAGAATTATTATATTTCTTTGGAAAATCACAAATTAAGATTTTTTCCATTTGTTGCGAATGGCTACTTTCGAATGTAATTGTATCTATTATGTGTGAATAATATAAGATTTCGTCTCAAACATGAATTTATTGTCGATAGTTGACACGTTCAAACCAAAACAGTCGTATTGATCATAAAATGTTGCAAATATAATGTTTTTACCTCGGTTTTCACCAAAATATAAAAGTTCAGGAATGAAAAAAACAATGTATTTTCAGAAATTTGCATTTATAGGTTTTCAATTTTTCTCTGAATCCGATAATCTTGAACTGATCCGCGAGAAGCATCAAGTTATAAACATAATTTTTTAAAATACATCACCCCACTTAGCTTTCAAACTCGTAGGTATGTGAATTTTTCGGATTTTCCAATCGCATTAATCTTCGTTATTCTCAAACTGCCATAAATATAGAAATCACGAAATATCATAATGAAAGAAGTTTTTATGAACATGTATATAGTTAGATGCGAACTTTCTTATTTCCCTCGAGATTTTCCTCAAATATCATCTTGAAAATTCATGAATGCTCAATATGTGTTTTTGATCACTTTACATAACGGAGTTCGTTTTTCGTTCTCCTCAAAGACTTTCGAGGATTTTTTTGCAACTAAGTTGGCGGTTAAAATCACTTTTCAAAACCAATGTAGCAGAACTTTGGAATTCATGAATTTTTCTTTGGCCATAATAATTCGAAGCCTGCTGAATTTGAATTACGGAAAGATTTTGGACAATAATAATCGACCTCGTACATCACAGCAGAGATGGTTAGAATATTGACTGGTGAATTCACTCCATATCATGGCCTGTTTCCAAATCTCTTGAACGTGAAAACTCATCGGTTAATCTTGCTGAATTCAGCCTGGTTTTCAACCCAATTTAAAGGTTACTTCAGATGTCAATACAACAACTCTGCTTACAACTCCATGGAACCAATTTCCAATGAGTTTGTGTAAACTTGTATCGAAAATGACTTAAACAAAATTTTTCAAATATTTTTCGACGCTAGCGCCTCTATCTTGGATATGAGAAATCAATAATTATGTAATAACTTTTTCGTATCGAGGATGTATCTGCTGAAACAATTTGATTTATTTGTTTTATTTTCCTCATTGTCGCATCACTTCAAACAAACTTCTTGCTATCACAGAATCGCCTCTAGCAAATTTGTTAGAAAATTGAATTTACGCGGGTAACAAGTGAAACGCGATCGCAATCTTTTTCATGTTCACAATTCCAGGAAAAGCCCACCCTTCGCGAATATTATTTCTCGAAAAGAAATTTCATCATCTATCATTTCCATACGGAACACAATTCCGCTGCCTCGGCGCTTTTCTTTCGACAGATTAAAAAATGACAGGCGAGATGTGGAGTTTCAGTCATGAATTTATTACCAGGGTCGGACTCATCTCTCAGGTTTTCCCAGGTTGGGGACTATTAAAATTCCTTGGATCCAAACAGATTTTCGCAGGCACCATGCATGAAAAAATGAGTTATCTTTTATTGCATTGAAAGTCTCATAGAATTCTCAGAAATCTCATGAAATATCCCAAATGGCTAAGAATATGGCTTTGAAGATAAATTTCTTGAGAGATTCGAGTTTGCAAAAAACTACATTGAAATTCTTTGAAATACCAACCTTCACATCTTTCGAGATCACCTACTTGAAATTCTTTGAAATCAATTTTTTTTTCGAAAAAGCGTGAATCATGTTGAGTGGTGGAGTTACGTTGGGATGTATCAAAGTTTCTTGTCATTATTGAAATTATTAATGAAAAATAACATGTTCGAGTCGAGTTTCGAGTCTATTCCATTTTCAAGTTGAATTATGATAAATTTTCTTGATATTGTAAAATTTTATGAGAATGATAAGAAAAAACATAATCGAAGATAGGCTTTTATATAAATTCACTAAAAAGGATCTAGGTTATTCGGTGAGTACCTATTTTGCAACTGCGGCAAGCTTTACAATCTGTAGCCCCAGATAAATAGTCTCTGTATCCTAAAACCCCCAGATAACAATTTTGAATACAATCGGTTTATAATCAAAAAACTCATCTTCCATTTTGGATCCGCCATGTTGAATTCTTCAATTTTACAGAAATGTCATAATCTTCGAACACGAAAATCCTCTGATGCCGATTTTGATTTATTCACAAAACTTGTCCGCCATATTGAAGCCGCCATTTTTTCCAATACAGATTTCATGAAGCATTGTCACAGGAATTATGTTCATCTGCCAAATTTCAAATCAATCGGTCTATTAGAAATGGGTCAAATTCAACTTTTCAGATGTAATAACAGACAGAGATACACTTGTATATTATCAACAATATATTATTGCAACTCCTGCATAAGAATTCCATTAAAAATATCATTAAGGGTTCCATATAGCGACCACACAATATTCTTATATGCATCTTGGTTTAAGCAAACTCCAGCATCAGGTGCATCGTTTATTTTTATTACGTCCCCATTTCACAGACACTGCATGCGACTACTAAGTGAATTCATAGTGACTTCATATCGAAGTACATTTGAATTTTTCATGAATGTATTTTTCTCTTTTCTATATGCTGCAAAATCCAGTGGCGTAACGTGACAGCTCGAAAAAGTGCCAACATTTATATTGTCATCCAGAATAAGATACACATCATGGCAGGAAGATTAAATGTGTGGGATGACTGACGAATTAGCTTCACATTTGTTGTTAGATTTTATTGAACTAACATACGACATTTTTCCTATACTGCAATTAGAATGTTGTATAGTGTATCCAATATTCGGTAATTTTGCAAGGTATCTCAGTTGTCAATAGCCCTTGTTTTTTTTATTACAATTAACCGCATCAACCTTTTAGGTCATTAGCGGTGGAGTTGATGAATACATCAATAGCCCTTGTTGTTTTAACATAACTGTGCACTCACACTGTGTTCGTTTAATTTCTTCAGGTTCGTCTTATAGTTATTTACGCGTTAAGTGAGATAATGTATTACCGAGTGTATTACAATCAACAATATAATATCATTATAATATATTAATTGTTCACATCTTTGGAGTTCAGCTCCCGAACATAAGGTGTAGCTCTAGATGCTACGTGTTGTTGAACCGAAAATTTATCATTTTACGCAAGCATTTCTGTAAATCTATACAATATACAAATAATATGTTACCATAAACTACCCTGAAAGATCCAGAGCATCAGGAGCAGTAGATTGTAGGGGGGGTCCTTAAGACGGTGCAGCCTCTCAAGCACCTCGACCTAGCAGATATTTTTTGCTTAACCTTTGATATATTCGAGGCCCGGATTTTCTTGGGAGCTGGGTTCCTGATATCGGTGGGCTCTAAGAAGGCCCCTGCCAGGAACTTGAGCCTCTTGCAGAAGTGTGCTGGGCATTCGCAAAGCAAATGTTCTGCAGTTTCAGCAAAGTTCTCGCAGTACCAGTAACTATCACTCTCTGTTTTGCCCATCTTTTTGAGGTGATACCTCAGAAGGCAGTCTCCAGTGAGGAGTTCCGTTACCAGTTTCAAATATTAATTTGTCCAAATCAAGAACCTGTTTAGCTTTCCTTGGCGAAAGACTCACTAGCCTTTTCGCTTGTCTTTGTCCTGTCACTTTGTTCCAGTTAGGTTAGATTTCATTTCATCCGCTTCCCAACGTCGAAACTCTTCTTTCAAGTGTGCCTTGTAGAGTTCACAGAAGGGTTCTGGGCCAGGAAATTGTGTATATGCTTCTTCTTTGGCAAGGCAGTCTGCTTCCTCGTTGACTTGAACTCCCTTACAGTCCGCAGTCAGCTTAGACTCACGAGTGTATGACTTCAGAGCTTTTAGTGCTGCTTGGCTTCTGATAGAATATAGATTTCTGCCCTCCGAATGTCCCTCTCTATAGCATGTACTTCTGCTTGAAACATCAGTGTACCACATTGATGTATCCCTTCCTAATTGAGGTCTGTTGATGGTTGTTCATGATCACTTCAATCTTCCATAATCTTCAGTGTCCAATCCGATTTGAGATTTATTGTCTGGCTCAGTCTGAGGGCACTGATTGCTGCTTCTTTCATTGCACATAGGTGCAATGGTGGAATTTTCAGAATTTCCTTTGAGGCTGCAGTGGGGCTCGTGAATATTTCCCCTGAGATTTCTTGACAAGATATAGCTGCTGCACTTTCTGCAGATTGACTTGTGTGCCGAAATTTGTTGTATTTTTGTCCACCATATCAATGAAGCATATGTGACTCTGCAGCATGTCCAGGTTGCCGCTACAGCTCTGGAAAGAATCTGGTTGAGTTGGCTGTTTTTGGTCGATTATTACGCCCAAAAATTGAACTTCTTTGGAAAAAGTTTGCTCGATTCCATTCAGAGTTGGGGCTTTGAGTTCATACTTTCAGCTCTTGGTGAATGGAACCAGCACTGTTTTGCTAGGATAGACATTGAGTCCTTCCGTTTCGGACCTGCTCATGATTGTGTTTAGGGCCACTTGCTTGCGATTGGAAATTATCTCGTGAAACCAGAATCACAGGTTATCCATACCCAATGATCACAGCAAAGGCGATACTGTGATCTTGACCGTCTCTTTCTCGACAGTCGCCACAATGATTCTGCTTTTCAGCATTGATTGTATCCATCCAACGCAGTGAGGCAATCAGGAGCAGTAACCAGCTGGTGATTTAGCGATCACCCGGTATAAGTTTCTATGTCTGCTTAATATAAATCCTCATAAAAATGTCAGAGCTAGGTTGATTGTTCGCCGCAGGTTATACCATCGACTATCTCTGCTGCAATCGAATGATAAAATTGCGTCTCGCATCAGCATGAATCGTCAGGCGATTATATTTAACTCCTCGCAGCATCAAGATAATTTCCGCCGTAAAAATAACAGATTGGATGGTGTTATTGTTGCGGATGGTGGCGTGGAAGCCATATGGGGTACCATAGGAACGATTAAGGACAATGGGATAGCGGTTATTACCGTTAATTGGTTTGTTCTGATTGATCGGATCCTCCTTCGGATCCTTCGTTGCTTGCACAAGTAATGGGCGTGCATTTACAGTGCACCTTGTATGGCGGATATCGGCTGCGTCACAAAAAAAACCGGCAAATCTCATCAGATTTGAAAGGATATAAAAACAAAATTAATGATGCAGCGTTTTTTAAATGAGTGTAGGTATCGTAGTGACCGAAGGAATATCTTGTCATTTGTCACTCTCTGCTGATTAGAGGTGGGCGAATTCATCCATCTAAGTATCGGTGATTATTTTTTTCGTACTATCCGGCGAATACTTTTCTGGTGTGAAGAAACACCATATCATGAGTGTGTTCAAGCGAATCAGTGATTTTCTTCACCACCTTCGGTGTTTTTTACTAAGTTGGATTACCTATTGAAATATAATTCAAATGATTATAAACTAGACACACAAGAATCTCGTGAGACAATTCGGATGATGACGAACTGTTTCGGCTCATTTGTCCTGTTCAGTGGCACTAGGGTCTAGGCCAATTGATCTATATCAAAATCATCTATCATGCCCAATATTGACGTCAGGTACGGTATGAAGGACGTCAGTGCCACCTATTGGCAGAAGTTCTGAGGTTCTAAGAACGATCAGATGAGCGCATGAAATTCACACCATTCAGATGGCTACATACAATTTTTTCATTAATTTATATCTGGTGTTTTCAGGATGCAATACTCAACGAATGATTATTGCCACCAAATTAGATGAATCATACACCGCTTCGATTCCATCGTGATATATCACGGTGTTAATTAGTGTTAATTTTATATAATAGGTGTTTTCTATGCGTTAACGTCAATGATAACACAATTTAGAATATTAAATTTCAACCATCTGGCGTTATTATGATTTTATGTTTCAGATTTGTTCTACTTCACCACATTCGTGTAATTTTTCACTACTAAGATCAGATTTTACACCTCTCAACACTGAATTGTGAAATGTATGATAAAAAGGACATACATTTGATATTCAGGTGTTGTATTCGTCGGAGTTTGCTCTGAAATCCATATGATTGAAATTACACTGGGTATACACTTCCTGCACAATTACAATTATCATTGTGAAACGCGAATATTTTGAAGTGCTTATAGTAACTACCGATGATACAATGAATATTGTGTTTTTACGAGTGCCTCAGGAAATGAGGTATTATGCACAGATAACTCGCTCCAAAAGTGATTCTTTGCACCCGGATATGTCATCTTTGCACACGCATCTTTCGTTGACTGTAATGTCAACGTCGACAATCTGCAATGGTTCAAGTTGGCAGTGTTTCATAGCAAACGTCAGTTTTAGCAGTTTTGATAAACTAATTTTACCATCTCTAATCATATGAACATCAAGAAAACATGCAATATCTTAACTCTATCCCCAAATACTCAATAGTGCAAATAGAGGATAGGTTGTTCGTTTTTATCTTATTGGTCTCTTCCTGTCAGAAAATGGGCTGAGGTTAGATTGACGTAAGCCACAATGGTGGTTACTTCACTTACTTTAATTAGATAATATCAAATCTCTCAGCTGCAGAAAAAATTCGGATAGCTCGGAGTCGCTATCGCTTCACCTCGCAAAAGTCGCTTGTCACTGTTGATCCTTATAATACGATGATAATACCGTATTTTCTTTTCAAGAAGAAACATATTTCATAGTGAGGCGAACGTTGCTGATATTCCATTGTAGCCTCATCATCTTCGTTAGCATCATCCTCAACTCTCGATGTCTTTGTCGAGAGATGTACGTCCACTCGATCTTCCGTCCATTATCGGCGATTCTCACGTTATTAGCAATTTGTGGCCGTTATGAGAACGTGTTTGTTGTGCCTCTGGAGAATGCTGTCGGGCATATCCACGAAGAGCTCTTGGCGATCGTAAACGGCACTCGACTCGGGAAACTGTGTTTGTATTACGACTTACGACTTCCATCTCAAGTCCTCATCCTCCGTCGATCGCTCATCAATGTGCCTATAGAGATTTTTTTGTCTGAGACGAGAGAGCCTTCTTCGCATGCAGTATTTTTTATGTCGTACGTCCACAAAAGTTGACATGATTTCCAATTAACATCGATTTGTAGATGATGAGGAGCTGTTGAGGTGTGTGTCTGACATCATCATATTAGACATTGTGCGGTCTGCTTCCTTAGAGAAAATACAGGCTTGAGTTTTGGTTGCATTGAACTTCACTAGATTTCTTAATTTGAGGTGAATCTTCATTGACGAAATAGTCTTGTCTCTGCTTTGAATGTGTTTGAACTTATGGCTTCTTTGGATGACACTGGTGCTCTAGATGGGAAGGCAGTATGGATTGTTCTATCATCCGAGAAGCTGTGGACAAAAGAGTTCATATCTAACAGGTCCTTGATGTGCAGCAGCAACAAAGTTGGTGCCAAAATAGATCTCTGTAGAACACTGGCGTTAATAGTCAGATGATACGCCATCAACGTCTACATACGGCAAACCATATGATGGAAGCTTCCAATGAGAAAAATATATCCAACAGCTAGAGATTCCTCGTTTCTTTCGATAGACGTCTGCCATATTATGTGTGTTACGTAGGCAAGCAAACCTCCAGTTGATCTCTGGTAACCAAAGATCTGTCGGTCCACGATAGTAATTAACAAGAATATTGAAAAAGTAGGTACTTTAAATAAATATGATAACTGATTATTGTTAATTTCTTGTTAATATTCCAGTATTTTCTTGTAGATCGTGCAGTATGTACAGTGTGTCCCATTTTCAATAGTTTTGCACGCAGTTGTCTTTGGGGATGGTGAGTTGCGGTTTTCTTATTACTTTCTTACTTTTTTGTGAAACAAACATTTCCGTGAACAAAATTTTCACAGCCCGCCTCGTTTTCGAGATATTGCATTTTGGAACCCCCTTCGTATCTTAGCTATCTTTCAGCTTATAGAAAAAGTAATGACTAAATCGTATACAACTCTTTACGTAGAATTCAGTGGCGTAGTCTGATTTTCGAAATGAGCTGTGATTATTGAGACGTTATTATAGTTGTAATAACATTATCGTAATATCATTTCATGATGAGGAATTACACAATGTGTGAATATTGTTTAAAAAATACATTAATTCTAAAATCATTTCACGCACCATTACGCATGTGAGTCCTCTTTCTTTTTCTCAGAGTAAACAATATAAAACAAATTACTCACAGTGAAGAAACCATCAGACCATCATACACAAAAATAATCTCGAAAATAATCATTCAAATTTTTTTATTAGAAAATCAGCATACAGTTATTGAGTATCATCAACTGTAGACTATTGGAGAGGATGGCCGGTTCTCTTTACTGTAAATCTGTCAACTGACATCACCGCGTTGCCTTCATATATATTCTTATGCATGAGAAGTACAAGGATGATTCGGTAATCAGTGATCTGTGTCTGTCAGTCACACAACCAAGCATGTGCCTAAAGCATATCGCTGACGTCATTGACAGAATGATAAAATCGCCGAATCTGGCCATCCTCTACATTATACAAATCACCTACTGTCTAAAATGTCCTTGTTCCAAATTGTCGTTTGTATTCTCCGAATATATAAAGGCCTTTCGTGGTCGTATACACTTCCAGGGGAATCATGTATGGCGCCCCGTCCCGATTCTCGATCTCCTCTCGCCGATGCAGATACGGGAATGGGACGGAAACGGAATGCTCGATGCGAAGAGGTAAATAGTACGGGAGATATGGTTGAATTTTTTCAAGGGGTTTTTTGCTGACTTAATAAAATGCTCAGCAGTTTATTATTTCTCAAAATTAAGTATATAAAAGGTGCTTTAGTTGCTGCACTCGCGTAATTATTAAAAACAACAGATTAGCTCATTTTATATATGACTTCATGTAGGAAAAGTTCTTGGAGAACATACTAGAGGAGAGGGCGCTATAATTTGTAATATGATACGCAAAACTTTGGACGGAATTAAAGGACACCTTCAACAAATCGTTTGATATATATTAGAGGTCCTTGTGGACTGATGGCGTTGATATTTGTTCGCGATTTTTATATTTTTGAGCAATTAAATTACCTTGCTGTCATCATTAGCTCCACCACTGTTGAGCTGACTACCAGATTCCTCAGTACGATGGGAAAAATAGATGTCTCCAAAAAATTAACGCACCACCAAAAGTAACCAAAAGTTTAAATAGAAAGATATTGTGTTTGAACACAGAGCTAGGGTATGAAGTGAAAGGTTGTAGGTTGATTCCGTTTCGTGTGTGGATTGCCAACTGGTGCAATACAGATCTGTTTCGGCTCGCCAAGCCTCATCAGTTGCACTAGGCCAGTCGACAATCCACCCACGATACGTTCACTATTTGAAAACCACAATGTAGTCTCAAACAGTGAGGAATACGGATTTTTGGTACAGTGCCACCTACTAGCACTAAACAGAACGTGCTTTCCGGGTAACGACGCAGGAGTACAGATGTCTCTGTTTCTACACCTACGTCACCCGATTGCACCTTGATAGTGTGGTTAACCACAAGACAAAGAAAATAGAAAGATATTGTGTTTGAACACAGAGCTAGGGTATGAAGTGAAAGGTTGTAGGTTGATTCCGTTTCGTGTGTGGATTGCCAACTGGTGCAATACAGATCTGTTTCGGCTCGCCAAGCCTCATCAGTTGCACTAGGCCAGTCGACAATCCACCCACGACACGTTCACTATTTGAAAACCACAATGTAGTCTTAAACAGTGAGGAATACGGATTTTTGGTACAGTGCCACCTACTAGCACTAAACAGAACGTGCTTTCCGGGTAACGACGCAGGAGTACAGATGTCTCTGTTTCTACACCTACGTCACCCGATTGCACCTTGATAGTGTGGTTAACCACAAGACAAAGAAAATAGAAAGATATTGTGTTTGAACACAGAGCTAGGGTATGAAGTGAAAGGTTGTAGGTTGATTCCGTTTCGTGTGTGGATTGCCAACTGGTGCAATACAGATCTGTTTCGGCTCGCCAAGCCTCATCAGTTGCACTAGGCCAGTTTAAAACCATTTTTGGTCGAAACCACTTGTTCGATTTGGACTTTTTTGTCTCAAATAACGGGTTGTCCTCTTCATAATCTTTTTTACAAATAACAGGTGCATGTAGAAATGATACCGTGTTTTCTTCATAAAATGAAATACACGAGAAACAACATTCATTTCATTTGAAAATGATTTTATTGGTTTCGATTAGCATTTTCCACAATGAAGGTGCTCGAGTTGTGAAAACCTATCTAGAAGAAGTCAAAATCGGTACTATGGCTCGAAGCCTGGACTTGAATATCATAGAGAATCTTTGGTACACTCTTGGGAGGAGACTACAAAAGGAACGCAACATAATCACTTTCGAAGACGTATACGAAATATACTTATGTTATTCGAATATGGGAAGAACTGGACCAAAATATGAGCCGTCGTTGTCAAGTAGTTATTCGTGTGATAGGTGGATATACTTGTTACTGATTTGTATTGCTACATTTTGAATATATTCTTCTTGGTTATAATTTGCAATAAATTTGTGTTTCCAGTAGTAATACCATAAGTGATTGAATTTTCGCGATTATTTCATTCATGCTAAAATACACATTTTTGATTGGTTGAAATGATTGCGTTGATAAGCAATAACACCATGTTTTCGATTTTGTATTTCGGCTCCTGATTGGCTATTGGATACCTACATGCTGTGTTTTCGTTTCTGTATTTCGCTTTCTGATTCGTAGGCAGTAGGGTAGTTTAATTAAACAACGACTCACTAGTTGCAATCTGTCATAGTATTTTCCGATTCCTTGGTAAATAAATGAATGCCACTACACCAAATTTTCGTCTCAAACCATGATAAACACACACTATTAATTTGTATCTACTCCATTTTCCACAAATTATGGATAATTTCAGCAAGAATTGATCTAATGTAACCTAACCACACAAATTGTGACAACAATCAAAATTAATTTAGCTCAGTAGTACCTAGTGCATAGGTAATATTGCCTACATTATACAATGGCAGGGGCCAGGTAGCCGCGCGGTTAAGGTGTCTATCTCTTAATCAGCCGGCTGCCCGTCGTGGGTTCAATCCTCATCGACGGCGGAATTTTTCCAATGGCCCCAGAAGTGGTATCGGATCCCACTATAAAAGGTAAGGTCCCCGCTATCCTAACTCGTACAAGTTTACTCTGTAAACTTCTGAGGGTTGCTAAGGCAACTAGGATAGTGGTTAGAAGAAAAAAAAATATTAATTTGAACAATAAATAGGAAATCATCAGAATGGCTTGATTTTATTCATGAAATAAGTCAGTTGATTTATTCCGATTTATTCCATACGAAACTGAGTTGCTTGGAATCATCACGAGTCCGCAGGATGAGTTATGAAATAAAAAACAGTCTCATGAGATGAATCCAATCACGAGTGGAATTTTATTAGACTATTTCACGAACAGACTGAATGGTTGAAATTGATTAATTCGATAAAATTTATCCCAAATCTGCTCATTTTTAAATGTGTGCACAACGTGATTATTTTTATTTGACGCTTATCTGTCACAGTTGAAAACACCGAACTTGACAGGCCAATCAGAGTCAAGAGACAAGTTTGTGTTATCGATAATCTGAACTTGACTAGAGCTCCTGATTGGTTAATTTGGCAAGTGCGTGAAATAGTCTTATAGAATGTTTTTTCTTGTGTAATAGAAAGATAACGGAGTGAATGAAAAAAACAAAATGTAAAAAAAAGATGAGGCTAAATTGTGATTTCAGTTCTAACTTGAGATTGTAACTGTTCAACTCTACAGGGTACAAATTTTATGAAAAAAACACCCTAATATAATTACTATACCCGGTATTCGTAAAAAAGAGATATCTATGGAAATAAAGTTATTATTTGTGGAAAGAATGACCTGTTGAAAAAACGTCCAAATTGGACAAGTGTGGTTTGAACAAAAAAATATTTTTTGATGTTGCGTTGATTTCTTTCGAAAGTGTGTGTATCAATGTTATGATTTTTAGTATAGGTACTAAATGAATATTTTCCCGACTTTTTTAGAGCAACGTTTCCAACCCTACTAATGGGAAATAAAAGTACTTCGTCCGGTCGTGTTCGCATACACTCCTGCTCGCAATCGGGTCCGTGTCGCACAGAGCGATGACAACGTTTCACTTTAATACGAATTTAACCCTTATCAACTGACACGAGGCGAGACGCGAAGATGTCGCTCAACTCCTGCGGGACGAATTATTGATCTCCGGGATGCTCTCCTGTCCTGTCCGCCTGCTGGCTTTCGCATCAGGGGCGGCGTCGGTATTTCGATTAGATTAGACGAATCGGAAAAAGACGATTTCTGAACTTGATGCGCCAATTCTTGGCTCTTCTTGTTTTCTGCGTTTCGTCATTTGTATGTATAGGGTTAGGGTAAACTGCCCAGTCTTTGACACCCTGCCAATAATTGCTACATTTTTTCATAGATCTTATTGCTTACGCTAGATCCGGCATCCTGTAGTAATTTTTTGGTCTGGAGGGGTATGCAAAAAAGTAGGTACTACATGATCACGTGGTACAACATATGTATAGACAAAAATGAATACGACCAATCAATGGCCTAGTACTTTCAACCCCCCCTTCCCCGGACCTACAAAACAAGTGACCTGGATACCGGATCTAGCGTAAGCAATAAGATCTATGCATTTTTCATCAAACGATTTTTACGGGTGTGAAGTTAGCCACACCCCCGAATATACACTGAAAAACAAGTAACTCTATCCTTATAGTCTTATTATCTGGTTTATATGGCATGTACAGGTTTGTTATTTGCAGATATCAATTCAATACACCTCAAACCAAGCCCGCAATTGTTTTTCACCCCCTTGGAAGGGGTGAAATGAGGGTGAATTTCAGGAAAAAAGTCATAGAAGGCACAAATGGCTTTGTACACTTTTCTGCTTAAGATATGCAGGGCCGGATCAACCGTATCGGGACCCCTAGGCAATGCAATTCTCGGGGCCCATTTCCTTTACCGTTTTCTTACTTTTCCAAATACATTTTTTTTATTACAAAAGTCGAGTAGATCAGATCGACTCCTTCTTTTTGCTTTCATTGAATGAGATGATTCTGATCACAAAAATATTTTCACAACCAAAGAAAATATTTTTGGGAAGTAGGTACAATATAAGTTTAAATAGCAATTCTTGTAACTTTTTAGATACAAAATCGTTAAAAGCATCTTGGAAGTTGACCTTTTTCAACACATCATTTTCAATCGCCATTATCGACAATGAATTTGAACGGTTCTGTGATATTGCTGAGCGAATGCAGTTTTTATTAATTTTATTTTGAAAAATTTCGTTCACCTGTGGCATTTGATTTCATCAGACTTCTATACCTATATTTCGAGATATATTTGCAATGTTATCATTTCATTCGGAAAAGTTGATTGACCATATTATCAAAAATCAATCCAAACGATGTTATCTGTCCCCGCATCCTTCATTTTTTCTATGGTGATATTACCGGATGTTAATAATCGGGAATGTCACGAATGAAACCGAATGAAACCTTTTTTTTCTTGGTGCGTTCAACATCAATTATGCCCCCGTGGGCCCCTAGTCGGTACGGGGCCCCGAGGCAGCTGCCTAATCCGCCTTATGGATAATCCGGCCCTGAAGATATGTTATGGAAAATGTTGTTCTCTTCATTCCTGATACCAAGTAGTAGTTTGCCAAGCCGTCCGAGGGGGTGAAGAAAGGAAGATATTGACACCCTGTATAATCGCCATATACAGGGTTGAACAGTGATTGTTAGTCGAGATGTTAGTGTTTTGAAAGGATTTTGAACGGTCACTATAAGATTGAAAAAAGTGAGCCATCAGTTCCAAATATCTATTCCTAGACAACTTATAATAATTGAGATCAGTAAATATCGATATATCGGCACTCATGATGAAAGAAATTGATAATGTTTCCATATTAGTGTAGTTTGATGAGTGATTGAGGTTTACTTGGTGTATAATTGATTATTTCTGGAACTGGTCGAGGAAAAATGAAAAAAAAATCACTTTATCTATAAATGACGCGATTTATATCGATACCTATCGGAAAATGTATATTGTTAGCGACAGTTTTCTAAGAACACCCCGTAATGAGATGAAAACCTTTAAAGAGGTGATGAATCAACTTAATCATCGTTGGAATGAAGCGTAGCGTCATCATCACGTAAGAAGAAGCGAGTCACTTCGGTGCGAAGATAGGAACAGTTAACGTTGAGAGTGTTAGGACACTTGGTATATGTGGGTGGTTGTTTCACACTTCCATAGGATTAGAGTAGTTACATTGTACTCATGATTCATATTGTGGAGACTCACACAACTGATAATGGATCGACTCATCCCGATAAAGAGGATGAGTTACAGTTAGTCTAGTGAAGATATTTGAACTGTTCGGATGCCAATATTGTTGATATAGTCGCCCGTGTTATCATTGTCTCCGACGGTATCACCATCCCTCTAACAAGAGAGTGCCGGCAAATGTATTGCTTTTTGGTACAATCATGTGAATTGTGTTCTGAATTAAATTATCATACTAGTAAACTAATAGTATATGTATATATATATATCGATGAATATCGATATAGGATATATCAACATATCGAATATAGATAAGTGAAAACCAATATCGCGCAGCCCAACATAATAGTGTTAAAATCGGATTATGACTAGTTCATATAGAAGAATTCGGGATTTTCCAGAAGAACTGGAGTTTGCCGCTGAATATGTACCTAATAATACGAGGCATACCTATAAATATTTCAGTTAATACGTAATATTGTCCTTCATTCTCTTGGATGGGGGTTGCATGGGACTGTTGGGAGTGCCGCTACTGCTAAAAAGAGATGTTCGAACAATCCGGGAGTTCCGGGACAAAGACTGCCGAGATCATTGCCTTTCGCTTCGCTTCTCGGGGAAGATCATTACCTTCTTGTCCTCTAGCCGATATACGGAGTGAACCTATGTAGTCATATTAATATATCTACCTAAACGTGTTTCCATCAGATGGATACATCACAGTGCAGTGATAAATTCTTATCGATTATGAAAATTTGATACCAAGGATGTATATTTGTAACGATCGATGTATCAAACCAGATACAGAAACTAAAAAGGACATGGTAATAATCTTTACTCGATATATAGGGTTTATCAGAAATTTCAATTGGTTTCCCCATCTGATTGAAAAATTGTCATTTTTCTGAATAAAACAAATTGAAACCTAACTATATAACTAACCTATATTAGACATTTGCACAGATTAAACAAACCCGAACAAACCTCATATATGAGACCTTTTTATTTTATCATTTTCACTCGTCCCTTTGAACTTTAAGCGTCTCAGTTACCAGTTCTCAAAAATACACGATGAATTACTATTGTGCAAGGAACATCTTGGGTATATCGAATTATTTCATAAATGTTTCAATATGTTTGCACAAAAAATAATTCAGTGTGCAATACTATTAGGGGGATATTCGACTTATTTATTGTCTTAATACCATAGTTATATCAATAACTAATGTAGAGGAAAAAAAAACGATGCAATTATCGAACAATAATAAATAATAAAATGTAACTTTTCTTACTCTTCTGAAGCTACTTTTTGTTCCATAAAAGATTTGAAACTTCGCAAACAATTTATTAACATATGCACAAGAAAATTTAATACATGGTGATTCAATTAAGATCAAGGAATAAAGTTGGACATGGATGTTTTCACCGCCCACCTAATTAGTTGCAAATCAATGCTCGAAAGTATAATTCAGAATTTTATGAGTTAGGAGGACATCAGATTTTTAATTTTCATCCGAGGGAAATTGTAAGGTCATCCATAATATTCTTTCTGACCTCGATGATTTGGAAGTACTTATGGGAATACTAATAATATTGTCCTGGTTTCTTGTTCTAGTTGTACTAGGCATCCTCATGACCTGTAAAATATAGAATATTTGTAACAATAATAAAAGATAGATCCAACAAGATTTGAGAATGTAATTTTGCTTTGAAAACTCACATGAGTTCACATCTTACTTGATTTTGAATCATTATACTATGTTGCTTTATAGAAGATATGTGAGAAGTTATTCTTCACTCTACAGATTATCAAAAACAGAAAAAAATCATTATGATATGATCAATTTAGAGTTATCATCGAGGTTATCATGTTCAAAAAAATAAAATCAATCCACTTTAGTCATTGCATGATCGTGAATAGAATTTGTTGAAGGATCCAATCAATAAAATTTCACATTTAAACTAACCATTCCAATATTCGTCAAGAACCTCTTGGACACCATAAAATACCTCATCTTTGAGCAGGAATTTAACTTATCCCCTGAAACGAGGTGACGAAACAATGTTTTTGGGATGAAAATCTAACCAATAGGCTTCAATTTAACTTTCATGAAACAAAAAACCCTATATTTCTATGGCTTTGGGGAACTTGGGAGCGGTACCTATTTTATAAACGGAGGCACAAAGGAATATGCCCTCATTCGAAATTATTTGTAATATAATTTATCGCTTGACGACACACAGAAACAGATTATTATAAAAACACAAAAAAGGAAAAAGAAAATCAACAACAAAGGCAACGGCCAGTCTTCAGTTTTGTTTCAACTTATACAATTCTGACGTTTATAGTATGATGGCATTTATTGCCTCTGTTGTAGCAACAGAAAACAAAGAAAAAATTATCGTAACGAGACGAAAGCTTCTGTTTTTGCCAGAGCGCTGGATAGAACCGATAAATCTTTGTTTTAATATCACATTAATTTTACAAGTTCTTTTATTCTGTCCAGCTCTACATATTTTCCAAATAAAAATCTTCAAATTGAATGAGACAAATACATATATATTCATGACATTTTCCAGTTTAGAAATAGTTAGAAATAGTAAAAAAAATAAGGTGTTTATAACAATTTATTGGATGGTACATTTGAATATGTTATTGTTACTCATTTGAAAACAAAAAGTCACAATCAGCCGATGTCGCAGTCACTAATTGACATTGACATTTCTCATATTTGACATGGGATTGCACTTCCTTAAACGGGATACAAATATACCATTTGTGTCATTCGTAGTTTTAGGTAAATCAATCTGTATACAGGGTGTCCCTCCGGGAACTGCTTTGATCAATATATTATAGAAAATTATAGGTGAGTCGAATTTGCACGATTGTTGATAAAGGCTATCCGGCTAAAATATTTTCAAGATTGTGGCACTTCCGGTTGAACCGGAAGTGGACCCCAACTTCGTTTTTTTTCAAATATTATATTATAACATGGTCAGATTTTCCCTGGAGAGGTGGTTTCGTAGATTCACTTGGAGTCCAGCAAGAATGATTAAAGATATATCGAATCAAATCAAAATTTATTCTATTAGAAGTTAGTTACATATTTTCAGCAATGGTTGAACTCTAGACAACCATCAGTGAAGATGATGATGTTCAGCTTGAGTTTCCAATTTTTGATTTCATTTTATTTCTGGTCGTTTAGTGAATTTAAATATCATTACAAACCGTTGGATTGATATATGGATTGTTAACATTTGCATTTGATTACGGCACGAGGATCCCACAAAATAAAGTTTTATCGTTTGATATTGTTTCTGACTAGACGATTTCAGTTATTATATGATGATGGATGTTCAGCCGAAACTAGTAACAACTTTGTAATATTTTTCATATTATATTGTGTGGTCGACCGACTTTGAGTTTGTTTGATTTTTCTCAAAAATTTTGGACCACTTAAGTGAATAATAAGTGAATATAATTCTAAAGACGAATAAATATAATAAATCTAGGTTTACATATCATGGAGATTTCATTTAAGCACAGCTTGTATTGTGAATATCCACTAGTAACTATAGGTAACTATGGGTAAGAGTCTATTGTTTTGAATAACACCTTTTAGAGTTTCATAGTTTGATGAAATAAATATTTACAATTCTTTTTTCAGGGTACTTTTGTTACATATATTTCTCAACTCATGTGGTAGCAGATTAAATAATTCAGGGCCAATAAAATTTATAAATATTTGCTCGTGTTGTAGTCAACATATTGGGATTTGTAGAGTGTATTTTTTGTTTTTCCATGTGTCATAGTTATGTGATACATATTATGTTCTAGTAGAGTTCATTACAAATAGGGCATAGGTAGGTATATAATTGTCTCACTGTCAGTAACCCAGTTTATAGGGTGTAAAAAATCGGAATGTTTTTTGTAGAAACAAATACAGGATGGTTCAGATCATTCTCGCTAGACCCCAAGTTTTATAGATCGACGAAATCATGTTCTTCAGGAAGAAACTAAAATACAGGGGGTTCTTTTTCGAAATAACTCAGTTGGGGTCCACATTCTAGAAAATATTTTAGCTTGATATCATCAACATAAGTATGCTAGCCAATTTTCTAATTCGGCCCACTTAAAGGTTTCCATACATTGAACGATGTAGTTCCTGAAGGGACACCCTGTACACAGGAAATACGTTTCTGAAGTTTTTTCGATCGGTCTCGCATCTTATCTGAAATTGTTTCGTTTTTAAACCTACCCCGTATATATTGGAGCCCGGTAGCCATATGCATATCGTGTTTACACGGAAACAATGGATTCGGCGATACGCTCCAGTGTCCCCACTCCCCCCGAGATTTCCACCTGCGAGGCAGGGGAGACTTGGAACTGTAATTAAATGATATGGTCCCCCGAGTATATGAATGAGGCGTGTTTTCTGTCTACAATAAGTACATAATCAATATTTTTACATTACTTAAAAAATACGTTAAAACCTTTCGAATTATTTCTACTTGAAAATTCTCCAAGAAATATTGTATTATGTAGGGTGATTCGTGTGGGATATATGTATGACATCAGCAATAATAATACCTAACAGAAGAAATTCATAATTCGATAGCACCTACCATTTTATAGTTTAAAGGAATAGTGAAAATGATGATGAAATAATAAATTAATATTGCTTCAAATAAACGTTTTCTAAGAATTTTTGTTTTCCCGGATGCCTCCAGAAATATCCAGATTGTTTCGAGCTTCGAGACAGCATTCTAAACTTGCAACTTTACCCCAACATTCTGAGTATGAAAACAGGATGTTTTGTATATGAATACTAATGTCATTATGTGACATCATTGCCGCTCGTGCGCGGAAATAATGTCATTAAGTAACAGCACATTTGCGCTCGCATCCATCATTGTTGAAAACGAACTCATCATTCTGTTCCATGATGGAAAATAATAGTGACAGTGATGTAGCAGAAAGTGCGAATATTGTAAATTTAAACCTTCTACCAGAGAAATCGAGGAAACGTGTGAATTAAGTCCGTGTCTCACGGTCAAACTATTTGATAAAACTATGAAAGTGTGATGTCATCAATGACGTCACATCAAACAGCAGCTGAAATTAGAACATGTTCTAAATATTTTACTTGTTTGATGAAAAAGTAAGGTTAGGGCTGTTTGTTGACACCTAAAATCGAAACGTCAGAATACTTTGGACTAGTTTTGGACTGTTGGAAATGTTTGCTGCTTGAAATTGGACCGAGGAGCAAGGAATGTTCCTGATAGATCTCTATAGAAGCAAAGAACTTTTGTATAACATCAGACAAAAAGATAACCATAAGAGTGATAAGATGTCAGATGCATTGAATGATATTGCTAGTAATTCTTACGGCCAAATAACTGGTAGGTGTTCTGAATTACTCGTCATATCTTTAATTGATAATAAGTACCTACATGTATATTCCATGTTTTGAAAACACAGTTCAATAGGGAACTGAGGTAGTCTCGATAATTATCTGGATCTACCAATCTGATTTCTTGAAAAATCATTGGTAGGACTCCTCTACCAATATTTCTTCTTTGGAGCCATTGCCTTGTCCATATTTTTTGTTTCTTCTTCACTAATCTCTGAAGGGGTGCGCAACAAACCATGAAATAAATGTACAGAGATTTTTCTGTATTATTTCTATTCATATATTGTTGAAAAAACGCGTTTGGATCATGAATGCATCAGATTTCTCTTCCGTTATGATCAATGAATTTTTGAAATATTTGAACAAACTTCTTCAAATCGTGTGAACAGGATTTCTGCACATTTCAAACATTTGAATCAAATAGACAGAAATGACGTCACGTCAAACAAATTTGATCAAATAGTTTGACCGTGAGACACGGACTTTATGATATTATAAATTCATGACATGGTGCCATGACATTTTTGAATGCTAAAGATACCCTGAATTTGTCATATTTCTCAAAAAACACCAGTCCAGAATATAAAGCAAAAATAAGTTTGACTTTATCATCATTATCATAACCTATTATAACTGAGGGATATACATAAGTTTTCAAGTAGCCTCAATAGCTAACGGGTTCAATGCGCGACTTCTCAAGCCGCCAGCCCGGGTTCGATCTCTTGGCATGGCAATTTTCTTTCAATTCATGAGTAATTTTTCCTTCTTTTCTGTTAGATGTATGAATTATTGGAGTGAATTTCGATATAATAGTGAATAATTGATGAAATTAATGATATAGATGAAGAATATTATGAAATGTGAGTTAATTGAATGAAGTATCGAATTTTATTGTCTAGAAACTGTGTCTGTAGAAAAAAAATATTGTGTGTATTTCGAGCTCTCGAATGGTTACTGTCAAATAGCTTTATTGTGTCCCATATCTGATTGTTCCGTAATTCTTCAAATTAGTATTTTTTGATTAAATGATAACCAGCCGAGTAGTGCTTCGGATGACACTTAAATAACTAAGATCCCCGTCTTCCTTACTCATACAAGTCTCAATGAGTTTCGGGGGTTGATCTGCAACTAAGTTGGCGGTTAAAAACATTTTTCAAAATTTTGCGAGTGCGTTGAGGCGCTGGCCTTTGGGCCCAGATGGTCCGGGTTTGAATCCCGGCGCGGCTATTGGAAATTTCATTCATTTCTGTAGCATTGTTTAGCGGGAGGAGATAGGTGACTAATCGAACATTCTTGGTACCTAGATATCCAACAATCCTTCGGACTCTCAACGACAACCAGCCGAGTAGTGCTTCGGATGACACTTAAAAGGCTAAGGTCCCCGTCTTCCTTACTCATACAAGTCTCAATGAGACTTCGAGGGTTGCTTTGCAACTAAGTTGGCGGTTAAGAACACTTTTCTTCAAACACTTCTCAAAACACACTTTTCAAATACAAACAAAAACCAACGAATCATTTTCGTCAATTATTGTCCAATTTCCTAGATCAATATCAATGTCGATAGGAAACCGGGAGGTTGACCTCTGACCTCTCCAGTGTTCGCACCCATGTCTATATAAAGCTCGCCTGGTTATGGAATTGTCTTCGTGGCACTGTATCCATATATTGGGGATGGAAAAGGGGCGGTGTATAATTGCGACGATTTCTCTCCATCCGCTTTGATTCATGACCCGTCGGAATAACTCGAGGTCGACTCGTTGGAGATATTACTTCTGTTTTTCCCTACACTTGGAGTCCAGCAAGAATGATTAAAGATATATCGAATCAAATCAAAATTTATTCTATTAGAAGTTAGTTACATATTTTCAGCAATGGTTGAACTCTAGACAACCATCAGTGAAGATGATGATGTTCAGCTTGAGTTTCCAATTTTTGATTTCATTTTATTTCTGGTCGTTTAGTGAATTTAAATATCATTACAAACCGTTGGATTGATATATGGATTGTTAACATTTGCATTTGATTACGGCACGAGGATCCCACAAAATAAAGTTTTATCGTTTGATATTGTTTCTGACTAGACGATTTCAGTTATTATATGATGATGGATGTTCAGCCGAAACTAGTAACAACTTTGTAATATTTTTCATATTATATTGTGTGGTCGACCGACTTTGAGTTTGTTTGATTTTTCTCAAAAATTTTGGACCACTTAAGTGAATAATAAGTGAATATAATTCTAAAGACGAATAAATATAATAAATCTAGGTTTACATATCATGGAGATTTCATTTAAGCACAGCTTGTATTGTGAATATCCACTAGTAACTATAGGTAACTATGGGTAAGAGTCTATTGTTTTGAATAACACCTTTTAGAGTTTCATAGTTTGATGAAATAAATATTTACAATTCTTTTTTCAGGGTACTTTTGTTACATATATTTCTCAACTCATGTGGTAGCAGATTAAATAATTCAGGGCCAATAAAATTTATAAATATTTGCTCGTGTTGTAGTCAACATATTGGGATTTGTAGAGTGTATTTTTTGTTTTTCCATGTGTCATAGTTATGTGATACATATTATGTTCTAGTAGAGTTCATTACAAATAGGGCATAGGTAGGTATATAATTGTCTCACTGTCAGTAACCCAGTTTATAGGGTGTAAAAAATCGGAATGTTTTTTGTAGAAACAAATACAGGATGGTTCAGATCATTCTCGCTAGACCCCAAGTTTTATAGATCGACGAAATCATGTTCTTCAGGAAGAAACTAAAATACAGGGGGTTCTTTTTCGAAATAACTCAGTTGGGGTCCACATTCTAGAAAATATTTTAGCTTGATATCATCAACATAAGTATGCTAGCCAATTTTCTAATTCGGCCCACTTAAAGGTTTCCATACATTGAACGATGTAGTTCCTGAAGGGACACCCTGTACACAGGAAATACGTTTCTGAAGTTTTTTCGATCGGTCTCGCATCTTATCTGAAATTGTTTCGTTTTTAAACCTACCCCGTATATATTGGAGCCCGGTAGCCATATGCATATCGTGTTTACACGGAAACAATGGATTCGGCGATACGCTCCAGTGTCCCCACTCCCCCCGAGATTTCCACCTGCGAGGCAGGGGAGACTTGGAACTGTAATTAAATGATATGGTCCCCCGAGTATATGAATGAGGCGTGTTTTCTGTCTACAATAAGTACATAATCAATATTTTTACATTACTTAAAAAATACGTTAAAACCTTTCGAATTATTTCTACTTGAAAATTCTCCAAGAAATATTGTATTATGTAGGGTGATTCGTGTGGGATATATGTATGACATCAGCAATAATAATACCTAACAGAAGAAATTCATAATTCGATAGCACCTACCATTTTATAGTTTAAAGGAATAGTGAAAATGATGATGAAATAATAAATTAATATTGCTTCAAATAAACGTTTTCTAAGAATTTTTGTTTTCCCGGATGCCTCCAGAAATATCCAGATTGTTTCGAGCTTCGAGACAGCATTCTAAACTTGCAACTTTACCCCAACATTCTGAGTATGAAAACAGGATGTTTTGTATATGAATACTAATGTCATTATGTGACATCATTGCCGCTCGTGCGCGGAAATAATGTCATTAAGTAACAGCACATTTGCGCTCGCATCCATCATTGTTGAAAACGAACTCATCATTCTGTTCCATGATGGAAAATAATAGTGACAGTGATGTAGCAGAAAGTGCGAATATTGTAAATTTAAACCTTCTACCAGAGAAATCGAGGAAACGTGTGAATTAAGTCCGTGTCTCACGGTCAAACTATTTGATAAAACTATGAAAGTGTGATGTCATCAATGACGTCACATCAAACAGCAGCTGAAATTAGAACATGTTCTAAATATTTTACTTGTTTGATGAAAAAGTAAGGTTAGGGCTGTTTGTTGACACCTAAAATCGAAACGTCAGAATACTTTGGACTAGTTTTGGACTGTTGGAAATGTTTGCTGCTTGAAATTGGACCGAGGAGCAAGGAATGTTCCTGATAGATCTCTATAGAAGCAAAGAACTTTTGTATAACATCAGACAAAAAGATAACCATAAGAGTGATAAGATGTCAGATGCATTGAATGATATTGCTAGTAATTCTTACGGCCAAATAACTGGTAGGTGTTCTGAATTACTCGTCATATCTTTAATTGATAATAAGTACCTACATGTATATTCCATGTTTTGAAAACACAGTTCAATAGGGAACTGAGGTAGTCTCGATAATTATCTGGATCTACCAATCTGATTTCTTGAAAAATCATTGGTAGGACTCCTCTACCAATATTTCTTCTTTGGAGCCATTGCCTTGTCCATATTTTTTGTTTCTTCTTCACTAATCTCTGAAGGGGTGCGCAACAAACCATGAAATAAATGTACAGAGATTTTTCTGTATTATTTCTATTCATATATTGTTGAAAAAACGCGTTTGGATCATGAATGCATCAGATTTCTCTTCCGTTATGATCAATGAATTTTTGAAATATTTGAACAAACTTCTTCAAATCGTGTGAACAGGATTTCTGCACATTTCAAACATTTGAATCAAATAGACAGAAATGACGTCACGTCAAACAAATTTGATCAAATAGTTTGACCGTGAGACACGGACTTTATGATATTATAAATTCATGACATGGTGCCATGACATTTTTGAATGCTAAAGATACCCTGAATTTGTCATATTTCTCAAAAAACACCAGTCCAGAATATAAAGCAAAAATAAGTTTGACTTTATCATCATTATCATAACCTATTATAACTGAGGGATATACATAAGTTTTCAAGTAGCCTCAATAGCTAACGGGTTCAATGCGCGACTTCTCAAGCCGCCAGCCCGGGTTCGATCTCTTGGCATGGCAATTTTCTTTCAATTCATGAGTAATTTTTCCTTCTTTTCTGTTAGATGTATGAATTATTGGAGTGAATTTCGATATAATAGTGAATAATTGATGAAATTAATGATATAGATGAAGAATATTATGAAATGTGAGTTAATTGAATGAAGTATCGAATTTTATTGTCTAGAAACTGTGTCTGTAGAAAAAAAATATTGTGTGTATTTCGAGCTCTCGAATGGTTACTGTCAAATAGCTTTATTGTGTCCCATATCTGATTGTTCCGTAATTCTTCAAATTAGTATTTTTTGATTAAATGATAACCAGCCGAGTAGTGCTTCGGATGACACTTAAATAACTAAGATCCCCGTCTTCCTTACTCATACAAGTCTCAATGAGTTTCGGGGGTTGATCTGCAACTAAGTTGGCGGTTAAAAACATTTTTCAAAATTTTGCGAGTGCGTTGAGGCGCTGGCCTTTGGGCCCAGATGGTCCGGGTTTGAATCCCGGCGCGGCTATTGGAAATTTCATTCATTTCTGTAGCATTGTTTAGCGGGAGGAGATAGGTGACTAATCGAACATTCTTGGTACCTAGATATCCAACAATCCTTCGGACTCTCAACGACAACCAGCCGAGTAGTGCTTCGGATGACACTTAAAAGGCTAAGGTCCCCGTCTTCCTTACTCATACAAGTCTCAATGAGACTTCGAGGGTTGCTTTGCAACTAAGTTGGCGGTTAAGAACACTTTTCTTCAAACACTTCTCAAAACACACTTTTCAAATACAAACAAAAACCAACGAATCATTTTCGTCAATTATTGTCCAATTTCCTAGATCAATATCAATGTCGATAGGAAACCGGGAGGTTGACCTCTGACCTCTCCAGTGTTCGCACCCATGTCTATATAAAGCTCGCCTGGTTATGGAATTGTCTTCGTGGCACTGTATCCATATATTGGGGATGGAAAAGGGGCGGTGTATAATTGCGACGATTTCTCTCCATCCGCTTTGATTCATGACCCGTCGGAATAACTCGAGGTCGACTCGTTGGAGATATTACTTCTGTTTTTCCCTATTCTTCGCTCTCCTAGAAACAGTAAAGGGGAATGATAATATTATCCAACAGAAGAAGGAGCGTGTTGTGTCATGTGACGATCTGGATATCAGTGCAATTTGAGGTTCAGATGGAATGAAAATATTTGCACTGTTACCAAAACTCAACAGTTAATATGACGTCACGAGATACTTCGATACTTAGTATTGTTAATCATAGTAAATAATATCTAATCCTACTATTTCAATATTTCAAACTCGAACTGGAAGACACCCAGAGTTGAACTAATTCCAAACAAGGCAAGAATACCGTCCTTGGTAATTGTAGACCAATTCCACTACTACCGAAGAAAAAACAATCAACATCCATCTCAAGGAGATATTTGCTCTCTTTACAAGCGATCAACGGGAGATTTTCTTGCATAATATGTTGATGACGTCTAACCTGATGAAAGAGCTGATTTGGCACCAACTTTGTTTCTGCTATATATCAACGATCTGATAAAAGGTGACCTCCTATACCTATTCTGGCTTTACTGATGATTGTACACTTTATACCACCTTCTCCTCTAGAACTCCTATAGCTCATCCAAAGATGCGGAAATAGGTCGATACTATTGATGAAGATTTAGCTACAATTTTGAAATGGGGAATGTATTACCTACTTACAAATCATTTTTACATTAAATTCAATTGCCCGAAGAAGCATATAAGAAATATGTATCTATCACACAAAGAGAACACCGGAGAACACATTTTATTGAAAATATTGGAAAAATATTTATTGATAGTAATATTCGAACAATTGTTCAGTACTTACGGAATACTATTATTTTCTTTTATCAAACCTAATCTACCATTTCATCGTCGGATGACATTGCAGCAAAGAAAACTGAACAAATTATATACTATTCGGTACCTATCTACTTGGTAAATCACATTGACACTATAATGTTATGAATTCGTTTGTAGATATGTCATTGTCACAGCCGAGGGGTAGTTCACTCGACCAAAAAACGTACACTAAGATTGCATTTGATGAGATTGGACAGGATTGGACGGAATGGACCAGATTGGACAAGATTGGACGATATTTCACATAACTGGACTGGATTGGACGGGATTGGACGGATTGGCCGGGATTGGACAGGATTGGACGGATTGGACAGAATGGACAATTATTGGACAGAATTGACAATGATTGGACATAATGGACAAGGATTGGACAAGAATCGACGGAAATGGACCAGAATCGACTTGTTTTGATGATATATCGAATGAGACTAATCACTAATTCATGAATTATTCTCCATCACGGGAATTTTTCATAAGATTCGCACTCGACTCGATTTATTGCTACAATTCTATGTGTTGTAAATAGCAAACAAAATGATAGTTTCGAATTCCTAGAATTCAGTGCATATGGTCATCGTGATAAGGTTTGAACAAATTCGAAAATATATTTGAATCCGAATCTAATATTCCAGACAAAACATTTAAAATAATCGTATGGAGTCTTGAAGTAGAGTTTTGTTCTTCTAATGTCTAAATAGGTATGAAGATTTGAATTCTTAGAAAAGAAGAGTTTTATTGAAAACCGAGCTGAAAACTATATAAATAATGAAAAATATTCGAAATGGTTGAAAAGAGAACTAGATTATCGAAATGAAAGACCCAAATGTCAATAACCTGAAAACATTAAATTAAGTTAGTAAGAGAATATACCTGTGAAGTTTATTCTGGAGAGAACACGAAAAATCAAAATCATATTATAAATAAAGGTTCATCGCAGGGATCCGAGCAGGGATCATCTCACTTCACACAGATGAAACTACAAAAGTTTATTCTCATAGTTAATCCACCTAGCAGTCAGGTAATAACTTCAAATTAATTGTCATTATTTCAAATGAAATTTTCAAATTGTGGGGCACTCAAATTCAAAACTTGATAAAAACAATTCGTCACATTTTTTAGGAATAAAAATAATCTCTTCAAAAAATTTATTACTTTGTCCCATTGCAAATTTCCAATTTTGGTGATCAAAATAACACAAACCAATTTGCAGATTTCTAATTTTTGTGATCAAAATAACCCATAATCGCCCATACCTGTTTGAAAATTCAAAATACATTCGAAACTCGATAAATGAGAGTTTGTCACATTTCTTAACACATTTATGTTTCAAATTTTTGTAATTTGTAATAGAAGCTGGTCTCGAAGCTGGTGTAATAAATTCAAAACTCAAAAAATAAAATACTTCATTCAATATATCAATTCAGAAAATCATATGGTATTCTAATAAATGTCATATAAATATTGGAAATGTTTTCTCGAACATTTCAATTCAAAAACAGCAAGACAACTACAAAAATATATTTGTACTGGTTCGTGGAGAATTCCGGCACCGAGTCTTCGTCACTGAAGATTCGAGATGTTTGAGTATATCCAACCTCTTTAGATCCATCAAAATGTAAATAAAATAACGTCGCTTGTTTTAATTAGATGCGTTAGAAGTTTTGTGAATGATTCTGTGACTGTCCACGTTATAGGGATTATTCGATGTTCAGGAGTATTAATCCTCTAGGCCTCTAGGCCCTAGGCGACCGACATTTTGTGAATGATCTGTAATAAATATGTAAGAAATTATAGCAATCGGCCCATCATTATATATAAAGATGTTTCGTTAGGGACGCAAATTTGTAACATATGTACATATACAAAATTATGAACTAGCTTTTTTTGAAGACTACCAAAAATGCTGGCAAGTACAAGCGGGCGGCGACTCCATACATAATGAAGAAGATTCGTTTGTGAAGATTTGTGTTTTTATGGAAAGACGCGATGCAAAAGTGAAATTGATACCTACTATTCATTTGTCAACAAATATTGAAAGATACCGAGAACATTTTTCCAAGATTGGACATATTGACCCAAGATTGGACAAAATGGACTAGGATTGGACGGAATGGACCGAGATTGGACGGAATGGACCGAGATTGGACGGAATGGATCGAGATTGGACGGAATGGACCGAGATTGGACGGAATGGACCAAGATTGGACGGATTGGACACTGAGTGTACACCTATTGGACAGAGTGAACTACCCCTCGGTCACAGCTACCTATGAGTAAAAATTAGAGTATAGGTAACTATATTAGGTAATTGCACCAATCGCAGAGCGTGGAGATATTTCATTTTGCACTAGTGCGAAATATCTTATTTTGTGTATTAGTTACACAGAGTTAGTACAGAGCGCCGAAATGATACGTATTTCAGGTAGGTCGTAAATTTTAAATTTATTCGTTTTTGAAATATGAATATTGGAAACATGATATTTTGGTCATTTAAAACCAAAACAACCAACAGGAATATTGCTTTGAATCAAGTTTACATCGGAACAAAAATTTTATCGCGGTGACGTCTTTTTACGGTCAAATATAATTCATTTAGAAAAATGTTCTATCGGAATTAACAAAATACAAAACGAAATACAAAAAATGTTTTTGCTCGTCCAACGTGGATTATTTTTTGGGTTTCCGGTGATGCTATTTCATAATCCGACCGAATTCAAATCGTTGTTCCACCGTCGAACAATGTAAATGCGTTATGCTAATGCAATACACTCCATCATATTTTATCACACGAAATCTTGTTGTTAATTTGTTGATTATATTAACGACCAAAAAGCGTCTCGGAACACTTTCCGAAATTATATTCCCGTAAACCAGGGAACCAGGCGAACATTTGTTCCAACCGAATTAGCTGTTTGTGTTCGCATTCACTTCCAGTTCCAATGGCGTAATTTCATCAGGCTAACTTATCAACATTCAACTCATCAACTCGCAATTCATCGGTGGATCGACACATCAATGCTCTTTCATCTGCGTATCTTTTCAAGTACCCGTTCTATTCACCAGCATAACCTCAAACTATCAAGTGAACCAACTCATAAATGTACCTTCTCGTTTCATTACATATGTAGAATAGCTCATCATCATCTACGGATCAACTCATAGAAGCACCCGTTTTATTTATGTAGCTGCTCAATTTCTTTCCATCAACTTACTACTCACCAACTGGCAATTTGTCAACACATCAGTCACATCAATGCTTTATCATAATCGGAGGACCAATAACTGTTCGCAGCACCTGTTTTAATCATGAGGTTAACCCTGACTCATAAACAATCGACTTACCATCTAGCAATTTATCAGTGCATTATCATCACGCAACTCGTTTCATCAACACAAAATAATGCTCTCTCAACATCTGCAGATCATTTCAACGAAGCACCCGTCTTATTCACCAGGATGATCACACATTGAACCAACTCATCAAGCAGCCGTTTTATTTAGCAGGTTAATTTTTATCGATCAACTTACTACTTACTAACTAGTAATTCGTCACTGTCTAATAATATACTTCAATACACCATTCACATCAATGCTTTATCATAATCGACGAACACACTGTTCGAAGCACATGTTTTAATCATGAGGTTAACCCCAACTTACAAACTACCGACTCACCATGTAGCAATTTATCAGTGCATTATCATCAAGCAACTCATTTCATCAACACACAACAATGCTCTCTCATCATCTGCGGATCATTTTAACGAAGCACCCTTTTTATTCACCAGGATAATCTCACATTGCACCAACTCATAAAGCACCTGTTTCATTCAGTATCTGTTATTTTTTGTCGATTAACTTACCACTAACTAACTAGCAATTCGTCACTGTCTAATAATATACTTTAATACACCATTCACATCAATGCTCTATCATAATCGGCGGACAAACTGTTCGAAGCACTTTTTTTATCATGTGGTTAACCTTGACTTACAAACAATCGACTCACCAACTAGCGATTTATCAGTGCATTATCATCAAGCAACTCATCAATACACTCGTTTCATCAACACACAATAATGCTCTCTCATCATCTGCGGATCATTTCAACGAAGCACCCTTTTTATTCACCAGGATAATCTCACATTGAATCAACTCATCAAGCACCTGTTTTATTCAGTAGGTTAATTTTTGTCGATTAACTTACTACTAACTAACTCGCAATTCGTCATCTAATGATATACTTCAATACAGTTCTCATTTTTATGGTTCAATGTAGTTTCTTCAATAGTTATATCATTTCTTTAAATTGTTGTGCTAGAATATCATTTCGATCATTCAATAAGTTCGAAAATCATTCATGTTTTCTGATAACGAAACTCCGACTCAGATTCCGAAATTTCTCGATTACATTTTCAAAGATAAAATCGGAATTTGGCAGGACATCAGGTGGATCCCATGCCTACGCCACTGTTCCATTTCCACCGTTTGTGTTAACGCATCTAGATGGCAGAGAAAAAAATCTTCATTAACATACAAATTGGTTCTCATATTATGAGCGTGTTGAATACTTTAATATAATTACGTTTTTAATGATACAAAATTTAGATTATCTTAATGCATCTTTGCTTTTAGGTGGTCATTAAAAATACTCTGCAATTGGTTCCATCTGACTTTGCTGAAAATTGAATGTCATTTGTTTCGATTTTCATATAAACACATTTGTTTCATCAGCGATTCTCGTCTTCTGTATGGACGTTCCAGCTAGTCAACTTTGCATTCTCCATAAACGGCAATTAATTTCACACTCAGAGTTTGAAGGTATAGATTAATGTCCTTGTGAATATTTATCCTTGATGACGAATAACTCAATTGTTTTCACAAATAAGTACCTACATTAATTCGTTTTCACTGAATGACATCGTATTTCTTTGAAAAATAGTCGCAAATGTTTCAGTACAGGGCGGTACAGGGTGATTGTTTATATTTTAATCAGTAGCTACCTCAGTTAATATTGGTCCTACAAAAACGTTCAAGTGGACAAATATGTAGCATTTTTATGGGCATTCAGAATTCAGTACTAGGGAATGCAAATAAGCATCGTTAACCTGAAAATTTTACGACAACTGGTATTTTTTTACCCACACTGAAAAAATAGATTTTTATTTTACTAAATGAATGGTAATGTCGAATAAGTTTCATTGAACAAATTACATGTTAGTGATATTACTTTCATAAGTGCTCAATATCTCGACAAATCTATTGCAAACCACATCAGAATAGTAATAATTCAAATTATCATTGACTACCTCATTAATTGAAATGTTCTATAACACGAAATTATCGAATATCTTTCCTGTAGTGGTATTAGGTTCAGGGTGAATATAACTTAACTAATATTTATATTTACCACTACAAATGGTAGCACGTATGAGAATACTTTCCGTGTTGTCAAGATTTACCACTACGAAGAGTATAAACAATAAGCACGCGAAAGATGCACCAGCTCAGTGGTGAATCGGGGATGCGAATTGCGACGCCATTTGTTGTGCTGTTGTTTGCCGTTGGTGGTTTGTGTACTCATTCTCATTGTTTTATCACTTTAGTTTTACACTTTAGCTGTTCAAGTTGTAGTTTAATGAGAACGAATATATACCTATAATGGAAAAATTAGTGATTCAGTGGAATTTGGATCAATTAATACCAGTATTCAAGTTGAATTCTGTTTTGAGTGAAATAGCGAATTTGGAATGGCAGTAATGGCAGACTCCAGAATCGCATGTAAGTATGTCTTACACCAACAGTGGGTATTTTTTTGTTTTTTTTTATTAAAGAAAAAAATATGTGATTAATTTTGTACTTTTGTATTTGATTATTTTCCCAAAACCTGATGTGACCATTGAATATTCATCAACATTCAACAGTGATTAATTATTTATCCCTGAATGATCTAACAACTTTCGTACACGAATTTCTCTCTTTAGAAATACCTGATGTCCGAAAATTGTGCCTTAAAAATTGAAAGGGTCTATTACATTGCCAGAAGTGTCCATAATGTTGTCAACACTCACTTATGTAAGGCTTATTGGCCTTTCAGAGTGGATTTTTGAAATAAATACTTTTTATAGCCTAAATGCCGTGAAATGAAAGTAAATCATAACTTTGAAACTTTTATGAAGATTATGTATTAATTTGTTGTCATGGAAGTTAATGGTGAATTATTATTATATTATGATGATAATACTCTTTTTCATTTTTGTTGGAGCCTTTCTAACATTGATAATGATATATTGAAAGGGTGCATGTAGTTCGAATGAATCTCAATGAATAAACGTGTTATTTTTTCACGATTTCCTCGATGACAGCTTATTTCATCATGATATTCTCGAATATTTTCATTTTTTCAATTGTACATTTTCAGGATCCAGAAGCAAAAATATTGAGACAGAAGGACATCTTTAGAAGGTCCATGGAATTCAAGGCTCTTTGGCTCTGAAGAATAATTTAATCCTTTTTGGCATTATTTTCTAGAATCTATTACTCCTAAATTTTTTTCGCATAATATCCAATATCCAACAATTGATTATGTTCCGGAAAACAATATATAGTTATGAAATACTCATATATTGAAGTTATAATTAACCTCCTAAAACCCCTAATATTACATCAGTATAGATAAACAATATTCACAAATTCATTAACCAAAAAGGATAGGTAGTATTATACATTGTCATGTGAATGCTAGGTAATATTTTGATTTCGGTATGTAGTACTCCATGCCACCGATAAATAAGAACAAATCGACAAGTGGGAGTTACTTGTTTGTAGTGGTAAATAATAACCAAACAGGAAAAGTACTTCATACTTGAAGCTTCAGTATTTATTATTGTTTGACTCGTACTATTTCGTACTGGTAATTTTTAATAAATGTAGTGATTGGCGCCTATTTGACCACAACGCTTGGTATAATATAGTCATCTTTCGGTATTCATAACGGATTATTTTTCTCAGCAATCGATTGAACTCTCTTTTCTGATTCCAAATATATATACTTTATTGAGGTTATCTTTATCGGTTTTCGGAAAATATAGATTTTTCGTATAAATCTAAGGCAGCTGTAGAACGCCAGACGACAATGCTGATTGGCTTATATCAAAGTAGTCATGGATAATAAAACAAATTTAAATGTATTGTTTGACATTGACATATTATTCATAGTTTGGGAGTTGTTATAGCAAAAATGATATATTCTGAGGTCGAAAAAGTTTTTCATTTCCTTGAATAATCCTGGGTTTTTGTTTCAATGAACTAGTATTTCGTTAGGGTATAGTCGTCTATAATCACGACGCGTCAAACGTTGGTTTTGATTACTTTTTAAAAACTGACACAATATCAACTTTTTCTACCTCAGAATGCGACCAACAATTGAAAAGTGACATTTGGTTTAAAATTAAATATGGATTTCAGTCACTTCACGGAGTGATAGTTAACAGTCAAGTTTTGCAGAGGACATTATCTTACCGCGACATAGATTTTTTCCAATGCAAATTTGATTGATACTCTCAAGTGTTTTTGTTTTTCGGAAAAAAAAATGGAATTCAGGAGAAAGGAGTGTTCAAAAATTTTTTTGAGAATTATGAGCAGATTTTGAAAACGGAATAATATACGGGGTGTTCTTTTTGAAAAAATAAATCGAGATTGCGCTCAGTCGCCATTTTGAAACTTTTAGCTGTAATTTTTCCACGACAAAATAGGTTTTCATCTCTTATTTGATGGCTCCAAATTTCTTTGCGATATACCATGTTCAACAATTAGTAGGAATGGACTTCAGACAAACACTGTATAAACAATAACATAATTAAATATATATCCTTGTACTAGTTAGTGATGCCGACATTTTCAAATCTTCTTCAATTTATTTAGTTATTACTATCAATAACTATTTCGCATATATCTTTGATATTTGAAATTTCTTATAAATTCTGAAATAGCAATACGATCAACTCATTGATGATCGCAAGTACTCTAGGTTTTTGATATCAGTGACTTGCGGCAGCTGTATTTTCATGCTGATGAAAATAATTAAATAACGACCATCGAAAAGCATGATGGGTAAGTGCATTTTATTGTGGTAATAACAATGATAACAAAATCGCATTTCATGCGTCTCCTGCTACCGAATTAAGTAACGAGCAGGTGATTGGAATAATTTTGTAATTCAATAATATGGTAGTTTGAATATTCAGTAGCGTTTGATATCAATCTTGCATCGCACAGTGTAACCGGCATATTTTATATTTATATTCAAGAACCGTGGCACTTTTTTACAAACTTCAATCCAACATCACTTTGTGACAGGCAAATCTTGTAATCGGTATTTATTTTGATATACTTCCTGCCTGTGAAAAATTATGGACGATAGTTGTATTTTCTGGAAACTTCATTTCATCGAAACCGCGCATTCTATATCGCATACCCCATCCCACAAATAAAGTTTTAGGCGACACTTATATTATCATAACTCAATTATTGTTCATCCATTCACAGCTTTTGTATTGATCAAGAAACTGCTAATAGAGTACGACGTGTACAGAATTCCTGCATTAGATTCATTACAATATGGCATTAGAAAATACGATCTTGTGTGCCAGTTGGAGTTAGGGTTGTCATCGATAATTATCGACATATCGATAAATTCGCCCACCTCCAGTTAGAGTGGCTTCCAATGACAGCATCATTCAGGCATCATGTCTTGTGTCTATTTTCAAAAATGTTATTGAATAGAAGTTCTACTCACCTTCAATATGAATTAAAGTGCAGAAGTGATATTTTGAGTTTCAAAAAGTAACTCAAAACACATCAACTTTACAAGTGCCATTAATTTCATACCTCTTTTCTACTTTTTCTATATTGTAATAAGTGACTTGGGTTAGGCTTAGGTAAAGAAGGTAAGAAGTTAGTAAGCGAACATGTATTATGAAAACTTTATCACAACAAGGATTAAGTGTTAACGAGTTACGGTGTGTTGAATTATACGAGGTGTTTAAGTAATAATTGTAAATAATTGATCTGTAGAATCCTAGGCTCAAAATATTAATATTGAACCCAAATCACTCATATAGAATGTGGCTCCTTATTTACTGAGATAGGTAAGGGGCTAGGTACGTGATATTCAATTAAAAAAATTTAAAATGATTGTTTACATTACTTTAAAGATTCATTTTCGTAATAGGTGTAATCTTATGACAAAAAACACCGACATAATTCAATTGCGTATTCTCCCATAGGTATTAGTAACAAATAATATATTTTGCAAGTCTTGAGGTTTGAGGACCTAACTAACTGTAACGGATTGTGGACAGAGTGTTGTAAAGTGCTAATACTATGTTTGCCATATATAAATGTATCATACTATATTATATCGTATTGATTGGTTCATCATATCATTTTGAAATGTTAGTGCTCTCCAATTAATTCATGTTTTAATAAACATATCAACATAATAACATAATAACCTAATATCGTAAAGTGCTGACAGTTCATGTGCCTTGGTTAGCGAATGAATTCTTCAATAAACATACTGTTATTTATTATTCAAAAAACTATGGTCTCCTAAGTCACATGATGTTTCGTTTATAAAAACGATTGCACCTCTCCAAAGGGGGACATATACCTCTGAAAACCATCAAACGTTTTATTGATACTGTATAACCGTAATTTCTGAATCTATTTCAATTATACTGAGTTGCCAAAGGAAATACATTTTTTTTTCTTCCAATATTTGGGGTACCAACAAACACAATATTTGGTATTCCCCAACAAGAGAACACGCCACTGGAGCCATATCTCGGCGAGCAGCCCTGATGTTATTCGCAAGCCAACGAGACTCAATTCTCGGAAATAGCGGACGTCGGCCGACAGCTTTTCCTGGAATATTCGCGACAATTCGAGAAAGCTCGGGTACTCCCTGGAAACGTGGAATTCCACATATGACAGCAGTGTCGCGGACAGTCATCTAATTAGTTCAGCACAGGGAGACTTTTAGTACAGCGATAGCGATACAGCAAGCGAAGCGCTTTTCTTAGTGATTTGATGATATTTTTATTAAGTGAATTGTGTTACAAGTTTACGTAAAATTAACTCTGCTAACTCGCGAGCTATATGGCATGCATTGCAATGGTTACCAACAAATTAAATATTCAATCGTCTGTTAAATTTGTTTGTCACCATGGCAAGACATGCCTTATAGTTCGCGAATTAGCAGAGTTAATCTCACGTTAAGTTAACAGAAGGCTTGATGGACTTTTAGGCAACCGGCAGTTAAGGTGGATTTATGCACACCGCTTTTTCATCAATCTGTCATTGCTCGATCACTATCGTTTTCACTAGAAATGTTGTAACTCAGTATTTACTCTTCATTATTTATGCACACAACTCCTATCTTTCATGAACTATTCTTTGAAAGATATCCAACTCTCATCGTTTAACGACAAATTAAGTGAATGTGTGATATGCGCAGGGGCGATTCGGGTAATGTCTTATTGTTTTTACCAAAAACGGGTGGAAAAGATATCGAAATACAAGTACCTACTAAGAGTCGATTTAGAAAAGGTTTATATATTTCTGTATGACAAATCGCAGAAGAACCAGTGAACTATATATAGACTAAAAGACGGTCGTGCATGAAGGTATCAAAATCCTTGAAGTAAAATATGGTCTAATGACACTGAAATAAAACAGCGAATTAATGAAAGCGTTGTGCACAAATCTGTCTTAAGTGTATTAAATTATTCAGTAGGTATAGTACCGTGTATTTTAAAATTATCGAACCCATCGAGTTATAATGGTAACAAAACTATCATTGACATTTTGTGTGCGAATGAAAACTTCTTCACTTGGTGCCAGTTACAGCATTTGGTGAATGTCTCTACTGTTTTCGATTCTAGGCGTTCAAACCCCTTATCTAACGAATACCTTCTTCTTCTTCTTTCTTCTACTGGTGATCGGGTGTGAAACCCTTGAAGATTCTGGGTTTCTTTATGGAATTGTTTGGGATAATGTGCAGTGCGAATTTCTAAGTGCAGTACCCTTCCAATATACAAGCCCGAAACCCCTTCAGGTCACGTGATGTATGACAAACCCTTATTTCCGTCCACCAGGTATGCGTGAGTATAATTCAGAATGCTATTCGTCATCATGGAAGCGTTTTCCGAGCTCGCATGTTGAGAAATCTCGTAAACTAGCACGTTCACAAATCCATTTACCTTGGGTGGCCTCCATAACCTCCACAACACATAGCATAGTTATGTATAATATTGGTGTTCGCTAAATAATAATTCACTCGCTCGTTTTATGTTCATTCACTTATGATATCGCATTTACCATTTAGTAAGGAATGATATTCTACAAATCGTGAGCAATAAATAGAGGCGGAATGTAGAAAGGTCAATTTCCCTAGCTGTCTAACCAGCCAGTGGTGTAACAACTACTTCAGTAATCATGATTATTATATATTGAGGAAATTATATTCTTTAGTTTACACCTCTAAACATTTCAAATCATATATGAATAACGTACAATCATGGTTATATTAAGTTATTGAAGGCAACATCTAGATCGCGACATATATTTCACTCTAAAACGAAGATATCAACAACTACTACTGCAGCAGCAGCGTGCTATCTGTGGAAGAATTGAATAACAATAATTTACTTGTTGGTTGACTTATTGGGTGTTAGAGTAAAAATATGTTTATATACAACTATCAGTAAATCATCCATTGCTTACTCGATTTTCAACAGCTAATGACAGTCATTACTGTGATGAATCGAGTAATTATGACAGTACGATGGGGTAATATTGTGATGACATCCCATCGTATTGTCAAATTCAAATAGGAGTTCTACCTACTATGCACAATACAACCGCGTTTGTGAAATACACGCAAATTCAACAGAGACTTACCCGACTTATGTTCTCATGGTTTCAATCGCTCTTGCACAAATAAGAAAAACGAGCATTCTTTGTTTTTTATTCTCAACCGTATAAAATGAGTTGTTTCTTTTCGAAACGCTGAAACTGAGGTTAGGGATGCAAAACTATTGATTTTTTTTTGAAATCTCAAAGTTGTTTGGATATTAAGATAGTGGTAGATAAAGCATAGTATTCTACTCGGCTCGTACTGCAATTTTCATCTTCGTGGGCAATTCATTATGCGCTCGTTGAATAATATACTATTTCAATTTGAGTTTGAAGAATTATTGAAATTTGCACGACATGTCTCGAATGATGATTATCGCATGTAATACAACAAGTGTATTGATGATTATCGAAACACAAATTCCTTCGATTTTGAGAAAAAAATCATGTTGCTTGGAAACTACACGAGCGCACAGCGCGAGTGTGGTTGCTTGGAAACTACACGAGCGCACATCAGCGCGAGTGTGGTTTCCCAAAGCACAAGTTGTATTTGTTGAGATCATTTCATGAATAAAATCAAAGCCATTTTGATGATTTCCTATTTATTGTTAATATAAAACGTACAGTTTATGGAATTAGTTATTTTGATTATGCATTGTAGTTCGACACATCGTTATGCAACCAACAATACATTCATTCCATTGTATAATGTAGGCAAGCTTACCTATGCACTAGGTACTACTGAGCCATATTGAGCTAAATTCATTTTGATTGTTGTCAGAATTTGTGTGGTTAGGTTACATTAGATTAATTCTTGCTGAAATTATCCATAATTTGTTGAAAATGAAGTGGATACATATTAATAGTGTGTGTTTATCATGGTTCAGACGAAAATTTGGTGTAGTGGCATTCATTTATTTACCAGGGAATCGGAAAATACTATGACAGATTGCAACTAGTAAGTCGTTTTTTAATTAAACTACCCTACTGCCTATACGATTCCTACGAATCAGAAAGCGAAATACAGAAACGAAAACACAGCATGTACGTATCCAATAGCCAATCAGGAGCCGAAATACAAAATCGAAAACATGGTGTTATTGCGTATCAACACAATCATTTCAACCAATCAAAAACGTGTATTTTAGCATGAATGAAATAATCGGGAGTAATTACACAAGTGCTTCAAAATTTCCGATAATTTTCCATGAAACATGTTGTCTAAAAACTGCATGGGTGTATTTTCATATTTTGTCGAAAGAGCCCGACTCCGAAGGAGGAGGGCTCTTTTAGCAAAATTTGAAAATAACCGAATGCAGTTTTTTTACTGACAACATGCTTGAATGGAAAATTATCAGGTTTATTTTGATGCACGAGTGTAATTCGGTAGAATATTTCCGGAGTTGATTCAGTATTTATGCCTGTCAAGATGACAAATGTACATTTTAACAATCGTTACTATAGATACACGGAACGAGCGGGTATTTTTCGATACCTACCGGGTATTTACCAGCCCGAAAATGTCCCGCCGGGAATTTATCGCTGTAATTGATCGAAAATGGCCCGCTTCATATGGGATTTTTAACATACGATGGAAATATTCGGGTTAATTGTTCGGGGGAGTGTTTCTTGAATATCATAAATAAAAACTTGAATTTATTGATGCAATTCATGTTAACGAACTTATCAGAAATTCAATAACGAAAAATTCGCCTAAAATTGGAATCAAAATCAGGGAAAGAAATGTAAACTCAAAAATGGATACCTAGGAAAGTTTCACAATTGGTCCTTCGAGCCGGATAATGTATTTTCTTTTGACACAAAAATAACAATGCACCTACAAATTCAGCATATTCGCTACAATTTTTAAACAACAACAACATGATGAGAGACGATTCTTTCATCCTTTTCGAGCTCTAACTTTCTGAGCGTCTTCAGTTTCCAGATAGCCCACTCAATTCACGTCGAAATGGTTTCTAATCCATTTGGCTCAGTCTGAAATCCATTGAAAAAATATCCACAGGTGAATAATCCGACATTACATTCAAGAAACTGTGTAGCTTGAACACACCCAGCGTTCCGAACGAAAATATCATGTTATTTATTCCTAACATGTGGTACACGGTGCCTCCTAAGAAATAATCACAAGAGCACCTGTAGAGGCTGTAATGTACTGAATGGAGAGCATAGATTATAGTACCTAGTGGAAAATTAGCATCATGTCAAATTGCATTAAGTCTTTATTGATCAGGCTACTAATTGTAATTCAATGGAGAGGAAAATCAAGTGTTGTCTCTTCAGGTCACGTGGAGTTGGCGTAAAGTCATTCGTTTTTATTTCTGTGATTTGCGCAGGCGCGATTCTGTAAAACGGGTAATATCTACTAGTTTTTCAACAAAAATGCAAAGAAATAATATATCAATGCAGGTATCTGCTGTATTTTGTCATTATTATAATGTACCAGTCGATTTAGAACAGGAATATATATTTTTGAATCATGACAAATCGCAGAAGTTCGTGCATAAAGGATCCAAAATGTCTGATAACTGAAAGGAATCAACAGATTAATGAAAAAGATTTGAGCATAAATATGCTTTTACAGGTGAAGCTAAATCTTGTGATATGAAAGCTTGTACTAATAAAAACACATTCCCATGATAAGGAATTCCTTGTTTTGCGACATTCCATTGATCAAATTTTAGCAAAAAACTCTTAGAGTCTCGAAGGGAAACCAATGATGTGCTATTTATATCATACATACATAATCAACGAAAAATTACCGGAATTGTTTGCTATGTACAGGTATATTTTGAACCCCCCCTTAACTTTTTTATCTATTGTTTGATTTTAATTTTCAAAAAATGGTCCGATGTAATTTTTTATTTAACAGTTGAAGATCTGAAAAAAGTTATGGACACCAAATTTTTTTTTAATGGGACACCCTATATATTTTGCCACTATTGGATAGAGTATATTTTTCTGATTTCAAATATGTACACATGCATTATGTCTAATAGATTTCGAGATATTTGACTTTTAAATATTGTGCTCAATCATGATTTTTTTCTATATTTCTCCATCGAAAAAACCCAACTCTCTTGAGGCATACGCTATAGACCATATAATTCCTTTGTGCGGCTTTGACATTTTTATTATTCGGTTGACTACCCTGTACTGATGAGGGCCAATAAGCCCGAAACCGGTCTACAGGTTGTCAGGCGTGTCTGTCTCGTTGGGAGCATAAACGCATGTTCGAAGTAAGAAATATTTGTATTTTTATTCATTTATATGAATTGATGCATAGACTACGAGTGGATATAATTCAATATTTTGCGTGGTATTTGCCAGGAATGTAGTTGTTTTCTGCTCGTTTTCTACCTTCTGTAATTTAGATTATTCTAAATAACGTGGGAATGATATTGATTTATTTTCCTCTATTTAACGATCATATTTGCCTGGACTAACGAACTTTTATAGACGAGGAATGAAGAATGCTCGTAGCATGCCGTATGGCAGGCAGGCAGCGCGGCATTATATTGGGTCGCGAGAAGACCGCATAAATCGCCTCTAACACGACATTGACACTGCTGGAAATTTTATCTATTTACCAAGTAGGCGTGCGAGTTATTAGAATAAATCATTCTATTCCCACGTTCAGTCGAGAATAATAAATAATAAATGCGTGAGCATGTTGTAGAGGACGTTATGGCGAAGCAAAAGACCTTATCGTGATGCCAACTCCGATTTTGTAGGGTTTTCGAAGGACATCTAGAAATCGTCAGTGGACATTTTTTTCTTTTCACCGCCTTCCGAAAGTCCAGCAATAATTTCATCGCTCCTGTTAGAACTCTTTTTGAGTCCGCCATTATCCAGATTTCATTACTGTTTTATTTTATCTAATTTTGAGGCATTTTGATATTTCAATTGACGCAACCAAACGATAAAGTTTGGTTGGTACCCTTTAGGATTATGTATATATGTCAGCATTTGTCGAAAGCTATATTCACCATTCACCTCAAAAATTCTCAATTTATGGGAAAACAGTTTGAAAAGTGTTTTTAACCGCCAACTTAGTTGCAAAGCAACCCTCGAAGTCTCATTGAGACTTGTATGAGTAAGGAAGACGGGGACCTTAGCCTTTTAAGTGTCATCCGAAGCACTACTCGGCTGGTTGTCGTTGAGAGTCCGAAGGATTGTTGGATATCTAGGTACCAAGAATGTTCGGTTAGTCACCTATCTCCTCCTGCTAAACAATGCTACAGAAATGAATAAAATTTCCAATAGCCGCGCCGGGATTCAAACCCGGACCATCTGGGCCCAAAGGCCAGCGCCTCAACGCACTCGCAAAATTTTGAAAAATGTTTTTAACCGCCAACTTAGTTGCAGAGCAACCCCCGAAGACTCATTGAGACTTGTATGAGTAAGGAAGACAGGGACCTTAGCTTTCAAAGTGTCATCTGAAGCACTACCTGGTTATCGTACTTGGAATCTAGGTATCAAGAATGTTCGGTTGGTCACCTATCTCCTCCCGCTAAATGATACTATACACTATAAAGACAGATATGTAAAATTCCGGTAAATAACGTTGATTATTTTATGACCAACGTTATTTACCGGAATTTTACAGTCTAATCTGTAAAATGCGTTTACTGTACAATAATACATAATATATACTGCTTTATTACTTCACGATTCTTAGGTAAATATTCGGTATTTTCACATGGTAATTTTAGTTATTTTGTGTAATAATACATAATATAAACTGCTTTATAACTTTGCGATTTTCAGGTGAATATATTGTATTTTCACCTAGTTATTTTCATTATTCTGGATTTATTCTATAGGACTTTTCACATGTGATTTAGCTCTTTTTTTTACCATCAGGTACTTTTTCATCGGTTTATTACATAACGATAGGTACATTTTACAGTGTACTTTTGTACTGTTAATTCTATATTTGAAAGGTTGAGATGTTTGTAATAAATATGTCAATTCCAAAGAAAAAATTTATTCAACATAACAAACAAAAATAAAATGTCGTATAATACATTAGTCATTCTAACGATGCTCACATTTATACATAACATTATGTAACAATAAGAAAACAAAAATGAAAAATCGAAACTTCTCATTTATACTGATGATAAATGAAAATAAGAGGCTCATCACACAGCAATAACTAACAAAAACAAATAATTCTCTAATTTGATAAAACTACTTTATAATTGATATATAAAGGAAATCTGCTCCTCCATTTTGTCTTTGCAAATACTGATGTTTATTATATTCTATAATCAAACAATTGTAATTACAAGTTCTACACGTGAACATATTGTTTACTGTGTTTAGATCTACAGTTATATGAATGAAATTGTTTTACTTTAAAAAAACACTTGGAACTGACATGAACATTTACACACACACTGGTCACCGTGTCACCGACGCACCAAGTAATTTTTTTGAGGTTTGAGATTATCCATTTGTGGCGCGGGCATAGGCGTTGACGTCACGTGCATAATTCAAGTATAGGTACCTGAATTTTACTGAACTCTTGCAGTTTTACGTTATTACCAAGGAAAAAAGCAGTGTAATTGGGATTTACAAAGGGAAATGACAGTATTACAATTGATTATTCAGTAAGGACCTGAAATTTAAGTGGTAAAATAAAAAAAAAACAAAAAAATACCAGAGAAGTACTATATTACATAGGAAAAATACCTATTTCAGGTGAAATTACTGGATTCTGCGAAAATCCAGTAAAGATTCTGCATTATTTTACAGATAATATACTGTTTTTTTCCACCTATTTTTATCAGTGTAGAAATAAATAAATATTTCCAATAGCCGCCGCGGGATTTGAACCCGGGCCCTCTAGTCTAGACTATAAGCCAGCGATTCAACGCATTTAAAACATTTGTCAGCATTTAAAACAGTTGTGAACGCATTTAATTTAAATTTTCGCCTATTCACGACAAACTGTGAATGAAACAAATGATGGACAATGTTACAAACTGGAAGAAAAATGTAAAAAAATGAGAAAAATATACAGACGAATCGATGAGTTCTCCTGGTGACGTTAAATGACGATCAAATCCGCGCTTGTGCTGTTGAAATTTGTCCAATGTACGAAAATTAAAAATGAGTAAGCCTGTCTAGTTTGGGCTATAGTTACATCATTTTCGTTGGAACTTCTTTATCATATCAATGCTGCCTTTCCCCATTATATTATTATCCGAATACAGCAGTATAGCCCAAGTACAACCAAATTGAAGAGGGTGTTCTTATTGAATCGCCCGGTAAATTGCTCTGTCTGTCAATTCATTATTGATATTTCGATGTGGCTTCTACGCTCGTAGACTTGCATCGCGCTCATCCTCCAGACAATAATCACGATCGGAGATTATGAGAAAGTATTAAATTATGTATGAGTTAATGTATTGGTTCGAGCAAGTTTTTTCTCAAGTCCCAACAACTCTACGTCTTCGTCCATTGACGGCTTATAACTTTCACTTCTGATTCATACCGGAAATAATATAAGGAATAAATACATGAGCCTGAGATATTATATCTTCTTGAATGAGACAGAGTTTCTTTGGTATTTGGATAAGCTGAATTAAAAGTGGCATTGGTAAATAATTTTATTCAAGAATTACTTGTGATTTTCTATCACATAACAACACATATTGCAGCAAGATTTATCTCAATATTCTACACATTCGCTGAAATAACGTAGCACAGTCAACACTTCTAGCTCCGAAAATACTTATATATAGTTGCAAAATCAACTAACTGGTGAGTGTAGACAAATATTTCAATATCAACATTACCATTAATACATACCTATTTCTCTTTAGCAAAAATTTTAACCTTCAGTGGTGGGTACTAAAAAAAATTCTCTGTCAAGTAATGCTCACATGCTATCGGTTACTATCGTATGTACCTAAAGTCCCTGAGTATTAAGACCAAAGTTGAAATTGTGCAGCAGTTCGAGCGTTTTCGGTGAAACATTTCTAGGCATCATCACGAGGTTCAGAAACAGACAAACAAGAGTGATTATCAGGAAATTGTTTTTTTTGACAGATTATTGTTCAAGTAATGGAAATAATCCAACTCCTTTACAATTTTTTGCAGTTCGTCCATGAAAATGATCACCTAATAATAATTAGATCAAACGGACGATGCGCTTTTTTGAATAATTGGATAGATAATATTGTCAGAAATGTCTCAAGAAAAGAGTCAAGATATCATTCCTGAACCATCCAAATCGACATTCACTCCACCTAGATTATATACAACCGATTATCGAGATCTTCAAACTCCTCATGGTCACACTTGAGAATGTTTCATGCAATATTTTTGTGAAATTCGTAACAATTTTCTAATATCTAACTCTATGGGTTGGTGGCCGAGTGCGTTGAGGCGCTGGCCTTTGAGCCCAGAGGGACCGGGTTCGAATCCCGGCGCGGCTATTGGAAATTGTAATTTCTGTAGCATCGTTTAGCGGGAGGATATAATATGTGACCAACCGAACATTCTTGATACCTAGATTTCAATCCTTCGGACTCTCAACGATAACCAGCCGAGTAGTGCTTCGGATGACAATTGAAAAGCTAAGGTACCCGTCTTCCTATAACTCATACAAGTCCTAGACCACGACCTTCTTTATGAACAGGCCGGGAAGTGATTGACTTGGCAACGTAGCAGCAGGCTGACCGCGAACGCAGATGCAAGCAGATGTATCATTCAGTATATGCATATTCGCGTAGGGATGTTTGTTTACCTCGTGTTTATCGGTCGAATAATTGATATAATCGTCTGAAATTCGGTTCAATATTGATGGATATTAATGGTATTGTATAGAAGGAAGTGTTGATATAATAATCCGTGCGGAAATTACCGTAAAACTAGTGTTTTGTTTCAATTGTGAGCGAGGTTGATGAGTGTTTGTTCATAGTGAGGTTAAGTAGTGGAATAAAATGCCTAGGAAATGTTGCGTTCCTGAATGTAAGACAAATTACGATTCTACTCTGAAAAGGGAGAAAGCGAAGAGTACTTCATCCTTTCCTAAAAATGAATATTTAAGGAAAAAATGGTTGAAAGCCATTCCTAGAAAAGATTGGCAACCGACCAAATATTCTGTAGTATGTAGCGTACATTTCGAACAGGGTGATATTATAAAATTTGTAAAAACTGTTTCTCCAGAAGGTACCTTGAATGACACTCCTTGTGTACCGACCTTGAAAGAAAATGATGTCCCTTCAATTTTTCCAAATTTGCCACATTATTTATCAACAACAAAATCCGTTCATCGTAAAAATCCGGAATGCAGACGACAAAATCAAATCCATGAGAATGAATTATTAGTGCGAAATTTTGAAACATCTGACATGATCGATAGTATTGATGATTTATTGAACAGTTATTCCGTAAAGTTGACAATATCTGATTCCTGGAACATTAAAATAATCGGTACAAAGATTGTATTCCTCACATTGAATTCTGAAAATGATCATTTGAAAATTGAAAATCAACTCATCATAGATAATGACCTCAATATCAAGATTTTTGTAGAGGGCAATGAACTCAGTTTCATAGAATTGAATTGGATTTTGAGTTTTGATATGAAAATTAACAGGTGGTCTCAGTTGCAAAATTTGTTAGATAGGTTTAAGTACGGTTATATCAGATCAGAAATGAATTTAGTACAAGAAAACCTCAAACGCGCTTTGGAATATCTGAAGAATGCTTTACAAATTAGTGAAACTGAAGAAGGATTCTTGTATTCTAAGCAACTTGATTTTATTGTTGATCAAATAATACAAATGACTAGATCAAAGAGAAAATATTCAGCATCCACAATTATCACGGCGTTTATGATTAATATTCAATCACCAGCTACTTATGATTTGATTCGAAATTTTTTATTATTGCCTACTAAGAGATATCTTCGGAACCTTTCATCAAGTTTGGATGTCTCTCCAAATAAGGATGAAAATAATGAACATTATTTGTCCAATATATCTTCCTCACTCTCTACCAATGAGAAGGTTGTAGTGCTCCTTATAGACGAAATATATATCAATTCAAGATTAGACTATCGTGCGAAAACTATTGTTGGGACAGCATCAAACAAGAAAGAAGTGGAATTTGCAAAAACGGTTTTGGCATTCATGATTTGTTCTGCATTCGGAAATTTCTGTGAAATTGTCCAATTATTACCAGTTTTGAATATAACAGGAAATGAGATGGCCCCTATAACAAAATCTGTGATAAATATTATATGATTCCAATGACGGTCGTCGCTGTGTGCACGGGCGAACGTGTGCCACGGTAGGACCGGACTACCGCTACAGCACTTTGCGGTGTTGCCTTTTCTTGTTCCAGGCCTGTTTAGAGAGGGCCGTGCCTAGACTTACGAGGGTTGGTTTGCATCTAAGTTGGCGTTCAAATACACGTTCAAACACTTCAAAAAGTGGTATAGTTACCTAAAATCATGCAGTCACAACATGATGGGGGTTTGTTGTACTCTGTGGTAGAGTGGCATTGTCGATCTGAATGAACACCTAGTAGAAGGTATTGTCTGTTCACTGGAAACAATGAAGTTACTTTTTTTCAACTTGAAGGGTCATACTGGGCATAACCTAACGTTTTTATTTACATTTTGAATTACGCGTCCTTTTTAGCACAACGAAGCTCCTGTTCCAAGCTGAAATTGTTCAATATCATTGAACAAAACCCATCGAGAACCGAGCATGATGGGAGCTGAACTTTGTGACAGAGTCAAGTTGACAGATCAGTCTCGTATTTCCGATGAACATTTTTCGAAAATCATTATTTTTTTTTCGATAAAAAGTGTTAAAAACAAGTAATTGTGAGCGTATGTAGTGTTTCAGTTAGAAAATTGTCGAATTTTGTGATTATAGTAGCAGGAATTTAATATGCGAGATAGTTTGTTTACGAAACTAGCGTTTCGACTTCAGATTCTTGTTGAGGAGGCTAAAATACTCTGTTTGGAATGCGTTATTATTTTTCCTAAAAACTGGTAGGTATTAGACCTATTTGAGTAAAAATATGTATAAATGAAAAAATATGTCAGATCAGTATAGGTACATAATATGTGCTGAAATTAGAAAAGAAAAGAAGAACATAATTTCAACTTAAAATTGGGTAGCTGACAGAAAAAAAACTGAAAAAAAATTAGCATTGAACGACTTCTACATAAAGTAGCAACCTCATATTGGCAGACGTTTGGGACTTGAGTGAACAGATATAGTTTCAGATATAGTTTCAGATATAGTTTCAGATATAGTTTCCATTCAGAACGACGATGTAGAATGTGATGGTGTGTAGGAATATCGTCGAATTCATGATAACTGTAGGTAATATTTGAAATATTTATTACCATAATATACATTGGAGCAACACATTTGACACAAAACATTTATTGGAGAACATACGCAAGTACAATTCATAATTTCAAATGACTAGTACAGGGACAAAATAGTAACAAGTGTTTGGGCTGAATTTATAAAATCCTCTTTGATACATGCGTTTTTTTATATCCTTCAATCGAGATGTACTGAATTCTGTTGTGATTTTCCACCTTCAATTTCGTTATGATGTACTTTTAGCTCCTGTAACTAGAATTCCAGAGGATTCCATAGTTCGCTACTCCTTTTCAACGTTGATTATATTCCATAAAGGAAAATTGCGTGCCTGTGGGGCCTGCGACTTCATCAAAACACTGCTTCATGCAATATCTCTCCGACGACAGCCTTATCCTAAACTTTGGCGCGAACAACTTAAAACTCCATTACACGGATAAATTCAATTTTACTTCGTAACTCTTCCGTGTTACAAACTTTTTGCCGACAATTTAAAGAGATTGTATTACGTCAACGTAATTAGGCTATCTCTCGCTATATCCAACGACTCGGTGAAGCTGAAGAGGGCAAATTGAAGTTTTTTCTGTTCTCCGTGACCTTCGAGTGTTCTGAAACTTCCAAATTGAGTTTTATTAGATCCGACCCCGTCTCAGAGGATTTGATTATTATTAGAAGACTCATTTTCGAAACGGCACATTCGATAAGAATTCCGAGATGGGGATTGGATAATCTATAGTAGGGTTTATTTATTCATTGTACGAGTTCACCCCATTAATATCAGATAGATACATATACAATACATTTTTTTTTATTATGGTTCTATAATAATAATAATAATTTATTCACTAATAATTGTACAGTGAGATGAAAAGACTGGCAGAATGGCGAATAAACACAATCCACAAAGGGATGAATCCCTGTGCGTGGATGAGGAAGTCATTATGAAACTCATTTTTTATTATTCGGAGGTTGGTACAATCGAACTGTCAAATGAAAGTCAGAAGAGTTAGGCCTAGCTTACTTCTGAGCGATTTTGGATTTGGTGATACAAGCAGTGAAAAACCTAATGTTTTTATTGGTAAATTCCAATTCAAAGTGTGATTTGATTTAAATTGACCAATAGAAATAAAAACAACATTGCATTTTTCACCGCAGGTATCGCAAAAATCAAAATTGATCAACAGTTAACTGGGCATAATATTATAAATATTTCAATGTCATCATTGTTACCAATCGAAGATATTTCTGCTATTTATCGATATTGAATCTTTTTTTTTTTCAATAAAAATTATACGACACGTTTTATGAGACACGTTGTTTATTAAACTAAACTAACAACTGAGAATTAACAATTGATAATTAGGAATTAACAATTAAGGTCTGTTCGCTGTGTCTCCATTAACTACACTATTGTACAGAATAGTAGATTGTGTAACACTGATACCGTTCGGTGATTTCCCGTGTACACTTACACTATGTTCGTTGTTAAAATGTTGTAGCACAAAGAAACCAGGTGTTACACTCGATTTAGAGGAGGTGTGATAAGTGTAGTGCAAATGGATATTGGAAAATATGGGGTTAGATGTATATAGATATATTTTGAAAAAAAAAACTTCTTCAACAAAGTACGTAATGGTTATATTTTTAACCCGGGAATTTTTGGTCCCCCTTTACGAAAGCATCAAAAGAATTGACATCAATGCCATTGATTGATCCTCGTCAGATAATTTGTCAACAATTCATCGTCCGCATTCGCAATGATGATTTCATCATCACTGTGCATTTTTGATGCATTCAAATGAGATTCACAAGCCATAAATAAATACGAAATAATAATAAGCATAACCTCCAAATCGAAATCCTAGGATTAGCAGAAAGCAGAATAAAAGCACCGAACAGATGTTGAACTAATTACACTCCACTTCACTACACTCATCGACAACGACCAGTGGGCGTAAGAAAATGTAGTGTACAATATAAATTTCATGCATACACAGCGAACAGACCTTTTTAATGATTAAGAATCAGATGTTGAATGTTGCATGATAACCATAACACTATTAGGAACAAGTTGAAAGTTAACCAATGTCGTAATTCTTAAATTTAAGTTACAGATGTAAATTTATAAACCCTCATAGACGCTCATGTGTGTTCAACATTCTTTGTTATTGATTTAATTTTAAGTTATAATCTTTGTATAAACCCAGCATTATAGCAAGGGTTCATAATGAAGTCTACTTAAAATATACATAACCAATGATTAATTTGATACAGATTTTTAGCATGGGTAAACAATACAGATCAGTTTCGAGTTTTTTTCTCCTATTTTTAAATCAACAGGAGAATGTAATCCATAGTTTGAGTGATGAAAAGGGATGTAAAGCAGATCAGTTTTCCTGACCATCAGTCTCGTTATTTTGTTGTCATACCTCGTAGAATAATAATTATTCAATGACTTCGACACTGTACAGCACACTACATCATCTCAAAAGGTATCTTCGAAGTCACCCAGTATAATACATGTCTGTTTTTCATTGATTTATATGGAAACAGCTTCATTTTTCTGACTGCCGATATAACGTCTCGAACCGAGTGCGCCTTATTAGGCAGAGACTGGATTTTTGGCTCCGTAGGAACCGTTTGATTGATATTTCCGCTGATTGGTATTGACAGGTCGTTATACGTCGGGCAATTGATGTGTATTTCTTCGTTATTCATTATTCCATTTCGATGAAGCCAATTCTGGAACCACATCAACCACTGGCGGCAAATAATAAAAAGTTCAATATTCGGTTCCAAATATGCTTTTGTTGAATTAACTGCTGACCGTCTGGAAAATCCCGTTTCTGTGTTTCCCTTTCGAATCAACAGATGGAAAATCTACAGGGAGCAACAAAAGTGTGTGAATTTGAGATGAAAAGTTTCTAAAATGCATCTTCTTTGAGAGTGTCGAAAGTATAGGTACGAAAAAGTTGAGGTTTATATAGTATATACTATTCCAGATGAATCTAGGTAATTTTCTCAGACCAATAAAATACGTAGACTCTAATGCATTAAGCTCAATTTATAAACTCCGCTGCCGTAGCTACAGTTGACGCTGCCGTTCCAAAATGTATTGAGGAGATATCCCACGGCACCTGCGTCAGCTGCCTAGTTTATGAACATGAGTTTATTTATAGCAAATTCCATCTACGAACAGTGACTGTAGCTACGGCAGCGGAGTTTATAAATTGAGCTTTACATTGTTTGAAAGCAAGATCCTTCTTGTTAATATTCGTGCGAAATGAAATGTATAGGCAAATATTCAGACGGATACAACCACAGAAATATAAAACGAATTGATTCTTTGGAAAATATTAAATTCATCATTGTTCATTTATATTATATTCTACATGAAGAAAATCTGTTTATATATATATAAATACCTTTATTTAGTCATTGACTAATACAGCTCTGATAAATAAAACACAACGAAATTGAATCGAATCAATCGAGTCAAAGAATAAAATAATACTAAAATTTACACATAACGCATACAACATATACAATATATGACATAGTCAATAAATGAAATAACATTTTACACTCATACATACGGATAGCATTTACAACATATGATAAAACAAATTATAATATATATATATATATATATATAAATATATTAGAAGACGGGTAGTCTCTATGACTGGACTAGTTGAAAAAAACTGAGTTTTTTTGGAAAACACCACTGAAAATGATTTCCTTGAGGTTGCAGTCAATTGGGTATGGCCGGAGTAAAGAAACTCTTTGTTAAATTGGTACCTGTTTGATCGACAATGGCGCTTGCAAATATTTCTACATAAGATCTTGACTATATGTTTTTATTAGTATGTTTGATCCATTTTAATGTGTTTCTACAAATTATTGAGTAAGATTTTTTGATAATGAAGTGCACTGTGATTTTCTTTAGTAGCATCCTCGAGTTAATGTCTTGATAATGAAATAAATTCTTTTCGAAAGCTCGACAATTTAACAAAGAGTTTCTTTACTCCGGCCATACCCAATTGACTGCAACCTCAAGGAAATCATTTTCAGTGGTGTTTTCCAAAAAAACTCAGTATATATATATATATATATATATATCCCACTAAGGTCGGCGAGGTACGATATTATTGAAACCATAAACCTTAGGGCTCCTAGAAAAAAATATTGAGGACTAAATCGGCCAAGAGAAATTGATGGAAAATATTTTCAAGTTCCTAAAATGACCGCTAGAGGGCACAACTACTATGACATAAATGAAAATTCGATTTTTCTCGGAAAATCACCATATCAAGGTACTGTATCAATGACGGAAATGAAGAGTTCAGCAAAATTTGCGTCAGTTTGTTCTTTTACTTTTTTCAATATCTTAAAATAATGGTGGAAGAAGCTGTTGAAAAAATATTTTTTTAAATCGCTGTATCTCCTGAACCTTTGCTCCAAATTCGATCAACTTGGGCTCGTTTGAAAGATAATTTCACGATCATTCGAACGCTCCATTCGATGTTGATCTCCAGTTCACACCACGTCTACTAGAGCGCGTTGTTCACCCAAGGTTCAGTTTTTTCTGATTTTCTCAAAAAATCCAAATGGAATGCTACAAATTTGTATCATTACATTTGAAAAGAATGGAATTAGCTACATTTTGGTGAAAACCGCGATTCGATATCTTCATTCGTTTTTGAGTTATTCGCAAATAATTAATTTAACCTGAAAAAATCAAGTATTTTGTTGAAAAAAATATTCTATGATTTCCGTTTTCTTTAGTGAGTCTGCGTTGCAAGCGAAATGTGAGGTAATTCAATCCAATTCACCTGTGCTAGTGATTAAAACGGTTATTATTCAAATGTTCAGCCTTTTGGTGCATTTGTGCGTACTATACGCAAAATAACAATTGATGCAAATGCCACTTACTGAGAATGAAAATGTGGATCCTACTAGTCAAGAACTAAACTGCGATAACGGAAAGTGACTTTTAATAATAACAAATAGAAGAATACCAAATACCCTCTACATTCTGAAGCCATTTCTATCACACATCTTTATCGACAACGTGATACAAAAAAATGTCCCTACAAATGTTCAAAATGCATTCCATTATTCTCAATCCAACTAGCATGATTGAAGAACGATTCCCATAGATATCACGATGAAAATAGAGGAATAGTTTGCATCAATTGTTATTTTGCGTATAGTACGGAATATTAGATCGACGCACAAATGCACCAAAATGGTGAACATTTTAATCACTAGCACAGGCAAATAGGATTGAATTACCTCATATTTTGCATGCAATGCAGACTAACTGAAGATAACGGAAATCGTAGGATTTTTCTCAACAATAAACTTGATTTTTTCAGGTTGAATTAGTTATTTGCAAATAACTCAAAAACGAATGGAGATATCGAATCGCGGTTTTCACCAAAATGTAGCTAATTTCATTCTTTTCAAATGTAATGATACAAATTTGTAGCATTCCATTTGGATTTTTTGAGAAAATCATCAAAAACTGAACCTTGGGTGAACAACGCCCTCTAGTAGACGTGGTGTGAACTAGAGATCAACATCGAATTGAGCGTTCGAAATATTGTGAAATTATCTTTCAAACGAGCCCATGTTGATCGAATTTGGAGCAAGGGTTCAGGAGATACAGCGATTTAAAAAAATATTTTTTCAACAGCTTTTTCCACCATTATTTTTCGAGATATTAAAAAAAGTAAAAAAACGAACTGACGCAAATTTTGCTGAACTCTTCATTTCCGTCATTGATACAGTACCTTGATATGGTGATTTTCCGAGAAAAATCGAATTTTCATTTATGTCATAGTAGTTGTGCCCTCTAGCGGTCATTTTAGGAACTTGAAAATATTTTCCATCAATTTCTCTCGGCCGATTTAGTCCTCAATATTTTTTTCTAGGAGCCCTAAGGTTTATGGTTTCTATAATATCGTACCTCGCCGACCTTATTGGGACACCCTGTATATATATAATTAAGTTGTTACAGATTAACTCTCAGATATTTTTTCAATTTACCCTTGAAGGAAACAAGTGTAGAACAGTGTTTAATGACTAGGGGAAGGTGATTATACATTCGTATAGAATAAATATCAATGCATTATTCCACATTATTCCAGTCCCGAAGGTACGACTATGGCACTCACCAATGAAATAACAGTATTGACACTTCAATCCCAGAATTCTGATTTCAACCAAAAATAAAACAATTTCTCACCTTTTCAGTAAATCAATCGATAGAAAACCCACAAATCAACGCTTCGAGAATGATAATACAACACGAATAACCACGTCATGAATTGTAAACAATCTGAGAAACTCCTTCGAAATCCGAAAACGGCGAATTGGTCCGACGAGACCCGAACGATACATTCTCATCGTGGAAACAAGGTTTGACAACCTTGTTGGCATCATGAAAAGGATGGAAAATACCAGTCTATGTTTTTTATTCGTCTGAGGTAATTTTCGTTAACCAGTGGCGTAGTTACGAACGTAAATTTTTCCACAGGAGCTCCGAATGAATCGGTATAAACCTCAATTTTTTTCGTATTTTCGACACCCTGAATCTCAGAGTAGATGCATTTCAGGACATACGTTGATAGGAAATTGTCGTCACCTCAACATTAAGGAAGGAATCCGTTTTTCGGTATTATTCTGACTCACCTCGTGACTCATCATGTATATTCGATTTATATTAGTTCGAATCTATCAAATTGCAAATCAATTCCGCATAAATAAATTGATGAATAGAGTATTTATTCATCAAACATTTAAGAAAAATGTTCAGCCCATTTCGACAAAAAATGCATTCTTTCTCCGCCACTGTATAGTCAGTGTTAACTATCCGGAATCTTACAGTTGAATAATCGATTTTCAACTTCCTTTGTATACATCGCATCGCACCTATCTAACAGAGAAAATGCAGTAAATATTAAACCTGAAAACATTTCTCATTACTGTAACTAATTGAGATATTCATTTGTTCCTGGATACATGCACAAATGAGACAGCTAATTATTTACGTTCTCAACTGATTCATGACGTAATTTATAGAAAGCTTCGTATTTTAATTGTCGTGTAAACAATCTGTAACCGAGAGCACTATTGCAGTGAATGATAGGCCAGTGAAATTGGCAGTTTTTTAGCAAAATTTTAGCAAGTACAAAAAGTATGGAAGTTTATTTCGAAAATGATCCTCATTTGGAGAAATACAGGGCGTGAAATACTTTTGCTTTCTTTCCGTTTTATTTTCATTCGCAGCTTATTAATTTGACACACTATACAGGTTGTGTTCTCCGTCAATATTGACCGAACCGCATTAGATAGATAAAAAATCAATAACATATGTTATAGGGTTTCACGATATTGGTATCTCGGGAACGGTTTAAGATAGAGGAGTGGTTACATGAGAGCATATTGGCATATTCCAGAGGTCTGGAGTTATTGAGGAAAAGTCGCGGGAATTCCAAAATTCTTCTTTAGCCTATATCTTTTCATTTTGTGAAGCCAAGAGGCATGTTTCATATTAGCGTAGTATTTCCATTTCGTGTTTTGGTAATATTGAACTGTCTTTTTTAATTCCATAACAAGATGTAAAGAATACGAAAGGTTTACATCGAAGAAATGTTTCTGATTTTCTCCCATCCTACCTCTACCTCATATTTTTTTTTCAATTAAAACTGTTATGGGATTCGAAATTTTACTGGTAATAATTCAATGTTTTCAGATGATTATTTCATTCATGCTAAAATACACATTTTTGATTGGTTGAAATGATTGTGTTGATAAGCAATAACACCATGTTTTCGATTTTGAATTTCGGCTCCTGATTGGCTATTGGATACCTACATGCTGTGTTTTCGTTTCTGTATTTCGCTTTCTGATTCGTAGGCAGTAGGGTAGTTTAATTAAACAACGACTTACTAGTTGCAATCTGTCATAGTATTTTCTGATTCCCTGGTAAATAAATGAATGCCACTATACCAAATTCTCGTCAGAACCATGATAAACACACACTATTAATATGTATCCACCTCATTTTCCACGAATTATGGATGATTTCAGCAAGAATAAACCTAACCTAACCACACAAATTGTGACAACAATCAAAATGAATTAAGCTCAGTAGTACCTAGTGCATAGGTAATCTTGCCTACATCATACAATGGCATAAATGTATTGTTGGTTGCATAACGAATTTTCTTGTGTCGAACTACAATGCATAATCAAAATAACTAATTCCTTAAACAATAAATAGGAAATAATCAGAATGGCTTGATTTTATTCACGAAATAATCTGAACAAATACAACTCGTCTTATTGATGATTATCGAAAATTCCTTCTCTTTTTCGAAACAAATCATGTTGCTTGGAAACTACACGAGCGCACAGCGCGAGTGTGGTTTCCAAGCAACATGATTTGTTTCTCAAAATCGAAGGAATTTTTGTTTCGATAATCATCAATACACTTTTTTTCTCTAACCGCTATCCTCACCGCAACCCTCACAAGTTTGCGGAGTAAACTTGTACGAGTTAGGATAGGATACTTGTTGTATTACATGCGAGAAGTCTGTTGATTTATTACATATACGAAACGAGTTTGGAAACATCTCGAGTCCGCAGGACGAGTGGTGTTTCCTTTAAGCAAGCAACATGATTTGTTTCTCAAAATCGAAGGAATTTGTGTTTCGATAAGCATCAATACACTTGTTGTATTACATGCGAAAATATTACGCCAATGTCTCATGTCTCTTGGCAATCAAGTAGATATTTCTTAGAGCTGTAGGTATAAATGATGTCATTTTCGATATATCTTGACTTTCCACTAGAAACCTAGGAATTTGATGAAAAAATGTTATTAGATAAAATTAGGTAAAATTAATATTGATACAATTGTGATTTTTCTTGGAATTGTTTTTTAACGGTGTAAGATAAGAATTAGTGAGTTGTCTTCAATGCATATTACACTCGATATTACATCTCCTCCTATTTTTTTTTACATGAATACTTTATGATATGTGCGGTCATAACGCATAGTTAACACTTTTCCATACTAGGGGGTCTGAAGAAGCATTATCATCCACCCAAGGTGGATATAGGATGGTGAAACAGCTCTTCAATTGTTTCTGCGAAAACCTTGTAGACCGTTTGAGAAGGTAGTAATATTTCCACGACTTGAATGAAGATGGCGGTAAGATCGAATTTCAAGGAAGATTTCTGTAGCTTCTGTATTTCCAGAGATAAGTTACCCACTTCTGTGGTTCCAATCTGACAGGCGTGAATTGAAACGACATTGAAACACTATATTTTCAGTAAATCTGAAATAATTATCAATATTATTACTCTTATCGGTATTTTTTCTCCTAAAACATATAGCACAGTTTCTGTTTTACCGACATAAGGTATGGCGCCATCTCTGGTGATCACAGGAAATATTACTACGGTATGAAATCAAGTAGGCAAAAGTCTACAGTTTATTCTAGTGCTTGTTAATAGGGAGCTGTTTCACCATCCTATATCCACCTTGCATCCACCCAACCCAAGATCAAACCTAATTGTTGAACTAATAACGAAGGAGATCATCATTGACTCACCCTGTATCGTAAAAAACGCCACTGGCTACAAGGCAGATTCAATTTCGACGTAATCATTGCATCGAAAGCAAGTCGAGTGTTTGTCGAGTTGAGTAATGCGTTCCCATTTTCTCATTTACATTTCACATGATGTGTACCTATGCATAATATGTATGTGGATTGCGCAACGGATTTCGAGGGCGTTCAAATGCATCGGAACGTTGCACACACGTATAAATAATACCTGGCTTATTTAAATAAGTGCTGTGTATACAGGGTACGCCAAACTATTGTTCAATTTTTTTTTTCAAATGATCGTATGTAATTTTTCGTGTGGATTTCATATATGTGAACAGAAAAACAGCTGAAGACTCGAAAAAAAAAGTTATGGGCACCAAATATACAACAAATGAAAATATAACCCAAAAACCACAAAATAATTGAGAAGAACCATTCGACAACTACGTTGTCATCTTCAGTGGGAATTCCAATGAAACTGTTTTCATTTGTTGTATATTCTTGAGCCACATTCTCCAAATCTCTACTTGGCAGCAAACATATTTTTTGAATTGGAACACCCTATATATTTTGTCAATATCGGATAGACTGGATTGAGTATACATATTTTTCTGATTTTAGTTTTAATCTCGGGTAACAACTTGAGCAGAAGCTGAGAAATTGTTCGAATCCATATATGCCACTTAGTTAATTCAAAGACGATATAATATATACATATATTATGTTATCTCTAACAGATTTCGAGATATTTGACGTTGAAATTCTTATTTTTTTTACGGATTCTTTCAGCTAACTAGGACATAGATGGTCAGGGTAGCCGTGGAAAGATTTGAAATATCTGTTGTCAAATTGATGAACGCTATTATACTTGACATACATTTCGAGATATTTGGCGTTGAAATTCAGATTCTATCCGGATTATCTCTCGGATTAGGAATAATTAAAAAAAATTTAGACGAATTCAAAGTATTGTGCTTCCACATGATTTTCCATAATTCTCCAGCAAGAAAACCCAGCTTTGAGGCATGCGCTATAGAATTCGTTTTATGTTCCTCGAAGTTACACTTCGTTATCGTCATTTTGAATTTTTTTTTGTTTGGGACATTTGTCTCATTCAACAATGTATCAATATTTTTGAAAGTATTTGTAGAAAGAATTACTCGGTTGATTGATTACACTCTAAATTCCCATTGTGCGGCTTTGACATTTTTATTATTTTCCAAATATACTGATATTATATCATATTTGTTCCTGTCACTGAAACCCAATATGACAAATAACCTCAAAAATAACTGACATCATAAAATTAATTAATTCGACAATAGATATTTCAATTATTTCCATAGCTACTCTATGTCTATATCCTAATTAGCTTCAAAGAATCCGTATAAAATCTGAATTTCAACATAAAATATCTCGAAATCTATTAGAGATAACATGTTATATGTATATTTTTGAAATCAGAATAATACACTCTATACGATAGTAACAAAATATATAGGGTGTTTAATTTAAAAAAATATGTTTGGTGCCCATAGCATTTTTTGAGATCATATTTAGAAAACAAAAATTGTACAATAGATAAAAAAGTATATCTTTGAAATTTCAGGTATGGTTATGAAATGCTGGCATCTAGCCTTTGAACATAATTATTATTATTATTTCTACAATTTTGCCATATCTGGTGTAATTCCAATGAAACACAACAATTAATTTTAAATTCTCGACGGCAATATTTGTAACTTTTCTGGCCAGACCAACAGAAAGCAGAAATTTTTATAGCGGCTTCCTAAAACATAGTTGCGAAAATAGGAGAGTCAAACTCCGATAGAAATAAACTTGAAAAAGTAGATTTTTTAAAATAGAATACATTTTTTTTCTATCACCAATGAATCAAATACTCAATTATCTATGAAATGATATAGCATATCACATCCTCAACGGTTTTTGAATCATGAGATGTTTTAGATGAAAAATTACGAGGTGTTTATTCAAGTAAGAGAGCAAACTTCAAGAGGTGATTCTTTGGAGTGATTCTGAGATGAAAGATCCATGTAAGCCTAGATCCATCCGTAATGCTTAGTTTTCAAGATACAGGGTGTAATAATAATATTTTTATAACTGATCCTTTACTCGATTTTGTTAAAATTTGGCAATTATTGAGGGTGATAAGTGGAGTAATGTAAGCCTACTACTGACCAATATTTTAGCCAAGAAAATGTGCGCTACTGATTTTTTTTTGTAACGTTTGCAATTTTCGATGTCGTGATATATCGATCTTCGCATTATAAAGATCATAAACCAAATTTCTTGATAATTTTTATATATAATTAACACCTAATAAGTACATAATCTGCGTTTGTTATTTTGATATTTGATCAAAAAGGTTATTTGCAGTCACATGGATGAATTCGTCTTTCCCAAACATTCTTCAAATATTCAAACTTCTAATTTATATATCCACCAATCTTGCGACAATTTATTATAAAATACTTCAATAACTGATTGAAGACTTCAAATATTTATATTTGTATTTGTTTCAGCTGAATATAACATCAAGAGGAAGAAGCGGAAAATCGGATTGCCGTACGCTGGTGGTGTATCTGTTTCTCAGATACTGGCCCATCGTGAAAAAGTAGCTTTAAATCAACATAATTTTAACAAGGAACTAGTCGGGAATCCTCATCAGGTTTGTTTTTTATTATTGTTTGTCTTTTATTCTTTCATTACAAAATATTCCATGAAATTATTCAGAAATAATCCACACAACTGAATGTTTAAGAAGCTTCCTTCATTGAAAAAAGATCATTCTATTCAATAGTTTTATCCATTTTGATTTCAAAATTCCCTTCACCCCCTTATGACCTGTTATTAGCGATTGTCAATTTTTTAGCGAAATAATCTTTTCACTGGTTTCATTTCCTTTGGTATTTCTTGTGACATTCCTTCAGTCAAACGAATATGAAGAATTATTTTGCATTACCTGATAATAAAAGTGTAGGAAATGCGCAATTCAAAATAATATTTGCTTTACGAGAACCCTCATCCGATTTGAATTGGATAATAATATTTGCATTAGTTTTGCATATTCTCGAAACGAAATGAATATCACCTTTGTTATGATCAGTATTTAAATAGTTCCAATGAAAACGGTTTGGTGGAATTTTTCATGTTGACCTTGATAATATAGAAAAAGAAGATGATTATACTATTGTTCAGAGTACTTCAGATATTTACTTCTCTCTTTCTTATTTATGGGTTTCCTGCATAATTTAATAAAATTATTTTCATATGTACCTAATTCTGAGCGATTAATTAAATGATATGTCAGTGGGTAATGTCAATTTATGTTAATGGCTGTATGATTTGCATACTCGTACATTACTAATCTTCAATGAATGTGCCTTGTTTAGTATCACTTAATTACATTACAATAATGCTCGACAGTATAATTATTAACAGTGACTGATCGATATTGCATTCAGATTTTCATTAAATAATTTCCATAGGATTGAAGAAAGAAAAAATGATCCAATGGAATTGTACAAAATGAAGTTGAAACCTGTAAATTCAGAGCGATTTTAATCAGTTGCGGTTTCCATATTTGGTAAATCGATTCAAAAGTTACGGATTAACGAAATGGTCAGAGTTCTGACTTGTTTGATACGAAAATTCAGATTCACTGCACTTCTGGTTAAACCCGAAGTGATGTCATCTCTCAATTTCTAATCTGTTTACCTTCATTTGGATTTGTTGGATTCGGTTTTACTTGATCAATTTAATTATAATAATGCGATTTTAGATCTGCGTGAGAGAAGATTGTCATAATTTTGCAAAAATAAACTACTTGTTGTTGATCATGTTATTTTTCTAGTTTCTGTGGTATACCTATTAGCAGAGGATAGTAAATAAAAAAGGAATTGATAATCAATAATTTGTAATCTAGTCTAGTTCACTACCTACCGTTTATTTCCTCAATTTTTATTTATGTCAGATTCATGAATTTGAAGTTTATATACAACGTTTCTGTTCATGACCCATCAGTGTTTCTTACATGTTTAACATATTATCGAAAAACAACCTCACTTTTCAATTTGTTGATATTTCAAATGTGTCATTTGAAGAAATTCGATGCTCTCAGTATGGTTGATAATTTTTCGTCTACTAATTTTGTTGTTGGATCCGTTTAATATTAACTTTCAATAAATATCACTAATGTCCCATAATTCCATGTTTCATTAATTTTTGTATCTCAAGTCTGATTTACTCAAATTATGTCTGAAGTTTATCATGACAAATTACGAATAGATCAATCTAGATATATTACATATGTTATCAAAAAAATATCTAAAGAAACTCAACCATACTCGACAGTATATCAGACAAAATTTATTCACGTATCCAGGCTTCTTGACTTGGCATCTTCCAGAGGAAGTTAATATTATTTTTGATTTTCAGGTCAATCCCCAATCCCCGGTGAACAACCCCCAGCTGGTGTCCAACCGGCTGCCCAGCTTTCCCGCTTCCGATGGCCACCAGATGCTCAGGTACCCGGACCAGACCGCCCGAGTTATGGCGATGGGCGACGGCACTGTCATGCTGCAGCAGGCGCCCGCCCAAAGCCAGTCGGGCGGCCACATCAACATCCAGTCGCACCAGATCATCGGCCCGAACGGGCAGATCATCAATGTGCAGGGCCACGGGCAGATCAGCCAAATGCAGCCGCCCAACAGCGGCGTCGTCGTAGACGCGCAGAACGTCGTTCAATCGCATGACCTGCACCAGCGGATATTCGTGGACGGGCAGCCAAACGAACCCACCGGACCGGGGCGGCCCAACGTCCAGATGGTGCCTGTCAGCGTTTCCAGCCAGATGGTCAGCCAGCAGCGGCAGGACATGCAGCAGAGGGCGCAGCAGCAGCAGCAGCAGCAACACCTCCAGTTCTACAATGGTCATCCACAGTACCAGCAGGTGCACGGGTTCGATCCCAGCAAGGCCGTTAGGCCCTTTGGCCAGATGACGCAAGGATTCAGGCCTCACGGGATGGTGAACCAGCAGGGGCAGATCGTGCACCAGCAGGGACAGATGGTGCCCCAGCAAGGACAGATGGTGCAAGGTCCAGGACAACATAACGTAAGTAAAAATGTGGAGAATGAAAAAGCCATGAAGAGTAGCATATCCAATGAAAAACTTTTTACGAAAAAAAAAACATTTCGAATGTTTAAAAAAAACTTTTAATGGGGATTTAAAATCTAAAGCACCTAAAAAGCTAAGGTCCCCGTCTTCCTTACTCATACAAGTCTCAATAAGACTTCGCGGGTTGCTTTGCAACTAAGTTGGCGGTTAAAAAATACTTTTCAAACACTTTTTGTTTCTATTTCACCATCTGGCAACATCGACTGCAGATTTCATAAATAATAGAGGACAACAAATCTTGCGTTGATTAGGTGAACAAATATTTTGATCAGGTTAGAACCATATATATAATAACAATTATATGGATAACTCCTATTCTTCTCTTCACGCAAAAGTGAAGCCAGTTTTTGAAACACAAAAGACTGCCTGGCTTGCTAATGATGAATTGTGCGCATGCGCGGGTTTTGACGAGTTGAAATCCACTGACGTTTTTAGAATTTCATAGATTAGGTGTATTTGTTAACCCAAATTATGTAAAAGATCGTTAATATAGTTATTGATGTACTTACTGATTGTTTACAGAAGTATGATTAGTGAGTGATAACAGTGATTGATCAAAAATTAGCCCACAAATCTTGTTCTGATGACTTTAGTGACAGGTTTCTATGCAAATCGCAAGTATCGCTTTGTATATCACATCCATTGCTGCATCTATCATCAACTCAAAATCGCCCAACAATCCATCGATAAATGGATATATGAAAAATATATGTCATGATAAAATAAAAACATACTTACTCCATGATGAAAACGATTGTCGATTCTCAACTCAAACTTGCGCATGCGCATATCCGCGATTAATCCGGCAGATTGTCATTTTTTGTTTTATTTCTCGGCTTCAGCTCTTGTATACTCGTTACCTATATAGTTATTATTAGATATATGGTTAGAACACAGAACTTAAACTACCCATGAGTTCTGTAGGTTAGAAATGTGCCATTCTGTTCAATTCTGTTTCATGCTCCTCAAAAGATATACTCAGTTTTGATGGATATGTTTATATTTGACTTGTGGATTGTGTTTTTGTTGGACTGAAATTTATGTTTTGACTTTGATTGTTTTGTTTATATGAGCAGAGTAAATATCGAGCCTAAAGGCGCTGTTGCCACCAATTTGTGAACTAGAAACAGAGCAATTTAAAACCATATTTGATAAAATAATTTAGATAGTTTCCGCAACGAATTCGAAAATTTCATGAATGAAACTCATAATCAATAAGTTCATACTTACATTTGCTGTAGAGGCCGATTCAGATTCATGCATTTCCATGCAGGGTTTTTGAAGCACGTGCGATTTACAGGCACATGCATTTCTGACGCTTGTGCCTGAAAAAGGCATGACATTGTGCATTTCCATCGCATTTCTTATTCAAGGTCATATTTTAATTGGTTTTTTAGTATTGTCAGTACGAGTAAATCGAAAATTTTATCTCGTTCATTTTCTCGAGATTAAAATCACAACAGAGAACGGCGGGAATGTATTACAAAATTTACCAAATGATCATCAAATTCACAGGCTTTTAGGGATGTTTCGGCAAAAGCGTATGCAATACAGTGGAAAATAAGAACTTGTCCTTATTCCATGCATGCCCACCACGCATTTTACAAGCACGCCGACAGGCATATATGTGAACGACGACAGGCATGCATTTTTCCTGCAGGGTCAAAAATGCAGGGTGGGCACGCATGAATCTGAATCGGCCTTAATAAGTCAAATTGAGGAATATTTCCCATTCAAACTGTGTTTGATATTTTCAGATGGATGTACTATTTTTCCTCTCAATAACGTTAGTAGTAGATGATTTCAATAGAACCATTTTGAAACCACCGTATAGCTATTTGGATTGAATTAAAAAATAACATTGGATACACTTGCAGAGAATGCAGTGGCATAACCGCATGCAGCACAGCATCAATCAGCACATCCAGATGCAGCAACAGCAACAGCCAAACCAGGCGAACAACATCTGCGAACGCGTTCCGCCGCTCCATCAGCAGCCGCCCACCGTGTGGCAGGAGGAGATCAAACGCAAGCGGGTCAAGGTGGGCAAGATCTCGAAGGGCAGACCCTACCACGTGATGGACGGCTGCCCCAATAGCCACGCCCCTTGTCCGAACATCGACGTGCGCCAAATGGCCGCCGAGAGCCGGGCAGTCATCATCAACCACCTGCCGCAGCAGGGCGGCCAGGGGGCTCCGAGTCCATCGTTCATGGAGGATCCGAGCGGGTATCTGGCGCAGCAGACTGCCCTCCTGAATAACACGATCAACAGGCAGACTGGTTAGTTAGTTGAAGTCTTACAAGATTCGACGTTAGGAAGAAAAAGTATTTTTCGTGCAATCGCACGCGAAGTCAGTATTTCGCGTTCTCAGCACAGTCCGTGAAATTCAATTTCGCGGTCGTTATCCATAGCAACGGCCGCGAAACCAAAAGTCACTCCCAAATTTGAATATCACTTCCAAATTTGACATTTCTAAATTAATACAGAGACAAGGATTATTTAGTCACACCAATCTTTAAACTCGCTGTAACATTTTTTGTACTGCCTTTTAGATTTTTCGGGTATTAAAACGGAAAGCGCCGAATTAACAAAGCTTTTGAGTTCAGGAGGAGTGGAAGGTACTGAAATATTGCTATCAGTATCAGATATTTAGCGTTTTGTCAAGAACTTTCAAAATATTTTGTATATATCATTTCCATAGCACACGGTGATATTGTTAAATAAATTGAACTGCTGTTGATTTTAGAGCAATTATATATTTATTTACAATTATCTAGTCTAATAATTTTAGGGATTGCACGAAAAATAGTGTGTATGCCATGGCCGCGAAACTTTTTAACGACCTCAAAATTATCTTGCCTTGGCCGCAAGCGGCCTCGGCGATAACTGTTCTTTCGGTACATTAAAAAGGTATTTCGCGGCCTAAGCATACAAATAACTATTGTTTGTTTTTTAGTAGGGAAAGTTAACCCTCTGGCGATAATTTTGTGTCATAGTTGAAAATGCAGTTCGAATATTATTCATTGATTGTTATAATTCAAGTGAGATTCGAAATCCATCAATCAAAACATAACGCATATCGAAAAAGAGTCTCGGATCTGGTCTATTAGCGGAAGCGATTAAAGCCAGAAGGAGAATAAATGCGCGTATGATTGGTGGAAGAATAACACAATTTGGTCTATTTAGATTAAGACTTACAATGGGATAGTGGACAGCGCATTTGCTTCGTCGAATTCGATTGTCATTACCACATTTTTTTCAATTATCCTATTGTTCCTTCCTCAAAAATAGTAACCCGGACCTCATTAAATAATATAGTGCGTTGATTCAAATTGTCAATCAATTAATTGTTCCTTTCTCACAAATTCACCGGGAAAAGTTATCTTAACTCTCACTGATAGATTAGTTTGTTTGGTTCAGGCAGTCTCATTAAATAATATAGCGCGATAGCACGCTGATTGCGCCAGGATTTTAAAGTATATATTCTAGACGTAGTTGTCACTAGTTGAACACTAAAGACATACAAAAGGCACATGCCGCAACCTCGCTGAAGCTGAATATAGGTCTGTGTTTATCGATACCTCGGAACCTTAACTGAATTATCGATACTTTGGAATCTCAACTGAATTAATTTCTTCAGGTGCCAGTGGATGTACTAGCTACATTTGCAGTAGTCCCGGGACATCCCTACAGAGTCCACAGCAACACATAATCACCGTATCGAATGCTCACACGAATGAGGTGAACTTGCCTAGCAACGTGATGCCGCAACAAATGAAACTTCAACATCCGATACACAACCACAACATGCCTCCCAAGCAGATACAGAACGCCAACTTTTCGAGGAACCAGCAGCAAATTCCGCAGCAACAGTACGGCCAAGTGCAAATCCAACCGAGCAACATGGCGGACAGCAGCCACGTGGCAGACCAACCTCAGTACCCCGCTCCCTGCCAGTGTTGCGCCGGAGACGGCGTCCACTCGAAGACCAGCTCGCGGCCAAGCAGCAACTCCAGCACCCCCGCCGAAGATCCCGTCACGTCCTCCACCTATTCGGAGAAGCAGTTCGACCAGCCTGCGCCGCCGCCGCCTGACCCCAGGCCCATCCAAGGCGGCACTGTCAGCACGAGCAACGACGGCGCATCCTCCGGCCCGCCTACGCCCACTCCGCCCCAGAGAGCGGCGGACTCTTACGGAGGGTACCCGCAACAGGGGGAGAACCCTGGTCCGATAGAGAACGTTTGCTGCTCGTATGCGCACGCTGCGATGTCTCGACATCCCGGTGGACTGGTGACCACCATGGCCAGCGGCAGGACGCACGGCAGCAACACGTTGACGTCAGTGCTGGCCGGTCGAACCAACACGGCCACGGTGTCCATCAATAGCCCTTCGACGGTCGCGTCGGCGCACAATCCCGCCACAGCCACCGCCGTCCAATCGCAGGCGATGATATCGAACGTGTCCAAGTCCCCGCTGGAGATGGTCCAGAGCGTCGTCAGCAGCATACAGGTGCCGCCTTCAGCGCCGCAGTCCGGCTCGCAGATGTCTTCGCACCTCGTCAAACACTCGCCCGCGGGATTGTCGCCGGGGCACATCTTCGTGTCGTCGGGCGGACAGCTGATCATGGCGAGCCCCGGCAGCCACCACCAGGGCGGCATGATGGCGCCGCCCCCTCCGAAAATCCAAGCCGGCATGCCGCCCATGTCCGTCTCACCGATGATCACGAACGTGACGGGCGCCGTGACGCAGGTGATACCGGCGCTCGGCCAGCAGGCCGTGCTTGTCAACGCCATGCCGACGCCGTTCGTGCTGCAGCAGGGCGTCACTATGACCGTGGACGGCATGCAGAACGTGCAGCTGCCGCAGCTCGTCGCGGGTAACGTGCTGCAGCAGCATATCCAGCTAGAGAGCGCGTCGGACGCTCGTCGAAGCGTGCCTGCGCTGTTGTCTCCGGAGACGAAGAAGCGGGCGAAGAAGAAGAAGAACACCTCGCAGACGGTGGCCGGCATGTTGCACCTCGCCGCCCAGCAAAACCCCCAGGGCATGGTGATGTCCCAGCAGGGTTTCCCGCAACAGATCCAAATGGCGCACAGTCCGCAGGGCCCCGTCATGCAGGCACTTACCATCGTGCCGAGCAAGAACGGTGGCCCGCCGCAAATCGTGATGAACGGTCAGGCAGGGCTCGCGAACGCGCAGCCGCAGCTCATCGCCAACTCGCAGCCCGCCCAGCAGATCAACCTGCTGCAGCCCGTCAACCTGATCAACGGCGCAACCGGCGTCATGCAGAACTTTCCCGCCATACAGCAGTTCATCGTGCCCAATTTGGGGGGCAGCATGGTGATGAACGCGGACGGTACTGCGACCATATTGCAGGACGCGTCCAATTTGGGCGTGCAGCTGCAGATTCAGCACGTGAACGGCCAGAACGTGCTGACGCCGGTGCAGAACGGAAGCGTTTTCGGTGGCGGCGGTCAGAGCATTTTGGCGGCCGGACCGGCGGGTATGGTGATCCGCGCACCCGGCTCGCAAGGCAAGATTATCCAGCATCAGCAGCAGCAGCAACAGCAGCACAGTCCGGGTGCGCAGTTCGTCGCGCAGTTTGGCGGTCAGCTTAGCCCGCTGGTCGCCGGCGTCAGCCCCAATCATCAGGTAATACATAGCTGGAAGACCTGTGACATCCATTCAATTCAAACTATTTTCATCGAAAAAGTCAGATGAGGGGTTAATTGTTGATAACTCATTTTAAAACTGCTTCTCTTCGGTGTCTCGACGATTTTGCTGATTCATGTATTCTGAGAACCCAAGCTGTGGAATCGGCAATGTCGGTATTTACTTGTGTATGTTGAGTGGAAACCTGATTCATGCATTACACTCCTATTTATAAAGTTTGAAGTTGAATCAACGCGGAAAATTTCTTGATTTAGCTCTAAATACTAACCCGTGATAAGCGAAATCATGTTTTCTTTGCCGTGACGTATGTTTCTATTTTCTATTTCTGATTAATGATTTCAGACTGAAGTGACAATATGGCTTGTCTTTCATATTCTGACATTCTTTTGAAATGACTTTTGTCTTGCACTATGCCTCAATATAACCAAAGAATCTATAGAAATTCTTCGAGTTGGAATATGTTTTATTGATAATTGTTTCCGTTGTTGTATATTTTTTCAATATAACATGCGTGGAAGCTTCGTTTCCGATCCACATGGTGTTAAAGTTTTGGTTTTTTTATGTTTTAGAAGTTTTTTCTGCAATCATTGAAGTGATAAATTGAAATTTTGTTCATCTATTGCACTTTAAAAATTCAACATTTCGGACTATTAAGCATTCTTGAATATATCTACACTTTTGGAAGTCGTACCTAATTTAACCATCTCGGACTTTTTTACATACCGCCCCTGCTTTCAATCGAATGATAATTTAGATTTTCTCTTTGATTCCAATACTTTTTGCATTCTTGTATGTTTTTCGAAAATTGTATGGATTTCGAGATAAATGCCAAACATAATTGACTTGTAATAAAACTTCATGTTTTGCTTTTTTTGAAAGTAGATTCGGTACGTGAAATAGCCCGGAGGGTTTAGTTAGGTACGACCCCCAAAAGTTTATTATCCTGTGGTTATTCAAGAATGCTTGATAATCGAAAATGTTCAGTTTTCAGAAACAAATTTCAACTTATCAGTCGGTAAATTGTAGAAAACATTTCTGAAACATTAAAAAATTCAAAACTTTGACGCCCTGCTGTAAACTGGAAATTAAGCTCATGTACAGTGAGTCTGCTTGAGTTGGCTACATATGGGAAAATTTGTTACTATTGATTTTACGAAAAGTTATTTCTCATATAACTTAATATTTCACAGTATCGAAAATCGTTATTGTGAAGAATAGTTCGGAATCAAAAACTATGTTCAAATCACTGAACTGAAATATTAAATGGAAGAACAAGCGCGAGGAACATTTACGGCACACATGCGAACTGAAATGAGAGAGCTGCGCACATGCGCATCATACAGAGAATTGATAAATCATGTCGTAGCTTCATTTATTTAGACAAATCGAAACCTTTTTGTCATATTTGCGCATTTTACCCAGAGATGGCCTTAACCACTCAACTGAAATTGGCCCCAACGTCAAGTGATCAACTGCTGACGGTGGATTTATTTATGCTTTTTCGAGTTCTTATTGTTCACTTTATTCGTTTATCATCTCTTGTGTTAAAATTGAATTTCTTTGAACCTTATTATACCTAATAGTCGAAAAAGAAGTTGATGAAAAGGCCGCTCCTGTAAAGGTAAATTCTTAAGTCGCTTACTGCGCATGACCACTGCTCTCTCGTCACATGGTATGCGCGAATTCAATTTAACACAAAATTGTAATAAAGCATTTGCATTCCAGTTATTATTTCAGTTCAGTGGTTCAAATATGTAGTTGCATTAATTTACAGTATTTTTCATTGTTTCTCGAAACATCTCTACAATAACAACGAACATGTAACTGTAATTATTGTACATGTGGTTTAGGATGCTCTGACGAGAAATGTCAGACAGTATTTATTAAACATTTAATCTGGAATAGTCGGTTTGTAATAAATAAAATTGATAAATGGTCGGTATTGATAATTTGAGGAAAATTTATAAAAAAAGAGAATTTTTCCAATCAGAAGGATGTGATTGCATATCATAATATAGTTTTTCTATTTTGGTTGTATAATGAAGTCATTGTGCAACGCAAATGCGTGTCGAAATAGCCTCTATTTCGATACGCATTTTTTATTATTCGGAGATTGGTATAATCGAACTGTCAAATGAAAGTCAGAAGTGTCAGGACCCAAGGATGGTAAACTAGAGAAGGATGGTTCATTGCCATAAGACGCAATGTTGGCACATCGAACAGCGTTTGTGACGTCACTGACGGCCCTCAATCTTTGTTCACGTTTATGTAATTATGTTTCGAATTGTTTTTTTTTTCAAATAGAGTTCTTCAATAATTGTAGGTATAGACAAATTACTCAGTAAGAAGATTTAGTGGTGTCATAAATATTAATAAATTATTACATCGCCTCCATTGAAGAGTGTGTAGTGTTTATGAAATCATTTCCATCTAATATAACCAGTATGCCAGGTAGCAGATTTCCTATTTTTGGACAAAAACCAAGAGGATTCCAGTATTATTTACCACACATTTCCAAAAGGCACTGATTTTATTGTTTGGGATACTTTTTGGAAAAGGTGGATAAGTTGTGAACATGCAGATGTTGTGAATCCTGATACAAGTCATACATCAGAGCTGTGATTTGTCCAACCAAATTTAAGAAAGAGATCTACAAAATGGGTAGATGGAAAATGTATTATGAAAAAGAAGTACCTATATTCTCATTATTTTATGATGTTCCATGTAATCTGCAGATTCAGGAATTTTGTATATACTTCGAGCTATAATGAGGATATAAAAACCTGCAAATAAGAGAAACAACCTGGATTCTGGATAGTGGATTGCATCTATAGTAGAGTCCAATGTATAAATGAAGAAAATAGTCAGCTAATGAGAAAATCGAAACTGGATGTCAATACAGTAGAACTCCAATTATCCGAATTAATGGGGACCGGGACCCATTCGGATAATCAAATATTCGGATAATCGGATTTTTTTAAAAAAAATTGCCATTGGAGAGAATAAAAGCTACGTTTTGATGTTGCACTATTTTTTTATTGAATTAAATGAAAGAAACATGAAATTTTCACATCAAATCAAATCAAATCAAATCAAATCAAATCAAAATTTATTCTTACACCCATACATATCATTTATTTTTTTTACATAATTGCATAATTAAGTTTAAGTTAAACACATGTTTTAAATATTCTTTTCGAAGCCATGGTATAAAAACAATACAGTATTGTACACGCACAAACAAAAGTAAGCCGTAGCGAAAGAGTACATAGCGTCCTCGAGCAAGGTCAATAGCACACTGGCTAATCAAAACAAACAATGACAGGTGCGCCGTGACTGCAATGCGCCGGAACTTGTCTTAACTTGCCGTTGTGCCTACACACGCGGGGGGAAGTCAGTGTAGGCACAACGGCAAGTTAAGACAAGTCAAGTCAAGACTTGACGCGCATTTGTGATTCGGATAATCGGCGATTCGGATAGTCGGAGTTCGGATAATTGGAGTTCTACTGTATATTTATATATTATGTATAAATTAAATTATAGAATGTATTTTATTTTCACCATTTACTGATAATTGTTAAACTCGATAAAATAGGTAGGTATATCAATTTCAATTCAAAATATGAACTTTCAATAACCTGTGCATTGAATAATATATATGCACACATACATATTACATGCATCATTCATCAGTACCTATGAATTCTTCATTGAAATTTCCCTATTTTTAATATGAAATTGTTTTCAAGGTAGGTATTAGGTACTTACCTATTTATGGAATAGGTATATTCCCTGTTTTGTAAACGTTAAATCATCTCATGTATTATTTTCTTGGTGGACATTCAGGAATTTTTGTGAATCAATGAGTTTTTGTTCACAAAAATTACTGATATTTGAAGCCATATGATACCAATAACCATCAATAATCAATATGTATCGATTATAAAAAGGTACATCACAGTAAAATTACTTTTAATGCCCATTTAGTGATATTCAGCATTAATAATTTCGAATTCAGGGCCGTTGACTACGTCATCGCGCGTCTTCGGAAGCCACGCCTTTTGGCCGAAAAAATCGCTTGAATGAACCATCCTTCTCTAGTTTACCATCCTTGGTCAGGACCAGCAGTGAAAAACTCTATGTTTTATTTGGTAAATTTCAAAGTGTGATTTGATTCAAATTGACCTCGAAATTGACCAAGAAAAACAATAACAGATTAGCGTCTTATAAAACTTGTATCATAATATACTATTTTGATTTCGAACAATTTTTCGAAATAACAATTTTCGATATTGTCAAATATATAATTACTTTACTCTTTTGAATGAAATTAACATATTTGACATACCTCGTATAAGATTGATAGAATTTGATATCTGATGGTTGCATCTTGGGTTTGAGACCATGTAGAACTTTATGAAGAATGAAATAAATTATAAATCAATAATGAAAAAGGTTCTCATACTTATGTATGCTGCAAAAATCTGAATCACCCAGTACATCAAAAAACTCACCGCCAGCAGGTGACCTTCGGAGCGTCCCCGCAGCAGTTGCGACCGGGCAACGCGATGCAGGGCGCGCAGCAGCAGCAGCAGCACCAGCAGCAGGAGTACGTCCAGATGAACGGCCAAATGGGCCAGACGCTGATGGTGCCGTGCACTCCGACATCGAACATGTCCGGCTCGCCGTCCAGCCAGCGGAACACGACGTTCGTGCAACAGAACACGACGATCGTGCAGCAGCAGACGACGATGGTGGCGAACAATCAGCAGCTGCAGAACTTCCAGCACAACGGCCAACAGGGGCAGCAACATTCGGCTCGCACGGCGACTGTCAACTTGGAGCAGCAGAACTATGTCATCAGCTCCAACGACAACAAGCAGATGCAGGTGAGTTGGACTTCGATGATGATCGTTTCAACCTTAGACCATACACAAGATAGACTCGGTATCAAGGGCGATTTGTTTTGTAACTGAAGGGGGAAACAAAATTTGACATGGTACGAGTTTTCCTATTGGCCAATTCTGACATTGACGTTGTTGACGTATGGAGGCATTTGTTTACATTTTGTATATGTGGAGAATTTCTCGTGTTTTCATTTATTTTTCAATGTTTTTTGTGTTGAAAATGATTGATTCTTGAGTGTATTCAAGAGGAAAGGATTATGGCAAAATCTTGTGGAATTTGTGTTAACAAAGATAACAAAACGTCGTCGGAATGATTTCATTTGTAAGTATTCCATAGGCGTAGATGCAAAGTAGCTGTAGGAATGATTCATATTGAAAACATTTTGAATGGGAATATTTTTCGAATATAATATTTACCAAATTTTAACATTTGAAACGTTTTTTAGGTTTTCAAATAACATAGAAATATGGATGCAGTTGTGTCGAGTAGTTTCTGGATAGAAACATTGGAAACACGTACAGAATTTTATGATATGATCACTGCCCTACTGCAGATATTTGTTGAGAAAGCTTTTCTAATAGTGACAGAAAACAGTTTCTTCAGGTAAACTTAAGTATATCCACAGAAAATGTCGAAGCAGGAGTCATTTGCACTTGGAAAATATGAACACCATTTTTGTTCATCAGGAAACCTCCACCCTATAGTTTTGCCATTGATAATATCTGATGATCATGCGAAGTCCTAGATAAACTCTTTGACATTTTCAGGTTTCCAAAAGGTTGGTCAATCAAAAAAGAGAAGCTTTAGCTGGGCTGAGAAGGCCAAACAGAAATTTGACAGAAAAGTTTAAAACTGTATACAAAAGGTTCTTCTATCTCAGAGAAAATAATGAAATTTTGGGCATTTTCAGTTTTTAATACACATATTAATTCAATTTGTTCAATTCACAGATTCATCAATATGTACATTGTATGTATAAATATATTTTATTGTATTAAATGTGTATTATTCGAATTCTTCTCTCATCTTGATGATGTGCTTGTATATTATTTATTGTATTCTGATGGATTCTAAAAATATTCGAATCAACATAAGCTCATCAGGCGAAATATATTATTTATAGAATTCAACAGCAAACACCATTTGTAAAATGAAAAAAAATGAGCTTTATTTTCAATCAACTTTTTCATGATGTTTGTTAAACATTTGATGGAATTCTCACTCAGCTTTTGCGGGAATTGAAAACCAAAACGAAAATATGCTTGAGAATGCATCAATTTTTTCATATTTTGAATCCTTAAAAAAAGCACGTCCCTGGACTGTCGGTTCAACGATCGTCTCACCTCCCCGAAAATGCCATAGTCAGCACCCCCTACCTTTACCAAACATTGCATAAGGTACATACCGTGTCTATCTAGTGTATGGTCTAAGGTTTCAACGACTTCGGTGTTGATTCGAGTTGAATCAGGATATTCATTATAATAAAGTTCTACCCAATTCCTTTCGACGATATTTTGAAAAATCCTGTCAACTACTCTCGACCAATAAGAAGCTATATGGCAGCATACTATCCGTGAAGTATAACAGCGCGTTCACATGACAGCTTTCGCCTATCGCGAAAAAAATGAATAAAACATTGCTACGGAATAATTTATAATAATGACCAAAATTCTCAACTGGAATTTCAGGCAAAAGTTGGATCATAATCGACTTTTTGGCATATGACCTTGATGCGCGCTCACAAAGATCGGCAAAAAAGCGAAATGCCAGCATGTGAACGCGCTGTAAAGGTGGGTACAGACATGTAACATGAATTTTCATCAACTCTCACTGTTATCGGGATCGGGATCTTCTGAGTAGTGCGTTAAGTTTACTCAAACCATTATATTACTAAAAGTAGAAGGTTTCTCATTACTAAGAGCATTAATGAATAAATATAGATGGTACTCAAGGTACGCTAAACTCGATTATGGGCGCCGGGATATTGCCAAATGTAGTGTTACTAAAACCAACAGTGAAATTTCAAATAAAACAACCTATATATTATTGGATTGTCGGACTCTACAGAAGATTCCGAGCAATATAGGGCGTAAAAATACTACTTAGGAATCTTCAAAACCTTCAAATGACAACAGAATTATGACTACACGGCATAACTTCTGGAGACACGTATTTCCGAATGTACTAGTGCAAGCTATAATTTTTCATAAAAAAATCTCAATAATAATAATAATAATAATAATATATTTATTTCTCTAGTTAAAGAGTACATCGTAGGAGCAAAGCAGTTACAAGTGTACAATGACTAGAAAAAGGTCAAGAGAGATTATAATACTACAATTGTTAGAAAGTATGAGTATGAATACAAACATACATTCTAGAGTGTCAACGACAAAAAAGAGTAAAATAAATTAAAGATAACACTAGACATACCAATAAAATCACATATTAAAATTCATTAGAACAACAATAAAATCTATAATCAAAGATCAGTTTAAAAATTCGTCGATGGTGTAGCAATTTTTATCGATAAGACTCCTTTTCAGAGCGGATTTGAATATATTTATGTTTGGTGAGAGTTTAATTGATTCATCTAACTTATTATACAGTTTTGGTCCTAAATAAAGATGACTTTTTTGATAGAGAGAGGTTCGATGTGCATTGGGTACCAGTAAATTTTTCGAACGAGTTGGAAATTCATTAACTTGTCGGTGGGAGGAAAACATAGTTCTGTTTTTATGAACGTAGACACATATTTCATAGATATATAGACCAGCCACCGTGAGTATCTTAAGCTCTTTGAAAGCACTTCTACATGATTGTTGCCATCCCAAACTAGCAATTATTCGAATTGCATATTTTTGAAGTATGAACACCCTATTAGCTGAAGACCCCATAGCCCAGTTCAGAATCCCATAACGCAAGTGACAATTGATGGTTGCATGATAAAGATTCAACAAAACTTCCTTACCACAATGGTTCTCCATGAATCTTAGCGCATAACAATTCCTACGAAGCTTCTCACATAGTGTGTCGATATGCGGTGTCCATGTCAGTTTGTAGTCCAAAATGAGACCCAGCATTTTACTTGTTGTACATGATTCAACATGTAGTTCATTATTTTCAAATATTTTAAGGGTTTCAGCAGAATTACCCAGGGAGAATTTCATTAGAGTTGTTTTGGTTACATTTAATTCTAAGTGGTTTTTGTTGGCCCATGTAATTATCCTCTCGTAAATAGTTTCTGTACTTTCTGTGAGGGCTGACGTATTTCTATCCTTGATTAGGAAATTAGTGTCATCTGCATAAGCCATCACTTGAACTGATGAGAGATCATAAAAATAGTTTATCAGGTCATTTGCATATATTAGAAAAAGTAATGGCCCAAGTATGGAACCTTGAGGTACACCTTGTTCGATAGTCGTTGATTGACTCCGGGTACTCTTGATAACAACCTTCTGGGTTCTGTCGCTTAAGTATGACCTCATCAGCTTCGAAGCAATCCCTCTCACCCCATATCGTTCCATTTTTAACAGTAATAGCTTATGATTCACGCAATCAAAAGCTCTGGAGAAGTCAATGAAAAGCCCACAGACCTGAAACTTGCAGTCAAGAGCATTTATTATGTGTTCATTGAATTCATAAAGTGCAGTTTCAGTGCTTTTATTTTGGGTGAAGCCATGTTGGTTTGGTGAGAGGATTTTATTCGTGGAGAAATATGAGACTAGTTGTTTTTTTATGTTTATCTCGAAAATTTTCGACATACTTGAGAGTAGACTAATACCTCTGTAGTTCTCATATAAATTACAGTCCCCTTTTTTAAAAATTGGTGTGACTAAAGCTATTTTCAGTTTTTCAGGGAAAATCCCGTTTTCAGCGGACAGGTTGATGAGATATTTCAACGGGTAACACAGTTCTTGGGAGCATTTTTTTAAAAGATTATTAGAGATATATAATAACCCTGGTACAGTTCAATATCAGTAAAGAAGCATAACTCACCAAAAAAAAACGATTGAATTATAAAAATATGTTGAAATAAAGGATTTTTCATTATAAATTAGCAATTTCTACTTGGTAGGATTAATTCTTTTTCATCAGCAAAACAAAAATCTGATAGGAGATTCAAATAATTTACAAGTTTTGCTATTTCTGCTACATAAGGAGGTGCCTTGGATAATTCACAGTCACTATTTTCAATCATTTCGTTCGTTTTCAACAATACACCTACGGTAGAGGCGAGCGTTTTTTCAATACTCCCGCTCTCGAGCGCAAATGCTGTCACTCAATGACATTCCTCGGAAAACGTCACATTTGCGTCAAGCGCTATGTTTTTGACCGCTTTTAAAATAGTATATTATAATACAATTTTGTATGACTCTATTTTGTCGCACGTGTTGTTTGGAGTACGACTAGCGAAGCGAGGAGTGCTTCAAGGGAATAAGTGCGACGATGTGTCTTATAAAACGTGTCATATACAATTATTTTATTGAAAAAAAGTGGATTCAATATCTATCAATTACAAACATCTTCGATTGGTAACAATGATTAAAATGAAATATGAAATCTGACGCACAAGCGTAAAGCCCATTTTACTATTGAGCAATTTCGACTTTTGCGATACCAGCGGTGGAAAATGCAATGTTATTGTTTTTATTGGTTAATTTGAATCAAATCACATTATGAATTAAAATTTACCAATAAAAACATTGAGTTTTTCAACGCTAGTAAAATCAAATCCAAAATCGCTCAGAGTTAAGCTGGACCTAACTCTTCCGATTTTTATTTGACAGTTCGAATTGTACCAACCTCCGAATACTTAAAAATGCGTATCGAAATAGAGTCTATCTCGATACGCATATGCGTTTCATAATGAATTCATTATAGAACCAAAATAGAAGTGTTTTCAACCGCCAACTTCGTTGCGAAGCAATCCTTGTAAGTCTAGGACTTGTATGAGCTAGGAGAACGATACCTAAGCTTTTTAAATGTCATCCGAAGCACTACTCGGCTGGTTACCGCGGAGAGGCCGAAATATTGATGTCTAGGTACCAAGAATGTTCGGTTGGTCACCTATTTCCTCCCGCTAATGGCTAAAGGATGCTAGAGAAATAAATAAAATATTTTCAAGGTCTTTATTAGTTGATTTGTTGAATATGTTACATAGTAATTGAGTAGTAGGGCGAGGTTCAGTGAATGCAATAGGGAATTTGCAGTATGATTCAATGGTATAAGCAACAAATATGGCGCCCATAAGAAAAACAAGAGTTGCATGGTACATCTGTGAAATTTATGAAGATAGAATATTTCTGATAACTCCAACTTCTTTGTCTTGTTTAATAACCTGTTAGTGCAAAATTTCAAATTTCTTGTTCGGATATTAACTCATAAAATAAATAATAACAAAATGACTTTTCAGTTTTTTTCAGTTTGCAAAACGGCATTTTGAAGAGGACTGAATTGCATTGTCTAATTTGATCAATTTCATATGTCTTACCGTTTAGGAAATAGCAATACTGTCCCTATGAAATCGGCAGGACCCTGTATAGGTTCGGAGGTGTGTGATCTTTCAAAAATTTTCTGTACAGACAGGCACGGTACATATCTGCGACTTTTCATATTGATCCAATCATTGAGTTTCCATGTGTGAGATATGAGTTGAGATATGCTGTCACTTAATGACAATTGACATTATTTCCGCGCACCAGCGCCATTCCTCGGAAAACTTTGTGTCGAGATTTGAAAGCGTCAAAGGGGCTATATTCGTTGACCACATGTAGGATAAAACATAACTTTTTCCAGGTGATGGTGCAGCAGCAGCAGCAGCAGCAGCGCGACCCGCCCCCCTGCCCGCCGTTCAACTACCGCCAGTCCGTGTCGACGCAGACGGCCGTCCACCAGCACGCGACCGTCGCGACGAACGCCTTCTGCCAGACGTCGACGTCGTCGGTGGCGGCCAGCCCGCCCGACACGACGACGCTCAGCCCGCTGCCGACGGGGGCGGCTTCGATGGGCGGCCGCTCGCCGCCCACCACGGCCGATACGACGACGCACGCCGGCGGCAGCACGGACGACGCCGCTTCGCCGGCGCCGTCGTCGACGTGCTCGGCGGGCGGCGGTGACGTCGGCGGCGGTACGGCGAGGCCGCAATCGTGCGCAATGGTGAGCGATTTTCTACCTCTGCTCATTGTTTATCCATTTTTTTGGTGACTGTTGAAAAATGGGCCCTTTTATGTAACATTTTCGTTGGGTACTGGATCACAGCCCTCTTTGAACAGGCCTGGAACAAAACAAGGCAACACCGCAAATTGCTGCAGCCGACGACCGTCAATCGAATCATATATTCTATATTCTAGTCACCATGAAGCTAATACTAGAATTCTATTAAATATATACTTATTTAAACTACCAGCTTTACCTGCCTATCCACGCTTTAACAGGCAGTAATTATTATTATATACGGCATCATTTGCTCGTCCGTCTGATGAAGTTTTTTTATATGTCCATATTAATTACAGTACTCAATAATGAATATTTTGTCATAAAAATATTGAGGTAACTTGTGGGGAAGTTGACGGCGTTTTTTGACATATGTGCGATAGCGCACATCAAATCATAAAAAAAAATTATTTGTGATATTTGGGATATTTGGGGTTCATCACACGGCACATGCATTCCCGTGGACAAAAATCATCAAAGATATATAAACATTGAGGAATATTATAAATATTGAAATATACATGTTTGAAAAAATGCGTAATTAAAGTAATACATATAAACATAAACATCAGTGACATTCAAAAAGCATGCAACCAATAGAAAAATATGTTTATTTGTGATATTTGGTGGGCGATTTTTCCTCTGATTTTTTTATTCAGTCATTCATTACACGGCACATGAAAAAATAATCATAGATATAAGAATAAAAAAGTGTGATCAACTTAGGACCGTCTTAAAACATACTAAGCCGCTATCAGTTATACTAAGGGCCCGTTGCATAAAGAATTTTCCTGCTCTCACATAGTTTGATGAGCTCCAACAAAGATCTCGTTGAAAATTTCCATTCAAATATTTTACAAAAAATATAACTTGGTAATTTGCTCTTTTGATGAAATGCGTTTTTTAAGAATCACTTATCTAAGTAGGTTTCAAGACGAGCCTGAGTTGAGGACAATTTTTATTTTATTGAAAAATTACAATGTTTTTCCAGTTGTGTACTTTTTGAATGTTATATGCACCACTGTTTTTTCTCACTTAATAAAATGAATAGGTTGTATTTCTTGACTTCCCAGAAACATTTAAATTTATCATGTCCATAGTTTTTGTCAAGTTCAAATATAAATGATTAGTTTGAGTTTTCATTAACATCAGAGACCGAGACTTCGCACGAAGTTTGTCAGTTTCCTGGGAACTTAATTCTTGACGTCGGAGGGCGTTGAGATCGAAGGCTCTTTTCAGGAATTTTAGAAAGGTCAATTATCTTATTTCAACTTATTTTTTAGCAAATTCAATATTATTTGTAACCTTTCAACATCAAAACACCAATATATCTTAAGATCAGAGCACCAGACACATTATTATTGGAATATTGGTCTATTAGTCATTTCTATGAATACGACGTTGCACAATTCATCTGTAAAATACCTATAGGGATTCGAAGTAAGTTAACAGCTCCACCGTTCGATGACATTTTTGAATTTTGTTGTACCTTGTCATGTAGACAGCTGATATTTCAGTGCATTTTTTGTTGACAAAAAATGAATGTGGAAGGATTTGTTGCGTTGATGGCTGTTCAATTTCTGGGTTAGGTTAGGTTAACAAAAAACAATGTTCATGGTTTTCCGAGGCAATGGTGGCTGAAAGAACAGAGAAAAGTATAATGTTCATGAATTTAAAATAGTTATTCTATGATAGATATCATATTCAGTGATTTTGGTTTTTGAACTTTGAGTTCCTGGAATTTAGCGCAAAATACGTCCTCAAATCATATCAAAATTTCCACCAGCTCGTTCAAAGACTTCTATATGACAACTCTCTGATAAACCTGACAGTTTTACAAAAACTTCCTTTCTAAAAACATTCGTATTCACTTCTTGGAATCTCCTGCGGATTATAATTAACATTCTTAAATGACGACGATGACGAAAGGCCACCTCAACCATAAAAAAACGTTGGGAGCGCTGTGTGTTTCTCGGTCGAACTACTTCGACTCCCTATAGCTTGCTTGATTGAATAGGGTTTCCATATCAGTCACTGAAAAGAGAGTTGCAGTTACCAAATTATCGTGAAACCACCGATGGCACAAACAAAATTTTCCAGGCGATGGTCCACTGCGTGTCGAGCAGCGAACCGGACTCGGCTGACCTCAGTCAGCAGCCGGATCCACACGAGTGGAGGCGGTCGCAGCCGAGCACCATTGCCAACTCCAAGCCCAATTACGGCGATTCGTCGCATTTCGGCAGGAGATCTACGTTGGTCGCGGGCCTGCATTACGTCACCGAACAGGTGAGAATTCTACGGTTTTCGCGGTCGGCTCAAATCCAACAGAAAACTACTATTTTATTCAAATTGTAACCAGCCATATATATCTATTGACCACGAATATTGATAATAAGGACAGCCTATCTGAAGCCGAAATAAAAGAGTGCTATTGGAAATGATGAATTTCTGCGCATGTGCTAAAATGTTGAAGATAACAGTCAACAGCGACTCTTTTTGTGTTCTTTCTCACTAACGTCCTCGATGATACTCAAATTGAAAAAAAAACTATGTTGGGTATCACTTTCACGTTATATTTAAAAAAACTGATATCGTACCGTGTGTTTTCGTCGATGAGAGTTTCCTACTTTCTCGTAATTGTTCCTAATTGGTTTTTTATTGATTGCATATTATTCAGTGAATATTGAGTGTTTGTGTTTCGTTGTTACTTCATAGTTGTTCAATTAGTAGATGCTATTCATGATTCAAGTTCAAGTCTTTCGTGAATATTTCAGGTCATATACAGGTTATCTTCCACGATTCCAGGAATCAAGATGCGATAGAAAAAGCAATCAATGTCAACAACATATTGGAATAATCGGGATATTTATAGGAAAGGATTTATCCTGCATTAGAAGATTACTCTTTAATAGTTATTGAAGAACTCGAATATGTTCCAAATGACAATATTTATTTACATATAGAATAGATGAGTCGTGCAAATATCTCTGTGAAATTATATAAATATAACCTCTTCGCCCTCGATCAGCCTTGCCAATTAGACAATGAAAGGTATATGAAGTTTGGCTTCACTTTCCTAATATTCTCCTATGGTGTATGGTCATCAAAATGGTGAAAATAAGACCTGCTGGCTCTACTCTCCGAATGTTTCAGCAGTAAAATCTTTGATTCGAAACAATTAAATTTCATCTCATAACGTATGGTTTTGATATACCTACGAAGATAGAGGCGATACTGTCGAAAGATATTCGAAATATTTTATTTCAATCATATTCGATACATATTCGCATTAAACTCATTGAAAATGACTCCAAAGAATTGTTAATTGAGCTAGATGTCTCTCAGAATCGAATATTCATACTTTGGTATTGATACCTGCAGTAACCTGTACGTCTGGTTGAAAACCCGTCTCAACTTAGCGAGATTCACCCACGCAATGTTACTTTAGACACGTTTTGTCGAAGTGGGCGAAAGAAATTTCTAACCAGGCCTAGGATAGGAAGTGAATTCAGCAGTCAATATATATCCATCTCTGCCATCAATATTGTTTATTAATGAACATATGTATTCAGAAGGCTGGACCCCTGCTTGATATTGTTATGGAACATTATTAATTGTTGAACTTCTAGGGATTGTATATCATGAGGAGTAATAATATCATCAATATTGACCACTCAATCTGATAAGTAATATTTCGAAACCATGGCCGGTATCAATGGCAACCTATACCTGGCTAATGCTGAATCATGGTGGAAGGACGATGGTGAATGATTTCCTTTGCAAAGCCATATAAATTGTTTTATCCACCTACGGCCCTCCTAATTATGCCTGCCTTTTGATAATGATGAAACTAAGACCTAATTCAGCAGAAAAATCCTTGATTTGGAACAATGGGCATTTCCACTATCTTAAAATATGCCCTTTTTTTCACATGACGTGATGGAGGGAGGCTTATAAGATAGTGTAAACAACTTATTCACTCTGAATTTGTTAATTTCGATTTATTATTCGATATTGAAAACGTGACTTCACATTCTGTAAATTCAAACGATCCTTCGATGTGACGTCAGTGTCTTCCAGAAATATGATTGGTCGAAGTTTGTGATGGCGATGACTGGCTCGTAAGTGAGGGCAGGTGAGGAAAGACCCACCGCAGTTGCCATGTCTCCGTAAAATCTTTGAATCTATTTCGTGTAATGAGAAATTGTTCTGAATTGTGAGTAATCAACTATCAGACACTCCCAATTCATTGTGAAAATGAAAATATTTCAAGATCAGGGATGATCATGTTTGGTGTAAATTTTCAATCGGAGCAGATTCAGTCACATCTGTCGGACAATATCACATTCTTATTCATCATCTCTTTGAATACATTCAGATTTCGTGATATATTTGATGTAATGGGTACATATAATTTGTCAAAACATCGTGATTTGAACATAATCATCATCAGTTATTATAAAATTGTCATTCTCAGAAAATATAACTTCTGATATGGCAACCATGCATAGAAAGTATCAATAAAAACTTAACCTCTTTATAAACCATTATTCCGTCCTTGTGATTTTTGTTTGTTTACTTCGTTCATTGTGAATTTGGGCTGTGATTTTAAGAATAGGGAGTAGGGACACAAAATGTCAAGTTCCGATATGTCGAAATATTTTTGTTCATGTAATAAGAAATTCAGGCTTACAAAACAACTAGAGGATGGCTTTGAAACTGCCTGAAACAGTTCATATTGGTAGAAACAATGTTGCCTGCGAAGACCACTTCAATGTAAGTATTGTCAGAATCTTTCAATAATTCAGTCCTGTTCAAAATATAATTTACAGCTAGAAGAAGATGCAGCCACTTGAATGTACTATAAAGTTATTTTTGAGATCAGGAGTGGTATCTCATAAATATATATTATATAAAGTCCATCACCAACTATTTTGCCTAGTAATTTGAGTGAGTCAACAAGGAAAAGAAAAGTGGACTATCATCATCCACCTATGAAACATCCATGGTCAACTTCAAAGAATATCATGAAGAAACTGTTCAATGAAGAATTACCTGATTCAAAAGGCCCAAGATAGAGTCAGAGATTCGATCCTCCATCTGGTTCATTTCAAGTGCATCAAACATATTGTGAAAAAATAACATGTTCTGTAGATGTTCAAGTAAACTTGAGAAGTAAAGTGAAAGTTCGAAGTGTCTCAATGAATACCAAAAAAGTGTATTTCAAAGCTGAGAATATCGTTAATAAAGCAAGTTCTGCCATATTAGGGGACAAACTAGTGAAATCAAGTATTAGTTCTCCTTCATCATCAACAATTTCTTGAAGTTCAAAATCTACAGAGGAATACAAACCTATTTCCTCATTAGCTGCTACTTCTGTGGATGAAAGTGATCAAAATAGACTCCTAACTACTGTTAAAATGTTGAAGAAATAAGAAAAAGAAAAACAAATTTATACATTCAATAATAATTATAGCATGTAAGCTCATTAATTTAGAAAAACCACTGCTGAATAGTATTGCTATAAACTCTGCAAAAAATGGAATTGTACATTTCATAGGAAGTTAAAATACTTGTTTTGAGAACATATACCTATATAGAAAATAAAATATCACTGTATTATCTATTGAATATATTTCCAAAATTAATTTGTATTTAGGAATAGAAGACCTAAATATGTTGATACTTTTGCTTGTCATCACAGTATTACCCTGAAATAAGTTCTCAATAAAAATGTTAAATCAAATAAATGATGAGCTTTATTCATATGTGTGATTTGGAATAGTAGGGAGTAAATTAATATCATTTTATTTAGAATTTATTTATTTAAATTATTAAAACAAAACCATTTCAATATATTTGCAGGTAAAACTTTTTACAGCAGATTCTGTTTCTCAATATAATAATAATCCCCAATGATAACAGCAAAAATTTGTAATATTAACATTTCAATGTTTTGATTCAGAATGAATTGAAATATAAGATATACAGAAAACAAATTGAATATATATTTTATAGCAGCACACAGAATATATCAGATGAATAACTGAATGAACATATCAAACAAAAACTAATTAATAATTAAAATCTGATAATCATCAATAATAAGGTACTTGATAAAGAATACACAGGTATGTAAAAATCCATCCTGCTCACTTTTAATAATGAAGCACTCTTCCAATAAATGGATCAATAATAAAAAAGGAACACCATGTTTACAACCTCCTGTGAACAAAAAGTATGAAATCAAATAGGAACTATGATTTTTCAGAATGTGTAAAAATGTATAAAGTTCATGTGATTGTCTGAGTATGAATAATTTGCTGACCAAAAGATTTGTTCTCCTCTTTTTCATTCATTATCGCCATAACATTGTAGACTTTCTTGTGATTCTTGTCTTCAGGTATGATTTTTGTTCACTGTACATATATCACCATTACTTCTCAACTCAACTTATGATATTGCTTAATCACCATAAGCCTCCATGGTTGATCTGAAACGTAAAATTACCTTCAATATCACCCAGAATACTCACTGAAAATACAAAATGGAAAGAGGTTTTCATTTCACCACTCTTCTGGAGGAATGTAAACATAAACTAACCTTTGTGTTTTCACGTTGAGAACTTCAGCACTAACGATATTTGCATTATTCGTTAAAAAATCACCCATCATGTCAATATCCACCATCGGCAAATTATTTTTTTCATCCTGAACTTGAACACACTTGAAACTTGAAAACAGTAATCGTTTACAAACAAAAACAAAACAATCCAGATATTATAGGTTAGGAGTGTTAGGACGCGACGACAGATGAAAAATATAAATACACACACACAGTTGCCAAGTTGATAGTTTGACACACTATCACTTGCTATCACTTGCAGTCTCAAGATAAAATAAAGTTCTCGAAAGTGGTAGCACCTTATATACCTACCACCTATTCCTAACAGATATTAACGCAATGGAATTTTAATACGCTAATCAAGTGATTAGACGAGGGATTATGTATTTCTGCCATTTCTGGATTACCTTCCTTCTGTCTTACTAATCTTTTATTTTTGATCTGGCAACTCTGTGCGGTGCTTAGATCATCAACGTATAACAACGGGACAACCAATCAGAATCGGACGCGCACTGACGTCATGGCTTCCCTCTTCTTCTGGATCGTTTGAATTCAGTAGATTATTTTGGCGTTTTCAATAATTTTTAACTAGATAAATTGATGAAAAAAAAATCTCAAAAAATGGGTACGAGTTACATGAGAGTCCAATATTTCGAAATTTAATTTTTCTGAAAATGACTGGAAATGCCCATTGAATTTCAGCTCATTACGTGGGGTTCTCATGTACAACAATAGAAGGCGCTACTGTTGAAAGATATTTGAAGAATTTTCTTTCAATCATGTTTGATACATATTCTCATTAAACTTATTGAAAAATGGCTACATGAAACTTTAAGAAACGATTACACGTCATTAGAATCGAATATTCATACTTTTGTATTGACACCTGCTAACCTGTAAATTTAATTGAAATCGCGGCTTTACTTAGCGATGTTTACCCACGCAATGTCACATTAGACACGTTTTATCGAAGTAGGCGAAATCAAGAGATTTGGGACCAATCTCAGGATAGAAAGTGAATTCACCAGTCTATATCCATATCTCTTTTGATACAGGAATCATATTTCGAGTGGTAGAGGGCCATAAAATCATTGACGCATGGTTGTCAATGATGTCAATTGTGATTTATTCTAACAGCGCGTTCACATGACAACTTTCGCCTATCGCGAAAAACCTAATTAAAACATTACAACGCAATAGTTTATAATAATGGCGGTGATTTTAACCTGAAATGTGAATATCTTGAAAATCGGAGCTTCTTTTAGTCGAAAGTCGGAACGTAATCAACCTTCTGACATATGACCTTGATGAGCGCTCACAAAGATCGGCCAATGAAATCACAATACGCCATAAGCCAAAACGCAAAAAGCCGGCATGTGAACGCGCCGTTAAAATAGTTACATTTTCGCGCGGGATGACGGCGACAGAAGAAGGTCTTTTTTTAGACGATTCTATCAAATTACGAAAAATGAATAATTGGATCCACGAGATATTTACTAAAATTTCGCCAACAAAACAAGAACAGAACATAAATGAAAAAAAGACAAGGAATACACCAAACTCATCCATTAATCAAATGTGTTTCAGTAATTTCACCATCATCCTTCCACCGTGGCTATAATATTGTATGTTAACTGATACTCAAAGATTTGGGTAGTATTTTGAAGTATTGCTATTTTGTCTTGGGATCTATGTATTTTGTTCTTCTAACAAGTATGATCGTTGGCATACCAATGTATTTGTATTTTAACTTATTCTCCTTGTTCCCAGATGAAGTCCCGTGAGGTAGTGAGTTCGAGAAACTACGAGAAGATGATTCACCATAAGCGGAAGAGCGCAGATGGCGTTATGGTGATGGACAACCATCAAGGACACACTTCCTTATTTGATGAGGACGAAGGTATGGACTATGGTTGAGGGGCATGCTATTAAATGTTCTGCTTTTTCGGTTTTTATTAACCATACTCTCTGAGGGTCACTATTTTCAAATTATCTCCCAAGGCAACATTTTTTTTGCTTAATCACAGTGAGTACCAAGTTTTTTCTTGTTCACGTGGAAACAACCATAACTTGACTTTTTTGTTTTTTCCTCTTAAAAATGTGATATCGATTGAAGAATTAATCAGAATGAGCTAACTAATGACTCTTCTCATGGAACAAAATCAAACTGTATGTAGGTACTAACTGGAAATACACTGCTATGTAATTTTTGAAAATGTTGACACTATTGGGTATTATTCTTGTTACTCTCATTTTGCTTCATATTGATAATGTACTGATTAATACATAATATAAACGTGTAACAAATAAACTTCTCATTGGCAAGTGAACTGGTTTGTGTCATAAGTTTATAGAAGATGAAAAATCTTGTATCTTATACATTCTCCATGTCAAGTTTATTTGTTTACCACATTTATGGGCTAGTTGTGTTGATTGTCCTGGTATATTTGTTAGTGTTTTTTATTGAATAATTTTTCAAGTAGTTGCAGCATGATTCATTCTGATATTATTTCATAATTCTCATCATAATTGTAATCATTACCATCATTCTAACCATGGATGAATGTAATCTTGTTGAAATGTAAGTTGTAAATTTAGTAATTTTATTAAATACTCATGTAAGCATTATTACGGATTTTTTATTCATATGGCTGAATTCGTTGCATTTGTCAAATGAATAGTGTATTTTACTTCAAGTGGAGAGAATAAAGACATGGATGTTAATTACCCAAGTTGTCCATGTGGATTCCATCGAAAGTTTCCAAACAGTTGCATCTGAACGAAAAACTAGTCGTATCTTTGAGATTGTTGAATCTCCAATGATAATATTCTTCCCGATATGGAAAGAGCGGGTAGTTTTATTAAAACAACAAGTTTACAGTTTCGCGATACGCGAGGTTCTGAACATACGTCAACACCATGTAGATACCTGCTCGTACTCGAAAATCTTTTTATCAATGCAAGGACTATTTGTCCTACTATGTTCGAATGATTGCGAAAGGAAATGGAGGTTCTAATTTGCGGAACACGGGAATACTCGCGAAAGGAAATGGACGTTCTCATTTGAGGAACACGGATGATGAAACTGAAAATTAATTTCATTTATACAAGTACTAATCAGCATGGAATTCTATAACTCTATTCCGAATCAAACATTTACATACTTCATCTGGTATACTCTCGCTTTCGGAAACGATATCGAATGTTTCAGGCAATGTGAAAGAATTCATTGGTGTGGATATTGAATGGTGTGGCTACGATAAATAATCATTTTCAGTGTCGCCGAATCTTGTTATTAACAATGATGGTGTGTGCCAGGTCTGGTGTTTATATGTATATAAAACTTTCATCACGCAAATTCATTTTCATAGTTTTATTGGCACAGCAGGGGAAATGGGCTTAGCTTCTGATGAAATATAAAAATTGAGGTGTTCAACGGCTCGTTAGATGGATCATTTGCTGTTATAATCCAAAATCAATTTCTTAAAAATGAAACAATCAAATAGGTTGTCCGGGAAAATGTGAAAAAAAAAAAACTCTCGGATTCAGATAGAACCTGAAAAAATAAGTTCATATAAAAATGTTTCCTACAGGCACTTCTTACAGAGCCATGGGCTCCTTTAAAGTCTTCATTTAAATATAAAACATTTATTAGTTTATTATTATTTTCCTCGAAAACGGTTCTTTTTATCAACAGTAAAAATACAATAGTTTTTTTTTATCGGATAAATTTCGTAACGAAATAAATTTGCCAATCAGTAATTTATCGAGCAAAATTACTGATGGAAAATTTTTGAGTTGAAAAGAAATTTATCCTTACAAAAAAGCTCGAGGTTTTTTGGCAAGATAAATTAACAACCGAATATATGAATGAACAACAACAATAATTATCTTCATTGATACAATTAAAATATTTAAATGAACAGTTATTAAATACTAAATTGTTATAAATTGTTTGGTTTACTGGTTTTAAGATTTTCTTATCTGGTATTCACACATGTAGAATAATCACTCGAGGCAGACATTAAAGTGACATAAGCATACTAGATGTAGACGCTTAAGAGGAACAGGCATTTTTATCGATGATAAAAAACTATGCACCTTTTTTATCGCTGTCAAAATGACAAAATAGGAACTTTATTAAATATGTATATAAATTACAATATTTGGGTAAAAACACAATGACATGCAATTGACTTGAGTGACGGCTATATTATTCAATTTTTGTTATATCATCTTCAGAACTACGTATCGTATACCAGAGGTCTACGGAATGGCGATACATCCAACAATAGTCATCTTTAAATGACACATTTTATATAGGAGTTCATTTATCGAGAATAAACAAGAGTACTTTTTTAGTAGTTTTAGGTTCGAGCAAGCCAAATTTTTGTAGGCAACCAAACGAGGTTTAGCTTAAACGGACTTTATACTCAACGGTCCTTACAACATAATCACGCTAGTTAAGCAAATTATCGAAGGTGACATATTTTTTCCGGTGCCACTAAAACTGAATTTCTTATCTCTTACTCGGTAATGGGTGAGACGGCGGAGTTTTGCCGCATTTTTCGTATTATTTTCTATTAATTATTGATCTGATGTTATTGTGAGAGTGTATTTTCTTTGAAAAGAAGATGTCTCATTAGTAGCAATTCTTTCGATGATAGTGTGCTTACCAGACTATGTTTATATATCAAAGTTCAATTAGATTCACAGAAATGTCCGAATACATTCGAAACACACTATACTCCTATAATATTTCCGTTTCATTGCCTTTATTTTGTTATTTTATAAATGGCAGAAGAAGCGTTTAGGTGGCTGGGAAAGCAAACAAAAAGAACGAAAGAAGATAAAAGGAAATAGTGGTGATAAATGAAAAATCTGATCCTTCTTAAGGTCAGGTTAGATTTTTAAGAAATCCATCCATTTGGTTTAGCACACAGGCCGCACATTTCTAAATTATCATCTGCACCACAATCACATTCAACCATAAACATCGAAGCGAATGATCCAGTTAACGTGTCGTCGGACGCACCCTCGGAACCCCAAAAAGTATGTCCCTCCGAAGGTGAAAGAGCCGATGGTAGTGAAGGGACGAGACCGTTCGTCCTCGACGATTTGGTGTGGGGCCCAGCCGAAGGGTGCCCCTCTTGGCCGGGTAAGCTGATCGAGCTGCACGATCAGTTCGCGACGGTCAAATGGTTCGGCTCGGAAAAGCCTGCCGCCCGAATCGAGATTGGTAGGTTGCAGACGCTGTCCGAAGGCCTCGACGCCCACCATCAGGCTAGAAAGAAATGCAGAACGTGAGTTTGGGCGACTGGGGAGGTGGTTTTTTCTCTCGACGAAACGCTGGAGTACGTGCTCACAAAAATTGATGAACCAAGTTATGCATCACTTGACCCTTCGATCATAAAACATACTATATAAATAACGCACAATCCTTGCCACAGTAGTTGTTTGAAGCCAACATCTAAATCAGATACTAGGGTAACCTCATTTTAAAACAAGGATAGCAACAAAAGATTTCCCCAGCACCAGTGTCTTGCTATCTTGGAAGATGGTCTGAATTTGAATAAATTGACCTGCTAACATAATTATCGTATCCATTCTTCCTAAGACTGAATGAACAATGTAATATCAAAGTTTTCTGAAAATATACATCTTTGATTTATTACCCGAATGATAGTAATTTAATTCACTGTCACAACTATATTGTTTATTTTCTGGCAATATAAGGTTTCAAAGTGTCGAAATTGAGAAATATAATATCAAACATGTTGTTATTACTTTTCAATTCCACTAAATATAGGCTTATCTACTACTCTGAGCATTTTCTTACCACTTGGGCCAACCATTTTATCACTTGTAGTGAAATGATACTAGAAAACTCTAGCGCCTCTTGAAATATTCTCTTTCTTGGTCATATTTTTACATATATCCACTAACTTTCCATCTCGAAAACACCGAGAATGTTTTCAAATAACGAAAAATCGTCTTGCATATGAGGGTGGGTGAATAATGTTTATACAACGAATGATACGACACTGAGTAACTCACCAGTGGAATGTTGTGTTCTGGTCACCACTTTCGAGTCGTCTCTTACCAATTTAACAGCGTTTCACCATCCTTTAAATTCGATTTGAACTTAATAAACAGGGTTTTTAAGTAAAATCCTATTCAAATTTTCACACAAAACTGGAAATATGCCGTTCAATGTACCATCAAACAAAATTTGATTTGAAAACGAGATGTTTCGCGCTACTGTCAGTGTTCAGTTATCGGTTGAACGATATTAACAGCGTCGGCGCATTCACCAAAAAACATATGAATATGAATTTCATGTTGGCTTCAGGCAATTTGGGGTGTTACTATTCTAGTGGGTTTGTTGTTCGGAGACTTGACCAAGTGACACTTAGGCAATTTTGAGATCTATATGCCATATGAAGCATAACGTGTAAGTTAAGCTGAATGAAAAGGTAGTAGATACACGCACTCATAATTCACTTGTCCAAGTAAATTGATATCAAAGGTCGCGAACGCGCTTTCAATGTTTTGTATAACTTGACCAATCAACATAAACTTGTTAACGACCATGGGGTAACCTGATGAAACATGTAAAGGGCTAGTTCATTCAGAAAAAAAGTACGTACAGTGAGTGTGAGTGGTGATTTGCGAAATAACAGTGATGAATTTCTGACTCACATCGGTCAACATGTTCGATTTTACAGAAAACGAATTACGTAATAGCTTCATTTCTCGAGTATTCGAGATAAGAAGCATTTTTCTAGAATCATTGTTTTGTACCTACAAAAAGGACCACAGTACTGTGGAAAGTGAGTTTAGTTCCGAAGTAAGTTGTGAGCCTAGAAACTTGTAGAGCGAGCAAAGCAAATATCGAAATAGATTGTGAATAGATGTATTGAGTATTACAAGTAGTTAGTGAAAAAATTTGCCTCATTTACTGAGTTTCTGAATTAGCGAACCCAAGTAGAAGAACCCAAATAGAAATATCGTATAAATATCCAATGAATGAATTATGTTCACGATAAAATGATGGTATGTTTATAAATGTTTCGTTTTGAATAATGTTATATAATCTAACTTGTTCTGATATAAAATAATAGTGAAATAGATGAGGCAACATAATATTTGTTGAGAGCTTTTCAACCGCCTTTTGAAACTGGACATGTTTGAAAAGATATTTCAGACGTATTATTCATTCAACCAAAAAGTGGCAATAGTTTAGGATAAACTAAGCCAACATTAAACTACGTATGAATTTATCAGGCCAAAAGTGGTGGAGCAACAGTTTGAAAAATGTATATTTTTGACTGAATTTTGTTTCAAATTCATAATTCGGCAACGCTGAATTCGACTTTCAGGTTGATTACAAGACTCACAGAGGTTTCATTTGCCACATACATTTTTGTCAATCAATTCTCCATGTTCACCATTCTCCTCTAATCCACTTATTATTCTTTGATATTTATTCAACTTTTTTTCCAGAAGTCGCAAATTGAATGGCCAGCTGGAGAAGGCGATTCAAGAAGCGATGGCAGAACTTGACAAAGTATCTGCAGAATGTACGAACGTTGAAAAAGGAATCAAGACCTTGAAGACATATTCGAAAGTTGCACCGTCACAAACGCCGATCAGAAAAACTTCTATCCGACTAAAAAGCACTCAGCGCTAAAGAGGATATCACATCTGCACAGGACCAACATCGAAAAGAATAATTGTATAAATGTATGTAGTTTACCCCAGTTACAATAATAATTGTAGAAAAGTTATTTCGATTGAAGGTTATTCGATGTTTACCTATAAACTTAGGATATTTTTTGTGACCTCATTGATAACAGAATATATCAGCATAGCTCATAATCTGGAAATGAAATTATTTTTCAAAATGCCTTTTTCAGCTAGTTTAGTGAGGGCGACACTATGAGCCGAGTCTTAGAATTTATACCACTACTTATGTAGAATAATATTGAAATGATAATAGTTACTAATGATTAACCATATACAATAGTCTAATGGGCTTTCAAAGATTTGAATATACATTCTCACAATAACCCATGTCGAATTATTATTATTATCATTATTATGTACATTCACTGTTTATATCTTACTCAGAAATCAATCTATTGATTCACAGAAGCGATGAAATTATAATTGCGGAATTATTTTGTGAATTGAGTTAATCACAAGTCTCATCTTGTGATAATTGCAATATATTAAAAATCTTGAAATATGCAAAATTGCGAAATTCATCTTGCAATCAGAGCTTAAAAGGAGGGTCACGGGCCGTACTTTCGACCATTCCGTAAGAGGTCTCTGGGATGACCACATCGTAAATAAATAATCATACGCCAGAAAAGCCAGTAGAAACCTTCACGTCCATCTATTCTTTCCAATTCGCGTTAGTCAGAAAGCGTTCTCAACAGGTGTCACCCCAAAACCTCATTTACATTGAAAATTACTGGGTATTATTGTTTTCGTCAGGACCGCATTGAGGAATATTATTATATAAATATACATAGTTCGATAAACAATAAGTCACTACCCATCATACTATTCAAGTATTCACTTTGAACGCTATTCGCTTTCTCGAATTATTGCAAATATTTTAGATAAGACTAGGATCTCCAATTGTCGCCACGGGCCACGGCAATAAATCATCCGCTAATTATTATGTCGGCATATTTTTGATAATTAGCCACCGCGCTGCCGAGATGAAATGATTCCGATTTCACGGAAAAAATTCGCTTATAGATTCATCATGAATTTTCGAAATAAACAACGAAAGATGTACAAATTAAATTAGCACTTATCTTATTGGAAAAACAATCACCAACATTTCTTTTATTTCGATCTTTGCAATTTACCTTACTCGTAAATTACTAAAATAATGAATATCGAATGCAAATAGTAGTCCCAAGAAGATCCGGCAACCCTGCAATTCATCTACGCATTAAAATAAAACACTCAATTATAGTTTTTTGCTGACTGGAATTCTGCAGCGCCATCTCATATTCATGAAACGCTAATAGAAAATGCGATGGACATTACCGCCATCTGTGAGGCAAGGTCTGAACTACTAATTTCAAGATCCCTTCTCGCTTTACTGAGTCCCTGCTACCCATCCTTGATATTTATGTGGTCAATGGCGGTTTTGCTGTCAAAATTATTCGCTATATTCAATTATAGCCAAACGACTACATTTCAGAAGCTAATATTCCGGTCATGTATTACTATATATCTAACCTCGGAAGTGATCATACATTTTTGTGAATCCAAAGCAAAAAAAGTTCACAATGTTTACATATTTTGATCATCTACAGCTTTCTTTCACGAATGAGTTTCAACTCAGGAATCCTTCATCGACACCTCCCAACTTTGGTCTTTTCACTGGTCCAATCCATTTCGCAATTGGACTTACAGAAACTTAGAAATCGACTATTTACGATGGGTCTGCATGAGTCGCATTGTGAATCCCCCCTCTTAAAAGGAGGGTCACGGGCCGAACTTTCGACCATTCCGTAAGAGGTCTCTGGGATGACCACATCGTAAATAAATAATCATACGCCAGAAAAGCCAGTAGAAACCTTCACGTCCATCTACTCTTTCCGATTCGCGTTAGTCAGAAAGCGTTCTCAACAGGTGTCACCCCAAAACCTCATTTACATTGAAAATTACTGGGTAATATTGTTTTCGTCAGGACCGCATTGAGGAATATTATTCTTTATACTGCATATATACTGCAATCATTTTTTCAAATCCATTTATATCGAGATCTCGTAAGATATAAATATTGGATAGTATAATTATTTCAAAAGAAATCTTATTATTATTGGAAGACAATAACTCGAGAATTACCAACCTCATATTTTCGAGAAGGTTTTCCAAATAATATGGTCACAGCATGGAAATACACCAATGAATCCTCGTAGCTCTCATTTCGAAATCACAATGACGTACAAGGCCAAGCGATTTTGGTTTTGGCGATACTGGCGGTGAAAAATCTAATGTTATTATTGGTCAATTTCAATTTAGATTGTGATTCGATAAAAATTTAACCAATAACAAAATGGCAAGCCAAAATCACTTGGCAATAAACTGATGAATCCAAAATTTGGTAATTGAAACGAGATGTATGGTTTTTATAGTAAATTATGTATGGAACTTGGTGTATTTAGGGCCAGAGATTGAGGTTTGCACAATTGATCCATCAAAAACTATTGTTTGAAAAGCCAAAGGTAGGTATATATAATCAAAATCTAACCTAAGGAGCGAAAATGTCAGTTCTTGATTTTGATTTAACTTGATTGAGATGATTCATCTGTGTAGTTTTATTGGACGCCTCAATCCTAAAAATCCACCTATGATGAAAAAAGTACTTTCATGTCAAATAATATCCACCCGTTAGAATACTCAATCTGCTTAAACTGTGATCTCAAACATGACGTCAGAGCGTTTTCTTAGGCACCTGCCTGATTCTGTGTGAGACAGAGATACATTACAGAATTACCCTAGTTCATCTTATGCAAAAACCCTAAGAAGGCAACGCAGTGACGTATTTGATAGGATCACTTCGTAGCATGGGAAAAGAAACCTTGCAAAGTATAGCAGCACATCTTCCTTACTCCTTACTCATACAAGTTCTACGCAACTAAGTTGGTGGTTAAAAACACTTTTCAAACACTTTTTCAAACATCAACTTATCTATGTTTTTTCCACTGTGCTCAAAATATCCGAGAATGTTCAAAATATTTTAGGATCTGAAAATTATCCCTTGTTCGAAAACAAACTAGAAAATCATTGAGATTGTATCTGAGTACAGACCTGAAACGAATCTCCGACAATTCCTACCAGCATCGCCATTGATGCCAGTTAGCGGATAATTATTTGATTCCCGGATCTTCTGGGACTGTAGCGTAGCGGCCTTTATAATATACATACACTAACATTATGATATTATGATTATTATTTATCCCTCAGCTAAATTCGAGTCATGAATTCCATTTGAAATATTGCATGAATATTATCGAACGTTAATCCATAATTTATAAGTAATTTGAAACTATTAATTACAATGTAGACTTTTTCGTTTCCAAGAAAGATATTCTTCGAACTCATATATTTATTTTGATATGTGACAATTTTAACAATTCCGTTTCCGACACTGAAATTAGCCTCCTCACAAAGAATCTGATAGTAGGAATAAGTGGTGATGGTCCAACTCTCCTTGGTGCTGATCTATACATTTGAAATATTTTCAGCGCTATCACCTATCGGGTTGTCAGAAATTATCTCAATACCTTTATACCTGTCATTGCATTTTTGGATTGCTATATTTTCAATTGATATTGAAATCAGGAGCTTTTGATCGCAAACAAAAGCGTTTGAGAGTAGAAAAAAAAACAAGAAATTATTGGATTCATAGATTCATGGCAAAATGCATATTTTGTTTGATTTTATGATTTTTTAATTGCGAATTCATTTTAAATCAAGGCTACTTCTCTCGTATTCACAATAATTCGTATATGTATATGCAAAAATAAATTCTAATTGATTTATTTGGTGTGATATTTCTGTACCTGAATACGCGATATTCAGGTATTGAATTTTCAAATCTATTTCATAAGATTCAATATGATAGGTATACCTTCCTAATGATTTTTCTATTGAATATCTCGGCCATATCTCAAGATCATGAAATTGCTATCGGAAATAACACGTCTACTGATCTCATATCTCACCAAGTTTACGAAGTCCCTTATTAGGTTAACAAAATAGTTGAAAAAGTAGAATCCCCAATAAATTTATTGTGAGATCAGCTACCTATCCTTCCGAAGATTGAATTTTCAAATTTGTAATTCTTTTTTTTATTGAGATTTTTGTGTATATTTAAAACTGAGTCTGAACACGAAAATCATCGTTTGGAAATTCCTATTTTGCAATTTTTCTTCAGTTGGTGCTCATTTTTTCAGTTGTTTCTCAGAATTCATAAATTGCACGAGAAGAGTGAAGGGCAATACAAAATAATATGTGGTGATTTATGGTAATTTATGCAACAAGCGCTCAGAGCATCTATTGATTGGTTTCTGCGCGCCGAACGGTTTCATTCAATCTGGTCTACTCCATACCGTATACGAGGAACAAATGAACAATAGGGTTCGTTTTCATCCATGATTCCTCGTTACATAACATATGAGTTTTTGAACTATCCCTATATATTCAATATATACCTATTCAACTGAGATTGGAAATAATATAAAAATATAAATCAAAACAGTGTTCCGCAAATTTTCATTCGATCTTGAATTTTGTATGCAGAGTCGATTGATTTTCATACTTACTTATACTATATTCAACACATTCAACTTTTAGATTTTAAATAATATACGAATCATTATTTCTTGAATAAATTCTGTATGTGGGGTCGATTGTGAATCGAGAATTTACCTATATACACAGGGAGAATTTACCTATATACACAGGGTATAATATGTGAATTCACATCAAGCAACCACGATATTCGCATTTCAAAAGTCGAAGAATAAAACCTAGATTTATAACTCGGAAAAGAAAGGCAATATAGCGAATACTTGTTCTCGCCACTGAATTCATCTGAAAAAAATAGATGACTTGTAAATTTTTTCATATCTTCTATAGTTATAAACTTTGAGATCTGCTAACGCTGTCTTTTCTGAGTTGAGTGGAATCAAAATAATATCCTATTGTTCATTACTCACTGTCACACGATAGTATTTGTGATGCAATTTCTACTTGGGTTCGCTAATTCAAACACTCAGTACAGGGCAAACAACTCCTCAAAAGAGCGTACACCATATTTAAAATACTTGTAATTAAGGTATTTAAAAGCTATTTGTGATTACTTAAAATAATTAGCAAGTATTTAGATGTATTGAATATACTTGAAAGAATTGAAAATATTTAGAAGTCATGAGTAGATTTTCGAAACATTTAAGGGTAATATTGGTAATACAGCAGTATTTGATAATAAATAGAGGAATTAACAAGTATTCAAATCTATTTCAACAACTTAAGAACTATTTAATGATATTTATCAAGGAATCAAAAGACCTGGAATATAAATCAATATTGATTTTTCCTTATTATGAATAATAAAATTGAAAATTAATTTATGTCGATAACAGAGAGAGATATACTATAGCCGAGGCAAATATATTCAGTATATCTTGTATACTCCGAAAATCCAATATTATAATGTGATAATAAGGTGTTTGTTTTGAAATTTCAAAGTTGGTTTAGTAACACTAGATCTGGCAACAGGATAGCAGTAAACATATTTTCAGAGGCTTTCCTATGCCTTTCAAAATTTTAAATGACAGAAAGTATTAACAATCAGCAATAATACTGGTGTAATAATATAATAATGATTTTTATGATTATTCTTCAGAAGTAAACAACTAAAGTACAAAAAATACGTTTTTTCTCGCCTGAACTGAGAAGTGAAAAAAAAATATCAGTCATGGAAGAATCATCACAAGCCGTCGGGACGCGAACGGGTAAAAATCCTAACCGACATCGGAGCCGATATCTGATATTTCAACGTGCATCTGATATATTTAAAGGATTTAAAAATGTATTTAATGTACTGAAGATGTAATTAAAGCACTTAAAAAATATTTAAAATAAAGAAAAAGGATTTAGAAAGTATTTGAAAGGTAATTGAGAAATTGAAGACGTAATCAAGAGACTGAAAAAATAATTAACAGGTATTTGAAATAATTAAAAGTATTTAAGTACTTAAAAATTCAAGGTGTACACCATATTTAAGAGTTGTTTGCCCCTCGACAAAAACTAAACAATTTATTCCACTAACTATACCTATTATATAAATATACATAGTTCGATAAACAATAAGTCACTACCCACACTATTCTAGTATTCACTTTGAACGCTATTCGCTTTCTCGAATTATTGCAAATATTTTAGATAAGACTAGGATCTCCAATTGTCGCCACGGGCCACGGCAATAAATCATCCGCTAATTATTATGTCGGCATCTTTTTGATAATTAGCCACCGCGCTGTCGAGATGAAATGATTCCGATTTCACGGAAAAAATCCGTAACTATTCTCTTATAGATTCATCATGAATTTTCGAAATAAACAACGAAAGATGTACAAATTAAATTAGCACTTATCTTATTGGAAAAACAATCACCAAACATTTCTTTTATTTCTTAAAGAATTCGATCTTTGCAGTTTACCTTACTCGTAAATTACTAAAATAATGAATATCGAATGCAAATAGTAGTCCCAAGAAGATCCGGCAACCCTGCAATTCATCTACGCATTAAAATAAAACACTCAATTATAGTTTTTTGCTGACTGGAATTCTGCAGCGCCATCTCATATTCATGAAACGCTAATAGAAAATGCGATGGACATTACCGCCATCTGTGAGGCAAGGTCTGAACTACTAATTTCAAGATCCCTTCTCGCTTTATTGAGTCCCTGCTACCCATCCTTGATATTTATGTGGTCAATGGCGGTTTTGCTGTCAAAATTATTCGCTATATTCAATTATAGCCAAACGACTACATTTCAGAAGCTAATATTCCAGTCATGTATTACTATATATCTAACCTCGGAAGTGATCATAAATTTTTGTGAATCCAAAGCAAAAAAGTTCACAATGTTTACATATTTTGATCATCTACAGCTTTCTTTCACGAATGAGTTTCAACTTAGGAATGCTTCATCGACACCTCCCAACTTTGGTCTTTTCACTGGTCCAATCCATTTCGCAATTGGACTTACAGAAACTTAGAAATCGACTATTTACGATGGGTCTGCATGAGTCGCATTGTGAATCCCCCCTCTTAATTACAGAGTATTGTTGAAATTATTATAATCACATAATAAAATTTTATTGCAAAACTTATTTCCCACTTAGTCTCTTATTGCATGAAAAGTATTGCAATTATAGTTTACTTGCAAGAAATATTATTTTGCATATCTTGAATTTTGTCTAAATGGAACATATACACGCTTTAATTATAAGATTGAACTGCTAATGAAGCCCAATAATGAGATTATTGCAGTTTGTTTAATTGACTCAAATATTTGAGTATTATTGTAGGCTAATTTAAACTATGAGCACAATTTCACCACACACCAAAACGTTATTTTCGCCGCCTCGACGCTTTCGCTAACTATCTTTGCCTATTCAGGAATGTATTACTACTCTCTTCTTAGGAGAAGATGAACATTCTCTTATTCTCTTATTCTCCTCACGCACTTGCCAAATGAACCAATCAGGAGCTCTAGTCAAGTTCGGATTATCGATAGCACAAACTTGACTCTTGACTGATTGACTTGTCAAGTTCGGTGTTTTCAGCTTTATGAACGTGAAAGTGGAATGTCAAATAAATATCATCACGTTGTGCACACATTTCAAATTGAACAGATTTGGCATAAATTTCATCGAATTCATCAATTTCAACCATTCAGTCTGTTTGTGGAATAGTCTAATAAAATTCCACTCGTGATTGGATTCATCTCATAAGTCTGTTTTTTATTTCATAACTCAACTGAGTTGCTTGAAGGAAACAGTCCTGCGGACTCGTGATGTTTCTAAGCAACTCAGTTTCGTATGGAATAAATCAACAGACTTCGCATGTAATACAACAAGTGTATTGATGATTATTCAATCAAAAACGTGTATTTTAGCATGAATGAAATAATCGCGAAAATCCAATCACTTGTGGTATTACTACTGATAATGCTAAGATAGTTTTGGTGTGTGGTTAAAGTCCAGCGGCGTGCCGTAAAAAAATTCCTAGGGGAGGTTTTGTTGCCTAACTGAAGAATCTTATTCTGTGCGATTAAACTGGTAAATTTGAACACCATCAGATTTTTTATGGATCTCTGGGGGGTCTCGAAGGCTATGCAACCTTACAAGCACCTCGACCTATCTGATATTTTGTGTTTGACCCCTTAATCTAGTCAGGGCCCGGCATTCCTGACGTAGGAGCAAATGTTCTGCAGTTTCAGCGAAGTTTTCGTAGTAGCGGCAAATATCACTCTGATTTGCTCATCTTTTCGAGGTAATACCTCAGAGGGCAGTGTCCAGTCTTCCTGGTCCAACTCGAGAAGCTGTTTAGCTTGTCTTGGCGATTTGCTTGTTCTTGTCCTGGCACTTCATTTCAGTGAAATTTGATTTCATAAGATTTCCAGCGCCAGAACTCTTCTTACAAGTGGACTTTGGTGAGTCCACAGAATAATTCTGGGCCGGGAAATTGTGTAATTGCTCGTTCTTTGGCAAAGCGGTCTATTTCGTCGTTGCCTATAACTCCTTGGTTACCTGGAACCCTCATCGAAGCGACCTAATTTTTTTGCTTCCAGTTTCCTCTGGGATTGTTTGGAGTTCCATGTCATCTTGCACTTTCAAGTTTATAACTTCAGAGCTTTTAGTGCTGCTTGGCTATCTGATAGAATATAGATTTCTGCCCTTCGAGTGTCCCTATAGTTTGTTGTTGCAATTAGACGAACCGCAATATTATTATGTAGTCGTCTGTTAGACCAATAATTGTGGAATTCATCGATCAACGTAGCTAATAATCGCAAAACGAAGTTCTCAATTAATGTACAATTTCACGAATAACCTTGAAAAACCATTTCAATTGCAAAATTTATTTGCAAACATCTCTTAATTGCGAGTTGAATTTTACAATAAGATCATATACAAGATATATTTGAATTAGATCTTGATTGCAATTATAATTTCATCATGAAAATATATAGTCGTTTGTACTCACAGTGGAACACAGTTATTGGTGCGACCAAAAGCAATTTATTAAGTAGCTGCTCGAGCAAATTTGAAATAACAATATACAGTTCTCATCAGTTATTGTGATATCGAGTTTTTTATAATTTGCCGCTGTTAAATCATGAACTACACTTAAACTAGTCGCCAAAATCGTAGAATTCACAATTCACCACAGAAGAAACAAAGAAGTGTGTAAGAAGCCAGAGATGAGTTACCCAGGTCGATAGTTTATTTGTGAGATCAGATATGCTTTAATGAAAAGTCACTGTTGAATAGCTTTTTTCCTTTTCTTCAATGGACAATCATTTCTTGCAATGAAAAAGTTCATACAGAACTGATGATAAAGTACGTTGTTATATTCATTAAAGTGAGCTGAATCAGTAGAGTTGAAAACAAAATAGAAAATGGTGGAAATAATATCTGTTGAGTCTACTTTCATGATAATCACGAATGTGGAAGGGTCATAGATAAAAATTATTGTTTCGCGAATTTCACGCAAATTGTTTACTTCAAACACTCTCGGAAAATGTAGATCATTCTTTCATATTGGGAACAGATTTTTTTCCATGAAGTGTTTTCAGTTTGAAAGCTATACAACTAGACTAGTGTATACATCGACTCGTTTCCACATTTGTTTCCACATTGTCAACCAAATGGCATTCATTGCAATTATAAAATGACTCGAATTTCAAAATCAAGTGATGATATGAGACTCTTAGTTGATGCATCTAATGTCATTCTCTTCCTGCTATAAACATAGCGTTTCAAAGTGAACCAAACACGTAGGCTGATGGCTTTTAAGTTCCTCATGAATGAACCTTGAAATTATGCTTCTTGGTTTAAGTAGCATGAGGTCTTCCTTGTACAAGCGCCAAACAAACTGTTAATCGCACTCAGCGTTGTTTGACTTCAGGTATTGAACTTGAAAATTGTCCACCTTTCGGTTCAACTGTGGCACCTAAATAAAGAAATAACATGTCTAAACAGTTTCTTTATGCGATGAAGTGGATATTAAGAAGATAATATAAATAATGAAAAATCACCAAACAACATCAAGTTGATAAGACTATTTATTTCCATGGTTCTTCAATTATTCAGAATATATTTGCCATCAAACTTCCAAAACCAATGAGCGATTCTGTAGCACCCAAGAAGGCCACAGCAATTTTGTGATGAATGTGATAGTTTTGAAACTTTTTCAACTTCTCAGAACTACGCATATTATAATGGAATATCAATTTACATTTTATCTTGATAGTACATTTTTTATATAACTTGTCTGTTCTATAGTAATTTGTTCAAGCCTACAACGAATATTCAGATATAAATAGATAATAACTTATTGTAAATGGAATTTGATGTAAATAGACAAAACATATATCAATGTGGTAATTCTAGTCAATGTATAAGGGAGCTGACAATAATCAATATCGATTCTGAGTTTTCTATTATGTTTTCACTGTGATAATTCTTCAAGTTCATTTCTCAATTCCATTGGTTTCATAATATGTTATCCCATTTTTCTTGATTATCCCTCTTTGGCATATATCTTAAAGGATATGAATGTCATAATATATTATCATGTTCGTGAGTGTTTCATTGATTTCCATAATCCATGGCTTCAATCGAACAAGTTTTAAAATGCAAATATCATTTTAAACGAAGATGATACTACTCGATTGAGGACGTGCAGCTCCGAAACTGATAATTCTGTGAAATTTTGACAACAGTATCTGAAAATATCTGCCTTTCTTCATGAAATTTGCTTATATACAGTAAGGCTTCAATTATGGGGGTCACTAGAAATGTGAGCGAGATAATGTGGTTGTGGTCAGTTTTATGAAGGGTTTTGAAGAGTATTTTATTTTCTGATGTGTGTAACGGTACACTGTAAAATAGCTACTACTGACCGATGTATAGACTAATATAACTTGATTATGAGTCGAATCAAATACCTAATACAGATTTATATTGCTTAATAAATATGTGTAGGTTATATATTTCATGTGAAAGCTGTATATTTTTATATAACAATGTATTTATTGTTTATAGATTGGTTCTAAGTATTTCATATTTATTATTGAAAAGTTCGAATATCATGATTTATTTTTACCTCTTGTTTAGAATGCCGATTATCCGTTTTATTGAAGATGATATCCATGTTTCTCATTTTCATGATATTCGAATTAATCTGTTGCATTGCTTAGCCTTTGGTTTATGATGAATGCTAAGTTTTCCTCACCCCTAGATGCATCACACTCATCCTACACTTAAATTTAGTTGGAAGATATAAACCGTCCGCAAGTTTTAACTGAAGCATTCGTTTGTATTTTTTGCACCTCTTTGAATAGTCCGTATTATGTATATTCTCCTTTCGTTGTGTATATATTTTTATAGGTACCTGTTTCCGTGTTACACATCCAAGGATCTATGAAGGCTGTTGCTTCATAATTTCAATTAAGAATCAATTCGTTCTTTTTGCATTTGAATCTCCAAACATGATATACATCCAAGCTTAGGTTATTTTTAATGTGACGTTACTCCATCCATCTTAGCCTTGGCTATGAAATACTACCCACGGCATCAAATCTTGTGCTTTTCTTTCTACTAAAACTAATAACTAACTTTAACTTTCTGTGGTAGGCTACTCAAACGATTTTCTCTTCTAAACGTATTTTTCCGATTTTTTTAAAATATTTTGCTAGTAGTTGTGAATAGTAATATCAAGTGGCACATCCTGTATAGAATATGAAAGTGCAAGAAATGCTGACAGTGGATTAACCCTTAATTACTCGCGCTGATTTATTCGAACTTTTTCCCGCGCGGTGTATTTTGTACACCACCATTAATTTGACTTGTTTTTTGGTGAAATGAAAACGCAATTTATTCGTTGGCGGTAATTTAGATAAAACATTAGATATAAAGTATTTACGAACATTTCAAACATGCTAAAAACCTGTCGAAAAAAAAAACACAAAATCTATCTCAAAAAGCCCTCAATCTTCTTCTGCTTCCTCGTCGTGGCGTGAATTATGGCAAGTTTGACATTTTATTACAGCTGTAGTATGTTCTTTGCATACAAAATTTCGACACAATGTACACCTCATTGTAGTCACTCTGTTTTTAGAGCGTCCACATAATACACAACGGCTCCTTATTTTTTGAGGTGGTTCTGCAGGAGTTACGTCTTCATTGGCTTGGTTATACTTGGACAATAAAAGTTTGATCCTCACTGGTAAGTTTTTCAATTTTGATCTTTCGGCAAGATGTTTTTCCATTAGAAGCAAAGCCATTGATTTCAAAAACGTTCTTCGATTTTTTGCCGGGTTATCAGGATGTGTTTCATTATATAGAATCTGTGCGTTCACTCCAGCTATGTTCAGCAAATGAAAGAAAATGCACAACGGCCATCTATTGGTTCTACGCGAAACTGAGTAATTTCCACAAAGCTGATCAACTGTGTCAACTCCGCCTTTGGTCTCATTGTAGAAATGGATAACTTCTGGCTTATGTGTATTTGGGTTCACTGCATCATCATCGTGCATGGTTGAAATCAATATAACTGCCTTATTTTTCTTAGGAGCAAAAGAAACCATCATCATATTTTTTTTGAAACCAAAAAGAGCTGATTTTATAGCTCTATTTTTATGCGGCTGAAATTCAGATGGAATATCAGCCTTGTTTTTCCGGAGAGTGCCCACAAGTGTGATTTTTTTTTGCAACAGTTCCATTGCAAGTGGACAACTGGTGTACCAGTTATCACAAGTCAAATTACGGTTCTTTCCTCCAACATGCTCTAGAAGTCTGATTACAATATCTCGTGGGGAATTGGATACTTTGTATTGTCCATCTGGTTGCTGCCCACAATATATTTCTAGATTGGAAGTATAATACGTCTTGGCATCGCATAGTGCGAACAGTTTCAATCCATACTTTGCTGGTTTACTGGGTTATTGTATGAAACTGCAGCGGCCCCGAAATGGAACTAGCATTTCATCAATAGTCAAGTACTCGCTATGACAATAATTTTGTTTGCAGTTTGTTACAAATTCAGTAAATATATTCCGAACAGCTGCCAATTTATCTGATTTTTTTCTTTCATCTCTCGTTTCTTTATCATCAAATCTAATTTTAGATAAAATAAAGAGAAAACGATTGTAGCTCATGCACGCTGCAAAGAGATCAAGGCCTGTCCCATCTTGCATCCAGAGTTCGTGAAAATTCGTATGATTGACTTTTTTCAATCCGGATAAGAACAATAATAATAATAATAATAATAAATGTCTTTATTACCAAACTAAAAAAGAAAATTACAAATTGTTCATATAGTTTTAGGGCGAGATTCAGTTTGTATGCAATTATAATTAATGTACAGTATGGAATATATATTTGGCAATTAACATACATCTGCTCTACCATCTAACCCCGAAAAAGAAGACAAAGACAGCAAAAATAATAATAGGTAAATATTAATAGAGAAAGAATAACATATAGTTTAGCAAATAATCATTAACCAAGAGAATATATTCTAATTCGAAAAACTAACTTATTGTTGAGAGAAAAATAGACCGAAAAAAGCCAACAGTTCATTGTTTGTAATCAATTTGGCATCTCGTTCTCTGGAATAATTTGTTTGTTGGCTCTCAACAAATTTATTCGTATTCAATACAATATCATCAATCATTTCATTTGTGAAGAATTTTTGGAACGCGTCAAGTTCATTTGTTATATTTATTGCACAACGGTTAGGACGTGGCAATATTTTCACAATGTTCTTGTGAGAGGTTTTGGAAAACTTGCGCACAACAGGTGTTTTTTGCCATTTTATAGCTCTATTTTTCCCTAAGAAGAACTCCACATCGGCACTTTCATCTCCATCAGTCTCACTAGAAATCTCATCTTCACGGTCACTACCTTCTAGTTCTGACGCACTGTCATGGTCACTTTGAGTAACCACCATCTCTTCATGTTCGTCATCTTCCTCATCGACCAGAATTTCTTCATCTGAACTTCCAGCCTCTAAGTAGGCCCTCATTTCCTCCTCCGTTAGGCATTTGGGATTTTTTATGGGAATAGAAGACCTGAAATCATGAAAAATAAATGAATGAATAAATCAACTTAGCGTAAAAATAAGCGAGAAAACTTGCAGATGTCGAAAAATAACCATACATAACACCATAACACAATAAAACTAACGTGTTTGCATACAATATCGAATACTTACATAATTTATCCTATTTCCCGCGCGGTGTATTCTAGGCACCAACGTGATAACGCATCAAGACATAGGTTAGGTGGGGGTCTAGAGCCACAAAAAAAATTCTACGTTCGATGGCAGTAAGAAATTTGGCGCTGGTGTACAAAATACACCAGCGCGAGTAATTAAGGGTTTGCACATGTTTTAAGTCGTTAGTTTTAAGTATCAGGTTTTAAGTCGTAAGTTTTGAGTCATGAGGAAAAATGACAGTCTTAAGGACTTATCCTGTTATTTTGTGTGCTTATTTTTCTTATTTCCTTCGATTCAATTCAAATTTCCAAACTATATCCTATTTTTATTTATTTTTATTTGCTTTACATGCATTCAACTTCTGCCTACCCTTTTGCAAAATCAAACGCATGCGCGCAAATCGATCGAGTTTTAAGTTGTAAGTCGTAAGAGTTAAAAAATGTTGCCCAACTTTTCTTAGGACTTGAAACTTATAACAACTCTATAAATGGTTACATTGAAAACCAACGGATGAACTTTTTATGACTTATTACTTAAAACTTGAGTCTTGAAACTTACGACTTAAAACCTCTGCATAAACCACCGTGAGTCCTGATTAATGAAACACAAAAAATTACAATTGCTTTAAAGAATTACAATGATGAAAAAGCTAACTAAGATAATTTTTCTCGAAGACCGAATACAATGCTAGAAGAAGCAAGATATATTTGAATGAAATGCAAATAATATGAATTGGTACGAGAATCTAATTTTTGAGCATTACAAATTCAGTGGAGTTAACAGCCTCAAAAGAATCCATTGTGATGTTTTTTGTATAATCTCTGTATTCAATTTGTGAAGTGGGGTGGTCTTTATCGACCTTCTACATTTGATCACTTCGTACTATATCCCAGTGTTAGAGCTACTTGGCATCAAAGTTGTGCGATTTGTAGCTGATTGTCTGTTTATGTAAATACATTGTATTGATATGTTTGGCCTGCTTATTGTGGTTGAACACACTCCAGCCCAATAAATAATGGATTAGATATTAACAGTTATTGTTTTATTTCATTTCTACGTCTACGTCAGTATCGATTGAATGAAGGCCAACAGAAGGATGAAAATGAATCCTTGTGAGCTAACCCTTCAATTGTTTCGTAAGACCAACTTTTGAAAAAAGAAAACAATAACAACGATAATTGGAGTTAGCATCTGAAACATAGCTTCCTGAAAGTAATAAGCCATTACTGCTGACAGGTAGGAGTGAATCATCCTCATGTGGATGCTAATGTCTTTATACAAAGTATAATCACGTTAGTAAGTGTTTCAATATTGTTTACAAGTAAGTTTTTTATAAATGGACCTTGTTTTTACAGATGTCTTGATAATTAAATAAAGTATTTTGAAAGCTCTACTATTTAACAAAGAGTTATTCTCTGCACTTGGCCAATACCTTATGACTGCAACCTCAAGGAAAATTACTTGCAAGTGGTTTCCCAAAATTCACCGTGTTTATTTATAATATATATATCAGTGAGTTTTTTACGTGAAGACACACCTGCATCTCTTTGATCGTGTTGATGACATACATCCATATCCAACAAGAAATGCCTCAAATCTAGTTATACCTTTAATAATAAATCTATGAAGATTTATTAATGATGAGAAGTTCCTGAAAATAAAGTTGATATACCTAAATGAAGTAAAAAGGAAATTGAAAAGAGGACTAGAAAGTATCTCATTTAATATTTTTAAATAATCTTGAATAGAGAATTACTTATTAACTAATTTTGCTATATGTAAAATTCCATTCTAACATCTACTGAATTTTATGAATAATTATGATATTTCACTAACTTATCATTGAGTTATCAGTCCAATGAATTTTAATTTATGTTTCCAAATTATTCAATCACGTTTTCGGCACTTAAACGATTCTCTATTTCTTTAATAAAATATCTGTCTTATAAGTTTTGACTTCTATATTTCAATGACTTCTTCTAACATGACATTATTCCATCTTTTTCCAACTTTTTCTATATTATACGCATATACAAGGTATAATCAACATAAACAAATTATATTCAACATTCTCCTTTCTGAATTCAGAATTTTTTCAGAGTTTCTTCAATCATATTCATTCATTCGAATTTTGTTCTACCTCTTCATTCTTACTGACACCAGATAACTTACAAACTTTAGTTACTGGTCTTCTGAAAGTTCCGTTTTTTAGTTTGACATCTTACTACTCTGACCTTCCCATCTTTCCCTGTGTGAACTCTGTGTATGATTCCTAAAGGTCAATTATTTCGTGGTGTTGTATCATCAATAACAATGACGACATCATTTACTTCAATATTCGGAACTTTCTGGTGCCACTTGCTTATTTTGTTCAATATTGGAACATATTATTTGAGCCATCTTTTCCAGAATATGTCTGCTAATGCCTGTGATACCTTCCATTGTCTTCTCAAATGTACTTCGTTTTCATTAAATTTTCCTGGTAGTGGTGCTGCACCATATCCGAGGAACTGATTTGGTGTGAGACTCTCTGGGTCAGCATGATCAGATGATACATAGGTAGGTCAAAGGTCTGCTATTCACCATATTTTCCGCCTCTTCTTATTTAGGGCTCTTCTCTTCCAGAATTAGTCTCAATACATTATTCTTTACCGATTTGATCAGGCGTTCCCAGCTTCCCCCATTTGTAGACTAGCTGCTGGTATTTACTGCCAGTTGATGTTTTTTGATGTCAGGAATAATGAAAGTTTATTGCCTTTTTCAGTTCAGTTAAAAAAAAATTAATATTTTCAATTTAACCCTCTATTACAGAAACCAAGCGGGTTATGGAGATTTTGTTCGTGGTATCGTTGGTTTTACAAGAAAATGAAGGCAACATTCGCGAAGACTACAAATCTTTATCGTTGAAAATAAGCAAGATATCCCGAGAGGATATTGAAAATGGGACACCCTGTACAATGGAGGTCCATTCAATTTCCATGGACGTTAGGTCGCACAAAATTTGCCTGTACCCTTCTATAAGAAAAGCCATACGCAGAAAACAATATTTTACTTTGGACCAACATTATACCAACATCAGAATATACAAAAAAATATATCCGGAAACTTGATGAGTTTCCGGAAAATGAACTCATCATGACCCTACTGAAAAATGCACTATTATAATTTTAGTTTGTTTTTCAATAAGATTCTACTATATCGCGAAACCTTTTGTTTCACTCTACCAAGTTTCTCTGTTACATTACATTTCAAAATATTGCATACCCAATCGCTTTTCTATCATATTCGATCTGGAATGCACAAATCATATAAATGTCACCAGGAGGCGAAGATGGGAAGCAAAAAAACAAGCCTAATGCGCTTAGGATGTCCACCATCTATCTCCGACTGGTCCAAATGATCTGTATTAAGCAATTTGTATAACTCGAAATTAAGAAAAAAATATCAATGTCCATGAACGTTTACATATCAAATGGACGTCCAATGGACGTCTTTTGCTCTGTGGAAAACGCTGGCATCATAGAAAGACGGTTCCGAAATTGATGAAGGCATCCATCAAGGATGGTAAACTAGAGAAGGATGAAGGATGGTTCATTCAAGCGATTTTGTCGGCCAAAAGGCGTGGCTTCCGAAGGCGCGCGATGACGTAGTCAACGGCCCTGAATTTAAAATTATTAATGCTGAATAGACGTATCTATACTTTGAAAATCACTAAATGGGCATTAAAAGTAATATTACTGTGATGTACCTTTTGATAATCGATACATATTGATTATTGATGGTTATTGAAATTATATATGGCTTCAAATATTAGTAATTTTTGTCAACAAAAACTCCTTGATTCACAAAAATTCCTGAATGTCCACCCAGAAAATAATACATGGGATAATTTAACGTTTACAAAACAGGGAATATACCTATTCCATAAGTAGGTAAATACCTCTATAATACCTACCTTGATAACAATTTCATATTAAACATAGTAAAATTTCAATAAAGAATTCATAGGTACTGATGAATGATGCATGTGTAACAGAATCACCCTGTATTTGATTCTGTTAAGTTCATTTCGTCTATAGAGAAATTATTGTATCGAAAACTAAACGAAAGCGCAACGTGCTATCGGGGCTCATGTAACTTGATACGAATCATAACAGATTAAACGGATACATTAATCGTTGGGAAAACTAAATATTTGGCTCCGAGAAGAGACATTTTTATTATGCAACACTTGCGTCTGAGTCTTCGTTCTCGAAAACCATCAACTACAATGTATTTTGTTGAAGTCATCGAAAAAACTCTGGGAACCGCTTGCGAGCTCTAAAGAAGTGCAACATACAGAAAAAAATTGAGATGAATATTCGAGTTGGAGAAAGATAGTAAGTTTTCAGCATTCAGTTTGGGGCATTCAGTTTCAGAGGGTCAGTTGCGGGAGTTCGGGAAAGGCACCAGCGGGAACTGGTCGCCTCGGACGAGGGTTTCCTCCCCCTCGGGGACGGAACCCTGGTTTCGGGAGTGTTTGGACACGGGTCGAAAGGGGTCGCCATAATTTGAAATTTAAAGACATACCGTGCATTTGCTTTGGGGTAGTATATCGATGGGATAATTCAATCGAATCGGGAATAAGAGGGTTTGATTTTTGTGGGGAGTTTTGTGAACAATTCGATATTTTGAAACAATGCAGTCACAGGACTGGTCATTCTGTCTTGAGGGTAAGTCGATATTGCATTGAGGGTTTTCAGGATATATTGGCCAAATGTTAGATATTTTGCGTTTTTGCTCTAGGTCACGAGACAAGCGAGTTCCTTTCAAATTTCAAATGTTAGGTGGAAATGGTTTTTTTTAAGGGTTTTATCATTGGGATTTGAAACAGAGTTAATTACAAGTTTATTAGGGCGTTATCTGGGATACTTCACAAACAAACTTTTGATATGATGATTCAGAGATCTATCATGGGTTTTCAATGATAAAAGTTCAGACAGTTTCTTGTACAAAGGACACAGAGTCCATATAGTTACGCAGTTCCCAAAGTTTCAACAAATTGATTGGAAATATGAAGGGTCCGTATTTCTCGGTATTTGTTTTTATATTGAAATGATAATTTTGTTCTATTACTTTCTTTTTGGTTTTGGCATAATTTCTGATTTTGTTTTGTTGTTTTTCTTTATTTAATCGCAATACATTTTATACGTAAAAGTTGATTTGAGTTTTATTTTGTATCTACTAAATTGCACATTCCCTATACTGAAGACTACGCATTTGTGAAGCCGTAGCCGTTCTCACCGTCCCCGAGGATATATGGTGGTCTAGTTTAACCAGTAGCCTATTTGGAGTTTGGATAATCAACGTCAAAGAAATTCATATTTATAATTGAACAAAGGAAACATCTTATTATACAACTTGTTTGGTCAGTGCGAGTTGTAAATCAAAAATCTGACCTGGTGGCAGCGCTTCCATTCCATTCCTATTTTATTATTATAAAAATGATACCACCAAATTAATAATTTTTTATTACACATGTAATGTGTGTGCAATATTATTCAATGCACAGGTTATTGAAAGTTCATAGGTAATGAATATCAAGCATTCATATTTTGAATTGAAATTGATATACCTACCTATTTTATCAAGTTTAAAACAATTATCAGTGAATGGTGAAAATAAAATACATTCTTTAATTTAATTTATAGGTACATTATACATAATAGGTTATATAATATATTGACATCAATTTCGATTTTCTCATTAGCTGACTATTTTCTTCAGTTCTACATTGGACTACTATAGATGCAATCCAGGTTGTTTCAAAATTCCTGAATCTGATTACATGGAACATCATAAAATAATGAGAATAGGTACTCCTTTTTCATAATACATTTCATCTACCCATTTTGTAGTTCTCTTTCTTAAATCTGGTTGGATGAATCACAGCTCTGATGTATGACTTATTGTATCAGGATTCACAACGTCTGCATGTTCACAACAAAATCAGTGCCTTTTGCAAATGTGTGGTAAATAATACTGGAATCCTTTTGGTTTTTATCAAAAAATAGCAAATCTGCTACCTGGCATACTAGTTATTAGATGGAAATGATTTCATAAACACTACACACTTATTTTCAATGGAGGTGATGTAATAATTTATTAATATTTATCGACACTACTAAATCTTCTAACTGAGTGATTTGTCTATACCTACAATTATTGAAGAACTCTATTTAAAAAAAAAAACAATTCGTACAGCCACAATCCACAATTGTGCCACAATATGAATATCGAAACGAAACATAAACGTAAACAAAGATTGAGGGCCGTCAGTGACGTCACGAACGTTTGCTAGTGCGCTTGCCTCGCGTTGTTCGATGTGCCAACATTGCGTCTTATGGCAATGAACCATCCTTCTCTAGTTTATTTATACCATCCTTGCAAATGGGCATCCATGATGCATTGTGTATTTGAGTTTTTCAGATCGCGACCAGACACAACCTGTTCCGGTGGTTAGACGTAAACGAATCCTTAATATATTCCGAATTCGAATCAAGACTGATTTGAGATTGCCTGCGTTATAATAATAATAAATCGACTTTATTTAGCAAATGTACATGCACTTGCCCTGAAAAGGCAAAAGCTACTCTTAAACTCTTAACCTTTTCAGTTTACGAAAAAATAAAAATACTAAACACACTTGATACAACTCAGTAAACACTTAGTTGAATCACAACGATATTCGCTTTACAAATCTCAATGTTCACTGTACAAGCTTTCTTTCTAATCTGTTCGTCCGTGCCGATCCGTGCCGTTTATATTCGCGTTAGGTGCTAAGCGATACGCTACCTAGCGGTGGCTCGTGAACCACTCGGAGTGGGATAACCACTGAACTCTCTGGGGGATAACCCACTGACTTCTGTTTCGTTTATATTCGCTTCTGATGTGAAAGGTGTACTTCCAGCAGTTATTCGAGAGTTCTTCTGGTGAAATCTTATCGTTTTTTTCGTTTCAATTATTGTTTGGTGGCAAAGACACAGATTTAAGTAATGTCACAATGACAGAAATATCAAAAATATGGAAACAAAACATAAACGATACCACTTCGAGAAGTTCGAGTTGTTACCATGAGATAGTGCTACGTGTTATTTTCTATCGCGAATAGGCAAATGTTTTTATTCTCGTGAAATCATCCCATCTCCAGAAAGAACAGGAAATACCTAGAAATACAGCGATGAATCATCCGCTAATTATTGGTACGCCGCGCCGTGTCGGCGAGTGATGTCATCGCTCGAGCCGCCGATATAATGACTTCTTTGTTGCAAATGCACAGTCTGTAACAATACAATAAAATAAAACAGAAATAATAATAACATGAAATGAAGATAGAACATTCCACAATTTCAATAAAATTGCTTTGATTAGTAAAAAATATTTAGTAGTTAAACTGTAATATTAAAACAGAAAAATAAAATAAATAAACGCAGCAATGTGACAACAATGTGTCTAGTCTTGCTGATTCAGCAAATCATTTTTGACGATTTTCCTAAATTTGTTCAGAGGTATTGATATTTCTGGTTTGAAGGCATTAAAAAGTTTTACCGAATTGTAAGTAAAACTACGTTCAAACAGAGCCGTCGAGTGGCGAGGCATGTTAAGTATTTGTGAATGTCTGGTGTTGAGATTGTGCAAATTATATCTGAAAACTAGTTTGTTAAAAAGGTTGGGCGGACTTTTGGTATCGAACAATTTCTGCAAAAAAATGAGAAATTGGTATTTAAATATGTTTGACACTTTGAGCCAGTTCAATTGCAGAATGTTTTGATAAATCGTTGAAGTCGATATTGAGTGAATATTTGTCAAGACATGGATAATAGAAAATATTACAATAATTTAGCAGGGATAGAACCAATGATTCTGAAAGTTTTTTTCTTGTTTTGAAATATAAGATATGTTTATTGGCATAAACTCAAAAAGTAACCTAGTGCGCATATAACATTTACGTAATGAGTTACATGATTCTTGAATCTGAGAGAAGTAGGTATATATACCTAGTTCATCCTAAATTTTTTGCACTATCAGAGATGACCAAATTTGTGCTGTTGATTTTGATATTCATGTTATTCATGATTCCAAATAAAAGGACCACTGTTTTAGAGGGATTGATTGATAGGTTGTGTTTATTTGAATAGTCAACAATCCATTGAAGATCTCTATTTATGGTTTCAGATACTATATTGTATGTTGAAGGTTCAAAATCATGGATTATTTGTGTATCATCCGCATAAAGTTGGATTTCACTTGTGTTTAAAATGTTCGGCATGTTATTCCTTCATCCTAGCAAACACCAATAAGGTAGATATGGCCCCAGCACTACAGGCAAGGCAGGGAGTACGAGGCTGCACATCTCAAGTTTATGTGATCAGAGAAGAAACCATTTGAATATCTTTTTTATACTCTTTAGAAGAAGGTATAGATTTTTGACGAAATTTCAGAGAATGATCAGAGAGAATATATGATTATTGTAGGTGAAATGAGAGACAATATAGGTGAAATTCATGCTAAAATTTGCCATAATCTTTAATCTGGATATAGGTAACCACTGAAAATTATGTTGACTATGAAGATAATCACTATTGAGTTTCAAAAGTACTAGTTAAAATATATCATCATAAAACTGTAGTATGCCTTATCACAAAGTATAGTTTTCTTGTTGTGTATCTACATGTACAGGCTGTCCCATTTTCGATGTCCTTACGGGATATCTCTCTTATTTTCAAGATAGAGACTTGCGGTTTTCGCAAACGTCGGCTACTTTTATGTGAAATTCACGATACCGCAAACAAAATTTTCATAGCCCGCTTAATTTCTGAGATACAGGGCGAAATTGTAAATATTGCATTTTGGAACCCTCCTTGTATCTCAGCTATCTTTCAACGCTACGTGAAGTTAAAATAAACAAATCAGAGATGAGCGACCTGTATACCATAGGAGGAGGTGAAAACCTCTACCAAACAAAGTTGAATTCACAAATTTTTTCATCAAATTTGAAATCATTAAGAATTGCATCAAGCTTAAATGTACATATATTAGAATCGCAAATGACCTGACTCTCAAGCAGAGACAAGAGGGGCAAATATTGAAGAAACATATCACTCTCGCTATCGTTTGGATGAGAAAAACACTAACTGCTTCATCAGAAAAAAACAAACGGATAGTGAATAATATACAATATTCTCCAGAAGATCTTGAAAAAATAGAGATAAACAAAAGCTCATTTCAGCCAAAGCCAAATAGTGCACCTGCATCACCTACCATTCAAGCAAAACCTACCGCTGAAAACAGTGGAAAGTGCAACTCAAATTACCACCCAAGTTGTGCATATCAAGCCAAAGTTGTTGATAATACCGATAAAATCAACTTCCTTCCTTCCTACTTCAATATGGGCTCAACCGTTTCGGTTATTTACCCAGGTACTTCGTATAGGGATGAGGATGCACCTAAGATGCGTCTGGAATTATATCCATCACCTCCTCCCTGTTGTGGTTTATATAATTTATCTATATTTTCTTCTTTTGACTTATGCTTCCGACTCCTTTCGGTGCCAATTTTTCGATACTATTTTGGTACCTTAATTCGACAAATCCGTTGTCATCCGGCCTGGGTACCGGCGTAGAAATGATGGAACCAGTTTTTTTCGATACAAGTAATAAAATCAACTGTTGTGAGCAACCGTCAAATAGTGAGGTTTAAAATAAAAAAACATACAATCTGAAGACATACTAAAGGATATGGACGAAAAAAAAGCTCAAAACCATTATAAGAGACACTTTTCAACTATTCCTCACACCAGTAGAGAAAAACCTGGAGAAAAATTCACTGATTTAGAAAAGTCTGTCCTAGGTTTATCAAATACACTTGAAAAACAAGCCAACAAGTTTGAAAGAACCATCAACGAAGTCATCCTAATCAAAAAGGAGAATGATGAGTTTTAACATAAAATTAAGTCCCTGGAGTTGAAACTGAAGGACCTAGAAAGTAAGGAGAAATCAAAAAACATAATAGTCGTGGGAATACCAAAGCAGACTGATCCTGATACAGGAAAAATTTTGGAAAAAATACTAACAGTATTACAAGTGCATATTAATCCTAATGAAGAATATGAAACTTTCAGACTTAATAAGGAGAATGATTGACCAATATTAGTCAAGTTCAGCAAAGAATCTAGAAAGAAAGAAGTTAGAAGACAAATCGAACATCTGAAGGGCACAACAACTGGAAGATGTGGACTAGATGGCAACGATGTAAAACTATATATATATATTAATGAAGACTTAACACTAAACAAACGCATACTTTTCAATAAAACTAGAGAATTGAAACAAATCAGGGGCTATAAGGCAGCTTATTGTTCAAATGCTACAATATTTATCAAGATAAATGATCAAGATCCCCCTATCGAAATCATAACAGAGGCCAAAATAATCCTTACAAAAGAAGAATACATTAACTATAATTATAAGATACAATGGGCCATTAGGCCTAAGTGTCATCGGAGACTTCGGTCAGACGAGCCTACGAAGGGGGTGGAGTTTTTAATGGGTAGACCTGGCTGAGATCAGGGAGTCCCACACTATCATATGGGGAATTCGACCCATATGATGTCCATAAAGGATTTCAACCACCTCTAAAAAAAAAACTATAATTATAGACAAGGTGAAAAATAAAATGCACAGAGAATTGAACATCATTTTAGAGACCTATAAGAACTGCAAAACATATGTATGTGATGATTTGGATAGGGTTTCCTTCTTTGATTATAGATCAAGGGATATTAATGTCAATATTAGCAGTATTTATCATAACCTTGATCAATTTCTGGTATTCTTAGAGTCATTAGGAAAAGATTTTGATATCATAGTTATGTCAGAGACCCATAATATATATAACACCTCTGATTTCAACATACCAGATTTCAAAATACTTTTTAATAATAGTACACTAAACAAATGTGATGGCTGTGTAATCTATGTAAAAAGTCAGTATTATATGGAACATGAAATTATTATGGAAAATACAATCTCAAAATTATAAAAGCCACTCTTCAAAAAAATAATACCATAGTTAACATTTTTGCAACATATAGGTCTTTTGCTACGAACAAGGATGAATGCATAACTAACCTCAATCAAATTAAACAAAAAACAAAATTCACTCAGAATGAAATACAAATCATAATTTGGTGACATTAATATAGATCTATTGGCTACTGAATTGAATTCTACAAACAACTATATAACAATGTTCCAAAGCCATGGATTTCAAAGTTTAATAAACACAGCTACAAGGAAATTTTGAGACTCTAATAGCTGCATTGACACATTTGGATAAGATGTAAAACTACACTTTTTGGACAGTTGAACCCACTTATATTAGAACATAACATCACAGATCATGATCCCATATTTCTCAATATTCAACTGGATCAAACTCCAGAATACACACAAAAGGAAAAGTCATATCAACAAATAAATCATGAGAAACTATTAGAACTCATGGAAATAACAAGATGGGATGATGTTCTGGAGCAGGTGGAAGCAAATGTGAGTACAAACATTTTCATCAACAAACTTAATTCCCTCATTCATGTAACATCTGAAACAATCATCATAAATAGTATATCTAAAAAACTAAAACCCTGAGGATATCAAAAGGCCTCATAACATCTATTAGAAAACGTGACAAATTGAAAAAATTAAGCAGAATAAATAATAATAATCCTGACCTCCTGAATAACTTTAGGAAATATAGAGATACTTTTTCTAAAACAATAAAAAAATCCAAATATACATACTACGAATTATTGGCAGAAAAAAACATAAAAGAGCCCAAGAAAATATGGAAAGTAATGAAAGAGGCCACAAATGATAACAACCCAAAAGTAGAAATCAAAGCTATCTCAACTATCAATAACCTAGAACTCACTGACAATAAATTAATAGCTAATGAGTTTAATAGACACTTTCAAAGGGTAGGTAAGACTTTAGCCAGAAAAATATGCAAAAATAAAAAATACAAAGAAAAAGAGGAAGAAATACCAAATAGCTTTTTCCTAGATCCTGTCACGACTGACCATGAAATCATTGCCCAAATACATAGTCTTGAAAATAATGTTAAAGGAGGTGAGGATAATATTAGTTCTGAAATTATGAAAAAATACCATAAATACTTATTAAAACCACTGAAGCATATTATAAACTCAATTTTTAGTACTGGAGTCTACCCTACTTCACTAAAGAATTCTGTGATAATACCTATCTTCAAACAAGGCGACAAAAAATCCACTAATAATTACAGGCCAATTACGCTAACAAGTACAATAAGTAAATTAATCGAAAAATGTTTGAAACTCAAATTACTGGCTTATCTGAAAAAATATAAACTACTACATAAAAACCAATATGCTTTTAGAGAGGGCTACAGTACTGTATCTAAAGTCACAGAGATGATACTGAAAAACGTAGACAAAGGACAAAGAGTTATAGGCATATTTCTTGATCTGGTCAAAGCCATTGACACTGTGGAACACCAAACTCTATTCAGAAGACTTCAAAAGATATGAATAAGGGGCATAACAAATGAACTGATTGAATCCTACCTCAGTGGAAGAAACCAGTCCGTCCAAATAGCAAATGAGAGAAGTGACTGCATTGAGGTAGAGTTTGGTGTCCCACAGGGCACTGTGTGCTATCACCACTTCTCTTTAATATATATATGAATAGGATCTTGGCCATAACTAAAAAAGATAATGTTTATACTGCTTTGTTGATGATACAGCTGTCATAATCTCAGAAGACAATTGGGAAAAAGCAAAGAAATCTGATGAGTTGACTGTTCATAAAATAAAACAATGGTTAGATAACAGTATTTTATCACTAAATGTTAGTAAAACTAAATTTATAACTTTTTCACTATCATCTCGCACTAAACCAAATTATAATCACCTTACAGTACACAACTCATCATGTGAACTTGATATACAATGTAAATGCATGGAGAAAATTGAAAATAAGAATGGCATTAAATATCTTGGTATATTTATAGATGAAAATTTATCATGGAAAGATCATATACAATCTGTAACATCAAAAATAAGAAAAACTATTTTTGAATTCTATGAATTGAGAAACATTGTACCACAAAAAACATTAAAAATGATATACTCTGCACTAATTGAATCAATCATCAATTATGGACTTGTGGTTTAGGGAAATGCAGGCTCAACTGTGTTATCAAAACTTGAAATAGCTCAAAAATACATAATTAAAATTTTACTCTTCAAAAATAAAAGATACTCATCTGATTTCCTCTATAAAGAAAGTGGCTTTTTCACTGTACACCAATTATATATAAAATCAATTATCAGACTCATGCTGAAAACCTCTGAGTATAAAGTAAATATTACACACAACTTCAATACAAGAAACATGATTGGTCCTTTTCATTTTTGTCCATATATGTGTTGTACCACGTGATCATGTAGTACCTACTTTCTTGCAGACCCCTCTAGACCCAAAAATTACTACAGGATGCCGGATCTAGCGTAAGCAATAAGATCTATGGGTAAAATAGGGGGTGTCATTCACCTCATAGTCTGACCTATTACTGTGTATAAAGGAGAAGGTATTTAGAATTAATATTGAAATAAGAGTTAGGATCCCATGTTCCTTGAATTTTGGTTCGCATGATTCCCTCAACTTTGCTCCACAGAGGTATCTAATAGCCCGATTCTGTAGTATGAAAACTGACTGAAATAATTTTATGTTACAGACTTTCCAAATAGATATGCCACCATAGCATAGATGGGACTCCACAAGCGAGTGATAAGCGGATTTGGCAGCGGTGAATCCTAATTCATTCGAAACTATCCTCAGAACATAACAATCAGATGCCAATTTAGAATTGCTCATATTATACTCTTCAAATCTGAGATTTTGAGAAGACTCCTAAAAATCTTGCTGTGTCTGTTATTTTCCAATTTCCATTTTTATTGATAACCTAGATTCACCTCCGATCTTACAGCTTTGAAGGAAATTGCGCTTGTTTTTCTAGTGTTCAGTGAGACATCGCAATAGATAATATTATTCAGAGATAATACTTTATTGTCCGAAGAAAAACTAATCTTGTTGACAAAGTATATCATAAAAGTAGGTAATGCGCTAAAATCCAGACTAAAATAAAAAATAAATATATAAAACGTACAAATATGTACGATACACAAAGTGTTTCTAGAGAGAGAAAATAGTCTATCCAATTAGAATATCAAACATAGTTTGAAATGAATGTCTGGTAGACTACGAGTAGAAAACAACTACTTTCCTGGTAAATACCACTCAGAACATTGAATTATATCTGATCGTAGTCCATGCAACGATTCACACTGTGAATGCAGATCGCAAATGTTTCTTTCTTCCTAAGACATGACAAATTCACATCGAGACAGGCACGCTCAACAACCTTGAGACCGGTTTCGGGCTTATTGGCCCTCATCAGTGCAGGGTAGTTATCCGAGTAGATACCATAAGATCTCCACGCGAAGCGTTGCCTGTCCCAATGCACCTTCGTCGCGTCTATTTGAAAGCACTGAGCCGCGTTCCAAGAGACACTTGGAAGTGGCGACACCATGCGGCAGAAGAAAGAAACACTCCAGAAATAAATCTCCCAAGTTACAGAACTTGGAAGTAGCTGAGAGCTCGACTAAGCTAATAAATGAAAAAGCCGTAAATTGGACAAAAATTGTCCGACGAAGGTACATTGGGACAGGCAACGCTTCGAGTGGAGATCTTACGGTCTCTACTCGGATAAATACCCTGCACTGATGAGGGCCAATAAGCCCGAAACCGGTCTGTAGGTTGTTAAGCGTGCCTGTCTCGATGTGAATTTGTCATGTCTTAGGAAGAAAGAAATATTTGCGATCTGCATTCACAGTGTGAATCGTTGCATGGACTACGATCAGATATAATTCAGTTTTCTGCATGGTATTTACCAGGAAAGTAGTTGTTTTTTGCTCGTAGTCGACCAGACATTCATTTCAAACTATGTTTGATATTCTAATTGGATAGACTATTTTCTCTTTCTAAAAATTATTGTCCAATTCATGGCTTTTCCATTTATCACAAAGTGTTTCGTCCAACGAATGATAGGGTTTACCCAGAAGTACCTTTTTGACAGCCTTACTGAATTTTCGGTGAATTGAAAATTCTTGTATAAAAATCGGCAGGTGATTGAAAATTTTTCTGCCATTGTATATAATAGAAATCTTTGCTGTTGTACTCCTGGGAATCGGTGATGAGATTATAATGAGGGTGACAGCCGATTTCTGAGGCAAACTTTTTGTGAATCAAACATATATACACTTTCCAAGATGAAAATACAAGTCAACGTCGTGTTTTTATAGGATATTAACGAAGGTTTACATGGTTCTCTAGGTTTCGCTTTGGAAATGTATCGAACAGCCCTCTTTTGTAACACAAACACAGTGTTTATCAGATACTGAGAGCTATTTCATAGCATCCCGGTGACAATTTCTTGAAAATAGACCCAGAAATTTGGTAGTCAACTGATTATTTATTCTCGAATTACCTGAGTAAATTTCATTCAAAGTTCTCTTAAATGTTATATTCCATTCAGTTTTTCACCACCATATTCATGACGCTATCACTCGAAGACAATAAAACAAAGAACGCCTATCTCTAGTAGGGATAATGGCTCTTAATTTATAAATTTGATTCTATGTTTATATACATATATATTATTATTATTATTATCATATAAACTAAAAATTGTGCTACGCTACTGCTTTTTGGCATGAAATGAGATGGTTTTGAAGTAAATAATAGATAATTAGGTATCAAATTATCATTTGTCTCTCATATTATATTCTATAGATATGAAGTGAAAAATAGGTATAAAACATACTTGATCAATATTCATTCCGAAACAAAGTATAGGTACAGAATAGTGTCAACATGGAAACACATAATTTGATAGAGTGGTTGATTATAATAATGGTATTCAGAAATTTTACCAATGTAAGTTTAATTAAATTAATTAAATAACAATTTTGAATAAAATATATATATGTTAGTATAAACAGGGTGACTGAAGGGAATCTGACATTTTTGGAATGAACAGTTTTCAGTGGTTTTTAACGGTAATTTTTAATTTGATGAACAAATTCGTTTTTTAAATACATGCCTTTTGATACACTTGTGAAGAATTACGTCGGGTGAGTAAGTAGTGTCCATTCTACTAAATGCAGTTTTCGAGCCTTGGCAGAAAATCAGCCATCACACAAGTCATCACCACTTATTACAGCGACCTGTATATATCATCAATATACATGAAATAATATAATTTTACTAAATATAGTTTGAAATCAGATAAGGTGATATTGAAAACAAGGAAGTTTTACACGATGTGGATTGAAAATTGAAATCCTATAGGTAAAAGCGAAAGTTGGTAATTGTTGAAGTGCTATAGTTGAAACAGTATTCATCAGACTATCAAATTTTCATGGAATGTTTCTCAATTCCATCAGTTGAAAGCATGGATAAAAAAGCAGCGTCAGATTCTCTATTTGTTTGTTTAATGCCTCCACAACTTACTCTTCAACAAACATGAAATGAATAGAACAAACACAGAGAAGGAAAAGTGATGGCAAACTGAAAACTCTGAATTATCGAAGTCAATTGAACTTCATTGCGATGAACCTATAGATGTGAGAGAGAAGCAGAGATGGTAGCTGAAAATGTCTGAGAAATAATCGATAGTACAATTTTTTAGGGTGTCTAATAATTTGGAAATGGAATTTACCCAAACTCATTTGTTACAGGCGATATCATTAGATATAAAGGATGGTACAATTTTGGGTGGAACTGATAGAACTGTGGAAAAAAATGAAACTTATCATTATTTCAGAGGTATACCATATGCTGAACCGCCCATAGAAGATCTTCGTTTCGAGGTGAGTAGTCTGAAAATCATTAGGAGATTCAATACTCAAAAAGTTGGAACATATACTTCATAAAATTATTCATTCACTCATTTATTAGAAAGTGTGAATGTGCTGAGGCACGAATATATGAAGGCCAATAATTATTAGGTATAGTAAATCGTGAATTGAGATAACAAAAATAAAATATGGACTTTTAGACTTTGGACAACCTAGCCATGTTCTTTGTTAGCATTAGTTATGACCTCTTCATGTTTCTTCTTTTGTAAAAATTGTGACAAAATTCCTCCTGATGATAGCTTGACGCCTAAAACGTTTGAGAATTTCTTTCTGATTGGAAATTTTGGTGTACCATAAACTTTTTTTCGTTGATATCCTTTCAGAGAAAAATCTGGAACATTTGAACATTTTGACCATAATGCATACGATACTTTTCTAAAATATCCGCTTTTAGACAATACTTGTTACAATTCACCTAGCTGTCATTATTAGCAAAGTTCATTAGGATTCTTCAAACGAACAATATAATAATTATGCCTCTACAAGAATTAACCCGGTAGAAACAGATATATAGTGCTCATGAAAATCATCCGAAATGAAAACCAAAGTAACATAATCAATACACGTTAATACTCTAAAAGAAAACCTTCCTTATATTTTTGAACCGCAAATAAACGCGAACCTCTTGATTCAGAACTCCCTGAATGTCTCAATGGATCCAGAATTAGCTTTTAGATTTTATTGAAATTTCTTTCATAACGAACCATTTGAATTGGAACAGCTTATGACATTTCACATCACGATGAAGGAGGATTTCCACTGCGGTGCAGGGATCAATGGGAATTTGTTACCAAAGTAGGTGTACGATCCAAACATAAATGAAAATAAAATATCAATTCTATATTCATAACAACTGGGACTACGGCAGTAAACAATAACATGGATAAAACGAAATAAACAAAACCATTTGAATGCAAAATATAGAAGTGTATTCGAAATCGCCAATTTTGAGAAAACATTCGATGAAATGAATAATTTTGGTGTAATCATTGATGCTCCACGTGTGTAACAGGCAGTGAAACTAAAATATAAGAATTTTAATAGTACCTGAAGCAATAGGTACTGAATGTATCCAATTATTGTGTACATTAGAGGCCACGATTATTCATCTTGGTCAAACTGTTACGGATATGGGTGTCGAGAGATGTTTTGAGGCACTGATCTATAGGATCTAGGACCTATAACAATGTTGAATTGAATATGTTAATATTCTGAATAAGATGGTTCAGTAGACACTCTCCATTTTTTTGCTATCTCTCTCGACAGTAAGGAAAGTTGGTTCGAAGCCTACGTTATTGACTGTGAGATCTTTGCCTAGTAGGTAATTGAAAAATTGCCCACCTCTTCTGTGGATATTATTTGAATCAAAAGAACTATCAAACCAGAAGGAAGAAATCAAATGAAACAACAAAATGCAGTGGAATGAACATACAAGGAAGTTAAGATAAAACCAAGTACAACCAACTTCGAAAGTTCTATGAACATTTAGTATCAAACTGTTGGAAAGCCTACTTCAAGTTCAAGTTCGAGTTCATTCATTATATGCAAATTAACAATTCTTCATTCATATTATGCTGGAGTATGGAAAACCTTCTACAGCAATATATATCCTCCAAGAATCAATGACAACACAACTATGGAAGTTTACACAGTCCTCAATAAATTATTCAAAAACAACAAAGCACCCGGCTCTGATCGTGTCCCATACGAATTCTACAAGAATCTTCCTAATAACTGGATACATGACTGCCTTATTCAACAGAATTCTAGAAACACACCTCATCCCACACAACTGGAAAGGAATTGTACTTACTATAATTCACAAGAAAGGCCCAATTGAGGATCTTCAAAATTTCAGAGGAATTGCTCTTATAAACTTCCCCGAAAAAATGTTTTTTCAAATTCTCTTGAACTCCTGGTCGGAAGATAACAAAAAATACTTCCAGAATCCCAATCAGGATCCAGAACCAGTAGAGGTTGCATTGACAACGTATACGTCTTGAGTCCGTCATTCAGTTACACCTAGGGCTAAAAAACGCACAATTTTCTCAGCATTTATTGATTACAAACGGGCATTTGATTCCATTAATCATACCCTCCTTTGGCAAAAGCTGTACGCCATGGGTGTGAGCTCAAGAATTATATCTATCATGAGGAATATCTATGACCATGCCACAATCAAAGTTAGAGCATTGTACGGACTCTCCAGGCCATTTGATATCACCACAGGCGTTTTACATGGTGAACCTGTTCTCTTTATTTCTAGCTGACATAGACCATTTCTTCACATCCAATGGAGCGAGAGGCATCAATATTGATAACAAAACTGATCTACTGATACTCAGTAAAAAACTAAACTTACTAGAACGATATAGTGATCTAAACCTACTCACAGTCAACCCGAAAAAACTAAAATCCTTCCGTTTTCGAGGGGCCCTTGGCCCACCACCTATATGCAGATGATCTAAAGATATTCTCTAGAATCACCGACCATAATGATTGCCTTTCCCTTCAAGAAGATCTGACGAAAATCAATGACTGGTGTACATGCAATGGCCTCTTGTTGAATGTTGAGAAATGCAATGTGGTATCATTTTCCCTGAAACATACCATTACACATTTCAATTATAAAATTGATAACGCTGACTTGACGCGAACATCCAAAATACGCGACCTTGGCGTTACATTTGACCAGAAATTATCATTCACAGATCATATTTCGAAAATCACGAAGGATTTGTTCAAGGCCCTAGGATTCGTCATTCGAAATTCCTCCTCCTTCAGAGACATCAACACATATAAACTGCTTTTCTTTTCATACGTCAGATCTGAGCTAGAATATGCGGCTGTAGTTTGGTCTCCATATCATACCAATCACATAGAAGCATTGGAACGAGTACAGAGGAGATTTCTGAAATTTCTTGGTTTCAAAGAAGATGGGGTTTACCCATACATTGGATATCCCCATAATGAACTCGTTCAGAGGTTTGATATCAGATCATTAGAAAATCGCAGAATGATTGCACAACAGATATTTCTATGGAAAATACTTCACGGATATACTGATTGTGCAAGTATTCTCCATATGATTGATTTTCATATTCCTAGGATTACAAGCAGACAAAATATTTTATTCCATCTACCCATACCACGCTTGAATCTGATGAAATTCTCCCCTTTATATACCATGTGCACGATACACGACGAACATCTATCGCATCAGCTAGACATATTCTCCTGCAATGAGGCATCCATAAAAAAACTGATTCTTTTATAACATTCCTCATTATATCACATTTTATGTACTGTTTATTTTAGTTCTTATATTTTGAAAAATTTTTGTTCCTATTAATCCTACTCAATAATTGGATGTATATCTGTTGAGTAGTGTAAATAAAAAAAAAAATTTACGTACAAATCTAACCCTGTTGAAGTTGTCAATAAGTTCGTATATCTATATAGGAGTTACATTCTCCAGCTTATCTCTCTTTCGGAATATGTCATCTATCACGGCCGAGAAAGCAAAATGGCCAAATCAAAAATGGACTCATGGGCATCAAGAATTCGACTTTTCGATTTACTAGTTGTTAGCATTCTAACAAATTGTATCCCATTCTGGGGCCTCAGCGTGTCCAACTTACCTTCTTCAAGCGCCTTTTATCGCTCCCTGTCAGTTCCCCAGACTATGTTGTTCGGCTAGAGACAAACAAAGTCAAATTGGCCTACGTGACTTTCAAGCACGCCCTCAACTGGCTCATCAAACTGCTCGACATGGAGAATCATCGACTTCCGAAAAAATTTTTTCTACGGCAAATTGAATTGGAGAATGTAGCTCTGAACTATAACTGGACACGCCAAGTGAAACAAGAGCTAGAATTTGCTGGATATTCGATCCCCTGGATCAACACAACCGGTATTCCAATACAAATAATCCGTACGATCGCACAGCTGTTCGAATTTAAATTCGCCCTTAAAGGCTCCACCTACCGCATCAACCCAAAAGAGATTTGCTCAATCTGTAATATGGGTCTCCACGAAACAGTTCACTATCTATTATTCGAATGCCCCATATATACCTCATTGAGACTACAGTGACTCTATACAAGACAGTGGCGACAATAGGCGTCAGCGTTTTGATTGGTGACGCCATTAAGAGGCAAATTTTCTGTTTGTTTACATTGGTTTATATGGCGTTTACTGACTAAATCTTCTTGTGCAGTTATATTTCCCAAAAATTTCGCAGTTTGATCACTACAATACACGTATAATATCAATAGGCAGTGATTTAGCAAAAAATTTGACTGGTATGTACCTAATATCCGTAAATTCCTCTATTGAAATAACCTAACATTCTGTTTGTGCATATTACTATGTTTAGTTTTGCATATTTCGTTTCAGTTTCAATACAATATGCCTGAGTGTGCAGCTGTAGGCTGTTTCAAATCGACAAAGAAAAGTTTTCTGATGAAAAAATTCCTAAAAGACCCAAAACGCAGGAAATAATGGGCAATCAAAACAAAACATTACAAGTGGATCCTTACATATTCATCAAATCTCTGCGAGGTAAAGTTACTAGTCATTCTGTTGAAATCATCCAGACTCACATACTTTGATATATACTGAAATACATAGATCATTGTTTTTTTAGGCAAATTTTGAACCTGAAATATAGGAGAGAACTAGAGAAGATGAAAGCTGCAGACTGAGAGCTGATGTTGTACCAATAACTTTATTTTAGTTTGCAAACCCCATATTAAATAAAGAGCAAAAAGAACCACTACTACTTTTTCATGAACCTGCAAGTTTCCAGAAACTATATATTAACCCTGTTTCATTTGAATTATATTGAAATGAATTCACTTCTTAATATTGTAGGGTAGGTATATAATTTCAAGCATTGAAAAAACATCTAAGACCTGTGAAGATTTTAAACATTGAAATTATTTACATCAATAAATTGTCATGATTTGAAGGATAATGTGCTTTTTTGTTAATATACTTTTATGGTATTCCTTTGTTTATTATTTTTCTGATGCATGATAGATTATGTATAGGTATTCTTTCTAAAAACCAACTAATTAGAAAAACACTGACAATGAATCATGTTCTACCTCAGATGTCTTTCGAAATCTCTAATTATATCACATTATTATAATATTTAGGTACATCATTTTCAAACTTCACTGAAAACTCCTATTATGAATCTATGTTTCATAAGATGTCTCCATCACATATTTTTTCCACAAGATCGAATCCTAATGAGATCCATTGCTTCATCTAAGCCACTGCAAATCTTGATGAATATGTAGGGATCCACTTGTCATGTTTTGTTTTGATTGCCATTCTTTCCTGCGTTTTGGGTCATTTAGGAATTTTTTCATCAAAAAACTTTTCTTTGCTGAATTGAAACAGCCTTTAGCTGCACACCCAGGCATTTTGTATTGAAACTGAAACGAAATATGCAGAATTAAACATAGTAGCAATATGCACAAACAGAATGTTATGGTTATTTCAATAGAGGAATTAATGGATATAAAGGTACATACCAGTCGAATTTTTGGATAAATCACTGCCTATTGATATCATACGTGTATTGTAGAGGTCAAACTGCGAAATTTTTGGGAAATATAACTGCACAAGAAGATTTACTTAGTAAACACCATATAAACCAATGTAAACAAACAGAAAATTTGCCTCTTAATGGCGGGTGGGCGGAGCTTATAGGCCTATTGTCGCCACTGTCTTGTATAGAGTCACTGTAATTGAGACCACGAGATAACAACTCCTTCACTGATCTGATTCATTTAGTTAACAACCTCAACGATATTACGCCAGCCCTCGAAAAAACTATTTGCTCCCATAACTGGAATGTAATCGAATTATGTTCATTTATTATTGTTACGATATTTCTACTTGGGTTCGTTAATTCAAAACACTTAGTACAAAACTGAACAATTTATTTCACTAAACACACTTAATACAACTCAATAAACACTTAGTTGAATCACAACGATATTCGCTTTACAAATCTCAATGTTTACAATACTATAGCTTTCTTTCTAAACTCAACTCTTTCCAAACTATAACTGACTGTCTGCGCCAATCCGCTCCTTATAGGCAAACGTTTTCATTCTCGTAAAATCATCCCATCTCCAGAAAGACTAGGAAATATCTAGAAATACAGCGATGAATCATCCGCTAATTATCCGCACAGTCTGTAACATTATCAATGAATAACACCTAACCTGATCATTCTGTCCATTCTGGTATATTGAATATGAATGTATTGTACTTTGCACTGATAATCTTATTGTTGTATCCTAACACTTATTACTATATAGTTTTTCATTTACCTATAATTTATAACTGATATTAATTTTCTTTGCTATTTCCCAAATATCTTGTTACTATATACCAAACTCTTTGTTATTAAACTGAATGTTTTTTCAAACAATAAAATTGATTGACTGACTGATTGATTGATTGATTGATTCACCATTCTGATCAAGAAAGCCGCATAATGTGCTCGTTTTGTGCAATGTCTTTATGTCATCTGGGAAATATATCTTAGAAATTCAATGGCACGGTGTTATGGAAATTGTTATAAAATAATTGACATCAACAATGTCCTCCTTCCTTCCTACTTCAATATGGGCTCAACCGTTTCGGTTATTTACCCAGGTACTTCGTATAGGGATGAGGATGCACCTAAGATGCGTCTGGAATTATATCTATCACCTCCTCCCTGTTGTGGTTTATATAATTTATCTATATTTTCTTCTTCTTTTGGCTTATGCTTCTGACTCATTTCGGTGTCGATTTTTCGATACTACTTTGGCCCCTTTATCCGACAAATCCGTTGTCATCCGGCCTGATTACCGGCGTAGAGACAAAGGAACCTGTTATTTTTCTCTAATATTCAATTAGTTTCACATTTGTGGTTGTATTTTCATTAATTTGCACGTTTCAATAGACGTTCACAACATTCACTTGACTTCCAACCTCGTGGACGCCACCTGTTCTCTACCATGGTCGGAAATCATTATCATAACCCAACTTTTTCATTGGTGTTCCCACTGAAGATGGCAACTTAGTTGCCGAAATACGTTTTTGGTTTTCCTCAAATATTTTGTGGTTTTTGAGTTAAATTTCCATTTGTTATAGTCTTGAGCCACAGTCCACAGTTATAGTTCTGGAATTGTTGACTTCAATAACTGATTTTGAAACTGAAATAAATGAATTTTATGAAATATTTGTCTGACGAAGCTACAGTTTTCCTAAATGGTGTGGCGATCGTCCAGACTGGGAAAAGTTTGATCAACATTTTTCATGTCCAAAAGTAAGAGAACGACACTATTTAGGACGAGACAATAAATACATTGTTCTCGTTACAGCAACATGACAGAATAAACACCTGGACTAGAAAGGAAATGTGCACAACACGTCGATCTGAATCAAAGTATTCTTCTTCAATTCTCATATTTAAAAATTCATTTTCTTCCAACCGATTATAACTAATCAGTTTATATCACTCCTTTTGGATACAAATATTTTGTTCATTTGTTTTGACTAGATCTAGACTGAAAGTGCATTATCTATTTCCTGATCCTTACCAGACAAAACATGATGAATCATAGATGAACAAATGTCTAGGTACTTCAAAATGATAACAACTCTGTATTTCCATGTACGTCGACGTTAGAGTTTCTATTTATTGATAATTAAATAACTAAATAGGTAGGCGAAGGGGATTATCAGCCTTCATATTCCCAACTCATACAAGTTTTGTTTCGTGTCGTTATATTATCATTTAATACACATATTAGTACTTCATAAATTGTGTATCTTATAGATAGAGTATCAAGATTTGCGAAATTACAAATTATTATCAGTCAACGCTATTCAACTCAATACTTACCTACTTACGGTTTTCCACATGTCTTAGTTTCCTGCAGATATCCCGAATCAGGTCTAAACGTTATTTGAATACTTTTCTTGAATTTTATTAAATCCTAAGCCTATACCTAGGAAGATAACTGTCTCGCAGATCATGTTCTATTTTGTGATAAATTTACCAATTCTGAGTTTGACAGAACGCAAGGTCTATCGAAAATATAATATCTTCATTGTTTTATTTTTGAAAAAAAAAGTTAATTTTGATACGCAATCAACAATAACACTTTGTTAACTATGCCCTTGTCATGCAATCTATATTTTGATGCCGAAATTTTTTGTTTGATCTCATGGACACGAATTCAATAATTAAACCGTAAGCAAATAGCAAATCAATGCTTCTTACACACTGCACTGTACACATTTCATTCATAGACAATGATACAGAATAAATTCGAAATACTCAAAATAATTATTTATTAATACGCTGGAATCATTCTATGTATTTGAAAATCATTATAAATGGAATTACCTACTCAAATATGTTGGTACTGAAAGAAAAATAGTCCTGTCAATTTAAAAATATTAAACACTGGAAGGAAGGAGGACTCGGCCGCCACCTATGTTAAAGTGATAGGTCAACTTGCACCGGGTAACTATCAGTGAAGAAAGTTAAATCCAGGGGTCTTTAGATGTTAACTGTCAAAGTGATATTTGAAAATTATCAATTCCCTGAACCTGGTTGCTCTGCTTATTAAAGAAAATCAAAACTTAAACTCAATTGAAAAGAATAAAACTACTAATGATAATAAATCTATTATTATATTCCTCCAATATATATAGTTAACCGAAAACGAATATATTCAACTACCTATATCCTACAATATCCTAACTATAGCCTATTTATATCCCCTCCCACGGATACGTTTCTTCCGAGAAACAAAATAAAATAACTACAACTTCGCGGTGCTAGCGAATATTCCCGGATGCTTACGCGGAGAAGCAAAATCAAAAGCAACGAACAAAAAGCAAAGATATGAATCGCTATGCGGAGCAGATTTAGCTAAATTCTAATCAGGCAAATTCGGATACGGCGGTTTCCTTTTACACAACACCGAATATAATTCGCAGAATTATATAGCGACCCCCTGGTATTTTGTCCTACCACCCCAATATAATTCGCTGATGGTATGCCAAAATACCCCATACATTCATTCAAGCAGTGATAGTGGAGAAAAACCGGGGCCAAAATCTAAGGATTTTCTTCCGGGGTATAACCAAATCCGACGACATTTTTTATGGGGCTGAACTTTTTTATTAAAAAAAGTACGAAAAAAATAGAATATTCGATAAATGAGTTTTCCTAAACACATCACTCAATATCTCGAGAACTAATCAAGATACCGATTTGATTCTTTCGTTAATCGAAAGAGGATCATTTAGCGCTTTTCAACATGTCATGAGAAAGATGAAATTGAATCGCGTTTCCATCTGAATTAATAGAGAATGTGAAATACCGTGAAATAAAATTTTCACTGATCGTAAAACTTTTTTATTATTCGTAATATTGATGTACATGCAGCGAAGAAAATTGAGATACAGAGTTGATAAAGTTTTGAGAATGATTAAATGTGACACATATGTAATGGTTTTGACGGTATAATTTTTCAAAAATGTTTGTAATTCCGCGCATCCGGAAACTACTCGCGCTCGACGCAATACCAGGGCCTATTCTCAATACCCGGCCTATTAGCGCACTATGTAATGTTGAAAAATTGTTTATTTAATGGTTTCAAAATCAATAACGAAAGTACAAAAAAATATTACATTTCATAATTGATAAATTTCAAACGAATTTTGAATGAACTATTTAACTCCCTTAACTTCTTCATCTTTTGTCAATTTGTTTTTCAAAATATGATCTTATGTAATTTTCCTTGTAAACAGAAAAACAGATGAAGATATAAAAAAGTTATGGCCTCCAAATATATTGTTTCTACATGGAACACCCTATATATATATTATTAATATTGGATAAGGTATATTGATCTGATTTCAAATATATATACATATTTCATATTATCTTCAATTGATTTCGAGGTATTTGTAGTTGAAATTCAGATTTTATTCGAATTCTTTATCATTTAGCTAATTAAGGACATAGATGGACAAGGTAGCGATGGAAATGACAGGAAAACATGTGATATACCTACTATCAGAAGTGTTATATGGCGACCATGTGATTCCTTTTATACGAATATTTTCAAAAATAATGAAACATTGTTTAATGATACGAATTATCTCTAACGAAAAAAACGGAAATGGATTCAAATTGACGATGATAATTTTTTGATTCCTGTTCTTCAACAGGATCTCTGAATGTATTTTGGCAGTCTCTACATTCACAGTCATTTCAACAAAGATTCCACCAAATTAGCAATATTTTTAAGATATCACTGGCCGTATTTTTCCTATTTTTTGAATACTATACAACTAGTTATGGAGTGAATTGCTAGTAAGCAGCTGCAAATGGAATTTCCCAATTTCCTGGCAATTTCGTTTATTGACACAAACCGTTAATTTGCACTATGTCCAAGTTGTATGAATATGTTGCGATCTACCAAATCAGAACACGCTTGAAGTAATGAAGGAGTAAAAAAACACATCGGTGTCTACAGATTTCTCCAAATAGATGATTCATTGGTACTTGCACATTCGTTTTTCCAGATTCTTACTCATCAAATACTACTGTTGTTCTGTTAGCAGTTTTTTTCCTATTCTCAATATTGTACTCGAAAACAGTCTCCCCATAACGTTGAATGTCTATCACATTTTTGCAAGTCAACATGAGATTCCGTGAAAGATTATTCCAACTGTTTGGCTATAATTCGGATTCCATGATTTCACTGTTTTCCTTATGAAATCATCCTCATTGAACAAAGATGCTGGTGATACGATAAAATATTGGAATATGTGATCGCGCAGCAAGAATCACTCTACGAAACATTATAGTTCTGAACCAATACGAGATCGTTTGTAAGCTATTTTCGATACAATTTTGGTTTTCTTGAAAGTTTTTATTCTGTCCCTGAAACCAACGCTTCGAAAATCATTCCAGTGAGTTTTTTTTTCATTCATTACTGTATTATTTCTAGACAAAGCTCACTCTCTTTGCATGAGAATACGTGATCCACAAATATCCTTCAGCTTTTCCGCTGCTGATAATAACAAAAGCAGGCCTTGCCTCCATTGATTATTTGTGATATTCTTATAATTGTAAAAAACACACTTTTTTTACTACAGGTTAAACAGATTGTTGCATACTGCCCACTGCCCTACTAAACCATATACTAGCGTCTACGTCTAGAATGTCTACTTTGCAATCTCGGCGCAAACAACGCGCCTAACCTAACCTATCAGAGATTACTATTTTCGATGTATTTTTGAGTAAAAAACAATACTTGATTGATGATTGTAAAAATATGAGCGTACTTTGAAATCCCGGCTCAATCATAGCGCTATCGCGCTATATTATTCAATGAGACTGCCTGAACCGAACAAACTAACCTATCATTGAGTGTCCGGATCACTATTTTCGTGAATTTTTCAAAAAAAAAATAGTAGGAATCGAACCTGCTCCTAGCTTGAGAGGCAAATGCGCTGTCCACTACGGTATCGTATCTTTTATAATACGGTGTCTGAATTCCGTTCTTCTCCCACCCTTTATACGCGCATGTATTCTAGCGCAGATTGCAAAGTAGAACTTCTAGACGCAGACGCTAATGATCGCAGGACGACTCGATATCATCGGACTCCAGCCCATCTCGCTAATTAATTATCATTAACTATATCGACTACAGACAAGCATACGATTCCATCAATAGAAATATGTTGTTTGGTGCTTTGAGGAAATTAGGTATACCTACCAGCAAAGCTGAGGAGGTTGGTAGAAATGACGTTGGAAAAAACAGAAAATAAGGTGATATTAGAGGGCAAATCATCAGAAGAATTCACTGTGAATGATGGACTGCGGCAAGGGGATCCATTATCCACAATTCTGTTCAACCTGGTCCAAGAGGTAATTCTGAGAGAAAGTGGCATAAGAACGGAAGGCTTATTGATATATGGCACCAAACACCAGTGTCTGGCATACGCAGATGACATAGTTTTGATGGCACGATCCAAGAAAGAAATAGAACGAACATTCAGATTATTAGAAGGAAAAGCACGTCAGTATGGATTAAGAATTAACGAGGCGAAGGCGAAGTACATGGTAATGAAAAATGGAAGAAGAGGTGGGGCTAATATTGTCATCAACTGTGCAGATGATACGTACACAATAGAGAATGTAGACCAAATAGATTATCTAGGAGTTACGTTAGGAAATGACGGAGATGAAGAGAGAGAAATGAAAAAACGATTAGCAAAAGGAAGCAAGGCTGTAGGAATGTATGCGAAAATAATAAAAAAAACGTCTCAATAGCTGCCAAAATCAAGTTATACGAAACAGTCACATATGCTTGTGAAACATGGACAATGAAGAATAAAGAAAAATCCGAACTTGAAATATGGGAACGTAAAATCCTGAGTAGAATTTATGGAGGTATCAAAAAGGGAGGAGAATTCAGGAGAAGAACGAATAAAGAAATTGAAGAATTATTCAATCATCCGAACATCATACAGGTAGTGAGGATGCAAAGAGTCAGTTGGTTGGGACATATAGCGAGGACGTCTGAAGAAAGATGGATCAAACGAGTGCTGATGGAAGGATGAGGTATAAGAAGAAGAGATCGTCCTAGGAAAAAATGGTTGGAGGAAATGAAAAAAATACCTAGAAAAAGTGGGAGTCAGGGACTGGAGAGAAGAGGCGAAAGATAGAAAGAAATGGAGGAGAAGAGTGAAATAACTCTTAGCCAAGGGCCACTAGGCCTGTAGAGCTGATATATACAGGGCTATTCAAATTCGTTTCTGTACATGGGGATCTCGTAATTTAAAATACTCTAGAAAAACACTTACATGGTACATGGGGAGACGTGAAAGTTGCTATTGTGTTTTTATTTAACTCAGTCAACCAATTTCCAGGGCCCTAATTTAAAAGGGAATAATTCACCCACTTATAATAAAATTTTACCGAAACATCCCGAAATATAAAATTAAATTTAATGTCTCAGCATAAAGTGAACGTCGACGATCCAAAAACTACAACAAAAAATACAGGTCCGTATCTAAAAATTCAAAGATGGGGGTGGCCCAAGTCAGATGACACCCTGTATAAAAGATTCATGAACATATTCTGATAGCCCACCTCAAGTGCCAATAGCGAAATGTGGATAGATTTTCAATATGTCTGCGAATAAAGAAGATACAGGCAAATAAATAATTTGGGATTTTTTTGTTTTTCCTGTATATCTCCAGAACCAAAAGAGCTAAATTCGATTTTTTCACATCATTGAATAGGTCTCTAAAATACGCAACTTTGCCACAATTTAACCGACACTCTATCTCTTATCGTTTACGAGATCCCCATGTACAGAAACGAATTTGAATAGCCCTGTATATATATATATATATATATATGAATCAAAACTCCACGATCACATGATATTTACTGTGTGTTTACGAAAAAGAACGGAGATTCTAGCATATTTACCCAGGATACTACCTAATCGATATACAGTATGTTCATAAAATTCAGTAACTTCGTTACAACTGATAGACCACAAGCAAATACCACGCAGAACATTGAATTATATCTGCTCGTATTCCATGCAACGATTCACACAGTGAATGCAGAATGCAAACGTTCATTTCTTCCTGAGACTTGACAAACCTACAGACAGGTTTCGGGCTCATTGGCCTTGATCAGAGTAGGGTAGTCAACCGAGAGGAGACCCTGATTAGATCTCCACTCGAAGCAGTGCATACATATCCTAATGCAATCTCCGTTTCGCATATTCCGCTGCACTGAGCTGCGTACCAAGTAACACAATTTCGTATAAAAAAACTTTTTTTTTATTTCAGAACCATACACGTCTATATACGGAAACCATGAACGATTATTATAGAGACAAATGTCCGCCACTTACGTTTATTTTGGGTTAATAAACAACGTCTATTACACAAATAGTAAATACCATTAAAATACGTGTTTGAAATATAATGAATAAGCGTATATATATGACTAACAAATTTGAACGTTTTCAATAAACTAAGAATGGAATACCAATAAAATACGTTATCCAAATGAAATTGATAAACGTATATCCAACAAATTCACAACGTTTACAAAAAACGTTTGTTTGTAGTGCACTAGATGGTTTCATGGTCAACAGAAAGATAACCCTACCTAACTTATTTGCTTTCGGTATCAAGAAACTCCAAGAACAAATTAACAAAAACATTAAATAACATATAGATAGATGGAAGAACAAAAATCTTGTTTTCCATCATACATAGAAACATTATCTGGTCTTAGCCAGTTAGCCCTTCGCAAATTCCTCAGTCACTTTTTCCGTGAGATCTTGTTAATCCCATCTCCTGTTGTAGCTATAGGTACCTTACAGCTTCTGTAAAACTAAACCATAAGGGAAAGAACAGGTTTTGTGAAAAATATAAACCTTTTGATTATAGTCGACTAATGACCACATAATAATCAAATTAAAAAAATGCAACAGGACAATTATCACTAACACTGCACTATATCATACATAGGTTAGATAGTAGGTGAGCCTCACCAAATTCTTCCTGTCAGTCTCCGTTGTACCTTTGTCGGTTTTTATATAACAAACGTTCATTTCGATGAATGTACTTATGTTCACAATAAATAGGTTTTAACAAGCTGAAACATATTGAATCTACTATAATTCTATATATCATGCATTTCTACTCACTTTTATCAAACATTATGACACACTATATCATCACAGACATGCAAAATATTGCAATGGAAAATGATCCTACACTTTCGACCTTGAATGAAGAATAAACGAGACAACATAAACATCATTGCTCGATGCTCAACACCTGGAACACTAACATGAACTATAAATAAACACGAGCATCGTCCATAACATCTGATTTACACCGGAATCAAATAAACGTTGAGTAAACGTATATCATTCAATACATTTTAAACGGAAATAATATATTGTTACGATTAGAGAATATTCAGCTGAATATTTGGAAGAATCTACAGCTAACCATTATAACACTTTTATTTTATAACTTCTTCCATCACGATTCGGTGAGAACTGCCCGAACATTATTCATTGTTCTGATCGCATAAAGTATTACCTACCTAAGAACATGAATCAACAATATTAATCATCCGTAACGACTTCTGGCCAGGATGAGGAAACTCATCACAATATACCGGGTGTTAATACAATGATAATAGTGATAATAATAATCGTGCCGTTTCATAGACTATGTTGGTCGTTACAATATATTTGGTGGTACTCCAATATTTAATAATACGTCTCTGGAAAATCGTTATTATACATGACCTGTAAACGTATAATAAAAAATTTATGTAAACCAATGGTTTAAGTTCGGTATAATACTAACAAATAAAATGCATCTTCGGAAATACTATATTATATGTTTCCTGTTAACGTATAATACATATTTATTTCATCATATATTTCATAGGATGGATATATTGAACAATTGATATAATTAACCACGTAGTTTAAATAAGGTATATAGCGTTATTCCTATACGACTTTTTTACCAAATAAACCTATAAAATACGTATTTTACACTAACTTATGTTACTTGGGAAGAGACACTTGGAATTAGCGAGATTATGCGGCGGAAGAAATAGAATAGAATAGAAATATATTTTATTCATCTGTTAAAGCAGTAAAACATATGTTACAGCACGTGGTAATACACAGATGTACCTACTTTATTAGACTAGTCATAAATACTAATGGATAATAGGTATTAATCACATACATTTATATTTAATTACACATTCAAAATATTTATATTAATAATTTAGATGACTATGAAAATGTGAAGATTTTCATCTCTGCAGAAACTCTTCCACATAATAAAATGCTCTTTTTATCAGAAATGAATATGAAAGAGATTTGAAGCATTTTATGTCATCAACATTTATTTAGTCGCCCAGTATGTTTTTGAAGTGGTTACATAAAATAAGATGCCTTTATCAATATGGGAATTTTGACCTATGGTTAGCACTGAAAATAGTTGATGTAGGTTTTCTGCTCCTCGCGTATTGTGGATCATGATGGGAGCTGTTTTTAGGTAATTCTAGTAATTGCTTTTAAAAGTTATGTACAATGACGGCTCTGTTAGGATAGATGATTCAATAAATATTTGCTTGCATGATCTTCTTTGGTTGACCCCTTTAATGCATCTAACGAATTTTTTTTAGTCATAAATATTTTGTCAATATGATTTTAACCTTCCCAGAATTCCAAGCAATATGACATATTCGATTGTTCCAGGCCATAGTAGACCAACATTAATATATCCCTAGATACATCAGTTCCCTTCAGTTTCCTTAGTAAAAAGCAATTTTTACACAGTTCAGTAATTTTTAATATTTTGATGTGATTTTCCCAGCTTATTTTGTGATCAAGAGTGACACCTAAGAATTTAGTTGTTATGACCTATTCTATACTTTTGTCAGTGATTTCAATTAAAGAGCAAAAGTGTTGAGTAATATTTCACGGAATGAAAGAGATTAATGTTGTTTTTTTCTATATTGACACATAAACCATTAGTAGGACACCACTCATAAAATTGTTGTGCGACATTCTTGGCATTGTGTACTGTTTTGTCTAATTTTCCTTCGCTTGTCCTCGATATAATTACCACCCTGTAGTATCCGTGAATCATATTCTCGGCACGACGTTCAGAGCAAAAAACTGTTTATCTATTACCTGCTTATCGCCTATCATTGTTCGGCCCCTGGGAGTCATTCCGTTTTGTCGTGTTCAAGGTACGCGTCGAAAATTTGAGCAGTGAAGTGAACAGTTATTGTGTATCAAAATGCCGAAACGAAAAATTAGTAGTGCGAATAAGAAATATGAAGTGAAAAAACTCAATAAAAAACTCAAGAAAATACAGGACAAACTGCAGCTGCTGGAATCAAGCGATTCTTCGTCTGAGTCATCTAGCGAAACATCAGGTAATGACATAACAACAAAAGGAGAGTGGAATCGCGCGATTTCCAAAATACTCTCAGGCAGCATGCGCTCGCCAAATCAAAGGATAACACGCGTTATCCCGCTATACAGCAAAACACAAAAATTTTCAGGCAACATACGGTTGCCATATTTAGGTAACACGCGTTACTCTAACAACAGAAATTGTAGATTACATAAGTAATCTTAACGCAACAATAACATAAAAATAATTCTTTGTTCTCTCCTTCTCTGTAGACTCCTCTTCAGATGTAGAACATCAGAATAACGAGGAAATACATACGTTAACTACTTCAGTGGAACAGGCAGAAATAAACTTCGACTCTTTCGGCAGCAAACCGCTAGATAATGCACAAATCGGTGCCGCAATTCATAACGAAATAGCAGTACGCTGGAGTGCAGTGCTACAATCTGGGTTAACAAGTGCACAAAGAACTGAAATCACGGAAAAATTCAAAATTCCGGAAAATTGTTTACGACTAATTCCTCCAAAAACGAACGAGGAAATACAAACATGCCTTCCAGACGGAGCTATCAAGCATGATAAATTCGTCACAACTTTACAGTTGCAACTAGCCCATGGACTATCAGCCATTGCTACCATTATAAACAAAAATCTGTCAGTTCCAGAACTGGCTAGCGATACAATAATTATGGGGGAGGCGTGTCAAATAATTGCAAATGTACACAATGCGCTTTCCGTCCACAGAAAGTACAAAATTTTGCCACATTTACATCCTGATTGTGCTAAAGTGGCCAAAACCATAAGCATGGACGAGAATCTGTTTGGGAAAGATTTTCACGAAGTCTTCAAGAACGATCAAGCTATGAAAAAATCAAGCGTTCACCTAAAGAAAAAAACCTCAACTACCTCGACAGCTGGTATATCTGGAAGCCAACAAAAAAACCGCCAGTCTTTAAACTACCAGCGCCCCCAATACAAGGGAAAATTCAAAGAACGAAGGAGGGAAGAGAAGTCGCCAATGGGGAGAAGCAAATGGAATCAGTACAAGGAACAGAAATCCTATCGCAGAAAATAGGCTGTTTGAGTAAGGTAACTAAATACGCAGGCCGCTTAAGTAATTTTTCACACGCGTGGAAAAATATTACGCAAGACCGATCAGTTTTACACTGGGTTGAGGGCATATCGCTTCCTCTACATTCTAAGCCTATGCAAATGAGGGAGCCAAAAATTAACATAACAAAAGGTCAGATCAAAGACTATCTTGATTCTATCAATAACTTGATAGAAATCGGGGCTATTTCAAAATGCCTTCCAATAAAAGGTCAATTTCTGTCGTCTTTTTTTTTGAGAAAAAAACCTAATGGAGAAAACAGATTTATTTTAAATCTAAAAAAGCTCAATAAATACATGGAGGCTCCACATTTCAAATTGGAAGACCATAGAACAGTGTTGAAGCTGTTGACTCATAATTCTTATTTAGCAAAAATTGACCTCAAAGATGCTTATTTCCTACTTTCAGTACAGAAAAAGTATCGAAAATACCTAAGATTTAAATTCATGAATAATCTCTTTGAGTTCAACTCTCTTCCATTTGGTCTAAGTGTAGCGCCTTTTCTCTTCACCAAAGTACTTAAACAAGTGGCTGGTTTTCTGAGAAAATCAAATATTCTGTTGGTATTTTACCTGGATGACATTTTACTTATTGCTGATACCAGGACAGAATGCGAAAGATATATAAAAACCACAACAGATTTGCTAGTAAACTTAGGTTTTATAATAAATACAAACAAAAGCATATTAGAGCCGCAACAAAGTATCACCTTTCTGGGTTTTTCTTTTGATTCCTTAAACATGAAGATTTCTTTACCGGAAGAAAAAATTCAAATCCTAAAACGTAGCATTGAGGAAATCAAAAGGAAAAATCAATGCACTGTTAGAACGTTTGCACAATTGATAGGAAAATTAGTAGCGTCATGTCCGGCAACGAAATACGGATACACCCATTTGAAAATGTTCGAAAGAATTAAACATTCAGCTATTCGAAATGACTATCGAAATTACAACGAAAAAATGAAAATATCTAACTCACTGAAAATTGAGTTATCGTGGTGGGCAAAGAATGTAGGAAAAGGACAGGACATAAAACCACAACAATTTGCGCTAGAAATTTTTTCAGACGCCTCACCCTCTGGTTGGGGTGCCTTTTGTGGAGAAGAAGCCTTCCATGGCTTCTGGGATGAGAAAGAAACTCAAATGCACATAAATTTCCTAGAAATAAAAGCGGCATATTATGCATTGAAATCATTAACCAAAAATAAAAATAACATACGAATTTTATTAAGAATCGATAATCAAACCGCTATCTCCTGTATAAATCGAGGGGGCAGTGTGAAATTTAAACATCTTGATTACGCTACAAAACTTATTTGGGATTTTTGCGAAAAAAAATAACTTAACAGTATTTGCAAGTTACATTACGTCGTCAGAAAATATAAATGCCGACAAGGAATCCAGATCATTATCAATCGACACAGAATATCAATTAAACCATTATGCCTTCAAGAGCATCATTACAAATTTCGGGAAGCCAGAAATAGATTTATTTGCATCCCGAATCAATAATAAATGCGAGAAATACATTTCATGGTTTCCTGATCCAAATTCTTTCTCAGTAGATGCCTTCACAATTTCTTGGAGTACACATTATTTTTACGCCTTTCCGCCATTTTCGTGCGTGGCGCGGGCCTTGGAAAAAATTATTCAAGAGGAAGCGCAAGGTATAATGGTAGTCCCAAACTGGCCCTCACAACCCTGGTTTCCCATTTTTCGAAAACTCTTGATAAATAAAACGATACTCTTCAAACCTAGTCCTAACCTACTGGTATCTCCGTTTAGGACCAGGCACCCCCTGTCCAAGAACCTTTCCCTGGTGGCAGGGAAATTGTCAGGCTCGCTTATCAAAAAAGGGGAATTCCAGCAACAGCGATACCAACCATGATAGATTCTTTATCAGAAGGAACCCTCAAGCAGTACTCCAACTGCTTTAAAAAATACTGGGATTTTTGCAAACAAAAACAATGTTCCGATCCTTTCATGTACAATATAGGAAATTACTTGGAATTTTTAAAAAATGTATTGGACAACGGTATGTCTTATTCTGTTATCAATTCCTACAGATCGGCTTTAAATCTAATATTCTCACCGAATGAACAAGACTCTAAGTACATTAACAGGTTCCTGAAAGGCGTAGCAAATATAAAACCTCCCAAACCAAAATATCCCTTCACATGGAATCCTGATTCTGTACTGTCAGTCATAAGAACTTGGTACCCACTACACTCCTTAAATTTGGAACAGTTAACTCATAAACTAGTGTTTCTACTGGCAATTGCATCGGCCAGTAGAGTACAAACGATATCAAAAATAAAAATAGGGGACATATTAGAAAGCGAACAGAAAATAGAAATACGAATATCAGAAAAAATAAAAACATCGGCTCCAAATAAAATGCAGCCACTTTTGATATTCCCCTTTCTTAGGGAAACACCTGAATTATGCGTGGCGCACACTATTAAGGCTTATCAAGAAAAAACATTACAATATCGCGGTAGTTATGAGCAATTCATTCTAACTCATAAAAAACCTTTCCACCCAGCGAAATCGCAAACCATAAGTCGCTGGCTCAAAACAGTACTAAACTTAGGAGGAATTGACACCACAATTTTTTCCGCCCATAGTACTCGCCACGCATCAACTTCAGCTGCTGCCAGAAGAGGTGTTAACATTGACCTGATACGCCATACGGCTGGATGGACTCCGTCCTCCAACACATTTTTTGAATTCTATAATAGACCTCTGATTGAACCCAGAGAAAAATTTGCTACATCAGTGTTAAACACTGAAAAATAAATGGGTGTTGAACTAAGGGTGATACATATTACATATAAATGAAAATGCATTCAAATCTCTGACTTATTGTTAGCTATTGTTAAGTGTTCATTTTGCTTATTATTATTATCTAGTTAATCTTAAGTATAACCAATTGGCAATATGATTATTATGTTATAATAATTCAAGTGATTGAAAAATTAATTTTCAATTTTGTTAAATAAATTTTCTCCACTACAAAATCGCTTTTCACTCTAAACATCTACAGGGTGGTAATTATATCGAGGACAAGCGAAGGAAAATTATAAGATTAATCGACTTACCTGTAAGGATGATTAATATTAATTTTCCGAGCTTGTCCGTAGATATAATTACAAACCCACCCCCCACTTCAAGGTACAGGTTCCCATAGGAGCGATTTTCTGACGCCAACGGAATGACTCCCAGGGGCCGAACAATGATAGGCGATAAGCAGGTAATAGATAAACAGTTTTTTGCTCTGAACGTCGTGCCGAGAATATGATTCACGGATACTACAGGGTGGTAATTATATCTACGGACAAGCTCGGAAAATTAATATTAATCATCCTTACAGGTAAGTCGATTAATCTTATAATTTTTGTCAGATATTATTATTGTTGTGTCATCTGCATGCATAACATTTTTTGCTTGTGTAAATGATAAATGAATGTCATTGACAAATATAGTGAACAGTATTGGACCTAGTATTGAACCTTGGGGCACCTCGACATTGACAATTTTTTCTTCGGATCTCGCATTTTTCAACATAACTATTTGTTTGCAATCTTTAAGATATGATATCCAACTAAGTGGGGTTCCTCTAACACCAATGTGATAAAGCTTTTCAAAAAGGAGACAGACAGAAACACTCCAGAAACGAAGATCCCATTTCGTAAAACATGCGAGTAGCTGATAGCTCGACTAAGCTAATAAATGCAAACTGAATATTGTATTACAATGGTCCTGATGGATTGTTGATTCAAATGACACATAGTTTGTCAAAAAATAGTATATTATGATACAAGTTTTATAAGACGCTATTTTGTCGCACGCGTTGTTTGGAGTACGACGAGCGAAGCGAGGAGTGCTCCAAGTGAACAAGTGCGACAATATGTCTTATAAAACGTGTGTCATATACAATTTTTTCTATTTTGGTAACAATTATGACATTGAAATAATTCAAATCTGACGCACAAGCGTAAAGCCCAGTTTACAGTTGAGCGATTTTGATTATTGCAATACCAGCGGTGAAAAATTCAATGTTGTTATTGTTTTCATTGGTCAATTTAAATCAAATTACACTCTGAATTGAAATTTACCAATTAAACTCTTCTGACTTTCATTTGACAGTTCGATTGTACCAATCTATGAAAAATAAAAAATGCGTATCGAAATAGAGGCTATTTCGATACGCATTTGCGTTGCACAATGACTTCATTATACAACCAAAATAGAAAAATGAAATTACCTATTTATTTTTACATCAAATTTGAATAGAAAAACTCACTGCTCTTCGGATAAACAAATTGATGAGCAAGGATCAAATATTCAAGATATATGATGTATTTTAGCCACCGGTGGCAAAAAGGCCATGGAATGGAACTATCAATTGCACTACGGACAGGAGTCAATGCGTCCAAGGAAATAACCCCGTGACTGGTTCAGAAGACTGTCTGTTTATAAATGTTTATACAAAATCGGTGAGTACAACGATCGATCGGTCGACAATAAATATCAAGCAATAATTTGTTATTCTCTTTTCAGCTCACAGGTTCTTTACCAGTGCTAATATTTATCCACGGAGGAGCTTTCATCTCTTCAAACTCGAGTTACCTCACCAACGGACCCGATTATTTCCTCGAAGAAAACCTCGTGTTCGTTTCTTTCAATTACCGTTTGGGTATTTTCGGGTTCATGAGCACTGAGGATCTGTCTTGTCCTGGAAATGTCGGGCTGAAAGATCAACGCATGGCATTGGCATGGGTGCAAGAAAATGTCGCTTTCTTCGGAGGGGATCCCCAGAACGTCACGATTTTTGGTGAAAGCGCCGGGGCTGTCTCGGTGACCTATCACGTGCAATCGAATTCTTCAAGTGGTGAGATATTGAAAATAGTATTATACATATCGGGTGTTTCTCAGAAGTGGCTCATCACTATGACATCTTTTCTTTCTGCTGATAAACAAGTCGATTTTGATACTTAGGAATAGTACACAAACAGGGGCGGACTGGGAGGCCGGTGCCTCTTGGGGCCGGTACATTATTCAGTGAAAAAATGAGTTTACACTTGAACATATTGATAAAATTAAAACTACACTACAACAAACATGAAGAATTGTTTTAATAATATCTTGAAGACAAAATACGGGTCAAGGTAACAAAACTGAAGTTTAAAATAGTATATTATGACACAAGTTTTATAAGACGCTATTTTGTCGCACGCGTTGTTTGGAGTACGACGAGCGAAGCAAAGTGTCTTATAAAACGTGTATTATATGTAATTTTTCTATTTTGAATTAATTTGAAGAAAAAATGGATTTAATATTTATGAATTACAGGAACATCTTCGATTGGTAACAATGATGAGATTGAAATAATTAAAATCTGACGCACAAGCGTAAAGCCCAGTTTACAGTTGAGCGATTTTGATTTTTGCAAAACCAGCGGTGAAAAATTCAATGTTGTTGTTGTTTTTATTGGTCAATTTGAATCAAATTATACTCTGAATTGAAACATTGAATTTTTTACTGCTAATATCACCAAATCCAAATCACTCAGAAGTAAGCTCGGCCTAACTCTTCTGACTTTCATTTGACAGTTCGATTGTACCAATCTCCGAATAATAAAAAATGCGTATCGAAATAGAGGCTATTTCGACACGCATTTGCGTTGCACAGTGACTTCATTATAGAACCAAAATAGAAAAAAATATTTTTAACCGTCGATTTAATTGCAAAGCAACCTTCGTAAGCCTAGGACTTGTATGAATTTTGTTCCGACAGATTTGTCTTCGAAGTTGGAGAGCTTGTAACTAACTTTATCGGGAGTGTCTTTTGGATGATGAAACACTTGTCTTTAGTGAAAAAGAATTGAGGTTGCCAAATCAACAGTTGTTTTTTGTTCTCATATCTTGCATGAGTATAATTTGTACGATGGAGCCTATTCCAGTTTAAAGAAGATTTATGAATATATCCTGGAGCTATATCGATTTGACAAGATCTCTTCCTGAATTGAAATTTATTCTGAATAAACTGAAGAATATTCCAAGCCAAAACATTTGGAGGCTAAAATTACATGCTTTCAATAAAAGGCAATGATGTTATCATTGACATAGTTGCGAAAATTCAAATTGATGAGAGATTCACTGTGTCCATAATAATTCAATGTTCTGATTTCAAATTTTTTTGTTGCAATTTGTATTTTGTAGTCTTTGTATTAATCACCAAAGTTTGTTGTTTATTTTCTATTGAAATATTGGCTTTAATTTTGTGACAATGTGTTTTATTTTTTTCGAATACATTCTTTATATCTCCCAAAAACCTATGGTTGGGCCGGTAAAGTCAAAATCGCCCGGGCTGATTCAATGGCCCAGTTCGCCCCTGTACACAAATGTTGCATTGCATTTTTTGACGTATTCAATTGTTTTTATATCTCCGCAGGTTTGACCGCGGAACTAAACATCATCACCTTCATATTTTAAATGGAACACCCGATATATTTTCACTTTTTACAATAGAGATTCATAGTATGAATACAAAGATACTTTTAACATGCTGTCAAATGTCAATACAGATAATAGTCATTACGAAATGCATTCCAGTGACGAAGAAAGTGTGAATTTCACTCCACCAGAAATCAGTAAAGCAGCTGAGAATGCGAATAATTAAAAATTTATTGTCCGGCGGGCGGTAAAGTAGTCCGAGCGCGGTAAAGTGCCATTTTACGTCCGGTCGTGCATAACATATGTTTATAGCTATCATAGTCATAATAAATCATTGACATCGAGTGAAAAAAAGTAACCTTTTATCACCCGGTTTTGCGGGATTATACAGTGGCACTATAGAGCCCTCGGATTACTTTATCGCCCGGCAGTCTGAATCATTATCTCTATTTTTTTTAATCAATTTCGTACAATCATTGTTGTGTAAGTGATGAATCAACTTGTGCTGATTGATGGCCTTATATTTAATTGCCCGCATGTGTGAAGGTTTCTGACACTCGGAACCAAGCATGAAATTTGTAATTCATCCAGGTAGGTACTCAACACGAATGTTCCATGAAAAGGGTTGTTTTTTTAACAGTCATAGAACAAAATATTGGAAACTATACTTATAAACGAGTATAATAGTATATGTTAGAAATACATACTTCGAAACAATAATTATACACACTCTCTCATCCTTCTAATACAACGTTTAAACGGTAACTAACTCTCAGCCTAACTTCATCACGTAACATCCCTTGATTCATCGATTGAACCACTAAGTGATACATATGCGTGATGCATATCCTACACTCGGCCATCCTGGGATTAGTCTGTCCTCAGACTCTATATCGTCCTCATAACATGATACGGATACGTGCGACTTTCACACATTTTCATGGTGACCTTCACCCATTTCCATAGCGACTTTCGCTCTTATTTCATGGTGACTTTCACCCACTTACATAGCGACTTTCTCTCTTATTTCATGGTGACTTTCACCCACTTACATTGTGACTTTTGCTCTTATTTCATGGTGACTTGCACCCATTTACATAGCGACTTTCGCTCTTATTTCATGGTGACTTTCACCCACTTACATAGCGACTTTCTCTCTTATTTCATGGTGACTTTCACCCACTTACATTGTGACTTTTGCTCTTATTTCATGGTGACTTTCACCCATTTCCATAGCGACTTTCGCTCTTATTTGATGGTGACTTTCACCCATATTCATGGCGACTTTCGCCTCTTATACCGGTGACGTTCACCAATATGCTTAAAAAGAAGAATCCTTCACCTTCACCACACAGGTCACAAGGACCAACTGACACCTTAAACCAATACTCCCTTTCCTCAAAGGTTCCCGAGGTATTATGAGCTTCTCATAACTGATGACTTTCACCATGAGTTACCTTATTCAATTTCAACTTCAAGACATTCCTTTGGTTACTCATTTTCGCTTCGAAAATCAAGTTGAACTCATTACCACTAAAGAAACTGATGGATTCAATATACCACCGCTGTCTTTGTTAGAAATACATACTTCGAAACAATAATTATACACACTTTTATTCTCTCATCCTTCTAATACAACGTTTAAACGGTAACTAACTCTCAGCCTAACTTCATCACGTAACATCCCTTGATTCATCGATTGAACCACTAAGTGATACTGTCAGCATATACAGGGTGGATGCATATCCTACATATATTATGATACAAGTTTTATAAGACGCTATTTTGTCGCACGCGTTGTTTGGAGTACGACGAGCGAAGCGAGAAGTGCTCCAAGTGAACAAGTGCGACAACGTGTCTTATAAAACGTATGTCACATGCAATTTTTTCTATTTTGAATTGATTTGAAGAATAAAATGGATTTATTATCGATAAATAACAGAAACATCTTCGATTGGTAACAATGATGACATTGAAATAATTAAAATCTGACGCACAAGCGTAAAGCCCAGTTTACAGTTGAGCGATTTTGATTATCGCAATATCAGCGGTGGAAAATTCATTGTTGTTATTGTCTTTATTGGTCAATTTGAATCAAATTACACTCTGAATTGAACTTACCGATTAAAACATTGAGTTTTTCACTGCGAATATCACCAAATCCGAATCGCTCAGAAGTAAACTGGGCCTAACTCTTCTGACTTTCATTTGACAGTTGTACCAATCTCCGAATAATAAAAAATGAGTATCGAAATAGAGGCTATTTCGACACGCATTTGTGTTGCACAATGACTTCATTATACAACCAAAATAGATAAACTCCGTTTAAACTTGAGGTGTCTATTTATTGTGTCATTCCTACATTCGATGTAAAGGGTTAAATGAAACAACTATTTCCTATTTGTTCACCCTCACTTTGTCACGGTCTGATATCAACTGCCACATTCATCAATGCTATCTTCAACGTGACTCAGTGAATGCGAATATCTTTATTCATTATATAATCCAATACACTACATCTCTCCCTTTTTTTATAAAGTATAATAATATAAAATAATATAATATAACAACTGAATTTGAACATATATAAATAGCCAAAATCATACATATATACTAATACTAAATTATGAATTTATCAGACATAATTCATGGAATTGTATCATTAGATCTATCTTCAGAAAACGTTTCTAATTCATTTGGTTTATTTACTACTTTCCATTCTCCTTCCATTTTTTCCAAATGAACCACGTTTCGGCGATATTGCTGTCCAGTTTCATCATTCTCTACCTCTACATCACCGCCGTTTTTTCCGATCACCGTGTGTGGTATGGGGTTGAAATTCGATGTTAATTTATTTTGTTTGATCATATTCTTTATGTAAACTTTATCGCCTAAATCCAAAGAGCTTTGATGTGCTCTTCCTTTTCTATCGCTATATTCCTTTCCACTCGATTTCTTCTGCATGTCATAATCTCTGAATTCCTCATCAGTTATTTTGTTCTCTAAATCCCTTACTGTTGGGATTTCATCCCGAAACTGTCTACGAAAAATAATTCGGCAGGTGTTTTACCGGTTGTGGAATGTGGCGTAGCATTGTACATCATGATAAAGTTCAGTAAATCTTGTTTACAATCGGTTTCAATTGACCGGCTGTTGTTAAGTCGCTTTACAATGTCCCTATTTTGACGCTCAACTTCTCCATTCTGCTGAGGCCAATAGGGGATAGTGTTGAACAACTTAATGCCCGATTCTTTACAAAAATCTTTCATTTCTGTACCACTGAACTGTTTACCGTTGTCAGCTGTAATAGATACTGGGTATCCCAAACGTGAAAATATATCTTGGAGTGCTTTTATGGTGTTACTGGCAGTCGTTGTTGTCATAATTTTTATCTCTTTACATCGACTGAAATAGTCGATTACAACCAAGAGATGATGTCCACTTGGTAAGGGACCTAAAAAATCCATCGCTACATATATCCAGGTTTCGGTTGGTAACTGACGTCGTTTCATTGGATGCGGCGGATTTGGTGCTGTGACCTTTGCAGCTTCGCACCAATTTTTCCGCGTCTGAGTCTATTTTGGGCCACCATACGTAAGTACGTAGCCTATTTTTCATCGCTACGATACCCGGATGACCTTCATGGGTTGCTTGTAATACGTTCTGTCTGAGGGTTGTTGGAATCACAATTTTATTACTTCTCAGAAAGAAGTCTTCATAAAAACATAACTCCATTTCAAATGCTTGAAATTTGTTTATAGAGTCGTCCTTCTCGTTGTGCGACAGCCATTTTTTCACTTTCAATATTTCCAAATCAGTTTTTGAATGTTTCATAATGTCTGATAATGAAACAGCTACGGGTCGCGAATGTTCGACGATCTGTCGGATGTGTTCTTCCCCGTCGAAAGTGGCGCATTTGATATTACTGACACAAAGTCTTGATAGAGGGTCTGCTATATTACACACATAAAAAGAATTACTTAATTTGATCTGATATGCTTTGGTTCAAGAGTATGGCTTGTTTATATATACTGGAATAAATGTCTGCTCAATTCAAGACTATTATGTTTCCAACTAAATACACTCATACCAATGTTATAGATTTCTTGAATCGTAAATGAATGGAGTTCTTCGTGAGAATAATACAATATTTCAGATTGAGAACACAATATATTCAAATCAAGACAATCATAATCTCTCAATGACTCGCATTTTTCTTGAACAAAAAGAATCAGATTTTCAGTTTTAGCTGTAGATTGTTTTGTATCAAGAATTTTATCGAATTAGAGGAATTATATCGATTTCTTGAAATGAGAATCCTCAACTTCCGTTCTCTTATTGGGGTTCTCATCAATCACATCATCACTTGCAGACCTTCTTCTTGACAACCTTTCCCCCTATTCGTAGAGATTATTTCTGAACTTGTCCACCAGTTTACCTCGCAATAAAGTTGTATTCCTCTGGTTTCAAACGACTGAAAATAATAAAATATATCATTCACATCTCCATAAGATGTCTACAAGTTCAAGAAGCTCTTTTCCACTGTTCAATCAGTGTTTGGACAAATTTAAACGTTCATCCGCACATAGGTACCTAATCCCAATTTTCACTCACTATGCCGATCCTGGTTATTCAAGTTTTTCACGAATTATAAGTTTTCGAGATGATATAGCTACTTCAATTGATTGGATACACAATAATACCTACCCAATAATGAGCGTCGATAAGATATAGGCATGTAACTTAACTCTAAAAGTGTTAATTATATCCTCAGATATCTCCCAAGACCTTAGTTTTTTTTTTCATGGTAAGCCAATATTTCTATGCCAATAAAATAGGTTGAACTGGTTGAACAATGATGGATGCACGACAAGAGCACCGAAACAACACACTCACACCGTTTGGCAACATTCTCGGCTCGAAGGGATCGCAATTATATTCAAGAAAATGTTATGGTCAATCCAAAGAAACTTTCTCAGAGATTTACTTATTCAGAGATTAATTGTCTTGTCAATCTCGTTATTGAAGAAATTGCTACATATGTTATTTTGAAAGAAGACATTCCGCGTGATATATTTTTCAAGAACTTCATTATTTTTCTGGATACTTTGAATTTCTTGAATTGAGAACATTTTGTTATACCAAATGAATATTCCAGTGAAATAATTTTCTACAATTGACATATTCAATAAATCCATTTCAAATAAATTATTTCAGAAGAAGAATGCGCTTTCTCAAAACAAGAATTGGACGTTGAACGAATATAGCGTTTTCATTTGAGAATTTGTTTTTATGTGTGTAGTCTTGCCTGGGCGATAGACAACTTTAAAATTATAGGACTGCAATCGCAGTACCCATCTTTCTATTCTGGCACATGGTTTCGATTTGGGGCCAAAGGTTACTTCCAGTGGCTTATGATCGGTAACTAGTTCAAATCCCACTTTGCCATATAAATAAATGTGAAAATGTTCCATCGCCCAGACAAGAGCTAAAGCTTCTTTTTCTGTCTGGCAATATCGCTTTTCGCAGTCTGACAGACTTTTATTTCCATACGCTATTACTCGTGGACCTTCCGAGTCGTACTGTATTAAAACTGCTCCAAGCGCTACAGGGCTGGCGTCTGCTATGACCCGTGTTCTCTCTTGAGGGTCGTAGTAGCCTAGGGTTTCGATGCTGCTCAAAGATTCTTTTAATTTAAGAAATGCTACATTTTAGTTTATTAGCCAATGTTTTCCAATTTTTCCGTGTTTACCCAATTTGAGCCGTTACAACTGTCTTAGTGGTTCGGTTATGGTGGCTAGATTAGGAATCCACTTACCAATATAGTTGACCAACCCAAAGAAACTTTGTAGTTCCTCTATTGAATTTGGTGTTCGAAAAGATTTGATAACTGACATATATTTGTCCAATGGCTTCATGCCCTTTTCTAGAAATGAAAGTTGTGATATATCGTGAATTCTTCAATTTGGTGAAAAGCATTTCTAATATCCAGTCTACAGAATAAATTAGCTTTTCGAAATTGTGTTGATGATGATTTTCTCTTATAATTGCTTCATTTGCCCTTCTCATATCAATACAGATCCTTATTTCCCATTAGGTTTCAATACTGGAACCATAGGTGAAACTCATTTGGACGGCATATCCACGTTCAATTATATCGGAATCCACAAGTTCCTCAATTTTATTGTTTACTTTGCTTTCAAGTGGAATTGGGATTCTCCGATATGGTTGAACGATTGGTTTTACATTTCCATCGATGGGTATGTTCACCAACACATTTTTGAATTTAGGAAAATTGGATACATGATTGATATGAAAATCTGTTCCAATACGTAGTACCCCTAAAGACTTCGCAGTGTTCCTACCCAGTAGATTTTTTGAGCCATTTTTCACCACATAGAATGTAGTGCTTATAGTTTTACCATTTATTTTGATTTCGGCGTCGAAACAACCTAAAATGTCTAATGGCTTTTTGCTAGCGTATGCCATGAACACTTTTTCAGGATTCTTGATTTGGTTGAATACCTTCACTTTTGAAGTCTTCAGTTGTTCCCACGTTTTGTCGCACAATATATTACAAGTACTACCTGAATCAACTACCATTTCAACAGGAATTCCAGCTATAGAGCACACCAGATCATAATCACGATCGACGTGAAATACATAGTCCACTCGATCATCATCTTTATCATCACGCTTCGGTTTTGAGTATCTTGATTTTTTTGTCCGTCTGATGATGTTTTTGTATTGTCTTCCAGGATGATTTCCTCTTGCTCGCTCTAGTTTTGCATTGTTGATGAATGTGCCCAGCGAAACCACACTTGCTGCAAATGGAGTTTATTTCTGGGCAATTTGAAGCCAAATGTTTGGTTGATCCGCAACGGTAGCAAGCTTTGACTTCTGTTCGATGGTATCTTCCTTCCTGTTTTTCATTTGGTTTTCGCTTTTTTGAAATTTCATTTATTTCTTCAGGACGACTTTCTCTTTCATTGAATTGCTGTAACTGTCTTTCAACCGCCTCGAGTGCAATTGCTTCTGCAACAATTGTATCTAAATTGATGGTATCGCCTATAGTGAGGATTTTTTTTTTCAACTCGGTAGACTGACATTTTTCGACTATCTGGTCGATGAGGTTCTCTTCTTGATTAGCAAATTTGCATTTCGTCGCTTGATTTCTCAATCGTATAAGGAATTTTTCAAATTTTTCAAACTTTCCTGCTTTATCAGACGAAAATATGTCGCTCGTATACTTTGCTCTGTTTTGGAGAAAAATATTGATCGAGTTTTTCCAATGCTACCTTGAACACATCAATGGTGCCCTCTTCGGTACTCTCATTCTCAGATACGTGAGCTCCTGGCAAATTATAATAAATGTCTTGCAAGCCTAAACCTCCAGTGTGCAATAGGGTAGCTCTCTTCTGTGAAGAGTTTTGGATTTTGGCGGCTTCTAAGTAAACTTCTAGGCCTCTCTTCCATTTTTCCCGTTTAATTCCAACGAACCCAATTTCACCATCACAGTTGAACGGTTCTAGTGGTGTCATATTGGCCATTTCAGGATTCTGTAATTGAAAATCTATGTGTCAAATTCATAGATTCAATTCATTATAATAATGCTGCGATTGAGAATCTATGTGTCAAATTCATAGTTCATTTCCAAATTTTGTGGAAATCTATGTGTCAAATTCATAGTTCATTTCCAAATTTTGTGGAAATCTATGTGTCAAATTCATAGATTCCATCTATCATAGCTACCTTTCTCATTCGTAGTATGAATTCGAATTTATGTGACTTTTTCATAAATTCTGTTTCCATATGCTTGTATTTTCCCATGTATCCTATTCATGGTCACAATGTTTCTATTTTGCCATGTATCGTATTCACGGGCTCAATTTTGCCATGTATCGTATTCATGGACTCTATTTTGCCATGTATCGTATTCATGGACTCTATTTTGCCATGTATCGTATTCATGGACTCTATTTTGCCATGTATCGTATTCATGGACTCTATTTTGCCATGTATCGTATTCATGGACTCTATTTTGCCATGTATCGTATTCATGGACTCAATTTTGCCATGTATCGTATTCATGGACTCTATTTTGCCATGTATCGTATTCATGGACTCTATTTTGCCATGTATCGTATTCATGGACTCTATTTTGCCATGTATCGTATTCATGGACTCTATTTTGCCATTTATCGTATTCATGGACTCTATTTTGCCATGTATCCTATTCATGGTCTCTATTTTGCCATTGCTGTTATAAATTATTGTAAATGGTTTTCCTACCTTTAATCCTCGTCGCCATTATGTGGTGTCTATTTATTGTGTCATTCCTACATTCGATGTAAAGGGTTAAATGAAACAACTATTTCCTATTTGTCCACCCTCACTTTGTCACGGTCTGATATCAACTGCCACATTCATCAATGCTATCTTCAACGTGACTCAGTGAATGCGAATATCTTTATTCATTATATAATCCAATACACTACAAAACTGAAACTCGTTTCGTTGCTATGAAATATCCAATCAAATCACTGGTTCTCTAGCAACTAAACTAAGTTCAGCTTAAACGGAGCTTATACTCGTTTATAAAAACGGCCCTTAATGAACACAATTTTTTGATATAGAGGTATTCATGTTATCAGCAATTTGACGAATAAATGTTCTTGGATCCTCTAAAACATTTAGTAGAACATTTCACTTCATATTATTTTCATCAAATATTCTATTTTCCTATTTGGGTAGCTTAACGATTCCTTAAATTTTGCTTTGATCTATTATCATCATTGCCCGTCATAGATAACGATTATTTACATTACGTTATTTGAAATATTATTAGATAAGTATATCTTACACCTTTTTTATACACGGCGCAATGTTATTCGATTATAAACTTGTAGGGATATACCTATCGTTAGTTTCAGAAACAAATCCTGAATTTCATAGGCCGATAAATGTATTAAAAGAATTGAGTTGGATATTTTCCAGGCTTTGATGGTGTCATTGTTGAAAAAATTCACATTTATACCAGTTTATAGTGTTTTTCGAACGAGTATTTTGATCTTTCATTATTTTGAATCAGTTTTTTCTTAACACGCACATACTTAGCCACCAATACTGAATTTGGAAATCCAACCTCGAGTATTAATCATAATCATAATCATAATTTATTGGCCCAAGTTATGTAAGTTACATTTAAGGTTGTCAAGTAATACGAAAACAAAATATGAACAAAATATGAACAACACTGAGTACATGTATATATCTGACAGAAAGCGTCAACAATTATAGTAAAAATTTTAATATAAAACTATATGTATACTTATGTTAAGTTCAGTCACAAGAAATAGGTACATGAAATTCAAAAAATGTACATAAAATTTAAAATTAGTCAATACCTATTACATCACAACAAAACACAGATAAAATAAATGCCTGCTTATATCTTAGTTCATTGTTTCGTCAAAATTGAATTCGAAATATTCTTCTAGAGAATAGAATGTATTTTTTAATAATATATTGATGATTGCTGCCTTTAATTGTTTGGTATGGGCATTTTTCAGTGCATCCGGTAATTTGTTGAAAATTTTTATGGATGTGTGATTAATTGGCTGTTGAGTTTTTTTCAGGCGATGATAGGGAATGCTCAACGAATTTCTATTTCTTGTGTCATGAGAATGGTAGGAAGAATTTGAAAATAGAGACTTTTCGTTCTCTTTCACAAACATCACACATTGTAGAATGAATACTGAAGGTAAAGTTAAGATTCTGAATTTTTCAAATAACGGTTTACAATGTTCTCGATAACCAGCCTTTGATATTATTCGTACAACTTTTTTTTGTAGTTTAAATATTCTTCCACTTTCCACGGAGTTTCCCCAAAGAAGAAGTCCATAGGAAAAAGTTGAATAAAAGTTACTGTAATAATATGTTAATGCGGTATCTACAGTAGTAAATTCTATTAGTTTATTGTATTGTATTGTTACGGTAATCAAAATAACAGGAAGTTTCAATATAATTTGATGTAATAGCTTTTCTCACTTCGATGTTCATTATTTGTTTGACGAATGAAAATTCGAAACTGTGAAACTTCAAATACCCACCACCATTCAGAAGTGCTGAAAACGTATTTTATTTCGAAATCATTATGAAAACTCAATGTTTACTTCGAACAGGACTTTTTCACCGGGCCATCATGGATAGTGGCACGTCACTAAGTCCATGGGCACTCAACAGACGAGCAAGAACAACGGCATTCGCTGTCGGACTTGCTCTTTTCATAGTGACAAAGGACTCCAAAGTTTTGATTCGTGAACTGAAAAGAGTCAACTATACCAGCCTACAGTCGAAAGCTGATGAAATATCTGTGCTGGTAAGACTATATATTTTGTACACTGTGGTCGATATATAAACTATTACATTTACAATTATAGTGAGAACACTGCCAGAAGACTCAAATCGCCCAGGCAGGCCAATTTCGATATTTGTGTATGTTTCAGCATACATCGTGTAACAAAAGTGTGGAAACGTCCAAATATCTGAAATAGCGATTATCCGATTTTCATAAAATTTTGTTTACTAAAGTATGAAATTATGCCAGACCCAATGGCGTATTGCTGCTGTAATTTTATCGTTTTTTTGTTATAAGAGGACATTTATTCCTAATGGAACTTCCTATGAAAAATGGAAAAGCCATAAATTGGCCAAAAATTTTAGAAAGAGAAAATAGTCTATCCAATTAAAATATCAAACATAGTTTGAAATTAATGTCTGGTAGACTACGAGCAGAAAACAACTACTTTCCTGATAAATACCACACACAACATTGAATTATATCTGCTCGTAGTCCATGCAACGATTCACACAGTGAATGCAGATCGCAAATATTTCGAGTGGAGATCTTACGGTCTCTACTCGGATAACTACCCTGCACTGATGAGGGCCACTAAGCCCGAAACCGGTCTGTAGGTTGTTGAGCATGCCTGTCTCGATGTGAATTTGCCCCGTCTTAGGAAGATTATTATTTGATATAGTATAGCTAAACTATTAGACAAATCAATGAATTCAATCTTATGAATATACGTTGAAAGATAATAGCCACCAGGGCCGCCTGACTTTTAGATATTTGATTTCTTCTTATGGAGCTACATAAAAAAGTAAATATACTTACCACACCGGCAGTCGCAGTATTAAAATCGAGATGCACTGAGAAATGCTTCCGATTACTCATAGAAGCTCTCTTTTTTTACGTTATTGACGTTATCCTCAGAAGATATCGGCTGTGTCTTCGACATGGGCATCAATTTGAAGAATATTATATTAAACATTCTCAATAAAAGAATAATCGATAGCGCTTTTTTCACAATAGTGTCTTCATATAAGTTGAAATTTATTGATTTGTCAAATAGTTTAGCTTTTTATATTAAATAATGATTTTAAATGAATACCTTCTGTTCTACCCCATATTGAAACTAGTGGCATTCAATGATTGCGCCCAAAGGTCTATTTTAAAAGTATTATTTGTCTTGATTAGCTATAAAAACTGAAAATGTTTTCTGAATAAAGGGCTAATACTGAAAATATCACATGAGTGTGCTTTATTTTTGGAAAGAGCAAAGCATTTATGTTTCGAATATTGAAAAATATACGGGGTGTTTCATTTAAAAAACATAACTTTGGGTTATATATATATAAATATATGGAAGGGAAGTCTTTGCTGACCAGTTAAGGATGAAACTAGTTAGTATTGGGGTATCCAGCAATTGTATAAGTAAAACTCTCTGAAGTTACTTCAAGCTTTCGGAAATTTATATTTCCATCTTCAGGGAAACTACAAATTGAGAGAAATTGTCACATTAATTTTCTTAGTTGATACTAGTCACTGAAAATACCTTTGTGAGGGTGATTAAAATGATGTTCGAATTATATAATTTTGTGGAGGACATGTAGACAACAAATTATGGACGTAAACAGGTAAGTGTCAATTACATATTCAAATACTAGTTATACAATTGCTGGATATCCCAATACTAACTAGTTTCATATATAAATATAAAATATATATATATATATATGTGTTTAGTGCTAGTAGGTGGCACTGTACCAAAAATCCGTATTCCTCACTGTTTAAGACTACATTGTGGTTTTCAAATAGTGAACGTGTCGTGGGTGGATTGTCGACTGGCCTAGTGCAACTGATGAGGCTTGGCGAGCCGAAACAGATCTGTATTGCACCAGTTGGCAATCCACACACGAAAAGGAATCAACCTACAACCTTTCATTTCATACCCTAGCTCTGTGTTCAAACACAAAATCTTTCTTTCTATTTTCTTTGTCTTGTGGTTAACCACACTATCAAGGTGCAATCGGGTGACGTAGGTGTAGAAACAGAGACATCTGTACTCCTGCGTCGTTACCCGGAAAGCACGTTCTGTTTAGTGCTAGTAGGTGGCACTGTACCAAAAATCCGTATTCCTCACTGTTTAAGACTACATTGTGGTTTTCAAATAGTGAACGTGTCGTGGGTGGATTGTCGACTGGCCTAGTGCAACTGATGAGGCTTGGCGAGCCGAAACAGATCTGTATTGCACCAGTTGGCAATCCACACACGAAAAGGAATCAACCTACAACCTTTCATTTCATACCCTAGCTCTGTGTTCAAACACAAAATCTTTCTTTCTATATATATATATATATATATATATATATATATATATATATATATATATATAAAATATTATATAAAATATTATATAAATAACGACTGGTCATTTCAAAAATCTGACTACGCCACTGGATTCTATGTAAGACTATGTATAAAAGTCAGTTTTTATTTCTTCCACGAGTTGAAAAATAGCAAAAAAATACAGGAGATGTCCCAAAATGCAATATTTTCAATTTCGCCCTGTATCTCAGAAACGAAGCGAGCTATGAAAATTTTGTTTGCGGTATCGTGAGTTTCACAAAAAATTAGTCACGCGAAGACCGCAAATCTCTATCTTTGAAAATGAGGGATATATTAGGTAAGGACATCGAAAATGGGACAGCCTGTACAAACTTAATCAGTATGGGATTTTTTAAAACGAAAGCATATAGGTATTCAATTCAGAAATGAAAAATTTCACCAATTCATGAACACCACCTGAATTGCGCCAGTATGTCCCCTTGTGAAGAATAATAATTGATATTGCATCCTCTTCAACCTGAAATGATATAATACATATTTTATTGTAAAAAAATTAACAATTCCCCATTTCATTTTAAATGAAATTTCAATATCCTATCTCGAGTGTTTCAACAGTTACCAGAGTTGTTTGTGCGGTTTTGGTGCCTTTTCAAAAATGTTAACTGTGTATAACTACGCATAAATGTGCTCTTTGAAGTATTTCCTAGTTTCTACTTGAAACGAATGATTAATTGTTAAAGGCACTAGAAAAATGTATAGATTTTCGTCTACTTTTATGTAGAATTCATATCATGGTACGTTTCAACGATTTCAAACACAGGTAATAGTCCCACGACCTCATATAGATATTCACGCGAATTCATCCGCACTTCATGTGATTTTGCATGTTTCGAATTAAGAATTATATGTTATTGTCAAGGTGGACCAAGCAAACGTTGTTGTGCAACAGTTGCGCAACAGTTGCGCAACAGTTGCGCAGCTGGTGGCAAACTTGTTTCCTTGGGGAAAAACATTGTAGAAAAACTGTTGGTCAATATCGACCAACCTGCTTTCTCCGCTGTTTGTTCGGTGTTCGTTCAGTCGGTGTCATACTCGACGCGTCTACACTGGCAACGCTGTGTGCGCACTGTTGGGCAACATCTCCTTTGAAGTACCGCCTCGGGAGCGAACACCGGGCATCAGTTCGGCAACAGCTGCACAACTGTTGCGCAACTGTTACACACTGTGTAAACTCGTGTGTTTTTCGACTGTTGTTAAACTGTTGCGCAACAATGTTTGCTTGGTCTATTCCCACCTTGAGAAAAAACCAAACGAATTCAAAAATTTTGTGAGGAGTGGATGGGTGATAATGTTGAAATGTTGCTGAAACCAATTGCAGCAGATGCATTTATCCAAAGCATACTGTTCGTTTTGCAATACATCCCTGAAGTCAGAGCCTTACAGAGAAAATACAGTGTGTAGGCAGCACGTACACACTGTGTAAACTCGTTTGTTTTTCGACTGTTGTTCAACTGTTGCGCAACAATGTTTGCTTGGTCTATTCTCACCTTCATATACGTGAACAATTATATGGTTTATAAAAACCAGGAGCCATTTCACCATCTTCCATTCACCCTGAATTTTAACCATCAAACACAGTTTTCTCATCTTCATGTTTCATTCGTTTTGTGTTAACAATACTGGATACTGAATAATTTAATGTCGTTTTCCAAGATAATGCTGCAGAATGCATTGGCTGGTATCCAATTTGGACCTGTAAAAGAAACAATACATGAGGGGGCATTTTTCACAGAAGAAAGTGATGATATGTTATCGAGAGGAAAGTTCAACCGAGTACCATGTCTGATTGGAGTCAACTCAAATGAAGCATCAATCGTACGCGAAATTACAGGTACCTACACATAATGAAAACTTATTCAGATCAAGACTCAGGGGGCACGATAATTCATGAATGCTCTACAAAAGCAAGGCATGAGACGTTGATTGTCATAATCCCACCGGGCAAGATATAGGTGAAAAGGGTTGGCTGGATCATATTGAGTGTGTGTACCTTCGGGATGGGATTTTAGGATATGTTTACTAAGAATGGGGGCAGAAAAGTTTTACAGTTGTATGAGCTTTGATTCGTCGATTGATTTTTTCTCCACATTTTCATCAATATCCTGTTGTACGTAACTTGTCCGGCTCAGGAATGTTTCCTTATGAAGTAGCTAGATAACGCCTCGTTATTCATTAGTAACTTTAAGTATAGTTGATGTTTTATGATGTGAAATAAAATTAATGAGAGCACTATTACAATTCACTTCAAAGTACAGTTTAGTTTCAGTGTAGATATGTAGTAAGTGAAGCAAAATTTACACCTCTGATGACGAACTATAGTAGGTACTGTCAAATACATTCACATAATTTTTGTAAGAACTTACGTTACTTTTCCTCCGAATAACTTTATAGGTTTCATCTTATTTTTTTATTCGATCCACGTAGTAATGCATTCGTCTTCCTTTCATATTTTATGGTTTCTTTCCAAATGAAATTGTCCAACTTATACTGTGCAATTTTTACAAATATTGAATGAGATTAGAAATAAACTTTCAACATGGCATACCTTCACGAAGGCAATAAATAGAAAATTCTTATTTTTGCAGCCGGTTTACGTCTGTACGTTGTCCAATACGACATCAACAATTCCAATTTAGCACCAGTAGATTTAACGGAAGATCAAAGCCAGAGGAATACGGCTGGTAACGTTATCAAATGTGTATATTTCAATTGCAGCATGACCACGACTTCATCTGAAAATATCGTTCAGGTGAGACTTGAAAATAATACATACATATTGCAGCAACATAAAATTCAGCCTGAAATATTTTGAATACTATAGAAATACGAAGATATGGCAAGAGAGTGAGATGTGTGATATGGTGGTCATATTGTTGACCAACATATTAGTACTGTATAATGAGAATGAAGTTTGCGTGATCTTTCGAATTAGTAATAGTCATTACACGAAAGTAGAATAATATACTTTTTCTACGACTAAGTGATCACCATTCAATTCTAACGGACGAGATATTTGAAAAAAGGTTGGGTATTTGAGATTCGAACCTACAACAATTTTTTTTCTGAATAGATGTGCAAGCACATATTCAACTAAGCCACAAACACTCTCCTATTATAGTCAGAATATTATCCTTACTTGAACATTCTTTTTGTTCAATTAGGTGGATGAATTTTTGATAGAAATTTATAGATTGTAAGCAAACTGGAAGTTTGTAGAACTTCTGGAATTCAGTTGAATTTGTTTTTGCTTTCTGAATCCATTTTTATAAAAAGTCAGTTCTAAATCACACCGGGTAGGTGAGGTATATTGTCAAATCATGACATTTCATGACGGGTCTGATTCAAAAATTGCACTGCATGCCACATATTCCATTTCAATTTCGTACAACTGATGTCAATTAATTGTTTTGTAGGTAATGAATCTACTTTGTCGCTGATTGCCATAGCCCGTAGTGTAAAGGCTCTTACACACACGTGGCGTGGCTTGTTTTGTGTAATGCATCCAAGTAAACAACAAAAATGTTACATAAAAGGGTCCTCTTTTCAACAGTCATAGAAAAATATCTTTTTCACATTATAGGAAATGATAATGAAGGGTATCATATGAGTGACGAATTATCCAATCCCCTCTCTCCCATATCTGTAACTGGGCTGGTGGTCGAGTGCTTTGAACCGCTGGCTTATAGTCTAGAGCAGGAGTGCTCAGACTTATAGTGTCGATGATCTACCTCAAAATAATAATACCTACCAACTACTTTTAAACAAAACTCTTTTTGAAATATAATGCATTTATTTCATTTCAAAATATCAATAAATTTTTATATTTAGGAAATTAAATCATTGGAATTACTGATTGTCTTCTGATGTTGATGCATGGCACTGCATATCAGCTGCGTACTCATGAAAGTAACATGTTTCAGTTTTTCGAAATCAGAAAAACGTCTTTTAAACTCACCCAGAATGTTTCTTAATTCTGCCACGAAAACATCATGATTCAAGTGAGCACCTGCCCTTGCTTTGGATGCTGAAAAATTTTTCAACTCATATCTATCAAGTCGATCAATTCAGTCAAGTCGGTCAGCTTCAATTTGTTTTTGAACGCATTCAACTTCGACACGTCTAGTAATAGTTGAATCAGATAAATGAACCTCTATGATAGCAGACATGTTATCAGTTTTTTGTCTTTGAAGTCACCAAATAATACATCAGCCGTTTCGATTAATTTTTCTTTCACTATCGGTCCATCTTCGAAAGGTTTCTTGTGTTTTGTCAGTATATAGATAATTTCATAGGACGCGCTTGTTACTGCTACCGATTGCTTGACTGGTTCAGTAATAGTACATTGTTTACCGGGTAGAAAAAGCTTAACATTCCTGGGCGACTGTGAAGATTGTTAAGTCGAGGCGCAAGCCAAGACTTAGCAACACAGAGTCCAGGAATGTGGCTTTTCCTACGAGGTAAACATACTATTTTTCGGCAAATCGTTTAAAATTCGACAGATATTGATTGATTTAAAGAAAAAACGCGATAATTTTATTCCCAAATAAATGGTGCTTTGAAATTCCTAATAAAATTACTTGGGCTACTATGGAAACGTATTGAGGTTGAATTGTCAAACTTGACGCTTATAAATTTAATTGCTGGTGTTCTCGAAAGTAAAATGATAAGTGATGATGAAATTTCCATTCCTGGGACTCCTCCAGAGCTGGTTGAGGCAGTGAATACTGCTTCATTAGAATTATTGCCAAAGAAATCAAGAGAAAAGTACGAAAATGCATACAGACGTTTTATGGATTATCGCATGAGTAAAAATACGAGTTCTTTCTCAGAAAATGTTGTAATGGCATACTTCCTAGACCTTTGTTTAAAGATGAAATCTTCAACATTATGGGCCAATTATTCAATGCTGAAGTCAACCCTTGCAATTAAACACAATGTAGATATATCTACATATTCAAAACTTCGTTCTTTATTGAAACGGCAAGCTTAAGGTTATAGGGCAAAGAAATCTAAGATTTTAACGAAGGAAGAAATTGAAAAATTTATCCAGGAAGCTCCAGATAAAGAATATTTAATGATTAAGGTAATTTACGAGGTTTTAATTTCTATTTAGATTGTACCTTTATTTATTTTTCAGGTGGCTGTAATATTTGGTATTTCTGGGGCCTGTAGAATGGATGAGTTAGTCCGATTGACTGTACACGATATAGAAGACCTAGAATCTAAGCTTTTAATCAGCATACCTACCTGATTCGAAAACCAACAAACCAAAATCATTTGTAATTAATCAGATCTACTTGAATGTTTATCGAAAGTATGTTTCGTTAAGACCAGAAAATATGAACAGTGACCGATTTTTCTTTAAATATCAAAGCGGAAAGGGTTTTAGACAAGTGGTAGGAATTCATCAATTTAGAAAAATGCCCAAAATAGTTGCTACTTATTTGAACTTGGTAAATCCGACAGAATACACTGGTCACTGCTTTCGTCGGTCTTCTGCAACAATATTGGTTGACTCTGGTGCCGACATAACCAGTTTAAAGAGGCATGGCGGATGGAAGTCATCAAACGTTGCTGAAGGATATATCGAAGAATCGCTTAACAATAAGGTTGAGGTGGCAAATAAAATTTTCACAGTACAAAATATTCAACAAAATAACCCTACCACCCCGCATGTTGTCCAAAATGTTTCTCATAGTTCTAACAGTGTTCCTCCAATGTTCAATAATTGTACTAACTGTCAAATTACTGTAAATATAACAAATTGATCTTAAAAATGTATTCAGCAATGACTTGATGTTTTCAAAATATAAATTAACTCCTTATAAGCAATGTGTTTTCAATCATTTATGTAGAACACTAACAACTGCACGGAAATATCATTTCCTTACAGTAAGGAAATGACATTTCCTCACAGTAAGGAAGTCCTGACTTTTTCTTCAAGAAATTTTGACAGGAATGTCAAAATTTCCTAGCGATTTGCGGATAACATGGATTGATCTACTTTCAAACGACATTTCAAATCTTGTACTTCATAACTCACTCTTTTACCTTTGCCACTAAAACTCGACAAACGAGACAAATACACCTATCTTTGACGATATATTGAATAAGATTAGTTTCATTCATTATTAAAATTATACGATTTACTTTTCTTCGCCCTAGTAATTTTATATCGCGAATTCAAGCAGGGAGTGTCATCTATGCAAGGTAGTATTAATTATTATGCACTATGGTGACTACAGCGATTGGGCGGCGTGGTGTGAGTCTATTTTGATTTAATTTCGGAGGTTCCCGTGATCGACTCAAAAAACTCTCTCGATCGACCGGTCGATCACGATCGACCGTTTGAGCACCCCTGGTCTAGACACTATAAGTCAGACTTATAGTGTCGATGATCTACCTCAAAATAATAATACCTACCAACTACTTTTAAACAAAACTCTTTTTGAAATATAATGCATTTATTTCATTTCAAAATATCAATAAATTTTTATATTTAGGAAATTAAATTATTGGAATTACTGATTGTCTTCTGATGTTGATGCATGGCACTGCATATCAGCTGCGTACTCATGAAAGTAACATGTTTCAGTTTTTCGAAATCAGAAAAACGTCTTTCAAACTCACCCAGAATGTTTCTTAATTCTGCCACGAAAACATCATTGTTGACATTCTAAATTTTTGAATATGGTAAGGTGGCAACTTTTGTCTGTCAAAAAAAAGCAAAGGTTTGGTGCTTACCTGGTTTTCCCTTTTTCCCTTCCTCGCCAGTTTCGACCGGTTGCAACCGCCTATTCACAATTGGGATAAACTGGATCGTTTTCCAATGACTACCAGAAATGTTCTTTCCGAATTTGGCACTTGTGGGAGCAATTTTACAGCAAAAAAAAACTATACTAATAATACAGGTGTCTGAGAGCGACAAAATATATATTCGAGGTATCGAGAGAGAATCTTCACGGTCGAGCACCGATACCCGGCCCAATCTGACAGACAACAAAAAAATAAGATATACCGGGCGTTTCGAGAAGACGTGAATATCAGAATTTTGTGAATCGAACTAATATTATAAATATTATGATAAAACTATTGACTAATAGAAAAAATGCGTAAATAAACAATTAAATGATAAGTATTAATACTAACGAAAAATGGGGAAACGTAACAATCATAATTCAAGTCAGCACATGCCCTTGCTTTGAATGCTGAAAAATTTGTCAACTCATGTCTATCAAGTCGATCTATTAAGCTCAATTTATAAACTTTGCTGCCGTAGCTAAAGTTGATGACGTTGCAGTTACTGTACGTAGATGAAATGTGCTAAAAATAAACATATGTTCATAAACATCGCAGCTGACGCAGGTGCCGTCGGATATCTCCTCAATACATTTTGGAACGGCAACGTCAACTGTAGCTACGGCAGCGGAGTTCATAAATTGGGCTTTAACAGCTTCAATTTGATTTTGAACGCATTTGAGCACTCCTGGTCAGTAGTGTATATTGGCCGGTATTGGATCCTCCCAATTACGGGTACTTGCTTTTCAATTGCGCAATAATTGTAATTACTCATTTTGCAGTAATTGGGAGGATCCAGTACCGACCAAGGGATTATCTCAACAGTAATCACCTAGTGAATGATGACTTGTAGAAAGACTGATTACTTGATTTTCATGGAATGTAATTGTTGTTTAAGTGTTTTTCACCATTTCTTCACGCAATTATATATGTGGGAATATCCATGCGTATGTTATTTTTTGGAACGAAATTGGAGATATCATATCATCTGATTTACTTACATACATCTATTCTGCTCGAGTCGGTGTGCCCAACTGGTAAGGTACTGAGGTTTCTCAGATATGCTTCAGAGAGGGGGTGTTGATTATCAGCGCGTTTGCGCATGGTAGAGCGCGAGGGTATCTCTAACCCCCTCTCCTTCTGAATTAATATATAAAGCTCGTGCTACTTTTGCTTGGAATTATATTTCTCCACATTTCGTAGCGTTGACGTCTCACTCCGATATCAGAAGCCAACATAAACAAATTCTTCATAATCGGAAAAGGTAAAATAATTTATCAATTCATTATCCAACTTTATTATACTCAAAATGTCTATTGGCAAATTAGATCTGGATGAAATCAATAGTATGATGAATCAATCTCCACAAGAATTTCAAACAATGCGATTATCGTCATTGACTGTGAACAAAGCATATAGCATTGAAAAGATTACTGCATTATCTACGAGATATGGGAGATCCATTGTAGTTTTATTATCTGATGAGGATGTTAAATTCAAATCATGGCTGCCTAAACGGGTGGCTGATCGATTGACTGATGAAATTATAAGTGAACTGAATTCTCCAAATAGCCATTTCACTTTGAGATATTTAGGAGAGAGCGCGCCTTCTTATGATGGAGCAAAAACTCGATCTTTGATTGAATTCGATTATCTACTTTAATTATTTGTGTGAGTATGAATATTCTTGATTCAATCATTATATCTAACAATATTTTTCCTTCCAGCAGTATCCAGATCTACACCAACATGTGGATGCAATACTCGCAACAAGAATGGCCAGAAGCACAGGACTTGAAAACAGCAATCGAGCGATTGCGATGCGAGTTCAACGATCTGAGTTTTGATGCTTTACATTCCACCAATTATGATATGAATATTTGTTTCGACAATGATGCGGTTCGAAAATGCATACAGCTTCATGAAAAGTATGAAGAGGGTTCCGGTATATGTAATAAATTCATATATGGAAGTTTGAACTTGGTACAATTTTGCGAGCAACTAGTCGATATTGACTTACATGATTTCCTATTCCAGTTGGTACCCTACTTACCAAAGGAAATCTGTGAAGCATATCACTTGAATGATGATGAAGAATCTAATCAATAAACTGTGTTGAACAATATGAATATCGTGAATAAAAAAATTCAACTGATTTCAACTGTTTTATTTCAATATTAAAACATATATGTTTGAACATAGATCTAGGTGAATAACAATAATGAATAATTAGTTTGATTACTCTTTATAAAATAATTCCATATAGTTTTTGTTTGATATTCACTATATAGATCCAATTTGAACAGTGCCATCTAGCGCGCTATAGGTCAGACACGCATCGTGAATAATCAAAGCGTATACTCTTGTATTTCCTGGAAACTTAGTCTTGCGAGTTTCAAATTCAACTTTGATATCTACTGTAGAAGCCTTCATAGCATCAGGTTGGTGGCAGCAGTCGATTATAAATAAAGGATTGTCGCGGAATTCCCCAAATGCCATCATTGGTTCACTCATATCTTTATCATAATAGTTCCGTTGGAATTGTTCATAAGCATAGTATGCTGGTGAATATAGCTTCTTATCGAAATCGAGATTCCACCTTTCATATGGATACACTTCTGAGTTGAGATATAGTCGAATATTATTGATGTCGGCATGTTTGAATTGTGTCGAATCGGTAGATCTGTCGTTGAAATTATTTGTGTGTTGAAATCCAATAATAATATAGCGGGGGCGTTCAAGACTATTTGTTGTCTTTATAGCCCAAATATCTGACGCAGTTTCTCGTAATGAAGGTAGTTCATAAAGATCCCACATTCTATAAGCCATCTTAACTTTAGCGTTTGCATTACTCTTATTGATTCGACTGAGTAATTTGAGCTTTTGTCTATCCTCTGGCATGATGTGCTTAATTTTCCATTCGATCTTATTTATTTTCAAGTCAGCATCAACCTCGCCAATGTATGAGTTTTTGAATGATCGAGCAATGATGAGTATGAGCTCTTGTTTAACATTCAGAATTCCCTTGGTGTAATCCTCAGCAAAACCCATCAAGTATTTGAGGGGTAATTTTCCACTGAAAATATGACTAGTGATATCCAAAATATCCTGTTTCTCTTGGTTGAGACCCCATCCCACAGTTTGCAATGACTTGTTGTGCGTTTGTCCATAAGATACCATAGTTTTCATAGCAGTAGTTATTCCAGGCTTTCGAATTACAACTACTTGCTCACCTCCCATTTCGTAACGAATTTCATCGAAGAGAAATGCTAGTGCATTATTTGATAAATAGCAAACTTTGTTCGGGTCTGTAGGGGTAAATTTACCTTCGATGTATATATAACTTTCTGCTATATCCAATATTAGGTCTTGAAAATTGATAGGAATTCTGATCTCATCTGAATTCTTATAATATGGTGAGCCATACGGTTTGTAGGTATGTTCGTGAAGGCTTATTAATGAATGATCCATAGTTGGTTCATCGAAAACATCCAATTTATCACTTGAGGTTTGTGCCACCATATTTTTCAGGGTTTTTTCGCAATTTCAGTCCAACGATCGACTCAAGAAAATTTTTATCCTCGGCTGATAGCTTATATCTTGACTGTTCGGAACAATAACGTGAAGTGAGCTTGTAATTGCGCGCACTCTTTTTTATATGCGTTCGGGGATCTCTGGGGTCGTTTGAACGAGAATCCCATCTTGATTGTTTAAGATAATTTCTTCAGTTCTAGTTTCACTATGATTTTTTCTCCTCGAAAATCAATCAAAGCTCCGTTATCATCCAAAATACTCAGAGTAATGTTGTCGATGAACTGACGCCCCTCTGGTCTGACCGGCATGTAAATAATATTTCGAGGCTCCTTAGATAATTTGTATCCTGGTTCTACATCTATGTCGAATTCGAATAGGGTATGCGCCTCCCCACCATTGAAATATGCTCCAGATATTATATTGCAATCGATACGTATGATTCTTACTCTCATTATATCCACAGGTAATGCGGATTCATGTCGTATATTTGGGTCCAATCGATGTGCTTCAAATCCTAGAAGTGGAGCAATGGAATTCTCGTGTGATAAATCAATCTCAAATGTGGAATGGATCACACATTTCAGAGTATTATTGTTGGCTTGCAATAAAAATACATCATTCATATCATCAGTTGCTTTATTCATTTGTGTTTTCATAATATTTTGTATCGTTTTATTAATCTCATCTATCTCATATACGCCAGGTGGAATTTTCACAGGAATTGTTGAAGCATTATCCGTCGTTTTATAGCCGATTACATTATTCTTCTCATCCACATTGAGGATAGAATTGTAAGAGTAAAATCCATGTAAGCCTAATCCATAACTATTGTGTACATCGAGTTCGATTGGCGGGTAAAAATTTGCGCTCAAGACGCTCGTTTGTCCAGTTAGTGTGAATGTTCGCGACATGACTGCAACTATCAAACTGATCACAATATTATATCTTCACACCATTTATTGCTGTTTGCAGCATGAAGAAATGCACCGCTTCTTCCCGGTTATGGTAGGTTTGTAATCAATCTCATTATTCGCACCAACGTTGACATCGCCCATGTTACAGTAGCAGCAGAATATTTTTCTAGGTGTGGGACCGTCGTTTATATCATAACTAGCTCCTTCAGTGTTTCCATCATAATGCTTATCACAATATTGATATTTCAAAATGTCCAAATCATTTTGTAGATATTCGGGCAGCTTATCCCACACCATTACAATCTCATGTGGGGCGCATGCGATCATCACTTCCTTTGGCATATCTGCAAGCTCTTCTTTGGACATTTTCAACAAAGTCCCCAATTTAGAGTAAGCTTTCAGTGAATGGCTCATTTTTTTGATGCTGTCACGATCCATAATGTGTGAGATATTATGTCTATCTGCTGGAGAGAAACTTCAAGCACAAATGCCCACACCAGAATGTGTTATATTTTTGTTGACGTTCGTAATTATACAATAGCTTGGTTGTCGTTGGGCCGCTATGAAAGTAGCGAATTAATTCTTCAGGAGGTGGTAAGTCTCCATAGCTATCGAAGTATTTAATCACCCTACCACGTTTTTTATATGCAACCCAGTGAGTACCGGGACCGCTTATTGTATCTAGATTGATGATGGCAGACTCGTTGAGATGTGGCCCAGTACTGGGTAGGTTATCGCGCATGAATACGCCTCGAAAATATGCCAAATTTGTCTGTTGTGCAAAATTCTCAATATCAATATTGCTCAAAGGTCTTCGGGGTAGGGTGTCTATTAGTTTTTTGAATCATTCGGTCTTAAAAAGATGCCCATTCCTTTTCTATAGGGCTTCAAATAAACCCCTTTTCCATTTTTACCAATTGCAATAGCTTCCATATTCCTATTGTGGCGATTTGCTTCAATAAGTTGTTCCCTACTCGATTTAGCAGTCTGAACAGCTTTCGCTATACCTGCAGCTGCTCCTGCGATACTTCCCAAAGCAGATAATCCTGCAAATATCGGTATGAGGGGTAAAATTCCTCCAATTTTGGGGATTGGAATTATGCGAGGTGTTCGAATATTCTTCTTACCTCCAGCAACTCTCAGATATTTTTTTGCAGCTGTTAGAGCGATACTCGACACTTTCTTCATATTTTTGTCGAGCTTCTGATCCCCACCTGCCAGACGCAAAGCTCCTCTGACTTTCTTAACTATTCCCGAACCGAAAGCAATTTTTTTAGTCTTCCCAACTCTATTCTTAGATCTACTAACTCTACGACAGCCCATACCAAATCGTCTCTTTCCTTTCATTATATTAGTCACCAACCAAGCTGCAGCTTTTTCTCCAATGCTTGCTTCTTTTGATTTCACTCTTTCCCACGCAGCAAGCTCTAGTTGCTCATCTGCTTTATGTCTATTCGTTAAGTTACTGCTATTCTGAGAGTAAGCAATGTCGTGCTTTTTACATGCAATATCCAATTGATTGATTCCTGGATCACCTCTTGCTAACCGCTTCTGTAATTTGGTTCCAGGACCGCAATACTGATAACCTCCAGGTAAATGTAACTCAAATGGGAGTTTATTGATGAGAGTATTAACTAAACCTCTACCGCTTTTACTAGTTTTAGATGTGGTTTTACGTCTGCATCGCTCGACTTTCATAATATAAATGAGTTGTTCTCACTTATTCATCTTTATATATCATTCGAAGCTCGAACCATGCACATAGTGAAACAAAAAGAAAACTTCGTTGTGGACAATTGGGATCGCAAAATTGGGTATGGAAATGGGAAAGAAAATACTCCACGCCATGGGCATTTATTACCTTCCTCTATTCGGGGTCTTATTGTCGGTCCTTCAAATTGTGGTAAAACAAATGTGATGATATCATTGCTGACTCACCCATATGGGCTTCGCTTTGCGAATGTATATTTATACTCCAAGTCGTTGAATCAACCAAAGTATGTGTATCTTCAGGATGTATTACAACCAATAAAGGAGCTGGGATTTCATACTTTCAGTAATAATGCAGAGGTTATGGATCCGTCGGAAGCTAAGCCAGATTCCATATTCATTTTTGATGATGTTATCACTGAAAATCAAGATTTGATCAGATCGTATTTCAGTATGGGTCGCCATAAGCATGTAGACTGCTTTTATCTAGCACAGACGTACTCTAGAATCCCAAAGCAGCTCATTCGTGACAACTCTAACTTCATCATCATGTTTAAACAGGATGCAACAAATCTACAACACATTTTTTCCGATCACGTATCGCCTGATGTTACATTTAAAGAATTTCAAGATATGTGTGGAGAATGTTGGAGAGATAATCATGGTTTCCTGACGGTTGACAAAGACAGCGAGATATGCAATGGTCGTTATAGAAAAGGATTCGATAGTTTCATATATCCACGAGACCCTCATGCAGATAATCAATTGACCCTTGGACGTTGTGGTGACTACATAAACTGAATAATCAGAAGCTAATAGGGGTTTCTGAAAAGATTAAAATGGATGAGAATATGGAGAAGGATATTAATTTGAAACGCCAACTGATTGAAGCAACATATGCAGTGAGACAAAAGTTCAATGCGATCAAGAGCGTTCGTAACGAGAATCAAGTTTCTCTTGAGAAGATATATGAACCTATAACGAAACCCCTGAAGGTAATATCCGATGCAACGGTGGCGAACCCAAAGATTGAAACTTCACACGCTTCAATGAATATGAAAGCACCAACTTTGGATACCACACCCATCACCCCATTATCAGCAAGTACGCCGAAGAATGATAGTAGCAGAAATAACGAATTTTTTTCACCTAAATGGGAGAGTAATGCTGCATCCAACCCTTCTGAATTATATCCCATGGATACACCCCCTTCGTCGACGATGTCTTCATCAGATGATACAATCACACGCATAGAAGTGGAGCGGGATGAAATTGCGAATAGACACATACATAAAATGAAAACTGGAAACTTGCGTTATGATACTGTTTATGGGGTATATGAAGATTCCTCTACAAAACAACTGAAGGTTGGTAATGCCGAAGTCAGTTTTCCAAGCGGACACATTGCATTTCACATCGGGAAAAAAATAAAACAATTCCCAGCCAATGCGCAATTATATGATATGATATTTCTCAAGCAACCGCCTAAAGAAATAGGATCTGAGAACCATAAAATATTTGCAACCATAATGGAAATGACTCGAGCGCCATACAAGAATTTCGATTTGAGACAAGGGTTGAATACTGCCAATACTAAAAAATTTCGTGAATTGATCGAACCGTCAGTTGGTGCCCCTTACGAAATGAGAAAGAGAGGCGGAATGGTGAATCAGAAGTTTCCTACACAGAAATACTTCACCACCCTGAAAAAGGAGTATGTTTATTGGAATGAACCTAGAGAACTGATTAATCGATTGAGATTATTATGGAGTTCAAGAATGTCTGGACATACTGGTCATGATAACGAAATAATGTCGATAATAGAAGAATTGCGTGAAGAACGTATTGTGTATTAGATATCTGGAACATATTTCGAATATATCTTATGATGAATATTGTTGAGATCGTCAGTTGCGCTCGATTTCGATGGAGAGTCGGTCAAAGAGTGATTAATTCAAGCAACAATAATGGATAATGTGAAGAGACAAATCGCAAACGAACTCCACACACCTGCTCGCCGTAACTTTAGGAGAAGAAGAACAATTATCAAAGGATTTGCTGACTTATGGCAAATTGATCTTGCCGAAATGCAACCATATGCTGAAGAAAACGATGGATATAGATATATTTTGTTTGTGATCGATTGCTACACTAAATATCTGTGGGCTGAACCGATCAAAAATAAAACGGGTAAGGAAGTCACTGAAGCAATGAGGAGAATATTGGAAGGTGTACAATACTCACCAAAGCATATTCAAAGCGACGCTGGCAAAGAATTTTATAATCGATGGTTCAATGAATTGATGATCAAATATAAAATGAATCACTATTCCACATATAGTACGAAAAAAGCTGCAATAGTTGAGCGAGTCATCAGAACATTGAAGAATTGGATATACAAAGAATTCACAGCTCTAGGTAAATACAAGTGGTTAGAAATATTACCCCAACAAATCCATAGATATAATCATAAAAAACATCGCACAATTGGAATGAGGCCTGTAGATGTTTCTCCAACAACGTTCTTGAAAGCTTATAGTAATCCGAAAACGGCTCCGAAACCAAAATTCCGAGAAGGTGAAATCGTGCGAATAAGCAAGTACAAAGGTGTTTTTGAAAAGGGATTCGCAGCGAATTTCTCAACAGAACTTTTCAAAATTTCTGAAGTGAAGAGAACTGACCCCACAACCTACTTGCTCGAAGATATGGAAAAAAATCCGATCAAAGGATGTTTTTATGAAAAGGAACTACTGAAAACAAGAAATCCAAATATATACTTGGTTGAGAAGATTTTAAAACGAAAAGAAGGAAGACGATTCGTCAAATGGTTGGGATTCTCGAATAAACATAACTCCTGGATCAATGCATCAGATGTTGTTTAATGTATTGCCTCAATGAATAATAAAACATGTTATACTAATATGTTTTATTTATTTTAACAATTTGTTAGCAAGCTTATTCATGAGCGCTACTGGAAGCGCTGGATTGTTCTCCAGCTCCGAATGGATCAACTATACTTCTTGTCGTATATGGGTTCCGCACAACAACTCCAGAATTCTTCCTCAGAGTTTGTTTTTCGAAATTCAGGCACCAACATGTTCTGAAGTGGTGTTGAGCGTTCAAGAAGAAATGTCCCACATTCTCACATAGAAATAAATCAGAAGTGCATGAACTACACATTCCATTGAAACAATCATTTCTATAAGTATTGCACGATATACAACGCTGCTTCAATGGGCAATCATATTTCATACAATTCTTGCATACATTCCTACAAATTCCGAAATTCGAAGTTTTCAATTTCTTCAAGTCAAATTTGGAACATTTCGCCCCACAATCATCTCCCATAGTTGGTCGTAGTATTTCTCGAGGCGGCCGATTCTCATGTATACATATCGGGCATAATCCAGTACATGGATTAATCTCTTTTGTGTTGTATGCACTATTGCAGTTGTAGCACATGATTGTGTCATCAATTCTCACTGGAAAAGTCATCACTTTCGGTTTGGAATCCCACGATTTTGGAAATGGCATCTTTGACTATGTATTCTGTTCGCCAACCATGCGGAATTGATACTAACACTCGGAGCACACTCACCTCCTCTATTTATAACTACTGAAATTTTGGCTCATAACGTCACACTCCTCCTCATCTCCAGAAATATATAAAAGGAGAGGAGGGTTGTATGTGTGTCATCATTCACAACACAAATTTAGAAGAGTGAACATCATAGTCACAATGGAAGGAATCTTCAATAATATGGGAGAAATTGCTCAAATGGACTTAAATAATATAGCTGTAAGTAGTCTGCCAAAATTATTGTTCATCAGATATAATCATATACTTATTTCTTATTTCAGATCATAGAGGATGAAGGGGTGGAAGAAGAAGGAGCAGTGATTGAAATCGAAGAAGATGAAGATGAAGGATTGGGAGATGACGTTCCCATTGTAGAAGACGAACTGCTAGCCATGCGTCGTCTCTTCAATGTGGAAGTCATAAGAAATCGCCCGAATCAGCTCTACTGTATCTCTATGAGCTTCGTGGTGGTTGAAACAACCGCTGGTGATAAGCATTTGTGCTTCAATTGCTTCACCTTATATACTCACAGGTCTCTGGGAGGATCGTACACCCACGTTGATGCGCACTACACGGCGAATTTCGATGGAATTCCAGTGACACAGCGCTGTGCGGTTTGTAGTGATCGCCTGTATTTGACGAAGTTGGTGGAAGTGTGCATTATATGCAATAACGCCCCTCCATTGAGAGCCAGCATCGTCGATGGTGATCTTGTCATCGATTGATTATTATAATTTAATGTTAATATTAGAAAAATAAAATTGTTGATATAGTCCGATATATTATTTATACCTAGCTAGTATACCTCGAGCAGCTGTAGATGTAAGATGTATAGCACTATAGATAAATTTGGTCGCAAAAAGAGGAAATCGATTAGTTTTCCACATGGGCGTCCAGGAATTGGATTCAAACTTGATAGTTTCGGAAATTATGATTTACAGGGTAAGCGACTAGTGAATGTGAGTTATCCTAAAAGTGGTGGGGATATTATAACATTGGATTTCCACAATCTACAAAAGTCTGAAATGCTAGAGGCGCTCAAAGAGATGGAGAAGCACGTCAAAGATTATCCGAAGGTTCTCACGATGTCACCAGAACTAAATGATTCAATTGTGGCGGTGAATCTCACATCTAAAAGAATAGATGAAGCGATATCGAGCTACGATGCCAAGATGATGGAATGCGTTAATAGAATATCGAAATTAGAAGGCATGATGCGATTTATAACTTCCCAAATGAATTAGTAGGTCTCTATCTACACGTGATTTTATTGTACATTGTAAGGAAAAATAATAAACAATGTCGAATTCGTGACTTCATTATTCAATGTAGAAGATAACAAAGCGCACATAAAAATGCTACATATCAGAATGTGCGCATGCGCCATATCCTTATACATAACCAATACATATTTGCTCTGTTGATCCTTCAGATGGGTAATTATTTGTGGATGATTAATCAATCAACTGCGCATCCAAAAAATCATAAATAAAGTACTGCGCACACGCTAACTATCGAAGGAATAAACTTATCACAAGTTTGATGGAAAATATGTTCAAGGTACTCGAAACAGTACACAATTTTCCATACTGCGCATAACTTTTTTCACTGCGCATTCCAAAACACCCTGAAATGGTCGATTTTGAAAACGGTAAGGCCCACGCCTGCGCACAACTTTTCAATCTCATTAACTTGTTAATGGGATTCAAACGTATGATTTGAGCCCTGATGGTAACCCAATGTACTGCGCATAAGTTTTCCTCAAGACAAACTCAGAATGCTCATTTTGGTCGATCTCGAGAACCGTTTGACTTAGGTCTGCGCAGTTGATTCTAGGCACCAAAAATACTTACCAGTATTTTTGGCGCCTATTTTTTTGTATTTTTTTTTTATTTTTTTTTGTGGGGAAGGGGAATCATACACAGAGGGTTGAAATCTTCAATATACAGTTTATTCAAACTCGTCCCCACTACTCACATTCTTCAGCCTTGCCTGACAACTATCTGAAAATTTTTGAAAAATTTTTTTATATTTCTCTACCTCCAACCGGCTCTCTTTCAGCTCCTGGTCCGATTCGCTGAGTGCTGTCTTACATGCCTCCACGTTCTCTTTATTTTTTCTGGACCGCTCTTCCTGTTCGAGAATCTTGGATGCTTTCTCCCGCTTCAGAGCCTCCATTTCCTTGGCTAGCTCATCCATGCGAGCCGAAATGCGGGATCGCCATTCGCGCTGCTGTTGTTCTTCTTTCTCTTCTTCCTTCCTCACCAGCCTCTGTTTCTCGACTAACCTCTTGGCTTCCACTTTGGCTTTTTTCAACCGGAGAATTGCAGCTGCCAACTTCTTATCATAATCATCAAACGCTACGAAGACATTCCTCTCCTGTGTGAGAGGGATATCTTCGTCGATATCTGGCGCGACGTATTTTCTTGGGGCAGGTGTTGGGGCTACTCGGGTTGGCGTTGGGGCTGCTCGGGTTGGCGTTGGCGTTGGAGCTGATCGGGCCGGTATTGGAGCTGATGGGGTCGGTGCTGGAACGGCAGTCGATGTCGAGGCGATGGGCACCATCCACGGCGTTATAGAAACGCCCGTTTTGCGCCGACTATACGGTGTGTAAGCCGGCTCCCTCCCTTTCGGTTTCCTCTTCAATTCGGAGGATTTTTTGAAACCAGTCGACTGCTCAGGCATCGGTGTGACAGTAAATGGCCGCCGGACAGTGACGTCCGAAACAACCGTAACTGACGGCTGTTTATCAGCTCGCTTCCCTCTACTGGACGGCTTCCTTGTTTTCTTCAGCCCTACTCCGAGAGCTGTTCGAGTAACTGACATCGGCGATATCACCGTCGGTGTTGATAGAAACTCCTTGGCCTCAAGAAGTTCCTTCTCCTCCGGACTCGCCTCCACTTCAGTTATAGCTGCTATATCTGGCATCGATATAGCAGGATTCGGGGAAACAGCCGTATCCATAGCTGTCGGTATCGGGACCGTGTCGAATCCGATATCCGATTCGAACTCAATCCCCAACTCACTAATCAAGTCGTAATAGGTTGCCATTTTTGTTTTTTTTGGTGGTAGCACTTTGAATAAAGAAATACTTCAAGACTCAGAGAGCGTGGTAGCTTGAACTAAGAAATAGTCAAGACTGAATCGCTGTTCCTCGCTGAAGTGGTGAGGAAGCTTCACTCTCCCACTCCTCAATCGAACGCTGACCGCGCATACGTCTACTGTTGTCTCTCTCACACTTCAAACATTGCGGCTATATAACACGCTTTCACAACCATCTGTTGGGTGAGAGATGCGAGCATCTTTTTACCTGCTCGCTGGCAAAAGACCCATTCGTTCTGTTATACACAACATTCCGATGTTATTCTCAAAGAATGCCATGCCATTTCTATATCCACATTCCAACAGCAGACGCATAGGGTACAGTTTCACATAAAGTCATATTTCAAGAATTTTGTGACAAACATTCGAGGGAAAATCAAGATACACTATAGTGACGAAATATTTTATTTCATATGTATTTTATGATGCATAATAACAATATACAACTATGTACAGAAGGAATATTCTACATTTCTCCCTCAAGACCTTTTATCAAATCATCGAGATTTCCATTTCCATAATGATTGTTATGTAATTCGTGTTCTACCTTATGCTGAATAATTTCCTTATGACCCCACGGCAGAGTCTTAGTTGTATTAGGTATTACAAATCTCTTATCATCGTGTGAAGATAGGGCAATTTTGTTTCTCAATATGGTATAAATATCATGCAGTTCACTAACAAAAGTATTCATTTTTCTAAAAATGAGGCCACCCCTCTCAACGATTTTTCTATAGTCCTCCGAATGAATTTGTTTCTCGATCACAGATTTTTTTATACCCTTTGCTTTCTTCACTTCATCTTTCAACGATTGTACGTAATACGCTTTCGCCCCAGTCCCGTAAAATTTCATAATAGGATCGCTAGGAAATTCATCTTTCATTCTTCCAAGAACTGACTTTCCTATGGATATTCCAAGACAATTACCCTCCTTGTAATTGGAAGTATCGAAACTATCTGGATTATTTTTCATGAAATCATAAAAATTTTCTGTTTCTACTTTGAGAATGAGAGAATCGGTATCTGTGTATAATAAGGACGCATTTCGCCCGAACTCCTTCTTTATACAACCATAGAAGAAATCGTATATCACAGTTTTGGATAATTCCAAAATGCAGAATCCCAAATACATCGGTTTGTCATAATTGATTTTTACTTTACCCATATGAATTGCTACGAAATTTTCGTTGAATCTCGAAACAGTTTTGAAATTTGGTCGCGCTATATAAGCGCTGGCACCTAAGGTTCTGCGAATATTTTCCCAATGAGTCAAAAGTTTTATATCACACCTCTTATCTACATTCTCCATCGTTTTACCATACACCGAATTTACCATACCCTTATAATGTCTATTCTCAAATTTACTAGTTGCCTTATTTCTCATTTCGGTATTTAGATCTATGTATTTCTTGAGCCACGGAGACTGATTGAACTTCAGTATTCTATGAATTTCCACCAAAATTAAGCCGTTCTCAATTGCTTGCTTCAAATTCACATAATGAACGATGTATTTCTTCTTATTATTCAAATTTGGTATCAGCTTTGGTATTTTGGATTTCGATTCTGGTGGAATGATCGACTCTACCAGATATGGAAGGTCTGAGTGGAGATCATGCAAGCTCTCTGGGTAATGTATATCGACTTCTAGCACATATCCCACTGCATCATTACTTGAGGTACTCATGACGTCGAATTTCCCTATTTCGGTGGGAGACAACCATTCAAAACCATCAGTTGGTAGTGTTTGGCTCATACTATGTCCGTAAAGATTCGTTGCATCCAAATACATAATGAATGAGGATGGTGCTTGTCGGTCGAAGTTTGGTAATAAAATGTTATTTGCAATATGCTTTCGTTCACTACATTGACTAATGCCACCACGAATTCCTTTTTTGAAAAAATTCAACATGTCTATGTCAGTCAACAATTCCAACTTCACTTTAGTATATCGTAACATAGCATCCCAGGAAAGACCAGGAGAAGTGTAATAATGCGCGGGATCCAACTTATATTTATCCAAAGAAATATTGCGGAAATTCTCGAAAACGTCACACAGAAGAAGTACATCCGACTTCAGATAAATATCAGAATAATCGCCCAAGGTGCAGCAGTTGAATGAATTCCACACTAACTTTGCTCTACCATATTCTTCATCAGATATATGACGCTCATTCAAACTATCATAAAATTCCATTTGCGATGGCAAATCTTCGTTATCTAATCTATCCAAATTATTAACAAAACTATATGGAAATACACCTTTTTTCCTCATCAAATTGAATTTTTCATCATCTGGAAAATATTTTCTTGTTACTGGGAACTGATCATCTTTCAAACTCTCACCCAAATTCTGCAATGAATCAGCCATAAATCTGAAGCTATCTATGAACCTCAATTTTAAAAATATATTCTTCAATTGCCCATCTCTATCGATATAATTATCGACATGTAAATGCCTTGTGAATGATACATATTTTTCTTTCGTTTGAGGAATTACTTCGACTTTATCTCCCTTATCGAAAAGTTCTTTGATGAAAAGATGACAATCATACCCACTCAAATTATGGAAAACGATAGGAATAAAATATGGAATCTTGAAATTAAGGTTACAAATCGAATGTGCGGCACCATATCTTTTTTTTCCAGTTAAATGGCAATGATCTCTAACTTTGATATCACCATCCACAAATGGAACTTCACAAATACCGCAAGCAGATGCATTATCGAATTCAAACTGTTCCGCCCTAGTCAATTTATGCATCGGTACAATGCGTTTCAAGTGTTCATTATAAACTTTAGTCAAATCATCTTCAATCTTAGAAACAAATAATTCCGCAGCATTTTTTCCTCTATATGTCACGAACTTTGTTAATGAATCATCAAAAGAGCATTTAATCAAATACGCAAAAGAATAGGGTTCATGTTTATATGTCTTATGAGTAAATGAAGCATCTGGATCCATTTGACACGAATCCATAGGTTTCAGAATCGATTCAAAATCCGCATATACTATGAATGGAACCTGCAATTGCTTCTCAAAATTCTCAAATTTTAAAATATTTTCTGGCTCAGTCTTACCGAATTTATCGAGTTTCAAATTTGTTGTAGGTAAAACGCTGTAAACGTGATTACAATCATGCGATCTATGCCTCAATAAAGATATCTCATTCTCAAAGTACAACAAACAACCATCGCAAAAGTAATACTTGTGTTCATGTGATGAAATCTGACTCGAAACTAATCTGGATAAATCTTTTATCCAACAATAATGATTATTTCCTTTATCGTCGGTCAAGAACAATAAATTTACATGATTACCAAGCCTATTACGTGAATAATGAAGAGGACCGACAATCTCATATTTCAATTTATCCGACTCATAAAATTTCTCGAGACCGTAGACATTGATAGAACAATCATTCATAATCTCAAACATAGGTATATCTCGCAAACTCATTGGAAAACTTATACCTGCCAGGTTGAGCACTGTCGCAAAATGTGGATATGACGACACTCTTTGAACATTGCTAGCTGCGGGATATAAAGCAGACGTGACTGCCCAAGCGAAACAACATAAGTCTTGATTTACCACATTGATGACTGCCTTCTTATTCTCGATGAACTTCGGCAGCTTTATATAGGAACACCCTTTCAATGGGCTATACCTGTTGACGTTAACTTCCAAGAATAATATTTTTTCCAAAGCCCAACCTACAAAACGATCAAATTCATTATTCGAGACCATTATAATAATTTAAAAATAAACTCACCAGAATCTCGCTCTTCAAACTCAGTAGTTTGACTTATCATGACATCTTTGAAGATATTCATCATATGTCCCAAATTACTTGAGCGGGCTATAATCTGATTCGGAGTATTGAATGATTTTATTTCTACAATATCTCGAGTTTGATGGATATAGCGGCCAAATACCTCCATATTGGCTTTGAAAGTTACATGCATGCCCAAAACATTTTCGAGTAACGCAATAACTTTCTGTGATATGTTGCTGAAGAATAATTTATAATCCAGAGTTTCATTGTCGGAATTAACTCTATAGCTGATGATTCTGCACTTGAAGGCGCTATGGATTACTTTCACGCCGCTCGATAACTCGACACATGAGCTCGTTCTATGTTTTAACGTTCTTCTATGAGAGCTCATATCACCTTTGGGCACCATTATGTTACAGCAATGGCATAACTCTTCCAACGATGTTGACGATGGTGGATTTATCTTAAGCTTCTTTGGAGGATGTGTTGAAACACCGGCAGTATTTGGGCACGATGTTCTTTCATGTCGACGCAAATTATCGATGCGAGAAAACTTTTTATCACAACTACTGCACGCGAACATGGCTTCGTAACAGTTCATATATTCACAACTGAAGTTTTAGAAATAATGCATCGAGTAGCTATGCGTCCGAATTTATATTCTCGGAAAGAGGAGGGGGGCTTGGAACTCCCCACTACATCCGTACACAGCATAGCTGGCAATCAATGTGACTGTTCATATTCGCACCAGTCGAGTATGGCGACTCGACGTGGCAAGAAGTGTTGTTCAACTTAGTTATGGTATAATACGGCAATAATTCGATGTAATTCCTATAGTTTGTGTAAATTGCTACAATTACAAACACCAGGATATACTTTCGGAGCATCAAACCACAGTCGTTCCTTAGAGAAATCATTATTCACAAGGTAATTACTGTTGAAATAACCCATTGGTTGGTACTGGATCTTCCCAATTACTGCACAATAAGCGATTACAATTATTGCGCAATTGAAAAGCAAGTACCCGTAATTGGGAGGATCCAATACCGGCCAATATACACTACTCTGGTCTAGAGGGCCCGTGTTCAAATACCTCGGCGGCTATTGGAAATATTCATTTATTTCTATATTATCGTTTAGCGGGAGGAAATAGGTGTTCAACCGAACATTCTTTTGGTTCCTATATTTCAATCTTTCGGACTCTCAACGATAGCCAGCCGAGTAGTGCGGATGACACGGTTGCTTTGCAACTAAGTTGGCGATTAAAAACACCTTTCAAACACTTTTCAAGACGACGAACTAGATTTGTGATTATTATCAGATTTTATTTCAAAATTGGTAGTTTGAAGTGGTTTTCGGGTACGAGGATTATAAGATTTTTGTCAAAATTGAAAAATTCAAGATATTGGCTCCAAAATGGCGGACGAGTCCGATTCCTGGGATCGACTAGGAATTTTTAGTTATTTTATTTTATGATATTGAAATGGCGGCTTCAAAATAGTGGATTTTATGATGCAATTCGAAATTGGAAGTATTGAGACCGATGATTGAATTAAGTATAATGCTGAAAAGTACAAAATGAAATGAAAGTAAAATAAATATCCCCAAAAACAAGCTTCTCTACAAATGCACTAGGAAGAAGAGAAAAAGCTTGTCGCGCGAAATTAGCTATATTGTTATTATAAATCCTTCATTTAATTCAACTACTAATTCAATTATCACACGAAAATTAATTCAATATTTTGACTCGAATAACAGTTAAATTACGGAAACCTATATCAACAGATATTGCATTATATAAAATTGACATTATTGTAAGAAATGCAAATTTGGTTGTTATTCGTATGATAAGGTATATATTGACGTCACGCTTGTACTAAAGTACTAATAACGGTCTCATATAGTGTGGCAAATTTGTTAGAGGAATATCGATACTTACAAAACATAATATCTTTCTCGTCGGCACTACATATTATAGTTTAACGGTTTATATCAGATCTTCTCATTTATAATCTTGCAACATTCGATTATAAGTATTTTTTTTTCAGTTTATAAGTGACGATCAATTCAATAGACCAACGAGAAAAGCTGTTTCAAATTTGTCTAGATTCGTTTCGGTGTATTATTATGTCTTTTCTTATGAGGGTATATTGGGAGGAGTTCGAAACAGGACTTTGCCAGGTGAGTACGGTCCAACTCAGATGATGAATTGCAAATGATCACTATAGACACAACTTAACTTCTATAGTAATGCTAACTTTACTAATGCTAATCTTAAGAAAACCCATATTTATGAAAAAGAACTATTCTCTCATAATTATTGCATGGATTATTTAATTATTCTCTATTTCAAATATGTCTTCACAGTCAGATCGACTATTTCAATGATACTCAGACACCCATTTGTCACCTGCATTTCTGGAACTCAATAATTGATTGCTTAACGAAACAATATTTCAGTTGTCAAACTAGGAACAATTCCCACTTTTGACTCTGATACTTTCACTGAGTTCATGGAATTCGTTAGATTGAGTTGGCTGCAACTAAGTAATTTAACCTTCATCACTCTGATATTTATTCGTTCATGATATATGATTTTTTAATCTCTGGACATTTAACATCAGGCGCGGGCCACACAGAAGAGCTTGGATATCTGTTCAGACAATACTATAGAGATGTACCTGAAAAAGACATCCTGATTAGAAAGAGGATGGTCAGAATGTGGTCCAATTTTGCGAAATTTGGGTAAGTAATCTCTATTTCGTACTTCCGGGCCTAAAGTGACAACTTCACTCCCTTGTGACAGGTACTAAAGTGTCACATTTAATCCCTCCGGGATTAAATATTGACGAAACTCCCGGAACGATTAAATCACAAACAAACGAATTTAAGGGATATTTTATTGAAAAATATAATTAATTAGAATGGTAATTAACGTTAATATTCAAATTAATATTGTGACAGTTCGTCATATTGACCAGTCTCAGAGAGTTGAGGCACAAACCGCTTTTGATTTATCATCGAAGTAGACTAACAGCGCATTTTCAGTAGGTTGTCTCACATTTTTTAAGCGGCACCACTTTTTAAAAGCATCGTAATGCTGCTCGTATAGTTTTCTAGATTTCGGTGGTAACAATTCTTCACCTACTTCGGCTGCTCTTTTATCAATATCAGATACACCTTCTTCACTCATGATACCAATAATTATCAATAACAATGTTTCTTTACAATGACACTAGTAATGACAATGTTTCTAAATTATAACTGTCACAACGCAATGTTACTATGGTAACTTATTTTAAAGACAGTTTATTAAATGAGTTGAAGAGAGAAAAAACTGTTTGAAATTATTGAAATAATTAATAAAATCATACCGGAAGTACGAAAAGTATCGTATATACCTTGCGACTGAAGTACATTTAATCCTTCAGGTAAATTATGGCCCTCCCTGCGGTCGGGCCATAAACTTTACCTTCAGGATTAAATGTACTACTTCAGTCCCGCGGTATATAATGTACTATTATTGTCACCTACTTCTCTTTTTTATGATCATATGTTTTGCTAAAACAGTTGCTTCATGAGATGTTGTTATATTATAGTAGGTCGTGTTTTTTTTCTGGAGGTGGTTGAATTCCTTTGTGGACATCATATGGGTCTAGTTCCCCATATGAAAGTGTGGAAATTCTTTATTTCATGTGGGTTCACTGTGAACCCAGTACACTCCACCTCCTACGTAGGCTCGCTTGACCGAAGTCTCAGATGACACTTAGGCTCACTGGCCCCTCGTATCTTGCCTAGCTGTCGTCATTGTAACCAGTGCCTTGTACGAGTATATTTCTGGTTCGCCTATTAGTTGCCCAAAAATCGTATGCCTTCTGCGATCCAATGCCTCGCATTTGCATAATATATGTGATACTGTTTCTACTTTCCTTCCGCATGGTCTACAACTTGGGTCGCCATTGTACAGTCCTATCTTGGTAAAGTGCTCCTTGACTGGTGCGTGGCCGCTAATGAGTCCTATCACAGTTTCATTCTGCTGTTCATGTTCAGCAGATCTGCAGTTCGTATATGGGATGGTTTCTTGATGTATTGTTTTTTTTGTAAGTGATTCTTTTCCGAATCCAGTCTCTTACAGATGCTCGTTCAGTACGCTTGGGTACCCCTAGAATCTGTCCTGGATCTGTCTCATTTTCTGATCCTCTTCTTGAAAGTTCGTCAGCTTTCTCATTGCCAGCAATCCCCTGATGTCCTGGCACCCAGGTGAGTTTGACACTGTTCCGGTCTGCCAGCGTTATTTCTTACAATCCAATACCAGTCGCGATGTCACTTTCTTACTTCTCATTGCCTTAAGTGCCGCTTGACGGTGGATTTATGCAGAGGTTTTGAGTCGTTAGTTTAAAGTCGGTAGTTTTAAGTCGTCAGTTTTAAGTCGTGAGTTTTAAGTCTCAAGTTTCAAGTAATAAGTCATAAGAAGTTCATCCATTGGTTTTCAATGTAACCGCATTTATACAGTAGTGATAAGTTTTAAGTCCTGAGAAATGTTGGTCAACATTTATCTCTTACGACTTACGACTCAAAACTCGATCGATTTGCGCATGCATCTGATTTTGCAAAAGAGTTTTGTAACAAACAGCATAAGTTGAATTCATGTAAAATAAATAAAAATAAATAGGAATAGGATATACGTTGGAGATTTGAATGAAATGAGAAAAATAAGCACGCAAAATAGCATGATTGACACTATTGACTATTGCTTAAATGGTTCATTTTTCCTTATGACTTAAAACTTAAGACTAAAAACCTGAAACTTGAAACTAACGACTAAAAACCTCTGCATAAATCCACAGTGACTGTCTGACATTATTCGGATCTATATACTCATGTTCTATTGCTCCCCTGTTATTCTCCTCTACGCATCGGAGAATTGCGTATACCTCTTCTTGAAAAACGAAGGTATGTAGTCTTTGATTCGTCTGTTCACCAGATCTTTCCCTGCAATATGGTGCTGAGCTCCGTGTTACTCCATTCAGTTCTATCTGAATGGGGTATCAAATGTATATCGTTTATCATCAGCGTTTATAGCTTATTCACCAGATGAGAGACCAGGAAGCTTAAGCTCAATTTATAAACTCCACTTCCGTAGCTACAGTTGACGCTGCCGTTCCAAAATGTATTTAGAAGATATCCGTTGGCACGTTAGCTGCGGAGTTTATGAACAGATGTTTATTTTTAGCCTATTCCATCTACGAACAGTAACTGCAGCGTCAACTGTAGCTACGGCAGCGGAGTTTATAAATCGAGCTTCAGTTGAAGCGGTACATCATATGACTAAACTATCTCAAGAATACCTTAGATATCCCTTAGAATTCAGATACAGGGTGATTAACTGTGGATGGCGTATTGGACATTTCTAGAGAACATTATATTATTTTGGAAATTTGGTAACTTGAGTAACTTTCTGCTCTATCGATCTGAAATATTTTCAGAGCTGCGAGGCTATCGTTTACATTGAAAAGTAGCAGCAACTTCAAAATTTCCAATGGGACCCCCTATTTTTTATAACGTTTTTAAATTTTCCACGAAGAGCTGACTTCCTCGATCGATAAGGTGTGAAAAAACAGATTTTTCAACTCTAGTAACTTTTTTGTCGAAACTATTTACTATTGGTCAAATCGGCTCACACGTCTTTAACTCAACTTATTATCATCAACTATCGACTAATATTTAACTGAAACGAATGCAGGGTGGTTCAAAATTCATAATTCTTATAGTCAACCTGTATTTGTTCCAATTAAATGTCAGTAGATATTAGAGGAAAAGATACGATAGGGGCATGTGAGCCATTTTGATCAATAATAAAAATATTCGAGACAAGAAATTCGTGAAGTTGAAAAATCTGATTTTTCACACCCCCTATCTCCATTAGCATTCCTGCTAGACCCCAAGTATTATGATTCTACGAATTAAGCTCTTCAGATTCCAAAATAATAACAGATCTCAATAACATAGCTGAATTCATGATGATGAAATAACCCATTCAATGAGATATCACAAATAATTCCTTTGAGAATTCTGAAAGGTATGTGGAGGTGAGGGGGTAAGTAACGCACACATCTCAATAAAACGTCGAGAGATGTCTTCCTTTCGATGAATATCTATGAGTTTTGAGAATATCTTATTTACGGAGATACTCAAGGAAGTTCCTTTTTCAGTAATCACGTTGGACCTCGCTGATGTCAGCGTTACTAAATTCATACGAGGAAAGCACATTTCAATGTTGGGATCATAAGAAAAATCGTGTGCACACTACTATAGCGTATAAGTGTTTTCGACTAAGCTAACTTCGAATGAAGAACATGTTTTTCCAATCGATGATTTCCGAGATGATTCTTTTAATTTTTCCCTTCTTATTTTCAGTAATCCTACACCGTCTGTAGATCCTCTTCTTCAGAACGTGACATGGCAGCCTGTGATATCGAATCACTTGAACTACTTGAACATTAATACGAATATAGAAGTGTTGGAAGAACCATTCAAAGACCGTATGGACTTTTACGACAATATCTATCTGATCTACGGAACGCCTCCTTACGACACATATTGAATCACATCTTTTCCAAACTCTGTGATATTGTGATACTGATGCTTATCTTATTGAATACCTATTTGAGAATTATATTCTGACCAAAATACACTGAGCATTACCTTTTTGTCAATTGTTAACTGTTCGTTTTTCTTCGAGAATTTTATTATGCAACCCAACAGGGTGAAAAATATACATACATAAACAACTCAAAAATTAACGTGACAATAAATATAAATATATAGATTCAATAGAAATGAGGCCCCCTATGGAGGTAAATCAATCCTCGTGAAGAATTCTTTATTAGCAATAGTTTTCTTATAAAGAAAAAGTTTGAATTTCTGGCAGATTTTTCTGAATGAAAGCCCCTCGGGAAATCCTGTTATCAAATCTGCAGATTGAAGCCTAAGAACTGCTAGCGGAAATTACGAAAATAGAGATCCAATACATGCACAAAACAAAATAAATCTCCTCGTCTCCTACATAAAATTAATGAATTTGAACTTTCCAAAAGATCATTTCCAACCGAACACTTCCTTTTTTTCTGGAAACATCGATTTCAAAACCAATCCACAAGGAGATGATTTATCCGATTTCTCTTATACCAACCCTTGCTGAGATCTTTGAAATACATATAGTGTCTAGAAAATATTATATTGTTTAACTCATTTCCCACGAGTATGACGTTTGCTGCATGAGCCGCAGACAAATCATATAAGTGTCAAATAAGCATTTCGTGTGGATTAAAATCGATACATTCGAGGAGATGATTTTGAATCTATCATCAACGGAATTCAAAGAACTTAGTTCTGGTGGGTTTCATATAAACACTTTAGCTATTTATGCAAATCCATTGAAGAACATTGTCACTTCAATATGTTCTCTTCACCATATCCAGCATACAGCAAGCCGTGTGAAATGTGTTCATACCCACAATATTCTACAGTTCTGCACCTAATAGGTATATAGTTATATTTAGGTATATATTCCTGTCAAGGTAGCAAGTATTTCTAAATTTGAGGCCACCAACGATTGTTCTATTAGTGCTTACGGTGTAAAAAGCGTGTTTGGGAAGCAGTAGGTGGTCGTTTTCATCATGCTAAAAAGAGATTGAGTAAATTTATCAATTTAGGTACTATTGATAACAGATGATTCTCGTGATAATCATTATTAGTCCAAGAGCCCAGGGCCGCCAGATATGAGTTATTTTCTGACACAGATGAAATGTGGGACCTCGAGAAGTGTTCATATGTATCAAGGTGGATATAGGATGGTGAAAAAGCTTCCTATTAACAAGCACTAGAATGAACTGTAGACCTTTGCCTACTTGATTTCATACCGTAGTAATATTTCCTGAAATTAACAGAGATGGCGACATACCTTGTGTCGGTAAAACAGAAACTGTGCTTCTGTAATCTTTTTATCAGTTTCATCTGTTCTAGATGAAAAATGACTGAGATAGGTGAAAATATCAATATTCATTCCAGATTTATAGAAAATATATTGTTTATTGTCGTTTCAAGTCACGTCTGTCAGATGCGAACCACAGAAATACGTAAACAACAGAAATCTTCTTCGATAATCGATCTTACCGCCATCTTCATTCCAGTAGCTGAAATATTACTACCTTCCCAAACGGTCTAAAAATTTTTCGCAGAAACAATTGAAGAGCTGTTTCACCATCCTATATCCACCTTGATATGTATATATTGAATTCAGACATACCTGCTAAGTTGGTCAGTGTACCGATTTTGGATACCAGGTGACAAAGATGACAAAAAATAGGATCAACCTATTTTCTGATTGCTGATTTTCATACATATTCCATAAAATACCATTACAAAATGATAATGAACTCTGCCAGACAATTCCCGTGGGCAATTTCTTCCGCCAGACGCTTCAAAGTACCAAAAAACATTCTGCCGTGAGTATGAGCGCGACGGTGCTATACGTTTATATAGTGCTTTGGAGCGAGTGAGATATCTACAGTATTATACCGTGTCATTTGAATTGCGTTTGATGTAAATGCAAGTCTTCTATAATATAAGTATGTAGCTGGTATCATTCATAACTACCAAACCAAAACAATCATACTTATCTCCTCATAAAAGTGGCAACCTTAGGTAGACGTTCACATTGTCCATTGTTGAATTTTTCCACAAACTCCTACTTTCTGAACATTCTCTTGGCAATCGAAGTAAACACTTTATTGCATGTGTCAGGTCGAAGCATCAAACATTGTGGTAACATATTATGACGTCACGACCAAACCTATGACGTGAAATCAAAAAATATAATTTTTTATTGAATATACGTTTCATCGCAATGTTCTCATATGATATTCATAATTATTTTCTCATTGACATCGTTAGACAAGTTATCTGAAGGTTATACGTAATCTTATCTTTCCTAACATACCTAGTGCTGACGTTGGTTGGGATGAATTGTACCTATTCATTTAAAATATTATTCTCGAGTACCAACTTTTATCAATCAATCCGCTCAATATTCATTTGGAAAACAAAGAATCCACGTAGAATGACTTGCAGTTCTTGAAATTACTTCACAAAATTGATGAGCATTCCTAATTAACTTGATTATACAGTGTGGAAAACCAAATCTTCCATTGCGCAAAAATCGAAATGTCTTTCTTTCATCCTGCTGAAATCATAATAGAAGCAGATATTCTCGTTTTGAACGACTCCAATGAGAAGGATGCCAAATAAGGTGATTCTACATAGTTTTCCACGAACATTATAGGTATTCCTCTGGCGCAGTCTATCAATCACTGAAAGAAAACAACGGGAAAAAGTTTAGTAAAATAATAGAAAAATTAAAGAAATGAGAGTATTCCATGAGATTTTATAACCATCGTAGATTATTCATCATTGCAGTGAAAGTGAGGTGAATAGGAAAAAGTCGGACATCAAACAGTCAAACTTCACCAAATGATATATTAAACGTTGTCAACGGACATACATTATGGACGAAAATACTAGGGCATGTTTTTCAAAGGATTAATACCTCATCTTCAGGAGAAAAAAGGCCATTAGAATTATACAAAGTTAGTGTTACCTAGATCTACCAGTGGTGAAAAAAAAACGAAGTTATATAAAAAGAATAATATTAAACCACATCTCATCCAGTTCATAATACAAACACAGTATGGTTGCCACGAAGAACATTGAACTATATATACTCGCAGTCTATGCAATGATTCACAATGTGAATACAGAATGCTTAGTTTTTTTCATTTGTATCATCACTATGCTACCTTGGTATCCATTTTTCATATAGTTCTATATCTAATCAAACATGATGTGGCAGTTTAGGCAAAGAAGAAATAGGAAACGAATACGATATAGGATTTATCATAAAGTGTGCAGAGAAAGTTCAAGATATTCGTCTTATCTACAAAATGGAGAAGATAAAATAGTATATTGTAGAAACTTATATATGGATCTATTAATATCAGATCACTTCAATTAGAACAGTGATAATAGACAGTTCATTTCCGGGCGACTAGATTGAATTCTATCAAGATGAGTTATAATCTGAAAAATATACCAGAGTTGCTGAAGGACCATTTAGGACCTGACAAAATCATCAAAAAAACGGAAGTCAACAAAATGCCTGAAGCAGGCGCCGGTAGTATAATGCTCAAACTTGATGTGACGGTGGAAAACAAGGACAAATCAGAAGAAACATTGCATGCTGTTGTAAAGATCATTCCGGTTTCAGAATTCTCCAAAATATTCGATTTTCAAATCACTTACACGAATGAAATGGGATTTTACGACGTAATTATACCTACTGTACACAAGTTCCAGAAGGAAATGGGAACTGGAGGCTTCATCGACATGTTTCCCAGGTGCATTGCTGCTAGAAAAAATTTGACAGGCGGTACAGATATAGGAGAAGACACTGCTCTGGTACTAGATAATCTGATAGCAATAGGTAAGTGTATCATCATAAGTATAATGCTTAGTTAGTTCCCCCTGAAGAAAATTCAAGCTTGAGTTTTGGTTGCATTGAACTCTACTAGATTATCCGATCTGCACTATTTCAAAATTTATCTGAATCTCCATTATTATTATCGACTTATTTCCATTTTGCACATTTGCTTTTGGAAAGTCTTGTTCTATTTACAATGTGAATAGACACAAATTCAAATTTCGACGACATCTGAATATCAGAATATAGGGCGGCTCGACAGTGTGTTTCTATCAAGGGCGCATAAAAATAACTAAAAGTGAGTTATTTCTAATGAAACACGATAATTTTTATTAATCAATTGGAAGGTGATAAGTTGATTTATCAAATCATGTACAGTTGTGTGCAAAAAGAAGTCGTGCAAGGTTTTTATGGTGTGAACATTCCTATGATGTTCCAGATTTCATTAAAAAGTAGTACACATTTGGAACTTTTGTGACAAAAAAGTTCGAATTTTGACACAACTTGTCAAAGTCGATAAGAAGTTTAATTAAGATTGACAAACCTTAGGCCCAGTTTATTGCTAAGCGATTTTGGCTTTGGCGATACTAGCGGTGAAAAATGCGCTGTTGTTATTGGTCAGTTTGAATAGGAAGAACAATCGCAGCCAATCGCTATTGTTTATTTTCAAGGTCACAGCATCGCCAACGCGAAATCGCCTAGGAATAAACTGGGCTTTAGCCTATAACTGCTGTACGACTTCTTTATGCACACAACTGTACACTTCCCCTATACCCATCTCGTATCATTTTTAAGTTATGAGGATCATGATTGTATTAATTTCGAAAACTATTCTGTCCATGAACATACAGACACTCAGATTTGGAACATCATGGATCAATTATTATAGTCTTCGTATTTCATTTGGATTAAATTCAACAAATGCTCTCCTCATTTGAAGTTATGACTCTTCCATCGATTCTACAGGTGTTCTTCAATCAGTACAAAAGTCAATGCGGTTTGATCAGGTAAATTTAGTGCCGGTTGCAGAAAAGCCTGTCAAGTCTTCTGTTAACTTAACGTGGGATTTACTCTGCTAATGCGCCAGCTAAGGCATGCGTTGTGGTGGTTTATAAACAAATTGAATAATTAATTTAAGAGTTGATGCCACGTAAAGTTAACAGAAGGCTTGACGGGCTTTTATGCAACCGGCACTTAGCCTAACCTAACTGATACCAACAAATCCAGATGTTCCTATATGTTTTTGTTGCAACACCAGGAGTGCCACAAGGTCCAAATTTGGTACCACTGTTGTTTCTTTTATTCGTGAATGATATATGCACTGTAATTGAATCAGAAACCCTTTTGTTCGCTGACGATATAAAAATATACCACCGAACTGTACTGTTGTACAATTACATGCTTAATGATATTGTCAAGAGTCATACAACATAAGTACTTGGGTGTCATTTACGACCATAAATTAACTTTCACTGATCACTGCGAAGCAACAATTTCTAAAGCTTTGTCTATTATATAATACATTGGTTAGAAGTAAACTGGAATACTGTAGTTAGGTTTGAAACCCATATCACCAACAAACAATCTTGGCAATTGAGATGGTACAGTATATTAAATACTCCTGCAATTGGGCTTCGGCCTGCTGGATGTATATTCAATAAAGTAAATAAATAAATAAATGTTGATGTGATCCTCATGAATTTCTTGTTATTCATCGGTGGTAGAGTAGAGTATAATTAGTTGAGTTCTCTAGATGTTCAACTGATATTTTTATCGTTTTAATCATGTACCCATATAAAATAGATTAAGGACATCGTCATTCTTATAAGTCCTCATCTTTTATGAATCGAAAAGCTACCCGTTGATTGACAGTGAATCGAGAAATACTAGCAAATAAGTCAATATTGGTATGAGATGGGTATAAAGATCAATAGAATACTTGGTGTTCTATTTGAGAAAAACTGATGAGTCCCAGATATAAGCAAACTTTGGAGTCACCCTTATTTGACCGTCTATCAATGTGTCGCTAATAGTCCTAACCTATGACTCGAATTTTGAATCTAGGTTGGTTAACATTGATATTTTCGAAAAGCCGAAATAAAAAAAATTCAATATCTCAAAAACGGTTTGAGAACGGTATGGGTAACGATATATACAGGTAATGAGGGTTCTTTGGAAAAAATTCAGAATATACAAGGTGTCCCATTAAAATGAGGAAGTTGTATTTTTCAGTTAGGTACATATTTTAGAGAGAGAAAACGCTCACTGTTTGGCTATTGTTCGTTAAATATGATTTCGATAATGCGAAATCTATAACGTGTCCTGAATCCTGAATTTTGTGAGAGTGGAAAGTTTACTGATATATCTTAGGTAAAAATTCCTTGTTCAAGTAGTTATGTTTTATAGGGTGATATTTAGATTTTTGTAAACTTCCGGAAAATATACGAAATATATACATTTTTGATTGATTCACGGGCTCATGAAAGTACAACAATAAATAATAAATCAGTTAATCTAACTCAACTTAGGTGTTAATGCCGTCAATGTGGCACAGTCATTTCATCTACATGATGAGTTTATGACATAATTATTCATACATATCATTCGCGTTTCTCAAGTGGCTTGGCAATGTTGTAAAGTTACTGATTTTAGGATTGGATGAGTGTAAAGCCCAATATTATGATGTCCTTTATTCATTTATATTCAACATATATCATCATCATGGGGATAGATGTTTCAATTTGAAGATATACGAAAAAGAGTTGGAATAAGAATAATCTAGAAGACAAGCCCGACTATCCAGTTATCTTTCCACTTATTTTTCACAGAACGATGTTTTCCAATATTCAAAGTTCATAATTTTCATCGATGATTCAGTTGTTGATAGTTCTGGAATATCAAAATAAATAAAATGTTATCATTTATAAATTTGAGATTCTTCAATACTATCTATTTCATAAATGTCAGGGCAGTGATTTGGGATCGTTTTGAAATATTGCCTGATTCATATTATGCAGAAGCCTGTATTTTACATGTTATCTGTTTCATATTGACGGTTATATTGATTTCACAATAAGTAGCTTGATGTACCCCAATTGAGCATTAACATGTAATTCGGATTATGAGCAGCAACTTTTTTTGTTGAACTTTATTCAATTTCAGAGATTATAAATATTATATTTTCAATTTCAATCATTATTGATGCGATTCTGATCTTGACCAGTAGGTACTGTGATTTATCTTTCTAATCATATCTACCCCCATTAGTTTCTCTACATGAACGTCCTCAAAATCATTTGATCGATCATTCAATCTTTTTTTAGGATATAAAACAATTGACCGCAAGGTGGGCTTCGATTTAGAGACAGCGAAAATTATACTCAAAGATATGGCCCAGTTCCACGCAGTACCCTTAGCGATGAAGATCAAAAACCCCGATGTATTCGAGAACAAAATAAAAGTATTCTGTAAGGATTACGACCCCATAAATTTGGGGATGAACGACCTCGTCAGTGGTCTAGTGAAAAAAATCAATGAAGTAGCCAATTGGGCTCCAAAAATTCGCTACTGGGGGGAAATAAACAGAAGCCGCCCAAGAGAACCCTTCGCGACATTGATTCACACAGACATGCAGCCTGGTAATGCCATGCAAATATTCAAAGACGGCCAAGCAGTATCGAACAAATTCATCGACTTTCAGTTGATAACCTACGGTTCTCCAGCAGCTGACGTGTTCTTCTTCATTTGGACCAGCGTTCAACTGAAAGTAATACAGCAACACCTGGACTTCCTCCTGAAATATTATCATGAACATTTCATTGATATTCTGAGAGAACATCAGGTCGATGTAACACTGTTCAGCTACGAACATTTCTTGAAAGAACTGGAACTAGAAGCAGAATATGAAATCGGACATGCTGCGATATTTTATACTTGGTTTGCTTCCAAAAAACCAGAAGAAAATTTCGATCGTTCTCAGTACGCTCAGTATATTCTGGACAATCCTTCACCGGAACTCATGGAGAAAATATCTTTCATGATCAAGGAATGTGTTCGAAGAGGATGGCTTGAATGAAAAGAAAATATTCACTCATGCCTAATTTGATGAATACATTTTGCGTATGTTTAAATGATTTGAATAATTCAATTTCCATGAAGTTCTTGGAAACTTCTATCAGAATGCAATATGTTGGCATTTTTTTCCTTCTTTGCATTCAATAATATCGAATATCCGAATATAATTTTTGCAGCAAAAATAAAATGAATATATTATTTCAATATGGAAATCAATGGTCGATATTCAGTTTAAACCAGGACTTTTCTTCCATTGAGTATATTATGTAGAAAATTTTATACTCAACATGTTGGACCAATCAAAAGCCTATATTTTGTATCGTTACCATAACAACTAGAACGATTTCCGGAAATTTTTCTATCTTCCTTAGGGAAAGGAGCATGGTATGACACTGGAAATTTTTTGACGTTTATATGTCAAATGACATTCACATTCAACTACAGATATTTGAGTCCCACTTCGAATTTCTTTATGGACTATTGCAATGTTAGAAAGTATGAATCAGCAAAAAATGAATAACCCTCGAACATCGATAAATGCTCAAAAATTTTATAACAACTTCCTCAAGCTTGTTGCTTATAGGCAATAGACCTCCGCCTACGGTGTCGGTCTGTTTCCAAGCAACAATGTTTCGAAATCTGTTATAAAATTTTCTCGTGCAATTATCATTGTCCTTGGGTTATTACTAGTGATAACAATTTTGCATTTGAAACAAATGACTAGTAGTTTTCTATTCAATTTCTGCAAATCTTATTTGAGTCATTCCTCTATTGTGGAAGTATGAGTAGATGAATTAACACAAGTTATTCCTTCTTGCGATTGAACATCACCCACAATCCATTTTTCTAAGAATTAACTGAAATTGCGATTACTTTTCTAGAATTAAAATTATACAATGTAAGTTCACTATAGCAATTTTTCTTACCGAATTCGGGTTCTGACGTTTGTCAGTCATGATTGTCATGAATCATACTCATATTCATTCTTTGTTGGAAATGATTCAAACTTGAAATTATAATAAAGTACTTTGTTTATTATGTTGTATTACTCACGAATTCCCATGAACAATTACTATTTTTAACCATTCGTAAAACGTGTCTGATTAAATATCTACCGACTTGTAAACATTTTTATTTCTGACAGTGACATTATAAGCTTATATCGTCATAGTTACGATATCTATAATAAGGGTCATAACTCCTTTGGGATATTAAGGTTCAAAAACTCCCTCTTACCTTTTACAGGTGAAAATGATACAAGAAATGCTTATAAACTTTTATATGTAATGAAAACTAAGACATATTTTCCTTATTCACGTCATTACAAATAATAAATGTACAATTTTCAAATGTTCCCTGAAAATTACTTCCGCCGCTGGAAACAATTTCTTCTTTTTTATGGGTGGTGCTGTTGCTGTTCACTACAGTCGAGGTGCCTGCCTCTTCTGATGGCAAAGTAGACAGCATACGCGCCGTTTTATTTCTCAATTCAATACTGTCCTCCAGATACTCCTCTGCCACCGTGGAACCTCTCCAACCTCCGTGTCTTTTTAAGTTTGTCATAGTTGCTCCTGCATTGGCTAGGGCAGTAGCAGCAGTGCGACGAAGGCAATGTCCCGTATAGGTTAGTGGGTTTGGCAATCCTAAATACATTGCGATTTTGCTGGGAATTTTGCCAAACATATTCTTTCCAATTGGCTGAGTTGTACACTCATTTTGTCGGAAGCTCAAAAAAAAATCGTTTTGTACCTTCAGGACGCAAGGACATATAAAGTCTCAATAAAGGCAAAGCAGAGAACTCTTTTTCATCCACAACTGTAAATTTCTTCGATACACCAGTTTTACTTTCCGGTACGTTCACTACCATAACAGTATCCCGGTCCTCTATATCTGCTATACTCATATTTAGAAGTTCCTGAGTTCTGCATCCTCCAAAATAACCCATAATTAGAACAACCTATAAAAATAAAACGAAATAAACGAACGAAAAAGAAAATTATGAGAAAAAAATTACCTTATGCAATAAATGAATTTCATTAGGGGCGTCCTATAGAAATTTGATGACATCTTTAGGAGATAAGACAGCAGACTTTTTCGGCTTATACCCCTTACTTTTCCGTTTCAAAAAAGCCTCTAGTTCGTTGAACTTGGTGATATCTCTTTTCTCATATATGGTCACCATCGATTTGAGCATTGACCATTTAGTCCATAACGAATTTGGGCTAAACGTTTCTGACTGCAACGAATGAATACAATTATTACCAAATCTACCAGAAAATACTGAAAATACTTTACCAGTTCTTGAAAATATGCCAGAAAGACAGTTTCGTTGGCATCTTTTGACATAACATTTCTCTTGTATTCTTTTTGATATAGGGCTTCACTTTTCGATGGAAGTAATGATTGTCCTGCTTTTTCCGCTTTTTTTATAATATCCTCCATTATATCAGAAAAAGATCGTCGATTTGTGGTAAAAAGTAAACACGTTTTTAACGGAAAAACATTGATTGATAAAGAAAGTTTGCTTATAAACATGTAACATAGCGACAACCTAGCAACAACCAACAATGCTACAATCAACGCTACCTAATTCAAATATACCAGAAAGGTTATGAATTTAAACATTTATTGCGTTCTAAATATGGACATATTGTTATGAAAATCGGTCAAAAATAAAATTATCTATGTACCACGAGAATTATAGAGCCTTAATAACCTCTGACAATTGCTGTCCCTCGGGCCAGAGGCCCTCGGGACGCAAACTTTGCCATCAGTAATTAAGGCCCTCATAATTCCCTTAATACATAAATAACTATTATGCCTAGCTTGGAAAGGATCTTGGTTGGTATGGTTTCAATAAATGCAGTTGATTATTGCCATAGTAGCTGTTTGACATGAAATTAGTGATATTTTCTTCTACAAAGAAATATATAAGGAAGAAATGTGTCTTATTGATTAATTCTTCACGATTGCCGAAAAAATAATGTTCGCAACACGTCCGAAAACAGTTTTTTCCGGACTTGTTACGTAAATTACTAATTCAGTACTGGTGACTTGAAAAGCTGATATCGATTTCGAAGATAAATCAAACAATTCCAGGAAAAATATTTGTCTCCGAGATTTCGTTATAGTTGGCTCTGAGTTTTTGATCACGAAAGCCATTAACTACAATGTAATCTTGATAAGGTCAGCAGAACAGCCTGAGAAACGATTGCGAGCTCTGAAAATGCAACATACAGAAATATTAGGACGAAGGCCTGCCTTTGAATACATAATGTTCGATGAAATCAATGTCATTGGCTAAATGGTAGAATAATAATAATAATAATAATAATAATAATAATAATAATAATAATAATAATAATAATAATAATAATAATAATAATAATAATAATAATAATAATAATAATAATAATAATAATAATAATAATAATAATAATAATAATAATAATAATAATAATAATAATAATAATAATAATAATAATAATAATAATAATAATAATAATAATAATAATAATAATAATAATAATAATAATAATAATAATAATAATAATAATAATAATAATAATAATAATAATAATAATAATAATAATAATAATAATAATAATAATAATAATAATAATAATAATAATAATAATAATAATAATAATAATAATAATAATAATAATAATAATAATAATAATAATAATAATAATAATAATAATAATAATAATAATAATAATAATAATAATAATAATAATAATAATAATAATAATAATAATAATAATAATAATAATAATAATAATAATAATAATAATAATAATAATAATAATAATAATAATAATAATAATAATAATAATAATAATAATAATAATAATAATAATAATAATAATAATAATAATAATAATAATAATAATAATAATAATAATAATAATAATAATAATAATAATAATAATAATAATAATAATAATAATAATAATAATAATAATAATAATAATAATAATAATAATAATAATAATAATAATAATAATAATAATAATAATAATAATAATAATAATAATAATAATAATAATAATAATAATAATAATAATAATAATAATAATAATAATAATAATAATAATAATAATAATAATAATAATAATAATAATAATAATAATAATAATAATAATAATAATAATAATAATAATGTGTGATGGACTATGTGGAGGCCAACAGGCCATTCACGTCAAAAGTGCGACGAATAGCCACCACATTACGGCGCACTCATCACACACTAAACCTGGCAGTGCTAACTGTCATCAAACAGCACTGCCTGGAGAGGATACGGATGTTAGTGGCTGCCAAGCAGTCACTGAAGAGGCGAGCGAGAGGGTTGGCGGAAAATAAACTTTTTCGCGAAAAGCCCTCTCGCTTATTCCAACCGCCTCCTAGTGTAGTTGAGAATCCGCCGACTGTTGATCAGGTGGAAACCTTCTGGAAGGGTATCTATGAGGTGAGGCATCCATTCAACAGAGATACTCCAGCCCTGACGCAGTTCGGAGCCTTTTGTGAAAGGTTCCGAGAGCCTGAGCCCGAATTGCTGCGTCAATCGATTACCACCGAGGAGGTTCGGAGAGCCCTAACGGGTTCTAAGAACTTTGCTGCTCCAGGTCCTGATGGGATCAATAACTTTTGGTGGAAAAAGTTATCCACTACCCACCACCATTTAGCCAGAATATTCAATCTCTGGCTAAATGGAGAGCAGCAAATTCCGGAGTGGTTTATCGAGGGGCGAACCGTGCTTCTCCCCAAGAAAGGAGATTTGTCCAACCCGAAGAATTACAGACCAATAACCTGTTTAAACGCATGCTACAAGCTGTTTACACGCATCTTGTACATGCGTATGCTCCTAGTGGTAGACCCGGTTTATCAGCGGATATATGAGCAACGAGGGTCGAAGAGGGGTGTCGCTGGCTGCAAGGAGAACCTGCTGATAGATAGATCTATAACGCAGGACTCCGTGCAGTACAAGCGAAACCTCTCTATGGCCTGGATCGATTATCGAAAGGCATTTGATACAACGTCGCACGAATTACTCGTGTACTTGCTCAAGTGCCTTTCGGTACCCGATCCGATAGTGAGATGCATTGAACAACTGATGCCGCTCTGGCGGACTCGCTTCACCATAACATCGGGGAATGCGAAAGTTCAGACAGAGCCGGTCATCATCAAGAGAGGGGTTTTCCAGGGAGACTCCCTCAGCCCTCTCTTATTTTGCATCTCATTGTTGCCGTTATCCGTTGAGCTCAGAAGAACCAAGGGCTACTACTGCGGACCACCCAGTCAACGGAGGCATAAGGTCACCCACTTATTCTATGTGGATGACCTTAAACTCTATGCTTCCGGTGAGAGGGACTTAGACCAATCCCTCAGGGTGGTACAGGAGTATACACAGGCTATTGGGATGGAATTCGGGATGGACAAATGTGCACTGGTTCATCTTAAGAGAGGACGATGCGAGGACTACGACAAGGACGCGCAGCTAGTGGACGGAAGCATCCTACACCACTTGGATGCCGGAGAGACGTACACCTACCTGGGTGTGGAGGAAAGCCACATCCAGGAAACACAAATGGTGAAAGACGCTCTCCGCAGCAAGTATCGGCAGCGACTTCGACAGATCTGGTCTTCAGAACTGTCTGGAAAGAATAAAGTCGCTGCTACTAACATGCTTGCTGTTCCGATACTACTATACTCCTTTGGAGTATTCAAGTGGACACTAGCTGAGCTGCGCCAACTTGACGTTAGTACTCGCAAGATGATGCACCTTAATAGGAGCCTTCATCCAACTTCGTCCGTTCCACGGTTATATCTCCCAAGAGATCAGGGAGGCCGTGGACTCTTAAGTTTGGAGTATCTCCATAACAGAATGGTTCTGGATAATGCCTGCAAGGTCATCAGGAGTTCGGACCCCCTCCTGCAAATGGTCAAAAGCCATGAGAATGCAGGAGTAGGAGCATTCCTATTCAAGGCAGCACATCGAGCAGCCGATGAGCTCTCTCTGATTTTCGATTCCGAGCGTGAAGCCCGTGACTCAGTCACTGAGCTCGACCACGCTCGGAGGAAAGCCCGCATCAAAGCTGCAGAAGTTAAAAAAACTCTGCAGCTTCACATGGATAAACCTCTACATTCTGTTTTCTTCAACAACATTGAAGACAGGGGTTTATCCAAAGAGCTGACCTTCGCATTCCTAAGGTCAGGCGGGCTCAAATCGGAAACAGAGGGGTTCATCATGGCATGCCAGGATGGAGTTTTCAATACCCTACATTACCGAAGCCGAGTCATGGGTATAGAGGTCCCTGATGTAAGATGCAGGGCCTGCCGTAGGGCGCCGGAAACGCTGATGCACCTGCTTTCAGCATGCACGGTGTATGCAGTTTCGGCCTATATCCATAGACATAATGCGGCATTACGTGTGCTCTATTACCATCTTAGACACACGTACGGTATTGATGAAACTCCAGTGCTGCCTTATGCTCCGGGGGATATTGAGTCCGTTGTGGAGAATGAGAGGTGCCGAATTTATTGGAACTTCTCATTCCCCACCCTCAGGCAGATACAAGCTAATAAGCCTGATGTAGTCCTCCTCGACCATCAAACCAAAACGATGTTCGTGATCGAATTCTCGGCACCAGCCGAACCGAACATCGTTTTGAAGGAGGAGGAAAAACGGACGAAATATAGAGATCTTCTCTACGAACTCCGCAGACTTTATCCAGACCATTCTGTCGAACTAGTCATCCTGATTATAGGCTCTCTTGGTGGTACACGACATACGCTGCTCTCAGAACTCCAGAAAATTCCAGCTTGCCGACAAAAGGCAAGCGTTTTAGCTGGAGCCATGCAGAAGGCCGTCATCCTGGGATCATTGCGTTTACTCAGGGCACACGATTCTCGGTCCCAGTGATCACTTACCTCACGGCGTGGGGAGTGGTCACTGGTTTTTCTCCAGCTCGACTCTGTGTGGTGTCGGAGACCGCAGAGTCGTGACTGGAATTGATTAAATTCAAATTTTCAAATAATAATAATAATAATAATAATAATAATAATAATAATAATAATAATAATAATAATAATAATAATAATAATAATAATAATAATAATAATAATAATAATAATAATAATAATAATAATAATAATAATAATAATAATAATAATAATAATAATAATAATAATAATAATAATAATAATAATAATAATAATAATAATAATAATAATAATAATAATACGGCCCAGAATCTGCGAGATTATGTATCTCACCTGCGCGTAAGGAAGTTTGTTAGAGTCCCTTCCCGGCAGAACGACGAGGCGGAGGAACATCCAATTCCACCCGTTCTGCTGAACAACGAGGAATGGGACCAAGTACCAGAGGTGAGCCAAATCAGGAATCGCAGGAGCCTACTCAACATCAAGGCTCTGCGACCCCAAGATCTGACTAGAATGGATGAATCACTCCGTGATGCACTCCCAGAAGATGCTGATATCTGGCGCATCAATTGCGCCGTGTATGATGCCGTTCAGTCCTCTCAGGCAGGGAGACCAGTAGCATCGGTCTCCCTGGTTGAGAGGGCAGAACGACGCGTACAGAAGATGGATGCAAAGATCCAGTCGGCGAGACAACACACTTCCCGTATCCAGTGTGTGATGGACTATGTGGAGGCTAACAGGCCATTCACGTCAAAAGTGCGACGAATAGCCACTACATTACGTCGCACCCATCACACACTCAACCTGGCAGTGCTAACCGTCATCAAACAGCACTGCCTGGAGAGGATACGGATGTTAGTGGCTGCCAAGCAGTCACTAAAGAGGCGAGCGAGAGGGTTGGCGGAGAATAAACTTTTTCGCGAAAAACCCTCTCGCTTATTCCAACCGCCTCCTAGTGTAGTTGAGAATCCGCCGACTGTTGATCAGGTGGAAACCTTCTGGAAGGGTATCTATGAGGTGAGGCATCCATTCAACAGAGATACTCCAGCCCTGACGCAGTTCGGAGCCTTTTGTGAAAGGTTCCGAGAGCCTGAGCCCGAATTGCTGCGTCAATCGATAACCACCGAGGAGGTTCGAAGAGCCCTAACGGGTTCTAAGAACTTTGCTGCTCCAGGTCCTGATGGGATCAATAACTTTTGGTGGAAAAAGTTACCCACTACCCACCACCATTTAGCCAGAATATTCAATCATTGGCTAAATGGAGAGCAGCAAATTCCGGAGTGGTTTGTCGAGGGGCGAACCGTGCTTCTCCCCAAGAAAGGAGATTTGTCCAACCCGAAAAATTACAGACCGATAACCTGTTTGAACGCATGCTACAAGCTGTTTACCCGCATCTTGTACATGCGCATACTCCTAGTAGTGGACCCGGTTTACCAACGGATATATGAGCAACGAGGGTCAAAGAGAGGTGTCGCTGGCTGCAAGGAGAACCTTCTGATAGACAGATCTATCACGCAAGACTCCGTGCAGTACAAGCGGAATCTCTCTATGGCCTGGATCGATTATCGAAAGGCATTTGATACAACGTCCCACGAGTTACTCGTGTACCTGCTCAAGTGCCTTTCGGTACCCGATCCGATAGTGAGATGCGTAGAACAACTGATGCCGCTCTGGAAGACTCGCTTTACTATAACATCGGGTAATGCGAAAGTCCAGACAGAGCCGGTTATCATCAAGAGGGGGGTTTTCCAGGGAGACTCCCTCAGCCCTCTCTTATTTTGTATCTCACTGTTGCCTTTATCCGTTGAGCTCAGGAAAACCAAGGGCTACTACTGCGGACCACCCAGTCAACGGAGGCATAAGGTCACTCACTTATTCTATGTGGATGACCTTAAACTCTATGCTTCCGGTGAGAGGGACTTAGACCAATCCCTCAGGGTGGTACAGGAGTATACACGGGCGATCGGGATGGAATTCGGGATGGACAAATGTGCACTGGTTCATCTTAAGAGAGGACGATGCGAGGACTATGACAAGGACGCGCAGCTAGTGGACGGAAGCATCCTACACCACCTGGATGCCGGAGAGACGTACACCTACCTGGGTGTGGAGGAAAGCCACATCCAGGAAACACGAATGGTGAAAGACGCTCTCCGCAGCAAGTATCGGCAGCGACTTCGACAGATCTGGTCTTCAGAACTGTCAGGAAAGAATAAAGTCGCTGCTACTAACATGCTTGCTGTTCCGATCCTACTATACTCCTTTGGAGTATTTAAGTGGACACTAGCTGAGCTGCGCCAACTTGACGTAAGTACTCGCAAGATGATGCACCTTAATAGGAGCCTTCATCCAACTTCGTCCGTTCCACGGCTATATCTCCCAAGAGATCAGGGAGGCCGTGGACTCTTAAGTTTGGAGTATCTCCATAACAGAATGGTTCTGGATAACGCCTGCAAAGTCATCAGGAGTTCGGATCCCCTCCTGCAGATGGTCAAGAGCCATGAGAATGCAGGAGTAGGAGCATTCCTCTTCAAGGCAGCACATCGAGCAGCCGATGAACTCTCTCTGATTTTCGATTCCGAGCGTGGATCCCGCGACTCAGTGACTGAGCTCGACCACGCTCGGAGAAAAGCCCGCATAAAAGCTGCAGAAGTTGATAAAACTCTGCAACTCCACATGGATAAACCTCTTCATTCTGTCTTCTTCAACAATATTGAAGACAGGGGTTTATCCAAAGAGCTGACCTTCGCATTCCTAAGGTCAGGCGGGCTCAAATCGGAAACAGAGGGGTTCATCATGGCATGCCAGGATGGAGTTTTCAATACCTCACATTACCGGAGCCGAGTCATGGGTATAGAGGTCCCTGATGTAAGATGCAGGGCCTGCCGTAGGGCGCCGGAAACGCTGATGCACCTGCTTTCAGCATGCACGGTGTATGCAGTTTCGGCCTATATCCATAGACATAATGCGGCATTACGAGTGCTCTATTACCATCTGAGGCACTCGTACGGTATTGATGAAGCTCCAGTGCTGCCTTATGCTCCAGGGGATATTGAGTCCGTAGTGGAGAATGAGAGGTGTCGAATTTATTGGAACTTCTCATTCGCCACCGTCAGGCAGATACAAGCCAATAAGCCTGACGTAGTCCTCCTCGACCACCAAACCAAAGCGATGTTCGTGATTGAATTTTCGGCTCCAGCCGAATCGAACATCGTTTTGAAGGAGGAGGAGAAACGGACAAAATATAGAGATCTTCTCTTCGAACTCCGCAGACTTTATCCAGACCATTCTGTCGAACTAGTCATATTGATTATAGGCTCCCTCGGTGGTACGAGAAAAACGCTGCTCTCAGAATTGCAAAAAATGCCAGTTTGCCGTCAGAAAGCACACGTTTTGGCTAGGGCAATGCAGAAGGCCGTCATACTTGGATCATTGCGTCTACTAAGGGCACACGATATCCGGTCACAGTGATCACTTACCCCACGGCGTGGAGAGTGGTCACTGGTTTTCCTCCAGCTCGACTCTGCGTGGTTTCGGAGGTCGCAGAGTCGTGACTGGAATTGATTAAATTCAAATTTTCAAATAATAATAATAATAATAATAGTCCCTTCTCGGCAGAACGACGAGGCGGAGGAACATCCAATTCCACCCGTTCTGCTGAACAACGAGGAAAGGGACCAAGTACCAGAGGTGAGCCAAATCAGGAATCGCAGGAGCCTACTCAACATCAAGGCCCTGCGACCCCAAGATCTGACTAGAATGGATGAATCACTCCGTGATGCACTCCCAGAAGATGCTGATATCTGGCGCATCAATTGCGCCGTGTATGATGCCGTTCAGTCCTCTCAGGCAGGGAGACCAGTAGCATCGGTCTCCCTGGTTGAGAGGGCAGAACGACGCGTACAGAAGATGGATGCAAAGATCCAGTCGGCGAGACAACACACTTCCCGTATCCAGTGTGTGATGGACTATGTGGAGGCTAACAGGCCATTCACGTCAAAAGTGCGACGAATAGCCACTACATTACGTCGCACCCATCACACACTCAACCTGGCAGTGCTAACCGTCATCAAACAGCACTGCCTGGAGAGGATACGGATGTTAGTGGCTGCCAAGCAGTCACTAAAGAGGCGAGCGAGAGGGTTGGCGGAGAATAAACTTTTTCGCGAAAAACCCTCTCGCTTATTCCAACCGCCTCCTAGTGTAGTTGAGAATCCGCCGACTGTTGATCAGGTGGAAACCTTCTGGAAGGGTATTTATGAGGTGATGCATCCATTCAACAGAGATACTCCAGCCCTGACGCAGTTCGGAGCCTTTTGTGAAAGGTTCCGAGAGCCTGAGCCCGAATTACTGCGTCAATCGATAACCACCGAGGAGGTTCGAAGAGCCCTAACGGGTTCTAAGAACTTTGCTGCTCCAGGTCCTGATGGGATCAATAACGTTTGGTGGAAAAAGTTACCCACTACCCACCACCATTTAGCCAGAATATTCAATCATTGGCTAAATGGAGAGCAGCAAATTCCGGAGTGGTTTGTCGAGGGGCGAACCGTGCTTCTCCCCAAGAAAGGAGATTTGTCCAACCCGAAAAATTACAGACCGATAACCTGTTTGAACGCATGCTACAAGCTGTTTACCCGCATCTTGTACATGCGCATACTCCTAGTAGTGGACCCGGTTTACCAACGGATATATGAGCAACGAGGGTCAAAGAGAGGTGTCGCTGGCTGCAAGGAGAACCTTCTGATAGACAGATCTATCACGCAAGACTCCGTGCAGTACAAGCGGAATCTCTCTATGGCCTGGATCGATTATCGAAAGGCATTTGATACAACGTCCCACGAGTTACTCGTGTACCTGCTCAAGTGCCTTTCGGTACCCGATCCGATAGTGAGATGCGTAGAACAACTGATGCCGCTCTGGAAGACTCGCTTTACTATAACATCGGGTAATGCGAAAGTCCAGACAGAGCCGGTTATCATCAAGAGGGGGGTTTTCCAGGGAGACTCCCTCAGCCCTCTCTTATTTTGTATCTCACTGTTGCCTTTATCCGTTGAGCTCAGGAAAACCAAGGGCTACTACTGCGGACCACCCAGTCAACGGAGGCATAAGGTCACTCACTTATTCTATGTGGATGACCTTAAACTCTATGCTTCCGGTGAGAGGGACTTAGACCAATCCCTCAGGGTGGTACAGGAGTATACACGGGCGATCGGGATGGAATTCGGGATGGACAAATGTGCACTGGTTCATCTTAAGAGAGGACGATGCGAGGACTATGACAAGGACGCGCAGCTAGTGGACGGAAGCATCCTACACCACCTGGATGCCGGAGAGACGTACACCTACCTGGGTGTGGAGGAAAGCCACATCCAGGAAACACGAATGGTGAAAGACGCTCTCCGCAGCAAGTATCGGCAGCGACTTCGACAGATCTGGTCTTCAGAACTGTCAGGAAAGAATAAAGTCGCTGCTACTAACATGCTTGCTGTTCCGATCCTACTATACTCCTTTGGAGTATTTAAGTGGACACTAGCTGAGCTGCGCCAACTTGACGTAAGTACTCGCAAGATGATGCACCTTAATAGGAGCCTTCATCCAACTTCGTCCGTTCCACGGCTATATCTCCCAAGAGATCAGGGAGGCCGTGGACTCTTAAGTTTGGAGTATCTCCATAACAGAATGGTTCTGGATAACGCCTGCAAAGTCATCAGGAGTTCGGATCCCCTCCTGCAGATGGTCAAGAGCCATGAGAATGCAGGAGTAGGAGCATTCCTCTTCAAGGCAGCACATCGAGCAGCCGATGAACTCTCTCTGATTTTCGATTCCGAGCGTGGATCCCGCGACTCAGTGACTGAGCTCGACCACGCTCGGAGAAAAGCCCGCATAAAAGCTGCAGAAGTTGATAAAACTCTGCAACTCCACATGGATAAACCTCTTCATTCTGTCTTCTTCAACAATATTGAAGACAGGGGTTTATCCAAAGAGCTGACCTTCGCATTCCTAAGGTCAGGCGGGCTCAAATCGGAAACAGAGGGGTTCATCATGGCATGCCAGGATGGAGTTTTCAATACCTTACATTACCAGAGCCGAGTCATGGGTATAGAGGTCCCTGATGTAAGATGCAGGGCCTGCCGTAGGGCGCCGGAAACGCTGATGCACCTGCTTTCAGCATGCACGGTGTATGCAGTTTCGGCCTATATCCATAGACATAATGCGGCATTACGAGTGCTCTATTACCATCTGAGGCACTCGTACGGTATTGATGAAGCTCCAGTGCTGCCTTATGCTCCAGGGGATATTGAGTCCGTAGTGGAGAATGAGAGGTGTCGAATTTATTGGAACTTCTCATTCGCCACCGTCAGGCAGATACAAGCCAATAAGCCTGACGTAGTCCTCCTCGACCACCAAACCAAAGCGATGTTCGTGATTGAATTTTCGGCTCCAGCCGAATCGAACATCGTTTTGAAGGAGGAGGAGAAACGGACAAAATATAGAGATCTTCTCTTCGAACTCCGCAGACTTTATCCAGACCATTCTGTCGAACTAGTCATATTGATTATAGGCTCCCTCGGTGGTACGAGAAAAACGCTGCTCTCAGAATTGCAAAAAATGCCAGTTTGCCGTCAGAAAGCACACGTTTTGGCTAGGGCAATGCAGAAGGCCGTCATACTTGGATCATTGCGTCTACTAAGGGCACACGATATCCGGTCACAGTGATCACTTACCCCACGGCGTGGAGAGTGGTCACTGGTTTTCCTCCAGCTCGACTCTGCGTGGTTTCGGAGGCCGCAGAGTCGTGACTGGAATAGATTGATTTCAATCATTCAAATAATAATAATAATAATAATAATAATAATAATAATAATAATAATAATAATAATAATAATAATAATAATAATAATAATAATAATAATAATAATAATAATAATAATAATAATAATAATAATAATAATAATAATAATAATAATAATAATAATAATAATAATAATAATAATAATAATAATAATAATAATAATAATAATAATAATAATAATAATAATAATAATAATAATAATAATAATAATAATAATAATAATAATAATAATAATAATAATAATAATAATAATAATAATAATAATAATAATAATAATAATAATAATAATAATAATAATAATAATAATAATAATAATAATAATAATAATAATAATAATAATAATAATAATAATAATAATAATAATAATAATAATAATAATAATAATAATAATAATAATAATAATAATAATAATAATAATAATAATAATAATAATAATAATAATAATAATAATAATAATAATAATTGCGAGTGCTGTATTATCACCTACGGCACTCGTATGGCATAGACGAGACACCAGTGTTGCCCTACGCTCCGGGGGATATTAGAGAGTTATTGAAACTTCAATAAAGTCATGCAGTATTTGTGCCGTCGTTATAATGACATATACGCATGCGCACTAGTGGTATCAAATAAGGAACGCATAAATAAGGTTACTGCATGTCTTTATTTGTGTACGAATAAAGTAGAGATTTATGTGTTCCTTAGGTGAACCTTATCATATTTTTATAACCTAAGCTTTGGTTTTTGTCATTTTGTGTGAATTTGAATTCGAAAGAAAAACAAACAAAAAATGAACAATCCAGCAGGAAATTCGATAGTCTGTAAATCTACAAGGGTTAGATTCACATATAACGACGACATTGCTTTCTTAAAAGAATTCCTTGCACACAACCCAGTGCAGAATGCAGAAGGATATGAGGTAATCCAAAGAAATTTAGAACTCATTACGAGAAAGGTCAGGTTGCTTAAATCAAAATCATTGGGATTCCTCACAAAGTTATCTCTATTAATGAGGACATTTTCAAGAATTATATAGGTACTCGACGTCCTGATCATTGGCATTTCCAAGAATAGCCGCTAGCAATACCTCTTCCATGATAGAATTCAAGTAATTCAACAAATGCAAATATTTTTCAAACTCCAATCATCCAATAACTGTTCTATTGTGAAGCTGGTTATGGTTAAACATTATTTACATAAGGTCAGCACTAATACTGCTACCTCTTAAGTATCGATCTTCCAATAACTCTCTATTGAGTCCGTTGTTGGGAATGAGAAGTGTCAGATTTACTGGAACTATTCATTCCCCACGCTCAGGCAAATCAGAGCTAATAAGCCTGATATAGTCCTCCTCGATCATCTGACAAAGACGATGTTCGTCATCGAGTTCTCGGCTCCAGCCGAAACGAACATTGTCTTGAAAGAGGAGGAGAAAAGGACGAAATATCGAGATTTGCTTTTCGAACTCCGTAGGCTCTATCCAGATCATTCTGTAAGGCTCGTTATCCTCATTATTGGATCCTTAGGTGGTGCAAGACATACGCTGCTCTCTGAGTTGAAGTCGATACCAGCATGCCGTGACAAGGCGAATATAATTGCTGGGGCAATGCAGAAGGCCGTCATCCTTGGATCTCTCCGTCTGCTCAGAGCACATGGATCATGGACCCAATGATCATTCACCTCACAGGTGTTGAGGAGTGGTCATTGTTTGCGACCCGGCTCGACTCTGCGAGGTATGGGAGGCCGCAGGGTAGTGACCGGAAATATTTTGAAAATCAAATAATAATAATAATAATAATAATAATATTTATTCACCATAAAATCATAAAATCAATTACATATACTTTCGGTTGAATATGAAACATGGGTAAATAAACACAAAGAAGATCCACAAAGGTTAACCTGCGTGTGGATAGTTCAGGTTAATTATACGATATGAATAAGTATTATGGTATTTATATGTTTCAAACGGAAATATAGGAACTATGATAATTTGCTGAATATTGATATAGAATAAAATATTAATAATTTAATATAAAATGATATAATATGACCTAGTAAAAATTTAAAACACAAAACAATGATTACGATAATAATAATATAAATTTATGATTTATTTATTTTAATTTATTATAATTTATGATTTAGACACAAACACATATACATATATTAACATTGTATTGGAAAAACAGGAAATATGATGAATATATTTGAAATTTGAAACACAGTAGCTTACCTACGTATTGACATGCTATTTCATTGAGTTGAAGTACAAACATTCATAAATATGACTAGAACATGGAGTATCCATGTTCTTATTTTTTTTTGATAATAATTTGGAGCATGAAATATAATAAGAAGATTGGAATGACAGAAAAAAAAATTTGACTAAATTGATACTCAACGTCTAGTAGCAGCACATTCTATTTTTTCTTCTGGTTCCTCAAAGCTCGTATTTCTGTAGTTATCTTGGGAGTTTCGTTTGATGAGATATGACGCGACTTGGTGGTGTTATTCGACTGATATTGAGATTCTTTTTTCAGGTTCACTTCTTTAAGTTCTTTTTTTGTTTTCTCTTGTTCCAAGTTTATGATTGGTTGGATTGCTGAATCTTCCTCAATTTCTACTTCTTTAGGAGATGGTGTGGATGGTTCGCTTTGTGTGTTTCTTTCGGTGTTGGGAAAAGTAGGATTATCTTTTTCTTTATAGAAGTTATTTATGTCTGCCTTTAATAACTGCGTGTTTTTTTTTGCTCGTGCTTCTTTCAGATGTTCAACTAATATTTTTCTATCCTCCAGGTCCTTAGCTGTCAGTTCTTCACTCACTACTACCCCAGTACCTTTCAATTCAGAGCAGTTTCTCAGGATCTCAGTTTTTGTTAAATATGTAGTGAGAGATAATAAAATCGGTCTGTTATGATTTTTTCTCTTACCTAATCTGAATATATTATTTATTTGATTGTTTTCCAGGTGCACTTCTGATTTACTTCCAAATAAATGTTCGATGGATGCAATCAGATTTTCTCTGTTTTCTTCCGATGTTTCTTGAAAACCGTACAACACAAGATTATTGTTAATAATTTTTCTCTCGGCTTTGTTCAGTTGCTGTTTTAATGTTTTATTTTCTTCTTCCAATGTGTGCACTTTTTTTTTAATAGTTTCAACTTCTGAATATAATACTTTCACCAAGTTATTTGTTGATTCTTCGATGCTCTCGATTCTCTTACTCAAATTGTTGTTGACTTCTTTCAGGAGTGTATAAACGTCTTTCATAGACACTTCCGATTCATCCATGGTGCAGAATATGATTCTGTATACGTCACTGGCACGTGGATTTAATCTGATGCCCACAAGAACACCTTATTTATTCCGGCTTTTTATTCACTTCACATTTCGGTATACGTATTTATATTGATTATGACTTTATTGTTCAATGTACACTTTTGTTGTCAATTCACACCACTAGGTCGATGGATAATGCTTATTTTCATGTGAATTTAAACTATTTATTATAAATTATTACTCTAAAAATCCTTCATTTTCTGGAGCTTGCTATAATCGTGTCGCGTATATTTCTATACATCTGTACATGGAAGAACATACTAAACATTCAGATTGAAATATCGGCTTAGGACTGACAAAAGGCACTTTGAGACTGTGGACGAAAAACCAAGATTGAAAGGCGATCGACAGTCAGTTTTGGGAGTTCGAGAAGGCACCAGCGGATCTGGTCACCGCAGAAGAGAGTTTCCCTCCGGGGATGAAAAACATCCCCGGTTTCGGGAGTGTTGGGAGTCGCCGTGAAAGTGAAATTTAATGATATACTGTGCTGTAGCTTTGGGGTAGAAATCGGATGGAGATCGGATTGAATTAATTTGGTTTCAGAGGGTTTATTTTTCATATAACGGGTTGATTTTTCTGTCAGAAAAAAAAATGAAGTCCTGCGGGGATTTGAACCCCATTGGGTGAGTTACTTCAACTTCCACCCTTCCAATTAACCGTTTGTGCCAGTTTGTGCTATCTGGCAATGTTATAAATGAAAGTGTAAAATAGGAAAATATAGCTTCAGTAGATATATGATACCTTCGGAGCAAACTTTCAATCTGGCGCTGTAGGTACATTCTTCGTTGAGTTCATTAACTCCTCATAGTTTTATCATAATCGACATTTCTTTTTGTACCTATCAATAATTCATTTCGTAAATCTTGTGCATAGTGCATCATATTGAAAATTACATTATCGCGATAACCGAGTCAGGGGAGCAGAGCCCACTTTCGTAAAATGTGTTTCATTGCAGCTTCGTCATTGGCTTCAGTCTGTTGGATTCTGAAGATTCGTTGTCAGCAGTTGAAGAATGTTGAGAACCCAACACATATGAGGAATCATCATCTACATTTGTCAATCGATAACGCATAGATAGATAGATAGATAGATAGATAGATAGATAGATAGATAGATAGATAGATAGATAGATAGATAGATAGATAGATAGATAGATAGATAGATAGATAGATAGATAGATAGATAGATAGATAGATAGATAGATAGATAGATAGATAGATAGATAGATAGATAGATAGATAGATAGATAGATAGATAGATAGATAGATAGATAGATAGATAGATAGATAGATAGATAGATAGATAGATAGATAGATAGATAGATAGATAGATAGATAGATAGATAGATAGATAGATAGATAGATAGATAGATAGATAGATAGATAGATAGATAGATAGATAGATAGATAGATAGATAGATAGATAGATAGATAGATAGATAGATAGATAGATAGATAGATAGATAGATAGATAGATAGATAGATAGATAGATAGATAGATAGATAGATAGATAGATAGATAGATAGATAGATAGATAGATAGATAGATAGATAGATAGATAGATAGATAGATAGATTTTTTATTTGACTACGTTACATAAATTCAATTCACATTTGTAGCAGGTCATGGATCGCGAGTTCTTGTATAGATATAAAAACATATTATATACATACATAGGAGTCACATTCAGAACATACACATACATATAATATAAAAAGTAGCGAATAGTTCAATAGAGGATGTGCTAATGAGCAAATCTGTGGGTATAAATCCTAAAAATATATGAGGACAAATAAAGTAGCTATATATCACTTGCCATGAATTCCTCCACTGAGTAGAAACAGTGGTGAAGGCAGATTTTTTTGACTGTTGTTTTGTACTGTATATGATTCAGGTTTCTGATTTCGTTCGGTAACTTACCTATTATATAGCATGATGTTAGCAGAATTTTTAGATGATTTGTACAGACGATGTCTAGGTTCCCTGAGGTTATTTCTGTTTCTAGTGTTATAGCAATGATACTCAGAATTGGTTGGATAGATATTTTTGTTTTTGTGTATGTGCAATAAAGACTGATATATATATAGAGTAGGTAAGGGCATAATTCTGTACTGGCCAAATAGCGACTGGCAGTGATTCCTGTATCCTGCATTAGCTATTATTCTGATGGCTCTCTTTTGAATGATGAATGCTTTTTTAGAGGCTGGTGAATTTCCCCATAAAATGACACCATGAATTAGGTTTGATTGTATAAGACCGTGAAAAGCACTCAATAGTGTGTCTTCATTTGCAAATTTTTTTAATTGACGTAGCACGTAAACGAATTTTGATATTTTTTTGCACAGGTCGTCGATGTGTGCCGACCAGTTTAGATTATCATCCAGAGTTATTCCCAATAGATTAGCAGTATCACCATTAGAAAGTGTATGACTTGTGAAAAAGTTCAATTTTTGGGTTTTATTTTCATTCAGGGAGAGAAGATTATTTCTATACCAATGATCTGCTATATTTTTTACCTCAGTTTCAATGTATTCAAGAGTGGACAGGTCTTTATTCTGGTTAATCAAAGTAGCATCATCAGCATACATAACAATTTTATTGGGAAAAAGGTGGAAAAAAAGATCATTAATGTAGATTATGAAGAGAAGTGGACCCAATACTGAGCCTTGAGGTACACCATATTTAATTTCACGTGATTCAGAAAGTTTGGTGTTATCAGAAACATTCATGGTTCTTCCAGTGAGATAAGAATCAATTAGTTTTAGTGATGAACCTCTAACGCCATAATGTTCGAGTTTTTTTATCAGAAGATTATGAGAAACACAGTCAAATGCCTTACTAAGATCTACCAGTGTAATTGATGTATATATTCCTTCATCGAAACCATCTACTAACATATGTAATTGAAGACCTTGGAGCAAAAACCACTTTTGGATGAAATTGACTTTTTCCACTGGGAGAATATATTTGAGCATCCTCCATCGATTGGTGCAAAACTCAGACATGTCCGAGTTATATTAATGATATGAAATGCTCAAAGGACTTGGCTGACCATACTATTTGGGGCAAAACCAGTCATGTCCAGGACTTGGTCGATTTTTTCACCAATACTGATTTCCGCGGAGTGGAAGGACATGACCGTTGACGATAACAAACTCCGTTTATATTTGAGCTACGACGTAGTCTGTTGTTTATCTTACGGAGTATAACAAATAGAAGTATGACAATATCACAAATAATGTCATCTGAACATCTGATGAGACAGAACCTTTTATGTCAGGTAGTGAGTATATTTGCCAACTGATATAGTGATCACTCTAGTAGGTACTAGCCGAAGAAAAACCAGAAAAAGTTATCTGAGAAGATTCCTTCGAATAATCCGATTTTGACACCAGTTGTGAACAGGCGTTTATTACCAGACAGATTTAGCACTTCTTGTAACAAAAGAATAAGCGAGAATACGAAATGAGTCACTATGGCAACGAAATTTAAGATAAGTGAAAATGGCAGCAGGTGGAGAGTTCACTACTGAGAAAAGTGAATCCATCGATATCCTGAGCCTGGTTATAGTTTCTAACCCTGTGACCGCTCCTATGGTTTAGTTGAGAGAGAAACTAGCAAAAAGGGTCGTGTCATAGATGTTACCCAAGACATGATGATACACTTCAGCGAGCATTTCACACTAATTTTTAAAGCAAATTAACTAATCAAAATACTAAAACTGAATTTTATCTCAGCATATTCCGATCATTTGAGAATCAATGCAGTCCTCACTTCACTGAATGTAGTCTCACTCTTTCTTTTTTACTTTTCACCAAGTTTTTCGCTACTATATAAGCAAGGCTGTACGAGAAAAATGATCTATTATCCTTTGCTAGAGGAAGCTGGCAGATGTGAAGCTATTGATCAAGAAATATGTACCAGAGCCATAAAATTTTTATAACATAACTCGCTATAGAGGATTATTAGGGAAAGTTGGAGGAGAACCAGGACCACAGCCCCCACTCCCCAGAGGAGGCGGTAGATGCCAGAAAAGAAGCTGCGTATAAATCAGACTCTTCTTAAATATGATTCAACACTCAATTATTGAGAGTAAATGTTAGATATAATCGATGGTTTTTCAATATTCTGCTCTTTTGATCAATATTTTGGTGCAAATATCAGTCAAGTCCAAATTTTCAAAAAACATTTTTGGCGTGATATTTACTAAATATGAATTTTATATTAGGCCGTATGAAAGATATCGATGATATTCCACCCCAAATTTGGGATGATTGCAAGTTTATTTTCAAATTGGGAAAGTTTTTCTCGATTTCCCACAAATATTGATTTCAGGACTTGGCCGGTTTTTGCACCAAGGTCTTCAATTGATGTGGTATACAATAGTCGTAGAGAAAGATATTCCTTTGATCGGCGATTAATAGAATAAACAGAAGTAATAGTGTAACTCTGATAAACGTTTTGCTGAGATACCATTGACGGAAAAAATATGCATAATTATCACGTTTTACATATTTTGTGGTGATTTAACGCCATAACAATATATATCAATGTCACATATGTATTGACAAAACAGCATTGTGATAAGAATTGTAGTCCAGTATTTTACAACATGACCATATACTCGAGGTGGCAGATTGTTCTGGTTCTGCTGAAATTATGTGGAATTGCCAAAGAAACCCATGTTGAAGGAATACAAAAAACTCAAGTGAGTGGAAATATGTGATTTTTCATTATTTCAAAATAATTAAGTCTATTAAAGTATTGTATTTTTCCACAAAGTTTGAAACAATTTTGGCTATCTTGTATACTTAATACCTATAAAAATGATTTTCTTTATATATGATGACCAGCTGAATCTCCTGATTAAAATCTGTTTGATAAGGTAAACTCTTTATGGGGACTTTAAAACACAGAAGTGTATTGGTTGATCAAATTTATTATTATTCGATGATACAATTAGAAATGAATAGACGTGACTATTAGTACAAATATAAAAGGTATTTCATTCGTGCATTCTTAATATAAGAATGATTACTTTTTTGAGTTAGGTTCTTGAAACCAATATAAATTTTCAATTTCAAATCAGTTATCAAGATACGTTCTAGACACGTTTATTCATATTAACTTATCGTAATTGGTTACTTCTATAATTTTTAAACTGCGATATTGGTTGAATCAGCAAACTATCAGCATTTTTTCCGTAGACCGCAATGGTGAAAACAGAAAAATTATGGATTATCAAGTATTCGAGTTATTAATCAAAACAATATAATGGAATATCCTCTATATTCGTACGGTTTTGAATTCTGAAGATTTTTCATATGACATATCCTTGGCCGATGTGCAACTATTTTCGAGATATTGACAAACAAAACCGGACAATTTTCAAGATTTGTAAAAATCAAGCTTGATTTCGAAAAAAGAATTTATATTTCCAAGCATTTTTCAAGACGATATTTATTATTTCCTCTTGTTTTTCATAGTTTAATGAAATAAAGTTGATGAATAAAACCAGTTGTCTTAGTTTTTCAATTTCCATCTCAATATATACTTATATCTACCTACAAATAAGGACTGGAGCAGTGATTCAGGTAGTACTTTCCATATGATTATGTAAATACAAAAAATGCTTGAGCAATCTCCGATCTTGAAATATGTTACTGTAGCTAATAATTCAACTATACGTAGTCTTTTTTTTGGATACGTCTTACCATCTGACTGAAAATGATTAATCTTTAATGCAATGTTTGTTCCTAAAAATTTACCATCTGTCAGCGAAATTGCCGATGGAGATCTCTCGAAGACATATGTCGAATTCATGAAAATTGTTTTACGGACAATTTTTCTCGGAATTCATGAAACAATTCCTCATTATGATCTTCAGAACAAAGAGGCTGAAAAGGATTCCCGTAAGAAGACCAGAGCAATACTCCAACATTCAGGTTTAAATAAGCGACATTGGGGTGAAGCTATTATGACTTAGATATAACGTCAGTCTGATGCATACCTCTAGTCGTGTAATGCGCACATCATAGCACTTACAAAATTTCTATGCAATATTATTATATTTATGCTAATTTAAAACTGAATACTCTGATGAATATCATTGTTGTCAAAGTATATTCACTACTAATTCAACTGAATAATTGAGTATTCTATAAATATTCATCAAATTTTATAAATATATTCCCAAGGTGACATTTGAAATTAAATTTTACATGAGTATTCGAAAACTCTATACATAAGTTATATCTTATTAGTCGAAAGTAGAGGCAACTCATATTATTTACGACAATTAACAGTGAAATAGTATATTACACAACAAGTGTGGAAAGTGACATATTTCACACGAGTAGTCGTTTAGCACGAGCCGCGTAGCGGTGAGTGCGGAAACGTAACGAGTGAAGGAAATGCACTTTCCAACGAGTTTTGTACACTATTTTTCCTACGACATCGAATACTTTAATTTCACGGGAGGTTTTGTCAAAAATGTAACTTGAGCGGTCTCTATAATTTCAGGTGGTTTTGATTCGATATCAAGTAGGTACTGTTTATTTCCATATTCAAGATTATATTTGAATACTCCTCCGACAATTCCTCATTATGTGAATCACTGATTGATTGAATTAGTTTAGTTTGGACAAACTCAATTGATATTGACACCAGCGTACATAAGCAACCTTGAAACCATACGCCTGCTAGCGCCAGTAATCACGCAACCAGGAATACAGAACCATAGAAGTACGTAGTGCGCAAGCGCGTACGAGTTACTCGAGTTAGTGCGTCCTTGACTTCTTGCAAACATCTGTGATACCAAAGAATCTTCTCTTTGGTGATCCCAAAGATTAGAGAGTGGTGATACTGTGATATCAAACTGATGCAAGCAGCAAGCCGCGCATGAAACTGTAGCCGTACTCTTTTGAATGATCTCACCCGCTGTCATCAACATCGAAATAGTTCCAGCAAAGAGTATAGGTTCCAGTTTAAAAGTGAATTCAGAGGTTATGTATCTGACACATTGAAATTAATAGATAAAGAATTCTCGGTATAATTCAAAACGAGACAGAAATCTCAATAAATAATATGAATTTGATTTGAGAACGCTTGTTTTGACAGTATCACCAAAGAGAAGATTCTTTGTCTTTGGTATCACAGATGTTTGCAAGGAGTCAAGGACGCACTAACTCGAGCAACTCGTACGCGCTTGCGCACTACGTGTTTCTATGGTTCTGTATTCCTGGTTGCGTGATTACTGGCGCTAGCAGGCGTATGGTGTCAAGGTTGTTTATGTACGCTGGTGTGAATATGAATAAAAATTTTCCAAACTAAACTAACTCAATCAATCAGTAATTTACCTAATGAGGAATTGTCGGAGAAGTATTCAAATATCATCTTGAATATGGAAATAAACAGTACTTGATGTCGAATCAAAACCACCTGAAATTATAGAGACCGCGCAAGTTACATTTTTGACAAGACTTCCCGCGAAATGAAAGTATTCGGAGTCGTAGGAAAAATAGTGTACAAAACTCGTTGGAAAGTGCATTTCCTTCACACGTTACGTTTCCGCACTCACCGCTACGCGGCTCGTGCTAAACGACTACTCTTGTTGTGTGCGACCTAATGCGGTAGAACAAAGAAGGAAAAATGTCCATGTGAAAAATAATCTAAACCAGCACCCTAATAGTGTTTTCTATGTTCTCTATATGTGAAGCGAGACCGACCTAATCTCTTATGTTATTATTCCTCAGCTTCATTGAGTGACACAGATTCTGATGCAATAAAGTCATTATAATTATAAATAAATCTTGGTTGATGAATCTAGTAGAAACCTCATTCAGTGGGTACCTCATATGATTGTATCAAAAAGGCACAATTTTTTTGAGAAACAGTTGAATTATGTATAATATTGGGATCCTTATAAATCAATGACATGTAGAAGAAATTTATTTATTTATTGTACGGGATCACCCCATTAATATTTGATACATATAATATATTTCATAGCATTGGAAGTCTACTAATAATATGATATACATATGAAAATTTTGAACAATTGAAAAATGATAAATTGCTGAACAGATAAATAGGGAAATATATATATATATATCTACATATGTGATATAAGCAAGGATGAATATTATATACAGATTTTCAACATACCAAACAATACATATCAGCTAACTATACTTACAATAAATTACTTTTGAATTTAGATAAGGATATGCCTGTGATTTCGAGATTTTTTTCATTTATTATTTTGAGTGTCCGATCAATAGGAGAATGTAGCCCATAGTTTGAATGATGAAAAGGAATATGAAACAGATCATAATTTCTAAGATTTCTGTTGGGTGCATGTAAATTGATCATTTCAAGAAGTTCAGGACAGATGAAGAGACCATTGATTAATTTATATATAAATATTATGTCAGCATTTTCCCTTCTCTCAATTAAAAGGTTTAAGTTGAGACTAGTCAAAATAAAAGAATAGTCATGGTTTTGAATGTGAATATTCATTTTATGTGCACAGAATCTCAAGAATTTATGCTGAACTCTTTCAAGGGTATAACAATGATTTTCATAAAACGGTGACCAAATAATTGATCCATATTCTAACCTAGAGACTATTAAAGTTAAATATACAGTTCTCATTGATCTGACTGAAAAATTTTCACAGTTTCGTACAATAAAACCCAGTAATTTTGATGGCTTTACAGAAATATAGTTTATGTGCTCCACAAATCTTAATTGCTCATCAAACATAATTCCTAAGTCCTTCACAGTTTCACGGTAAGCTAACTGGTTTCCCTCAATGGAGTATAGAGAGATAAATTTTCTCTTCAATTTGTAAAAGCTTATGGAACAACATTTATTGATATTCAGATATAAATCATTCTCATTACACCACCTAACTAAGTTATTCAAATCCTGTTGGACCAAATCAACATCATCCAGGGAGCTTATTTGTCTAAAAAGTTTCAAATCATCTGCAAACATCAAAAATTCTGTGTTTTTGAAACATTGGTCGATATCATTGACAAAAATGTTGAACAAAAGAGGGGCACAATGGGACCCTTGTGGCACACCTGAGGGCACCTGAATAGTATTCGACGTTGCATTCCCTACCTTAACTTGCTGTGTACGATCAGTTAGGAAACTCTGAATCAATAATAGTGATTGATTGGAAAAACCAAATATTCCCATCTTATTCAATAATTTTTGTGATTTACGCGATCAAATGCCTTGGAGAAGTCAGTGTATATTGCATCCATCTGACCTTTGTTCTCCAAAACATTCAATATTTTCTGTTCAAACACCATCAAGTTTGTGATTGTGGATTTACTTTGAGAAAAACCATGTTGATTGCTTATTATTCGCTCTTTACAATGAAATTTCAGTTGATCACTTATTAAACTATCCATGAGTTTCGCTAGGGAAGACTGATTGCAAACACTGCGGTAGTTCTTTACATCTTGTTTATTCCCTGATTTAAAGATAGGGCGGATGTAACTATGTTTCCAAAGGTCAGGAACAATAGCAGTTTCTATAGAACATTTGAAAAGGAGATATATTGGATATGTTAAAGAGTAAATACAATTCTTTATACAATAATCAGGAATGCCATCAGGACCACAGGTCAACTTATCTGGTAAAGACATTATTTTATTGAATATCATTTCTATGGACATATAAAAATGTGGTACGACATAATTGATATTACTTGGAGCATTGTATGTGACATCAGACTCCTCATGTGAAGTGAGATGCAGGTAATGTATATCTCAGTTCTCTTCGATGGTGAAATGGTGGTTATTTTCAGGCTCCTCATCACAAACCGGGACAATATTTGAAGAGCAGAAATTCAGAAACGAAAGGCGAAATATGCATAAAATTATTTGTCATCATAAACATTGGAATATAATAGAATATAATTTATTCTTCACTGAAGAACTCACATAAACATGCAAAAACTTATAGTTCTCACAAAGAAAAAAATACGAAATATTCAATTTGAAATATGAAAAACAAACATACAATTGGTTTAAAATTCTCTAGCGTCTAAAAACCCTTCCATGGAGTAAAATGATTGATTTATTAAATAACGAGTCAAATCACCCTTCGACACATTTAAACTCGCTGAGCTTAAGTGCGGGAATATATTCATGAGTCGGTTATAACACTTAATTTCTTGGTATATGTGAGTCCTGACCAAAGCTCAATCGTGAGTATGGCTAGTGGATGCTCTCACTATTTCTCGTACTGTGTTTGTATATATCACATCTTTTACTCAGGTTATTTTCTTCTTTTTTGACATTGATGATTATCAAAAGTATGTAAAGTGAAGGAACTGTTAGAATTGAGAGTTGTGTGAATAGGTTTCTACAGGAAGTTCCACGAGCTACGCTACATCAGCCATACATCTGATTATTTCGAAAACTTTATTCATATGAACAGCGAATGGAGTCCATGTTTCTCAAAGTGGAGTGGTTTTTGTTACGGCACGTTCACATGCTGGCTTTTCGGTTTTTGGATTATGACTTATTGCGATTCCATTGGTCGATCTTTGTGAGCGCGTATCAAGGTCATCCGCCAAAAAGTCGATTACGTTCCGATTTTTGCCTAAAAGAAGCTCCGATTTCCATGGTCTCTACTTTTTAGCTTAAAATCACCATCATTATTATAAATTATTCCGTAGCAATGTTTTATTCAAGTTGCCCGCGATAGGCGAATGCATGCTGGCATTATACAGCAAAAAATCCCAAAGTCATCTCCATAACTTTAATTCATAGGGGGGTACATGTTTCGTACCGAATTAGGTCCATCATCAGCCAAACATATTATCATTCTATGAAAACAAGGTGAAAGTGTTTGAAAAGTGTTTTAAACCGCCAACTAAAGAGACCAAGCACAATATCAATTTGTCATAGATGAAAAAATCCTACAAAAAATTTAAAAACACAATTCAACAAATAATCATATGAATAGATGTTACTGATCCATCTTATGGAACCAAAAGCTGATTTTTCCGATCAACATTGTATATCGGAAAACGAAAGGTAGAACATCTTCATATTACAAACTGAGTTGGATTGACAAGCATAACAGCATGTAAGAGAGAGAATGACTTGACAATCATAAAATCGCAGAAAACAGACGAAACAGCATCACCACGTCAGACTTGTCAATGTCCAAGGCATGGAATCATTGGTACTAACAAATGGTGATGACGAATTCCCTTGAGATTGACTAAAAATAGAATTTTAATTGAAAAATAAAAGATTATGGAATGTTATAACTTGGTTGAAATTTTAAAAGTTGGCAATTGAAGGAAAAAGAATTGAAAAATTTGATGCAATCAAAATTTTTGGCAAATATGTAAAATTTATAAGTTATTGTCCATATTGAAAGTATGTTGTGATTTGAGTATATGGTTTGCAAATGAACTTTTTGTATTATATTCCTCTCTGTAGGATGATTTAGATTTTTCAATAACTTTCATGTGTTCCATAACTCTAGTATGAATGGATCTACCAGTTTGCCCAATATATTGTGCAATGCAAGGGGGTGGAACAAGAAATTTTGTATACACCAGGTTTTTCAAAAGAAAAAAAGATATTGTAATGGAATTCGGCAAAGTCAACAAGAAGTATCGCCAATATTGAAATATCCTACTGTATTGGACATTCCAGATAGCTCTCGATTGTTCGTGAAAAATCTAGAACAGAAAGAGATGGAATATCCTGGAAGCTATCAGATGGAGAGAGATGACAGGAAAGTGACAGTTCCAGAAGGTTCTAAAACAACTCAAACACTATATATATATATATATATATATATATATATATATATACAGTGCCAGATGATGGCAGAAGTCAGTTGAATACGAAGTCGCAATACGTGAACATAGTTCATAACCTCTAAAATAAATAGTTGTTATAAATTGGTCTGCATTAGTGTTAGTGTTCATTGAAATAAATTAGTTCTCAAGTTAAAACTCGGTCGTCGTTCATTCTACCCACGAAGATCGTAACAATATGTACTGCGAATTTTCCCAAAAAATCAATCCATATAGCTCAATGCAGATTGTACAAGTCCAAAGTAGGCTAATTTAAGTGTGTCTAATGATAGGTATCCTTGAGTTGCCATAAATAATGTTTCTGATAAATTAACTAACAGTCCATTAAACGAACACCATTTATGAAAATCATTGCCACAAATGCTTGCTCTGGTAACACCATTCGACAATTTATTTATTAGAAATATTCAAGATCACCAGATTTGTTTACATGAATTTATGATCTCTTAGTATGATGCAAGGTGGATATAGGATGGTGAAACAGCTTCCTATTGACAAGCACTAGAATAAACTGTAGACCTTTGCCTACTTGATTTCATACCGTAGTAATATTTCCTGAAATTAACAGAGATGGCGACATACCTTGTGTCGGTAAAACAGAATCTGTGCATCTGTCACCTTTTTATCATTTTCATCTATTCTAGAGGAAAAATGACTGAGAAGAGTCAAAATATCGATAATTATTCCAGATTCACTGAAAATATTGTGTTTTGATGTCATTTCAACTCATGTCTGTCAGATGCGAACCACAGAAATACATGAGCAACAGAAATCTTCTTCGATAATCGATCTCACCGCCATCTTCATTCAAATCGTGGAAATATTAGTACCTTCTCAAACGGTCTACAAGTTTTTCGCAGAAACAATTGAAGAGCTGTTTCACCATCCTATATCCACCTTGGTATGATGTTAATTAATATGTTGACTGTCAGGTTTGACACTAAATGAAGTAATTTTGCAGTTTGAGTTTCCGTAAAGGTTTTTATAACAAAATAGGACTGTTCTTCCATCCATCCATCATTATTTTCTGATATGAGAATATTAGTGTACTCAGCATAAATGACAATTCTTCGAGCATTAGGACATGAGTACACTATATCATCGATAAATAATATAAAGAGAACTGATCCCAAGCCTTGAGTGACGCCAGTATTCACATTTTTTTCTGTTGATCTATGATTTCTACCTAATACTACAATTTGTTGCCTTTCTCTGAGATAGAATGCAACCCATTCATTTGCGAATCCTTGTACACCAATCCGATACAGTTTGTCCAATAAAAGATTATGGTCAACTGTATCGAATGCTCTAGTCAGGTCAAAGTAAAGTGCTATATGGGATTATGTTTGTCGTTAAGTCATATATGTCTGTACATTGACGAAAGTATTTTCAAACGGATAATTTATTAGAAAACAAATGATCATGATATTCAAAACAAAATTCTTCTTTTCTTGTGCTACTTATACTTCTAAATAGAGAGGATTGAAAGAAGTATCCCAAGTTACGAAGTAGGTATTATTCGTATGTAATAGTTTCATCGAGGGTTTCATGGTCTCTGCATATCATGATCCAGAAATATTTTGCGAATTTACCAACTGAATGTTCGCATATCTGATAAATAAACCTATAATATGTGTTCTGTAGCTCTTTTCATGACTGAAAGATAATGATGATCTGATCGTATATTGAAATGAATATTATTGATACCTGTAACAACGATAAACTATTTCTGAAAGTATTCGCTCTTAATCGTCATGAAATATTTTGAAAACGGAGAGAAATATTACGAATATATGAGTTATAAATGTATATTCTGATTTGCATTATTGCATTTTTGCATATTTTTCACGGTTCCAATATTTTTATTCATAATCGATTTTTTTGGGATATCAGCTCAAAATATTGATGGATGATAACGAAGTTGATTTTATTATCATGATGCGATTCCATATAGTCATTAATTGATTTCTCATTTTTATTCAATGTCACACCAGAAATCTGTTTTTCCCGAAACCCCAAAGTATCTATCTCTCAAATCATTTCAGAATATAGAAATATAATAGGAATAAAATAAAAATCGGTTAACCATTCAACAGATAACACATAATTATTCTTCGAAAAACTTCCAGTGTTATTGAAATTCCTACCTATGATGCAATATTGTGAACATATCGAAGGTGGATTTATGGAATATTACACTATTAATTATTCAACTCTACAAAACTTGAGAAGATACATCAATTGAACTTCTCAAGTGAAGTTAAGTAATTGCTTGAACACTTGTATCATTTATACTTCAACCTATTGAATTGAGTTAAATTAAGCTAGGTGATGTTGCATGAATCTACCTTCGATTTGGAAACTGTCCATTATATCATCTGGCTCTAGATTTACCAAAATTCTTTTTAACACAATTTTTCTCGACATAAAATCGGAAGCTACGGAACTATTCACTTATTGAGGTTTTTCCAAATACCAACACTATTGAAACCTCCGATCTTTAAAAAAAATCCGAAAAATCAAAACCTATTACATCTCTTTTTCATGCAGTGAAGGGATAACAAAATTATTCGAATTGGAGGATAATTTTGGACAACCTCCTACTTGACATAAAAAGCTGGCATAGAAGTTATTCGAAGTCAAGATATTATTATCAACTATTTTTCCCGGATAAACTCCTCTGGAAAAATAACGTGAATAATCACTTGAATAATCGATTAAATCAGGAGAATCACTTTTTCCAAACTAACCGAAACAAATATTGGTTTTCAGACTGAGGAAGATGTAGTAGTTTCTATTCGAGATGGTCAAGTGATGGGAAGAATAGCCAGGACTATTGGAGATAATAGGACAGTTTATTCTTTCCAAGGAATACCGTTTGCAGAACCACCAGTGGGAAAGTTACGATTTGAGGTTTCTAATTTGATACGTTTTTAATACACCATTTTCATCTATCTATTATAGTTATCTAATACGTACCGTCGCTAAGATCCGCAATTGAGAACAAATTGTAGATAACCTTAAACCATGCATATAGTAGTTTTCTTTTAAGCGGATTCCTATTCCTTCATATTGGATATCGACATTTCTGAAAATAAATTAATAAGTTATTTTCCACATTGAAGCTAGATATAGCTTAGGTTTCTAGTTCCGGAAGTGAACAGCAAGTTTTTGTTTTCATATAAGAAGGATTGAAAGAAATACCCTGTATATTATTGCATGATTTTATAATCGTGGGACGTACGTACGTGAATGCGGATGATAACAGAAATTTGATTGAACTTCAAATTATGGTGTGAAATGAATCTTCTTGAATTAACAAAAACATGTTTGAAAAGGACACATTTATTAACAATAGAGTTCTTATATTCATTTCCATATATTTATTAAAATGATTGACTTGATGATATGAAATTTAAAAAAATAGAGACATTTCCAAAAATCTAACACTAGAAAAGTCAGCTATTTGCCCAACTTGCTACCTGGGAGAAAAAAAGTAAGTGAACCTTGAAAAAGTTCTGACCTATCACGCGTCCTTATGTAAGAGTATGATAGCAGCTAATCTCAAGCTTTTCAAAATTTTATATTTTGTGGCCTGCTCTTCGAAAGATCTGGATCGCTCTGGATTTTCATTCATTTAGAATTTAGAAGTATATATCCTCTTTATATTTTTGTATTTTTGACTTTCTGATGACGGTATTGATCATGTCCAACTATTTCCAACTCCAAGTACATATCTTCAGTTATCTGAACTGACTCTTTCATGAACCAAATTATTGTTGAAATGTTATCATTTTTCGCAGTCACCTGTACCAAAAACTCCTTGGTCTGGCATCTTGAATTGCCAACAAGATGAAAATATATGCGTTCAAGGAAGCGATCCAGTTATTGGTTCGGAAGATTGTCTTCACGTCAGCGTTTACACACCATCGGTGAGTAGAGAAAAGTGGTGTTGTATGTGACACTTGATTTGTTGATGGGAAACTCCGAGGGATACCCTGCTTGGCCATTCAAACAGAATTGCCAACTCTTTGATTCCCAAGAGCGCCAAATTCGAAAAATAAACCGCAAAATATCGCCCAATTCGTATCGATATTGTTATTCATCCAATCATAAAGGTGTCATAACTGTCAGATTTAGTTATCTATATGGTACCAAGGATATTAAACTGTAAAGGATTGCTCAATCGATCAAGTTTTTCTTCCGGATAAATGACGTCACTGACTCCGCTCGTAATTTCATTGACTGTTGACTATCCATCTTTGTCATTGATTTTAGTTTCAGTTTCTCACTTCATTTTTGTTATTCCACAGGAGGTTATTTTTTAAATAACCGAAAGGATAATAATTGATGAGTTTTTAGTCAATATGAGAACATGAAATATCTGGACAATCAATTTATAACCATTATAAGTTCCATTCGCAAAATTTTAGGAATAGGAATTGGATGAAAACATGTTTTTTCATTCTTTGAAGACTGTTGTGGCACTGGTTTACCTTTTTGGTTTGTGGCCAAATAATTATTGAAGTGAATTATATTCTATAGTACCTAGTCACAGAAATCATTTACACAGTGAATTTTGGAACCAAAGGTATTAAAAATGCATGTTGCTGCCTAGAATCAAAATTCAATTGAAAATCTGCTAGATGATTCAAATATTTCATACCAGGTGAGCTCTGAAAATAGTGGTGAAATGAGGGTTTATTATTAAATATCCATTGGTTTTTTTGGGTCATATCAAAGATTACATAGACAGAATATATAATATATTTCTGGATGTTGTCCAGTGCAAGTAGATATGGAAGTAATTATGAAATTGAAAATGTCCTCGGAAGTTTGTAGTGCATGTACATTTCACATTTCAAGTATACATGTATTATTATCCATTATGAACTGTATATAGATCAATAATAAATCATTCCCTATAAGGTATATCATTTTGCAATCAGTAGTTGTTTTTATTTCATGATATACAATATTTTTTAATCAATCACACAGTATACTTACATACTACCCAGTAAACATGAAACGTTTATGGAACATCTCAAAATTACCTTTAATGATGATAAATGAAACAATGTTCAAAAACATTTCAGAAATGTTCCAGAACCACTGAAACATTCCTGAAACATTTCACCAGTTCTTCAATCGATATATTTTGAAACATTTGGAAACTGATTGAATTTTTGATGACTGGAACATTTCAAAATGACTCTTATTATGAATATTTGAAATATTCAATTCATTACGATTCCAGGAATGTTCCAATGCGGTCGAAATATTTATGAAACGTTCCAATGTGACTAAAAGTATCATATATTACAACATTTCAAATTTACTCTTGTAGTAAATAAGTGAAACGTTTCCCAAAATCTTTAATTGATATATTTCGAGACATTCAAAAATCACCTGAATTGTTGGTGATTCCAACATTTCGAAATGTCTCTAATTATGCATAATCGAAACATTTTATCTGGTACGATTCCAGGAATGTTTTTATGCGGATGAAATATTTGAAACATTCCAAAAGGTGACTTGAAGTTTAAAGTATAATATTTCACAACATTTAAAATTCACCTATGTAGTAAATAATTGAAACGTTCCCAAAATAAATAAGTACCTACTTGATTTTTGGATAATTGAATCATTTCAAGATAACTTCAATACTGAAAAATTGTACCATCATTTGGTAACATTTCAGAAATGTTTCGAAATGTTCGAAATAGTTCTCGTTCGATATATTTCGATACACTTCGAATTAACCTCGATTATAATTTGATGAAACATTCCAAGACAACTTTGATTGATATTTTTCGAAACATTTCGAAATGACTTGAAATTTGGATGATCGATACATTTCAAAATAACTGTTTTTGTGAAGAATTTTGATATTAATATTGCAGGATTTCATATGGAACGTTTATGAAATATTTCAATAATACCTCGAATGTTAAAAATTGGGAAAATGTTCAGAAACATTTTGGGGATGCTTCCATTAAATCACTGAAAGTTTTCTGAATCATCTCAAGACATCTCTAATTGATATATTCGGAACGTTTCAAAATTAATTGAAGAGTGAATGATTGAAACATATCAAAATGACTCAAATTTTTAATACTTTCGAAACACATTGTTGAAAATGCAACATTTCAAGATAACTTTGATGGGTAACTTCGAAACATTTCAGAATCGCACCTTTATTGTAAATGATTGGAACATTTCAATATCAACTTCCATTATGAATAATCAAAACATTATTCGGCTCTAGTCCTAGAATGTTCTAATATGTGCTCAAAATAATTCTGCGAGATATTTGTAAACTTTTTTCGATGATATATTTCGGAACATTTCGAGATTACTTGAACTGTGAAGAACTGATGAAGCATTCAACAATGACTCATGTTGCGAACATTTATTATTTTGATACAAGGAACGTTTCAATGCAATGCAATTCGAAATATTTCTGAGATATTTCAAAGTTTCTTTTGGGATACTTTTAAGCAGTATTTACATATTTGGCCACGTGAAATTGAAAGGTGATATGTTTTACACTGAATGCCCACTGATAGTTTTACCAATTAAATTCGCCATCGATTTATCTGAAATATAAAATTTTCCTAATCAAAACGGAATGTGTGCCTCGTGACTTCTCGCGTACCATCGTCACGCTTGCGCGATGGCGCTAGGTTCATGAGGATTGAGGAACGAGAACTACAGGCAAGACGCTCAGGCGGCCATCTTTGCTCATTTTCTTTTGTAGTCGCGTTGTGTGTGTATGTGAGTGGGTGTATTCAACAGCTTCGTGGACAATTTAGTGTACGTGAATAAACGAAACCATATTGCTGTGGGTGAAATATTGAAATGCTGAATAATAACTTCGATATACCTACCTCATACCATAATGTATAAAGAGGGTGGCCATTCCATCATGGGTAAGAATAACTAACTCAATAAGAATCATGGTGGAAATAAGATGGTGAAATCACTGTTAGTGTTTTGTTTCAACCAAAACACTTTACCTGGATAATGCAGGACTTGCGTGTTTTCCTGAAGGGGGCGCTATTGTTCGACAGCCTCCTCTGTTATAAAATTCTTGTTTTGCTGTCAATAGATGTCAAAATTTGAATGGTTATCTGAAATTATAGCATATTAATCTTAATTTTGTTGTTTATTTGTTCATATTACATTAGTGTTTCGTTGGTGGTTTCCTTCTGTTTTTATACCTTATGGTTTTTTAAGTTTTCGTTCTTCTAGTGGAAAGACTCGTGGGAAAATTTGCCGACTTTCAAACGATTCTGTATCTACAACTTGTAGCAAAGGTAAGAAATATAATTTTATTTATAGGAATGAACCATTACATCATCTGATTGATGTTGAGATTGCTATAATTATTATTAGTCTAACATTATACCAATGGTTTTAGGAGAGAGATGATATCCTACTTTACTATGCAAAGGAACAATTTCATTGATAAGGTATGCTGGAAAGTTTCCAACATGATCAAAATATAACCCAGGAGAAAATTTAATAGTTTAAATAGTCCCAGAATAACTGTATTGGCACTAATCTTTAAGAACTACAGAAAAATCATGTGTGATGCAGAAAATGCATCCATTATGTTCAACATTGGAAGAATATATAGGTAAGTACATTGTTTCATTTTTGTTTAGCTTTTCACACATACAAAGCTATTGTTGATTTGGTGAGGTAGAACTAGAAGAAATTGAATAGATTTGCTCTCAAAAAATTATCATTGTAATTGTGTTCTAAAGTGGAACTATATAGTCATTTACATAGAAATAAAAGCAAAACAACTTCAAATTTCAACCATCTGTTTTTTTTTTCCATTCTAGTGATGGTTCATCAGTCAATCTGATAATTAATTCCATTCTTAGAATTACAAATCTATATTTTTCTTTTCAGGATGAATCTCCATTCGGAATGTGGAAAGTATTTTCCTCCCAAATCCTTTGGCAAGTAGTACAAATAAAACTACCATATACTGCATGAACTTCATCATTATATAAACAACTTTCAATAATAATTTTGTGTAGTTAATAGTAATTGAATGTTTCTATGTGGGTAATATTTCAGTTTTTTTCAGAATTCATAGAACTTGCATTTTTCATGATGTGAATATTATAATCTTTAGTTTTCATTCAGCATTCCTCTACTGTCTACATTGTTCAACAAGTAATGTTTCTGCTTTCTTGAAATAATTGAGAATGCAATCAAATGTAAATGTGTTATCAGTTTATTGTTTCTCTAGTGAATACAAGAAATATCAATAACAAAAGGATACATACATATGGAATATAAAATAATTGAATTAACTTATAAATCTAATTAAATCATTAAATTCTAAATTTGAGTGATTTTTCAATGATCCCAGATACAAGAAAAGTAAAATAAGAGCTTCGCAGAAATTAACTATTAACCACTTCAAACTATATTTTCACAAAAAGTAATTTTCAAAAAATATATTTCATTTCATAAACAATATATATATATTGGATTACATAATGAGAATATTTAATATCTAGTTATATAACATACAAGTGATATGAATACCATGTTGTGAAATAATGAGCTGGTTTGATTTTTCAGGATTATTTGGATTTCTCCAAAGTATTTCAAATTTCTTCAGGTTCCTCAAAATGGAATACCTGTCTTGAGATTACCAAGATTTTCTCGCATTTCTTCGAATTTGTCAGTTCAATATCTTGAATTCCCTGAAATAATTACAATGTTAAAGTTCAGCATTCACAATTGCGACCATAGTTTTCCTTTGGGTTTTGTATTAATTTATCATTAACTCTTTGTCTCATATATACAGACCAATCTTTGACTGATTATAATAAACAGACAAATTGAATGATTTCTCAAATACTATGGAGGCTTTTATATTTTTTAGAATTGCCTCCTTGTAATAGTGGCAGTATTTGATGAATCATTTGATATGCCTTTCAGTCAGGCTCACATCTCACATCACAATTCATTTATGTTATTAGGTGATCAGATATGTATATTTCTGAATGTCACAAATGAGAGCATTGTATTATTATTAAAAAAATTAGTTATATTTATATTCATTAGAATGCTTTTTCCAGTCCTAGTCAAGCCATATCCCATCCAATTCCAACCGTTTCCATCCAATGCCAAGAGCCAATAAACAATGGTGATACTGTTTCCAGAATTGTTTCCTGCTTCCAATGCTTTCTACTGGAGATTTACAGATATATGAAAACAAGAAGAAATTATAATTGATATTCAAAAACTGGACAATTCTAAAAATCGAAAAAATTTAACAAAGGAAAAAGAACTGTAAAACTGAAAAATATTCAGAAACATGTTTTTAATATAATAATAATATATTATTTGTGATACTGGAGTTTTATATTTCTTCTGCTGAATAACTCCTTATTAAAACATTTCCTCAACTCCAACCCAAACAAAAATCATAAAAAAAACCATTGACTTATCAGATCAGGTACCTATTAGTGAATAGTGATTTAGTTCTTCCTGCCAGTGGATGAAATATGGCCTTCCAAGGTATTAATTTATTTACTTATTTGCTATTGAAAACAAATACAGGGTGCATGAAATAATATTCAATCCTCTACAATTATTTGATGAAAAAACATGTATTTAAGTTACCATTCCAGAGACATCTACATACACAAAAGTATCAAATAGTTTTATTTCATTGTAAAGGTTCTAATTACCAAGATCATTCAATCTTATTCAGGCTCCATGAGTTCTGATGATATTGTGTGAGAATTCTTCAAATCAGCCTGAAAGTTCCAAAATCTTCTATTTCACCATCCAGTATTACCCATGATCATTCAATCTTATTAAGGCTCTGAGTTCTGTAGATATTTTGTGAAAATTCTTCAAATCAGCCTGGAAGTAGTGGAAGTTCACATACATAATATTTTCTCATTCTCCATCCAGTGTTGAGCTCATGAATACGAAATAGTCAAGGACATTCCTAAAACAAATTAGTATTTTCTTTAGTATTTTGATTTAAACAGCTTGCCACTATAAACTGCTCGTAATCAGACCCTTCATGGCCTTAGAAAGTGAGGTATATTCTGGTAGAGTTATGAAAATATCGAAACTACAAAACAAGCTAACCTTGCCGAAAAAAACGAATTTCCTGGATTATAAAAATATTCATTATCTACTCTTCTCATATATTGAATTGAAGAAAGCAACGAAACCCTCCACTCACCGGATAATGTATTTTCTTTAGGTTTCCCTTCAGGTTTCCCAATGTATGTTCTTCATGGAAAACACATTCAGCTAATCCAACAAGATGAAGAGCGGTCAACCACTTGATAAATCGCACTCTCCACTGATACAAATCCTTGCAAATACATTATACTTATTTATAAAACTTTCTGTACTATTCATTCACAAAAATTTACAAAATTTTGCGCGAAATAATAAATAATAACAAATTTGACTTGTTGTTGACAACCACGCGTCAGCGTCAGTGATTTCAGCGCCCTCTATAGCGAAAACTGTGAGTCCTGCATTAGAGAGGTAAAGTGATTTGGTTGAAAAAATATGTATGGCTTTGGATAGGAGTTTTTTCACCATCTTATTTCCACCATGATAAGAATAAAGCTCTCAAATCGAAGAGACATGCGATGACTGATTCTAATGAAATTAGTAATTTTTTGAAATTTTGCTGGTTATGTGCATGTTATGTGCAAGGATGAATGTGCAAGATACTTTTTATGAAAATATATGATTTCTTGAATATGATTTTCTAAGTACATCTCTCACTCAATAATAAGAAGATAAAAGGCTTCGATGAAAGCAAATTATTCTATCGTATGAATTTGAACATGGATTTCAAATTAATTTCGTCCTATTCTGAACAAGCAATTAATGTATCATTAGGGGTTTGTGAAAATGAGGGTTATAATTTTCCAAAGGACTCCCGAACTGTCCTTAAGATAAATAAAAAATGTGATATCTCATAATATATTTAGGTAATTGATAAATTTCGAAATATTTCAATATTAATGGAAGTGTGAATGATTGAAACATTTCAAAATGACTATAATTTTGAATAATTGAAATATATATTTGGTATGACTTAAATGTTCGATTGCGATCGAAACACACCTAAAGAAGTGATTTTATTTTTTCGGAAACATTGTTTCAGATGTGTGATGGAAATGACTCCAGAGGATACCTGATGAGGAGAGGCTTGATAAACACAATTATGTCATACGATTGGGCAAGAGAATGTTTCCTGAAATTGGAAGAAAGGAGGGTATGGTATTCATCATTCTCTTTTGAAAGTTCGATTAACATTCTTCATTGTAAATTTGATATTATATATCTGGTTGAATATTTCAGATGCTACTAGGAAACACTATGGATAAATGAATTCGAGAAAGCAAAGCCAGTTGCCAGTTGCGGTTTGACCATAATAAATAAAAAACAAGGACGAAGGAAGGAACTTGAGAGGAGTAAATTAATTTTATTCAACTATACAAATATAAAACCCGGAATATTTTCATTTTCTGTTATTCAATACCTACAGAATATATATACTATTTTCATTTACCTAAATGAGAAAGGAATGAATGTATGTTTATTTCTAATAAATCAGTGGCTACAACATGCTTGTTTCAGTATACCTACTAATACCCAGATTTGATTTTTTCAATGAACTCTTTGAAAAATGCTATGTATTTTGAAATATTTTCTAAGGTTTGTGTGGAGCACTGCAGAAATGTCCCTGGAATATTTCTATTCATGAAACATTCCAATGAAACGTGTATGAGGGCGGACATCTCTAGTTTCATATATGTTGCTGGAACATTGAGGCAACTTTGAGTGCAATGTTTCATGCACTACAGAGTATGACTCGTATGAATGTCCCTGGAATATTGCTATATATGTATTTCAAACGTTATTTATAAAACATTCTAATGAAACGTTTGTGGGGGCGGACATCTTTAGTTTCATACACGTTTCTAAAACATTTAAACAACTTTGAGTGGAATGTTTCACTCATCAGAGAGTATGACTTGTAGAAATGTCTCTGGAATATTTTTATACATGTATTTGGAACGTTTTTTATGAAATATCCCAATGAAACGTTTGTGAGTGCGGACATCTGTAGTTTCATACACGTTTCTGAAACATTAAGGCAACTTTGAGTGCAATGTTTCGCTCATCAGAGAGTATGATTTGTAGAAATGTCTTCGGAACAATTTTATTTATGTATTTGAAACTTTATTCATGAAACATCCCAATGAAACGTTTGTGAGGGCGGACATCTGTAGTTTCATACACGTTTCTGAAACATTCAGGCAACTTTGAGTGCAATGTTTCGCTCATCAGAGAGTATGATTTGTAGAAATGTCGCCGGAACATTTCTATATATGTATTAGAAACGTGATGTATGAAACGTCCTATTGAAACGTGTTTGAGGGCGGACATCACTAGTTTCCTACATGTTTCTGAAACATTTGGGCAACTTAGAGTGGTATGTTTCATTTACCAGAAGTACGTTTCTGAAACATATCTGGTACAAGAAATTGTTTACTGGGTATATCATTTTCCCTCAAAAATAAAAGACTATACCTATTTAGATCAAAGGATGATGTCCATTCAAGTTCAGGGCACTGAGAAATATCTATCATAAAATCATAATATGAACAGTAGGTATATGGAACAAGTAAAACATTTTTATTTTATAATTTATAAAATATATGATTTCCATATTATAATACACCAACAATTTTGATTTATTTATTATATCTACCTGAAGTTGATTGTTTGACATTTTTCACAATTTGTTATTTCTATTGAATCGCTTTCTTCAATTTAGTGAGTTCAGTGATTACTTATTATGATGGGATGAAGATGTGATAATTTCAGGGTCAGAAGAGAATATGCATTTTCTGAAATGGAACAAAATGTTCAGAGACATTTTGGGATATGGATGATATTCTCAATATTTTCTGTCACACCTTATTCAGTGGAACATTTGTGTTCCAATCATCTCTTCACTAGTGAATCTACAATACAAAGACAACAATAACAAGATATTACTCCTCAAGAGCATGTATTATAATAATATACCTTCAGGGTTCATTTAGTAGGTCCTGCTCATAATCTTGATCACATAAAATAGAACAAATCTACTGGAATCACTTGGATTACCCAAAGGAAGTCTCCCAGATCGTGAAATCCACTTCTAATTGTTGTGGGTTTTGGAAAAACACATGGAAATTATTTGTTGTTTTGGGTTTTCTTAAATCATCTACACCCTCAGGCCTGTGCTCATGCCGTGCTCATTCTCTTAGTTACAGCACACAAAACAACTAATTCACCTATAAAAGTAAGATTTTATATATTCAGCAATTTGTATTGCATGTACTTACTTCATTCACTTATATAAAGTACCATTTTATTTTAAATTTCATTCATTCCAATTTTGAAATTTCGCAAAAAGTTTCAATGGCGACATAATAACTTCCGATGGTCGTCCCTCTCGACCAATGAACAACAAGGTCGAATCAGTGACGTCATTCAACGTGTTTACATTGCCAGCATAGGGATTGAGCAATCCTTTACAGTTTAATATCCTTGATATGGTACCACATTTCCGTCAAAAGTGACAGAAGTCACACGTCAATTAAGTCATAAGCCATGAAACAAAACACGAGCTCACAGCTCACGATCCATTACTCATGGAACACGGAAGTTAAAAAGTTCTAATCTCAAGGTGATTTGTATATCGCCCAAATAACCGCAAGTCGCAAATTCAAGATTCTTGTCGCAAAATTGTTTTTGAAATCGCCCAATTTGCGAAAAATCGCCCAAGTTGGTGACTCTGCATTCAAATAACCGAAAAAGATTTGCGATTGCTATCAAACAAAAACATAATCGTATTATTGCTTGTTCATTCCCTACACATCAAAATCGGATATATGAAAGCAAAACCAACGAAAACGCTATCGCCACCCTAATTCGATAATATGAAAGTCAATACTTACTTGGTTATTCAAAAATAAGTGGGTAGTTACTGAATACGTACCTACTTTGACTTACAGAAAATCGAATCATTGCAGATATTTTTGCCAGGATGAACTAAATTTATTTTTGCACTGATATAACCGTATTTGAACCTATCTAACAAATTTTGCAAGTGAGCCATGAACGGACTTTGTTGTTGATAAAGACTGTGGCAAATTTGGAAAAATTTAAGGACAGCATTTCCTCTCAACCTCGTTATACAAGGAGTGTCATATAAGATACCTTCTGGAGAAATAGTTTTCACAAATTTGATAATATCACCTTGTTCGAAATGAACGCTGCATACTGCAGAACCTTTGGTCAGTTGCCAATCTTCTCTAGAAATGACTTTCAACTTTTTTTTCTAAAATCTTCATTCTCAGGACAGGAGAAAGAACTCTTTGCTTTCTCACTTTTCAGAGTAGATACGTAATTTGTCTCACATTAACACCAGTTTTATGGTAATTTCCGCACTGATTATCATATCAGCACTTTCTTCTTCACAAAACCATTGTTCTTCTATAAATATTGCACAAAATTTCAGATGATTATATCAATTATTCGACGGAAAACAAAGATCCCGATACGATTATCCAAATGCTAAAATGGACACACGATGTATCAAGAGCGAGCATGAGACTCTATTCATACTTTCGTACCCTTTCGTAATCATCTCAGCTTGTTTTTTCCTTAGCTCACAGGCGATCTACCTGTGATGGTCTACATTTACGGCGGAGCTTGCATAATAGGAGATTCCGACTACAACACTACAGGCCCAGATTACATCCTGGACGAAAACATCATATTCGTTCAGTTTAACTACCGCTTGGGCATCTTCGGCTTCCTGAGCACGGAGGATCTGGTGTGTCCCGGTAATAACGGAATGAAGGATCAGCTGTTGGCTCTGAAGTGGGTGCAGCAGAACATCAGGTTCTTTGGTGGAAATCCTGACAAGGTAACCATTTTTGGAGAGAGTTCCGGTGCAGCTGCTGTAGGATACCATATGCTGTCACCAAGGTCAAGAGGTGAGTTAAATATTCATATCTCATTTTGTTCCCTTAGTTTTCCTGAATGCTTCTGTAGGACTTAAGGAGTCCTTTTTGGAATGTGTTTTCTAAACTACGCAATACTAATTACGTCGCACCCCGAAATGTTGCCCCTGTTGAAATTTGAATAACTTTTTTCTGATTTGAAAAATTCGAATTCTGTTTGCGCTGTTCGCTAGCTCAGTCCTTCAACTATAATCTCGTACTTTTCTGTTACATGAGGTTTTTTTTCATAAAATTGTTACAGGATGTTTTTTTAAACTGTGCAAAATTTCGGAATTTTCAAAAAGATCCCAAATGAAGAAAAACAGTTTTTTAACTCTAACAGCAGAGGAATAAAGGTGATCTCATTAAGTTGAGCCATCTCTAGAATTGTCTTCTTATCTCTTTTATTTACAGAGTGACCTCAAGAAATCATTTTTTTGGTTTTGCAGTCATAACTTTTTTCCTCTTCAACCGATTTTCAAAATCTCAGGATCATTTTAAAGCTGAAACATTAGAAACAGACATGAATCTGATACGGACCAGTATTTTTTGTCCCGAAATATGAAACTAAATTCAATTTCTTAGTATAAAGTGAACGTCGACGATCCAAAAACTACAACAAAAAATACAGGTCCGTATTTAAAAATTCAAAGATGGGGGTGGCCCAAGTCAGATGACACCCTGTATAGAAGATTCATGAACATATTCTAATAGCCCACATCAAGTGCCAATAGCGAATAGGAAAATGTGGATAGATTATCAATATGTCTGCGAATAAAGAAGATACAGGCAAATAAATAATTTGGGATTTTTTGGTTTTTCCTGTATATCTCCAGAACCAAAAGAGCTCAATTTTTTTCACATCATTGAATAGGTCCCTAAAATACGCAACTTTGCCACAATTTAACCGACACTCTATCTCTTATCGTTTACGAGATCCTCATGTACAGAAACGAATTTGAATAGCCCTGTATATAAGTAGGTACGTAATAATAAATATGCATATAATTAATTTTATGTTACAACAAATAATATTTTTTATAACCTACTAATTTCGTCAGAATCAGAATTGGCTTTACAAATACTTTCAGTAGCAAAACAGAAAGTGTTATCGAAATTTATGAATGAACTACTTTTAATTTGAATTTCGATGTTTGTATAAGGTTACTCGTTAACTACAGGAGATACAAAAAATTAAGCTCACATCGTCAATTTCTTTTTTCGAAACAAATTCACTGGCGAGCAAACATTTGCTATCGTCTTTTGTTTTCTACATAGTTATAAACAAAAGTTTGATTTTTTTGACTTTTAGACACTTAAGAATATTATGGTTATTTGTAAAGTTACGAGAAAATGACTTTTACATTCTCGAGGCTATTTTTTTGTATGATCCAGAAAATTTTGGAAAAGTTACAATTTCGAGTTAAGTTGTAGTTTTTCAAATGGGAATCATAGTTGTGTATGGTTTGGTTTGACATTTTTTTTTTCATTTATTATATGTCGAGTCGCTTTTGATGTGTAAGTCTTCAATAGCGAAAATAATATTTTTAATATATATTCCAAGTTGGCGGGTGTCATCTATGACGGTTTGTCCGTTTGTTTCCGTTATAATATCAATCAACTAATTCAATAGTTGAAAGTGAGGATGTTAAGAAAAGATTGGTGACGTCCAGGTCATCGTCGTAACCCTGAGTCGTGAATCCAGAGTCATGAGATTAGAGTCGTGTAGCTTCACTATTTTTTTTCTAAAATTTTATCAAACACCTTTCAGATGTCACATCCAAGTACACCATAAAAAAGCTACGTACTCGTGAATTCATAAACGAAATAGAAAACCTAAATATTGATGACAGTTATACATATAATGGTGGTAGGCCAGTGCGTTTAATTGCTGACCTCGGAATTTTGGGTACTGTTAGAGTCTAAACAATATAACACGTATATTGCTCTTGATGCTATTCATTTAACCTCTTTCGTATAACTGCTCATCTCCGAACATATATCTGTGTATGATAAACAATATGATTCATGATCTTCCGATATATAGTTACCTAATGATTTCAAAGGGCTATCGACATACTCGAATACAGGGTAATTCAATAATAATACTATGATAACATCTCTAACAGTACAGCTTAACCCTGAGTTTGCGCATACGCAAAGTTCACCGTTCCGCAGCCATTTCGAATTCGATTTTAATGATTGTAACGCTCATATCTCGCGTTCTAATTATCGTACAGCGTGAAACCGATGGTCGTTGGATTCGTAATGACTTATACTTTCATGAAGCTGATATAAAAAAACCGGCCGAAGCGTCAGAAGAAAGGGATTGACGTATAAAGTCGAGTATACTCTCCAAAAAACTGTTGACGTCACTGTTTGTGAGCGTAGCTCTGTTTCGGTGAATCTGACAGCAAAAGTGTTGGATATATTTTTATTGACAAGGTAACAAACCAAGGTGGATATAAGATGGTGAAACAGCTCTTCAATTATTTCTGCGAAAAACTTGTAGACCGTTTGAGAAGGTAGTAATATTTCCACGACTTGAAAGAAGATGGCGGTAAGATCGATTATCGAAGAAGATTTCTGTTGCTTACGTATTTCTGTGGTTCACATCTGACAGACGTGACTTGAAACGACATTAAAACAATATATTTTCGATAAATCTGGAATGAATATTGATATTTAGACTCTTCTCAATCATTCTTCATCTAGAACAGATGAAACTGATGAAAGTATGACAGATGCAGAGTTTCTGTTTTACCGACACAAGGTATGTCGCCATCTCTGATAACTTCAGGAAATATTACTACGGTATGAAATCAAGTAGGCAAAGGTCTACAGTTTATTCTAGTGCTTGTTGATAGGAAGCTGTTTCACCATCCTATATCCACCTTGTAACAAACTAAAGTGAAACTTGGTAGTAACAGAACCATGTCTATTCACAAGAATATGACAAAAGTACATTGGTATGCATCAAATGTTTCGAGTAGGTAACCTACATTAATAAAATGAACGCATTCATTGACATATATCCGCAGCCTTCAACAGTAGTCTCCTCCATAAAACTCATCCCTGTGCATACAATAACAATGTTACAAAAACAATGAATTGAAACTCATTCCCAACATAAAAAAGACGCCAACGTAATTTTGCATTTTGAAATGAAAGATATCGTGATACGATGATTCCTGGCTGACCAATCCATGCTCAAGCCTCAAAGTTACGCTTATCTCTTCCGGCGTGACAATGCTCCTTGGGCTCGCCACACGCTTCGCCGCAGTGCCGTAATTCCATTCTTCGTGGGTAGAAGTGAACGACGACTGGGTTTGAACTGATAACTAATTCATTCCAACGAACACAAACACTTATTACAGAATAATTTATAACAACTATTTATTTTGGAGGTTATGAACGATGTTCACACAACGCAACTTCGTATTCGACTGACTTCTGCCATTATCTGGTTGTTCTAGAACCTTCTCGAACTGTCACTTTCCTGTCATCTCTCTCCACCTGGATAGTTTCCAGGATATTCCATCCTTTTTTGTTCTAGATCTTTCACGAACAATCGAGTGCTATCTGGAATGTCCAATACAGGATGATATTTTGATATCGGCGATACTTCTTCATGACTTTGCCGAATTCCATTACAATATTATTTAATGAAAATGATGCATGTGCTTTAGTGAAGCTTCTAAAATGTCTCATACGTCAATATTAAGGTAAAATGGTCTATTAAGAGTAGATTTCAAGTAAAAAATAACGACTCTCAAACATGTTTGGTAAAATTTCTTATTTCTTTTACTTTCATTCAACCTTTTTCTACACCACCCTTGAGGTAGAGTATATGGCGCGTTTTTTCACGGTGTTTCCTCGAGAGGCCTATTCCCATATATAAAATTTCCTAAATGCACTGTCCTATGTACTTTTACGGCAGTTCACGTTGAAATACACTGTCAATAATCTCAAACAATGAAATTGGGAATCAATGAAAATTGTATTCTTACATTGTTGGAAGTATGCTTCGATCAAGATATTTTCCAATTCAACAATGGTTTCCTCAGACGACCAGATGATCTTATCATGAATCCATCTGAAGCTTTTTTTTCATAATTCGAACCTAAATTCTACGAAGGCGTAGAACGGACATGCGATATTTTTTTTCTTAATTTCGAGTTCGATCTCGAAATTAGTACTAATTTCGTGTTACAACTCGAAATTAGCTCAATTTCGAGTTCGAACTCGAAATTAGCACTAACTTCTAGTTCGAACTCGAAATTAATAAAAAAAATGTTGGATGTCCGTTCTACGCCTTCGTAAAATTCATAGAAAGGAGTGTGAACAATTCAGTGGTGTATAAGGAAATGGAGGATGAACATTAGAAATATACTTGATGAGCTCAATAATTCACAACGTTATATTGAATCTACTATGGAAATGAAACAAGAGCAATGTATACATTTTTTGAGACATCTATATTCTGAGATGCAATACCAATTGGACTTTGATATTATTCGCAAACGCACTCGAACAAATCTACTACCTATTACCCTTGAGTATTAAGACTTTATTGTTTCTTATCAATTGAGGAACATATATTTCTACACAATTTCGAGATAATAATGTTTTCTAGATATTTCACTGACCACTTATGAAGCAGCTGGATACATGGCAGATTCACAGATCGTCGCCTCAGAATTAGATTGGTCTATCTCCCACAAAGTTAGTTTCGAGAAAATAAGCTTCAAAGTTTGAACAATGTTTTCGATATTTTCTATAGAAGTATCAGTTCTGCAAAAAGTAACTCTGGAAACCCACTAAAATATGAATATTTCTTCCAATTTTCGAGTAGATACTTCGAGTGGTTCCTTTATAATGATATAGACCAAAAAACTGATTTTACCAAATTCAGCATTTATTTGGGGATATAGACCATATATTATGGATGTAGCCCAATATAATTCTCATAATTGAAATCGAATGAAACTATAACGTATTCGGTTTATTATGGTCTATATCAATATATAAATCGAAAACAAAGACGTCAACTTGCTTTTATTATGTGAAAGTCGAGGTTAAAGTTGGGTACATAGTGTTCAGCTTATCCATAATATTTGAAATGATTTATCCAAAATTTCACTCTTCAAACTTAACTGGTATTTTTTTATTGCACGGTAGTTTTGAAGAATAGAATGACAGACTGGCGAACATAGCGAACAGATAAGTTCTCGATATAAAAACTACAGATATATAAACTACAGAAAATGAATTATGTGAACAATATTCTCTCAAATGATTATCCTCCGACTATTTATCCATATTTTCCGATGGTATCGTTTTCCTTGCTCTTGTGACATTTTTCTTTACTTTAGTTACGATTGTGACTCTTTCTCCTACAAGTTCGGATATACTCTTTCCGGTCCCTCTCCTCCTCTGTCTGGTGTCAGTGGTGTCTTCTCGATTCACCGGTAATATCTACCTCTGTCATTTCCGGTTTTCTTAATTATCCGTTCTCAAATATATTCTAGTTTTTTTTCCATTTGTAATTTTTCTTCTTCGAGTTGATCGTAACTCTTCCTGTCACTCTTTTGTTTTCATCCGATATATCTCCTTTCTTTTTTGATTCTTTTTGATAAATCCAGATTCTTCCTTCCATTACTTCCCGTTTAATAAAAATGCTACTATTATCACATTTCTTCTCTCGATGTCACTATACTTGCAAATAAACCTTACAACTGCTTATTGAAAGGCTGCACTGGCCACACACATAAAAATTTAAATACACAAATCTATCTCTTTTTAGACTACGGAAACTATATATCTTTGACCAACATAACACTCACTAACGCAACGAGAGTACCATCGGCTAGGAGCGCGCTGCGTGATATAGCACTTTATGATATCGATATATTTTTTTGATGTAACGGATATTGACCAAAATTATAGAAATTTCCATTCTATTGAAGGGAATTTCGTATAATTTGAGATGGAGAATGACTATTCTAATTCTAACGAACATGTTGATGTATACAACTCAATTTTTCGATATTTATCCAAATAAGGGGTGTTTTGGGACATGATTTTTGAATTTTTCAAATTTCCCGTTAAACACGAAATGACGAACGGCACCTTCAACGTCTTTTGAGGTTTTTTTTGATGCAGAAGCGAATGCCCGTATCGATATTTGTCAGAATTCATCAATAAAAAAAAATTCCCATATGATGCGTACTTTCTGGCGGTCACTGTATATACATATATCATGTTATCTCTGATGGATTTCAAGAAATTCGACATTGAAATCCAGATTTTATACGGATTCTCTCTCGGGTTAGGAGAAATGAAAAAATATTTTTGATCAATGATTTCAAAATATTGTGCACCTGCATGATTTTCCATCTTTTTTCGCAAAAAAACTAGATCTTCCATAGCATGGGCTATATAATTCGTTTTACGTTACTCGAGATAAAACTTAAAGTTATCGTCATTCTGAATGGATCTTCGTTTTTTTTTCGTTCGAAAGAGTTAAATGAATTATTCTGATTGTATAACATATTTTTCCTGTCACTGAAACCCCATTATGACAAATAATCTCACAAATAACTGATAATAGCATTCATAAATTTGACAACAGATATTTAAATTATTTCCATAGCACCCTGATCATGTTAAGCTGAGAGAATCCGGATAAAATTTGAATTTTAAATATCTCATAGATATATCATAGATAACATGTTTTATGTATATATATTTGAAATAAGAAAAACTCTAAAAACAATTGTATTCATACCTTTTTTTGTAGTTAAAAAATATGAAATCTACAGGGAAAATTACATGAGAGCAATACTTGAAAAAAAATTTAACAATAGATGAGAAAGTTAAGGAGGGGTACGTGAATACCATGTACAATAATTTCGCAATATAGATTTTTCATAAAGTTTGTCTTTGATGTTCGATTCAGTTATCACAAACACCAACAACACTGAAAACAAAAAGTAAAAATAAGGTAATATACTCACAAGCCATAAAAGAGTATTAATTACCACATTTTCTGATTAAGCATTAGGAAATAAAGATTATATAGATATATAAGATCTGACACTGAATCATCAGAACAAAGATAGAAATATTAATAATATCGTCACCATATTATTTTTTATCCATTTTATCAAGGGCAGTAGTGGCGATTGGAATAAACCGTTTATTTCATTTTTTGGGGGGCCCCTGCAGAATCCGGGGCCCTGGGCTCACTACTTTCAAAATGTGAACTCTGCTGACTGATGGGTAGTTATCATATTGTTGTTGACATCGAAAAGTGAAAATCGCTTGTATGGTATAGCGTTTCAATATACCTTCAATCCATGAACAAAAAACGAGTTTTTTTCTGATGCCTATGGTCCAGTTCCGAAATTTACAACCAGTACTGTTCAGTGCTTTAGAGATCGTTCTAAAATTACTGAATTATACTGGTAGAAGTTGACTGAACGTGAATTTGTTCCGAAATTGCTGACTGTCATCAGTAAATTCAGTAATATCGGAACGCAACTTATATATAACTCCCGAACATTTTTGGTGAGAAACTTCACATTGATACCAGTTTGTAAGGCTTTTCAAACCGTTTATCCAGTTTATTTTCAATCGAATACAAAATGGTGAAGTTCTTCACCAATCTATATTAGTTGAAATAGTCATCAAAGGTTTTAACAGTAACCTATGCAAACGTATTGGTATGTATAAATAATTTCATTGATAGAGAAAATCACATATCCACCTGGATTGTATCAGTTATTTCCTCACTGGATCAACTGAAAACTATATTGTTAATACACTTCGGTTGATCACTATGTATTTTTTATTTATAGTTTATTACTTCAGAAGAAATATACACAGGAAATATGATTCGAAATACATTTATATTGGCAGACAAGACGTACGTTTACTGGACACCACTTCATTGTCAAGCTCGAGACCTGCCGAAGTACACTCTATAAAAACTATATTTTTCATCGAATGACGAAATTGTGGAACTTCCCAGAGAGGTTTTTCTAGATACCTATAACCTTAAATCTCTCAAGAAAAATTTCAATACCTGTTTTCTTTCGCATTATCCTTCTACTCGCTTGCACGATGTTCCTCCACGAACATTATTGGTTTTCCTCTCGTGCAGTCAAGATGAAAAAAAAACTGCCCCCGATTAGAGTAGATATAAAAGCCAGTTTATATCCTCACATAGGATGAAGAGATAGTTCGCAGAAAAATGTAACCAGTAATTTTGTAGAATTTTCTTCAAAGCTGGAGTTCGATCAGAAAAACCATTAATCAACAAAATTGAGACGAAATACGTACTCCCTTTTTTGGGGTGTAACATTTCAGTATGTAATTTTTTTATGTCTACGGACCCAATTCCATTCCTTTGCCACTTTCTTGTGGATGTTTTCTGAAACCTGTTAACTGTTCAAGCAATCAGAACGAGAGAAATATTATTTGTCATGTAATCACTGTGAGTTTGTACAGGTTTATTTAGGGCTGCCATAATGGACAGTGGAAGTCCTCTAAGTCTCTGGTCGTTGAATAGAAATGCGAAGGAGATAGCTTTCCTCACCGGATCTTTGTTATCAATAGCCACGACTGACTCCAAACATCTGATAGACGGGATGAGACGTTTCAACTACACTTATCTTCAACAAGTTTCCAGTTCCATATCTACCATAGTGAGTATATCTAAGAAATATATTAGAAATAGTAATTATGGCAGATTATGGAACATAGATTTTACTGTAGTCATTGTTCATGAACAAATTATCATTCACAAAGAGATGATGGAAGTATGAATGTAGGGCAGGGACTTTGGGCCACCTGGGCATACTTTTAGCTTAGCAATAACTCGTAATGAATTTCAAATAAAAATTTGCTAGCATGCCGCAAACAAATCGATCAGCAATATTTTTCTCTTTGTATCCATGATATAGGAAATAAATATAACATACAGGAAGTTTCTTGAAACGTGTGTGGGGAATCGTTCGCCTTTTGAGATATAGAGTATCCAAAAACGTGACGACTGATTGTTTGCAAATTTGAGGGGAATACCTACAAAGCAGATAATTCAACCACCTCATGAATGTTGTTCAATAATTATCATTGACATCAACTCAGCCTTGTTCTTTTTTCTATTTTGTTTCCAACAGGCTGTCTTTTAAAAAACGTCACAAGGTATAACTTCCATTGAATCTAATTTGAAAATAAAAAAAAGCACCTAATGGTTTTAAAAACACCTCACAGATTCGCTTCTCTATACAGGGAGTTTCAGACGAAGCAATAGTAGATGTTTTTCGCCGGTTCTAGACCTCCTCCCAAGGTCACACACCCCCACGTGGCCTTGAGGGGGGTCAATGACCTTGGGGGGGTCCATGACCTTGGGAGGAGTGACCTTGGGGTGATTGACATTGGGAGGAGTGACCTTGAGAGGAGTGATCTTGGGGTAAATGACCTTGATGCGATCTTGGGAGGAGTAACCTCGAGTTGGCGACCTTGAGAGGAGGGTGCCCTTGGGAGTTGGTGTGGCCTTGAGAGGAGCGTGTCCTTGAGGAGGGCTCTCTTTTTCTGTGAGCGTGACCTTGTGTTTTCACACCTCTGAAATGGGAGGGGGTGCGACCTTGAACACTGCTGCTGCATGCGCATGCGCCATTCCCCCGCGAGAGTTCGAGATCGCGTTGGTGAGAGTGGGGGAGGCGGTACTTCTATAAATTCAAGGATGCGCAGAGTGGAGCACAGTTTCTTGGGAATCACATATTAATCAGCATTTTTTGTTTGTTCGTGAGTGATAAAAGCGTTTTTTATTCATCATCATCATGTTGACCTGCTTCATCACTCGATTAAAGTGAACATGGAAGTTTTTGGCAGATATGTCATTGAAACCCGAGATGTGAGAGATGTAAAATCTTTCATGGCTCCGAATCGCATAATTGCTTCATCGCCAGATTTGGAAGATATCGTTGACGCATTTCGGAATTGTCTTTCGAATCTAGCTATCGAATTCGAGGAACGTGATTCTGGTGAGTTGTTTGAAAAGATCAGGTGTCGACTAAGTTTACTTATTTCTTTTTTTTACTTTGATATTACAGGTTGGGCTTTGGAAGAGATTTTGTTCCTAGAAATAAATATTAATAAATATAGTCCATTAGGTCTTCTATAAAGCTGCCCACCTATATTGCGAACAAGAAAGCGGTGGTAAACATTATAAATCAGGATGAGTATTGTTTCGCCTGGGCAGTCACATCAGCTTTGTATCCTGCGAGGATGAGGAATACCGAAACATCTTCCTACCCACACTTTTCTACAGTATTGAATCTGGTTGGTATAGAGTTTCCTATGAAAGTAAGTGATATTCCAAAGTTCGAAAATCAATATAATTGCTCCATCAATGTTTATGGGTTAGAGAGCATATTCGAGGATCAAAAAATGAAATATAAGGTTGTTGGGCCGCTTCATTATGCTAAGAATAGGTTGGGTAGGCATGTAAACTTACTATATATCTCAGACGATTCCGGTAAGGGGCATTATTGCTGGATAAAAAATTTATCGCGATGATGATGTTCCAGGAAAATTTTTCTCGATACAATCATATAAGAAATCATAGATTACAATTTTCGACACATCTAATATACTGAAGCCCACATAGATCGGTTTATCATAATGCACGCTTACCCTACCCATGTGAATTGCAACGAAATTTTCATGAAATATCGTGCAAGTCTTATAATTGGGAAGGGCCGTCAATGCATTAGCGCCCTTCCGCTTCTTGATATTCTCCCAATGGGTCACAAGTTTGATATCGATCCTTCTATCGACATTTTCCATAGTTTTACCGTACACACAGTTGACCATCTTTTTAAATAATCCATTATCGGCTTTGTTCGTACTTTTATTGCGCATCTCAGTATTGAGATCTACATATTTCTTCAACCAGCGAGATTGATTGAATTTAAGAACTCTATGTATTCGCGTCAAGATTAAACCATTTCTAATCGCCTGTTTCAAATTTCGATAATGGATTATATAATTTAACTTATTCGATAAATTCGGAATCAGTTTCTTATGAGCGGATTTTGAACCTGGCAGACTGATGGATTCCACAAGAAAAGGTAAATCCGAGTGCGCATCATGTAAATTTTCAGGGTAGTGAATATCTACTTCGAGAACATACCCGCACGGATCATCATCTGCAACATTCGAGATATCCAAATTTGAGATTTCAACATCAGTTAACCATGTGAAACCAGACGTAGGTAGCGGTTGCGACATACTATGCCCATACAAGTTGGTCGCATTCAAATACATTATAAACGACGATGGATCATCAGGGTTGAAATTTGGGAGGAATTTATTATTAGCTACATGGCTTCTCATACTACACTGACTGACACCGCCTCTTATTCCCTTCTTAAAGAAATTCACCATGTCGATGTCAGTTAAGAGTTCCAATTCCACTTTTGTGTAGCGCAACATAGCATCCCATGATAGACCAGGGGCTGTACAATATTGACATGGGTCCAACTTGTATGTCTTCAAACTAACCTTCCGAAAATTTTCAAAAACATCGCATAATAACAAAACATCCGATTTCAGATATACGTCTAAATAATCCCCAAGCGTTTTACATTTGAATATCTTCCAAATACGCTCAGCTCTACGATAATCCTCATTCGAAATGTGTTCATTCGATAAATTATCGAAAAAGTCATTTTGAGAAGGTAAACCTTTATGCTCCAATTTATCAATAGATGTAATAAAACTATACAGAAACACGCCTTTTCGCGTCATTAGCTTGAATTGTTCGCGATCTTGAAATGCTCTCGCTGTCTCAACACACTGTTCCGTAGTCAGATTTTCAGCTAGAGAATGCAGCGGATCAGAAAGAAATTTATAGCTATCTAAAAAGCGCAACTTCATGAACATTTTATGATTTTTCCCATCTTTTCCCAAGTACTCATCAACAAAAACATGTTTCGTGAATGAAACATACTTTTCCTTAGTTTGAGCGATACAATCCACCCTCGCTTCATGCTCGAACAATTGTTTGATGAAGAGGTGGCTATCATACCCGCTCATATTATGGAAAAAGATGGGGATGAAGTTAGGTAGCTTGAAATTCAAATTACATTTAGAATGTGCGGCGCCATCTCTCTTTTTACCAGTCAGGTGACAATGGTCTCTAACTTTAACATCTGTGGAATCAAGCGGCTTGTCACAAATGTTGCAAATTGTAGCGGTAGCGAAATCAAGCTTTTCTGCAGCACTCAATTTAGCCATAGGAACAACGCGTTTCAAATGCATATTATATATAGCCTTAACATTATCGACTAAACTGGAGACAAACTTTTTTGCTACACCTTTTCCTCGGAATGAAACAAATTTAGTGAGGGAATCATCGTAGGAGCATTTGATGAGATATGCAAATGAATGCGGCTCGTGAGCGAATGTTCTATTAGTATACGACCCCGTAGGATCTGGTTCACAAGTCTGGATGGGTTTCAGAACAGATTCAAAATCCGCATAAATAACGAATGGTACTTTCATCTGTTTCTCAAAACTTTCGAATTTTAAAATATTCCCGGGAGCGCTATTTCCGAATTTATCAATCTTGATTTCTGGAGATGGAACCGTAGTGTATGTATGATTGCAATCATTCAATTTATGGCGAAGCAACTTCGACTCATCGGAGAAACATATCAGACACCCATCGCAAAAGAAATTCCTATGCTCTCTGGCATTTAATTGGCTTGACACTAATCGCGATAAATTTTTTATCCAGCAATAATGCCCCTTACCGGAATCGTCTGAGATATATAGTAAGTTTACATGCCTACTCAACCTATTCTTAGCCTAATGAAGCGGCCCAACAACCTTATATTTCATTTTTTGATCCTCGAATATGCTTTCTAACCCATAAACATTGATGTAGCAATCATTTTGATTTTCGAACTTTGGAATATCACTTACTTTCATAGGAAACTCTATACCAACCAGATTCAATACTGTAGAAAAGTGTGGGTAGGAAGATGTTTCGGTATTCCTCATCCTCGCAGGATACAAAGCTGATGTGACTGCCCAGGCGAAACAATGCTCATCCTGATTTATAATGTTTACCACCGCTTTCTTGTTCGCAATATAGTAGGGCAGCTTTATGTAGGATCCACCTCCTAATGGACTATATTTATTAATATTTATTTCTAGGAACAAAATCTCTTCTAAAGCCCAACCTGTAATATCAAAGTAAAAAAAAGAAATAAGTAAACTTAGTCGACACCTGATTTTTTCAAACAACTCACCAGAATCACGTTCCTAGAATTCGATAGCTAGATTCGAAAGACAATCCCGAAATGCGTCAACGATATCTTCCAAATCTGGCGATGATGCAATTATGCGATTCGGAGCCATGAAAGATTTTACATCTCTCACATCTCGGGTTTCAATGACATATCTGCCAAAAACTTCCATGTTCACTTTAATCGAGTGATGAATCAGAAGCATATTATCCAATAGAGATATAATTGTAGCTCTATTCTCATTGAAGAACGCATTGTAATCCAAAATGTTCGTTCTACACTCTAACCTGTAGCTAATAATGCGGCATTTGAACGCGCTCTCGATCGCATATACACCATCTCTGTAGTGCATGCACGCATTAGAGCGATGCTCCAAGGTTCTCTTATGAGCACCCATCCTATCTGATGGAACATCTTTAGCGCAGGGCACACATCTTTGCATACTTCTAGATGTCGATGGCGCTGGCGGATTCGAAATATCCAATCGAGCCCTTTTTGCACTAGGTTCACCCAAATCACCCAAATCACCAACACATGAAATTCTTTGATGGCGGCGTAAATTATCACTACGCGTAAAGGTTTGGAAACAAGCATTGCAGGTCAACATGATGATGATGAATAAAAAACGCTTTTATCACTCACGAACAAACAAAAAATGCTGATTAATATGTGATTCCCAAGAAACTGTGCTCCACTCTGCGCATCCTTGAATTTATAGAAGTACCGCCTCCCCCACTCCCACCAACGCGATCTCGAACTCTCGCGGGGGAATGGCGCATGCGCATGCAGCAGCAGTGTTCAAGGTCGCACCCCCTCCCATTTCAGAGGTGTGAAAACACAAGGTCACGCTCACAGAAAAAGAGAGCCCTCCTCAAGGACACGCTCCTCTCAAGGCCACACCAACTGCCAAGGGAACCCTCCTCTCAAGGTCGCCAACTCGAGGTCACTCCTCCCAAGATCGCATCAAGGTCATTCACCCCAAGATCACTCCTCTCAAGGTCACTCCTCCCAAGGTCATTCACCCCAAGGTCACTCCTCCCAAGGTAATTCACCCCAAGGTCACTCCTTCCAAGGTCACTCCTCCCACGGTCATTGACCCCCCAAGGTCATTGACCCCCCAAGGTCATTGACCCCCCCCCCCCAAGGCCACGTGGGGGTGTGTGACCTTGGGAGGAGGTCTATAACCGGCGAAAAACATCTACTAGCAATCGATGAACGGCTTCAGATCAATTGGTTTTGGAAATATCGGCGAACAACAAAAATGGCGGATTTCGTTTTTCGCCAATAAATCCGAAACAGTTGATTTGGCAGCTCTGAAGATGTGACATTATTGGGACACTTCTTCAGGGACGAATACGATAGCATGTATGAAGAAACTTTTTCCATATCACCTTTGCTGTGGGTCACTAGGAGCCGAGATAAGGCTATACAGCTCGCTATGCAGCCTCTCAAGCACATTGACCTATCAGATCTTTTGTGATCTATTCGAGGCCCGGGATTCCGTGACTTGTGCAAAGTTTATCAGTTTTCTCTTGCAGAAGATTGCTGGGCATTCGTAAAGCAAATGTTCTGCAGTTTAAGCGAAGTTCTCGCAGTAACGGCAACTATCACTCTCTGTTTCACCCATAGATCTTATTGCTTACGCTAGATCCGGCATCCTGTAGTAATTTTTTTGGTCGAGAGGGGTCTGCAAGAAAGTAGGTACTATGGTCACGTGGGATAACACATTTGTATGGTCAACAACTAAAACGACCAATCAATGGCTTAGCACTTTCATCCCCCCGGACCTACAAAACAGATAACCTGATGGATACCGGATCTAACGTAAGCAATACGATCTATGGTTTTACCCATCTTCTTGAGGTGATACCTCAGAGGGCAGTGTCCAGTGAGGAGTCCCGTTTCCAGTTTCAAGTCTTTTTTCTCCAACTCGAGAAGCTGCTTAGCTTTCCTGCGAGAGGCTCACTAGCCTTTTCGCTTTACTTCGTCCTGGCACTTTATTCCAGTGAGATTTCATTTCATCCGCTTCCCAACGTCGAAACTCTTTTCTCTAGTGCTCAGTCAGTGAGAGAATTTTTTATGATTTTCAGGTTACCGAAATGAATCCCCTAGCAGGAGTTTATTTTGGACCAGTGAAGGAGCCTATACATCCTAAGGCATTTTTCACAGGCCAAAGTGACGAAATGCTCTCCTCGGGAGATTTCAGCCGTGTACCCGTCTTATTAGGGGTTAATTCCAACGAAGTAGCAGCTGTCGGATTCATTACTGGTGAGATTTTTTACGCTACAACAGCAGTCGCCAACATTATAGCAAGCAAGGGCCACATTGTGGCATAATGAAATAGAGGTACGGCGCACTTAATAATCACACGAATCTCATATTCCTTTATAGATTCCATCTTCGTCATCCAATCTCATTGATTAGTAGTAACAATGAGGAAATATCATTCAATATCAGTAGCTGAACTATTTGACAATAATTCTTTTAGTTCAGGCTCATGTGACAACACTACTTTAAAACAAAGCTCTATTTATTATTCTTCTGTCGGTAGTTAATAGCCAACAAGGTCCCTTGGCTTATAGATATTAGATTTCTTCCTATTGAACTATATAAAAAATAAAGAATGCCAGGAGACAAGTTCTGGAATATAAGTCCTCTGTTTTAACTGTGGCAACAGATATGACAGCAATTCAAATAATACATATTATCATCAACAGACGATCAATCAAACTTTCTTTTATAGTATTGCTTTCAATTCATTGATTTGTCGAAAAACTTATAGCTTAATAATTTTAAATTGATACTTTTTATTCTACCCAATGAAAATGAGTGGTATCAGATTATTACACGAAAAGATCAATTTTTATAGTAATATTTATCTTGACCAGCTATAAAAAATTACATTATCTGAATATATCAAGAGTTTTACAAAAAAGTAGCCAAAGTAGCGAAATCCACAAATCTCCATCTTTGAAAATATGCGAGATATCCCGTAGTACATCGAAAATGGGACAGCCTGTACATATCTTACGTCGTTTATTCATTGTTTTTGGAGGCATCATATTGAATGTTAGCATATAATTGGAGGACACCCTGTATTTAATTATTACTTATTTGGGTGATCACAAGCATTTCGAATACTGAGTGTGAAATTGATATTTTGAGTTGAATGGTGCACGAGTTGAAATTATTATCAAGTATTTTTACTTGTGAAACTGTCACTTCTCTCATTGTTATAATCTGTTTTTTTCTAGAACTGTGGAAAATATATTTGACTGAAAGTAACCCCAAGATATCGTCTTTGACTCCAGCTGATATGACTGATAATTCGAACAAAAGGTTCTCTGCTGGTTTGGACATACGATGTTTCTACTTCGACTGTTTCACATTATCTAAGCAACCCAATGATAAAATAATCTCGGTAAGATCATACGCTCTATTGTAATGCTTCATTATCCAACCAATGGGATTGAAGATTCACTACAAAAATATATATCATATTATAAGACGATACCGCAGTGAATCTATATGATTGTTGTAAAAAAAGCAGTTTGGTGTCTCCTGTGAAAGGTTTCAAGAGCGTCAGAAATCCAACGAGTTCTGAAAACTCGATGACTATTAGTGGAAAAAGTTTGATTGGATAATTGGAAAGCAGCAAATCCCACACTGATTATATCGGAATACAACCGTGCTTTCTTTTTGGATTTGTCCAATCCAAATAATTACAGACCAATAACGCATCTTGTTAGCGCATATTCCTAGTAGAACACTCAGTTGATCATTGGAAACATGAGCAACGAGGGTCGAAGAGAGGTGATGCGGGCTACAAACACAATCTTCTGATAGATAATTTCATCACGAGGGACTTCGTCCAGTACTAGCAGAATCTCTATATAGCCTAGATTGCATGAGTCACTTGTGTGCTTGCTAGAGTGCTTGATAAGTCCAGACAGAGCCGGTCATCACAAGGAGAATATTTTTTCGAGGAGAATTCCTAAGCTCTTTTATAATCTGCATCTTACTGTGTAGCCTTTATCCGTTGAACTCAGGAAAACCAAGAGCTGTTACTGCTAATCCAGCTGTCCCAGTTACCGGAGGCATGAGGTCACTGACTCATTTTATGTGGATGTCCGTAAACTTTATGCTCGCGACTAGAGGGACTAAGATCAATCCTTCAGGGTGGTATAGGCAGAGTATACACAGGCTATTTGAATGGGATTCGTGATGGAAAAACGCTCTGATTCATCTCAAGAGAGAACGATTCGAGGACTTCGACAAGAACTAGTAGCTAGTAGATTGAAGCATCCTACTCCACTTGGATATAGGAAAGACGTACACCATCTGATTTTTCCTATACCTATTCTTTTCCCATTAATCTTCTACTGGCGATGTTCCTCCAAGAACATAATAGGATTTCCTTTCATGCATGCAGTCAAGAGAAAAAATAAACATCCAGATTTAATAATCTGAGAATATATAAGCAAATGAATTCTGATATATTTTTGGCATCAATTGCTGACATGTTTTGTGAAGTGATGATCAATGTTTCCAAACTCCCTAGGCAAGTAATTTCATTACTGTATAGATAGGACAGTCAAGAATAATATCGACTAGTGTTTCCCTTTTGTCTTTATTGCAGACTGGGTAAGTATGTTCAGGATCAATAGAACAAGAGATGCCATTAAAGGTTGATTTGATTTTGTATTGATTTGTTATACTTAATTATGTAAGAGGGCGGGTGACCTTTTGCAGCAGATATTGTGAATATAAGGTTTTTGTTGGACGAATAATTCACGAGAATATCCCTAAGTTGATAATTTCATCCATGGTATAATCAAAAAGTATAATCATATAATCAAAAAGTACACGCTTTCTTTGCCAATTATTGTAAACATTATGGAAATCAAAACCTGACTGACATTTCGGCAGTCCAGCAAGATAGTCTGTTGAAAATAATAATGGTTGTGAATGAAATAGCTTCAGGCAACAATTCACTATAGTCGAACCTCTGTATTTGAAGGGCAACCCTCTATGTCGCATTTTCAGATATAAAAAGTTGAAAGTATCTATAATAGTATCTGCATGATATAGATATTTAACGAGCTTTCGATTCAGGTACAGAAATTTGTATTGAACAAAATTTATCGAAATAATCATAGATTGCCGAAATATTTTTCTTTCGACTGCAAGAAAGGAAAACTGTTAATGTTCGTGGAACATCGTGCGAGCCAGGGAAAGGACACTGGAAGAGAATATGAGTATTAATTATTATTTTCGGAATAGATCAATCGGTTTTTCATGTATACTACAGTAGACTAGTAGTTGACTATAAAGTCAGCAAGATGTTATTTTATCACGATTGAATTGAGAATAATTCCAGTAAAAGTTAACTATAGCATTGTAGAATATGATTTTCGCTGATCCGCTTTTGGTTTTCCTGAAAAAATAAGATTACGAATGCCGATGTTTTTATGAACTATCTATTTCAATGATTACATTGTCACAAAGAGTGAAAGAGTGGACTAGTTGAATAAAATTGTTCAATTCTTGCGTCCTTTGTTGAAAAGATACGTTCTTCATTTTCATTAATTCAATCAACTGTTTTCAATGTTTTCTCTCATAATGCGCGAATAATCGAGAAATGAACGAGTCGGTTTTTTACAAACTCCAGGAATGTATCTTTCTGATTTGGTTTCATTGCTTCCCTACAAAACATTATTTTTTTCCTTCAGTCGAGAATATAGTGAGTGATAATAAATTGTTTTTATTTTATGTACGCTATTATCTGTTCCAGTATCTGAGTGATGATCAATTCAACAGACCAACGAGAAGAGCAGTTAAGGATTTATCGAAATACGTCCCGACGTTCTATTACATTTTCAGTTACGAAGGATTGTTAGGAGGAATCAAGGAACGTATTGTACCAGGTATGTTGAAAAATACGTGATGAACTTGATGACTATAGATGTTTTTCGATGATATTACTTCAATGTTATCAATTCAATTTAGCTGTGAAGTTACGTTATATCCAGGTGATGAGAACCTCCCCTGAAAGCTGAGAGCTATTGTATTCACCGCTTGATATAGTTGTTTTATCTATCACTGGGCCCAAGATTTGTGGAATCAAAGCCAGAACGTACCAACCTGTAAGTGGTCCGTTCAACTTCATTCCAGAATCTGCTCATTGATCTCCTTCCAGGGTTTTGATTGATTATTATCGTAGAGGTCTACCCGCTATACTAAGCATATAGACAGGCTAGAGGAAGATAACACCTCTAAACCCGATTTTAGCCTCCTGAGCAACATTCTGATGTTCCTTTTAGATCTTGTAGAAGGATGAACATATTATCCAGAGGAATCACTGCGAACTCTTATGAATGAAAAATATTAGAGAATGAATTAGTGTTGAAACAATAAATTCTCTCACAGCAGTAATATCCTGAGTCATGTTTGAAGTAGTCGTTTGTATTCTGTATCAGTTTTCATAATTCGTGTTTGTTGACTGAAATGAGATGAACCAGTTATGGCTTCGATATTTGAACCCGTAATAGTGAAGCTTGCGCAGTGATATCCAAAATAAAATGTTTTCCACAGATCACAAAATATTATAAAAGGGAAAAATACCATTTCCTATACTTTATTAGGTTGAAAACCGAATTGCTGAAGGACGTTGAAAACTGGCTGTCTTTATTGAATTTTGAAATCAATCTTTCACTGCTTTATCGCTACCCTCTGATCTCATGTGAACAGCGTCGAAATGTATTCCACTGAAATGAACATCCATTTCCATCTCTGGACGTTGGTAAAGCGGATCAACATAACTTTAACTCAATATTATTTCAGGAGCAGGTCATACAGAAGAATTAGGATATTTATTCAGGACTCATGTTCCCAATCCAACGCCTAATGATGTTCTTATTAGGAAACGGATGGTGAGAATGTGGACGAATTTCGTGAAATACAGGTAAATTCAGTGATTCTATTTTTGCTAAAGCTTTCCACATAATGAGACAACATGGAGAAGAAATGATACACATGAGGATATAAAAGTAATACGATGACTTCAACAATGCAATAAATGAAAGGAAATAAATTGAAACCTTCCCCAACCTCTTGAGATGTTTACTGATATGTTCTCGTGAAATATCATTCATTATGTAGAGATAACAGAACTTCTGAATAAGGGACTTGATAATCTTTTTTCATGGTTCAGTCTAGTACTTTTTTCAATACCGTTTTTTTCCCAGCCCGTATGATTGATGTTGAATTTCAAATTATGATACTTTCAGATGAATTCTTATGCGGGCATTCAAAACTTAACAAAATAAACATGATGGTGATATCACTCCACTTCAACACAATTTATTATATACATATCTGATTTCAGGAATCCAACACCAATTAGAGAAGCTCTTCTGCAGAAAAAGATATGGCCGATAGTGAAACCAAATAGACTGGATTACTTCAACATTGATTTGAACATATCAGTTCAAATTGACCCGTTCAAGAAGAGAATGGATTTTTGGGATAATCTTTATTTCAAATACGGCAAGGGTACATATGGCACGTATTAGGTTTTCGTTTTTATATCTTACGGTATCATTTGATTCAGTATTATATGTTGAGTCTGTTCGACTTTATTATCATGAAATAAAATGTTATTAATGACTATTCATCTTGCATATCCTACAAAAAATTTATTTATTCCAAAGAATACTGACCTAATCTAGTTCATCACTTCAGACCTTTTCTTTTCTCAATAAAGCTTCGTGGATTTTTGAAAAGTATATCATTCAAGGAGCTTGTAATGAGTGATTAATAGTTGGTAATAGACATTGCACGCAATAATAATACTACTATTCTTTTTCTATGATTATCCTTTCATCATATTCAATCGCGTATGCGACTACATATTACAAAGCCACGATCAATTCTTGTGATTTATAAAAATTTTTTTGATTAGGCGGACAAATCGTTAATGAAAATTTATTAATAATAATAAGTTATTCACCTCTGTTTTTTATGTATTTATTATACGGGATCTCCCCATTTATAATAGATACATACAATACATTTTAATATAATATACATATGAAAAATTATAAATTGAACAGAGAAAAAAAAATCTACACATGAAATATAAGCAATGATGAAAATTATATACAGATTTTCACCATACTGAACAATACATATCAACTAATTATACTTTCAATAAGTCACTCTTGAATTTAGATAAGGTTATGCCTGTGATTTCGAGATTTTTTTCATTTACTATCCACACGCAGGTTAACCTTTGTGGATCTTCTTTGTGTTTATTTACCCATGTTTCATATTCAACCGAAAGTATATGTATTGATTTTATGATTTTATGATGAATAAATATTATTATTATTATTTATAATTTTGAGTGTACGAACAGCGGGAGAATGTAATCCATAGTGTACGAACAGCGGGAGAATGTAATCCATAGTGTGAGTGATGAAAAGGAATGTGAAACAGATCAGAATGCCTGAGAATTCTGTTATATAGGTACGTGTGAATTGATAATTTCAAGGAGTTCAGGTCAGATAAAGAGACCATTGATTAATTCAAATAAAAATATTATATCAGCATTTTCTCTTCTCTCACTCAATTGGTTGAAGTTTAGACTAGTTAACATAAAAGAATAATCATGGTTATGAATGCCAATATTCATTTTATGTGCACAGAATCTCGAAAATGTATGTTGAACTATTTCAATGGTATAACAGTGATTTTCATACAACGGTGACCAAATAATTGATCCATATTTTAACCAAGAGACTAGACTAGACTGGAGTCCTTATTGATTTTACTGAAATTTTTTTACAGTTTCGCACAATAAAACCCAGTAATTTCGATGCCTTTGCAGACGGTAAGGTAACTGGTTTCCCTCAATGGAGTATAGAGAGATGCATTTTCTGTTCAATTTGTGAAAGCATATGGAGCAACATTTATTGATATTCATATGTAAATCATTCTCATTACACCATCGAACTAAGTAATCGAAATCTTGTTGGACCAATTCAACATCATCCAGGGAGCTTTGTCTAAAGACTTTCAAATCATCTGCAAACATTAAAAATTCTGCGTGTTTGAAACATTGGTCCACATTGGTCAATATCATTGACAAAAACATTGAACAATATTTAATAATATTGAACAGTATTCAATATTGTTCCATATTGAAAGATATTGAACAATATTGAACAGTATTCAATATTGTTCCATATTGAAAGATATTGAACAATATTGAACAATATTGAACAATATTGAACAATATTGAACAATATTGAACGATATTGAACAATATTGAACAATATTGAACAATATTGAACAATATTGAACAATATTGAACAATATTGAACAATATTGAACAATATTGAACAATATTGAACAATATTGAACAATATTGAGATATTGTTCCTAGATGAATGTAACCAGGAGCAGTGATGAGCAGCTTTCGTCGAATTTCTTTTTGTGACCTTAAAGAGGTAAGTTTATATTTATCTGCCAATTCGAAAAAATGGGCTAGCAATACATCCTCATGCGTTAACTTTCTAGGACGAAGAGGGTCATCAGGAACTCTTCATAAATTAGAGAGTCATCTTGAACATTGTTCGAAGTGGTAATTCAACTATGCGATATAATTGTATCACATTTATTCTTTGGAAAACCAAAAAAAAAGTTCGTTTGTTCCCAATTCTCCAATTTCCTGGATTCTTTGAGAGCAAAATAAACATGTCAACAATGTTAAACGAAGAGCCATTAATTAAAGAGCACCAATAAATGAAGAAGAAAAAAACATTTCACGCCTTATTCAATGATTAATACATACACAATTTGGATGACTGGAAGATAAAGAGTAGAAAACAACTGCTCTCCTGGCTACCACGCAGAACATTGAATTATATCTATTCACACTCTATTCGCGTTAGGTGCTAAGTGATACGCTACCTAACGGTGACTCGCAAAAACACTCGAAGTGGGATAACCACTGAACTTGCTGGGGGATAACCCACTGACAAATTCAACATCTTTTCTGTTTACGTTCGGTTCTGATGTGAGAGGTGTATTTCCAGCAGTTTTTCGAGAGTTCTTGTTCAATCCATGTGAAATCTTATGTAATGTCACAAATACAAAAACAAAACAAAAACGATACCACTTCAAGAAATTCGAGTTGTTATCATCAATTAGCGCTACGTGTTATTTTCTATCGCGAATGCAACGATTATCGTTCTACTGTTACTTTGCCCGCGATCTGCGATACTCTTGCATGTGAATGGTGGTGCCGTCATAATAAATTTCTGTCAATGTCATATTTGATCTCATATTGTTTTTTATTCACACTTTCTGGTCGTGGAAAAAATCCAGCCTGAAACTCGTTCAGAATGAATGATTCGATACTCGTAACGAATTATTCTCAGTGGTTTGTTGTACAATAAGTACCTATTGCATATAAGAAAACATTTCACAGATCAAACTGAACAATTTTCATGGATGGAAAACTTCAATTTTATGGCGATTACATTATTTTCTCTCAGTGTAATGAAGAAATAACACGCTGATCGCCTCCTGAAATTCTTGATGATCTGTGCTGATAGATTCAAATATATCGGCTTCCGAACACACGCACTGTATATCAGGAATATGTATTGCAACTTTGAAAAAATCGGGTATCCGAACTATAATTATTATTAGTATTGTTGGTTTGACGTGTTTCTAAAGTCCATGTCTCACGGTCAAACTATTTGAGCAAACTAAGTGTGATGTCATCAATGACGTCACATCAAACAGCAGCTAAAATAAGAACATGTTCTAAATATTTTACCTGTTTGATGAAAAACTAAGTTTGGAGTTTTTTGTTGACAACGAAAATCGAAACGTCAGAACTCAGAATACTAATAGAGTTTTGGACTGTTGGAAATGTCTGCTGCTTGAAATTGGACCGAGGAGCAAGCTCGGGAGCAAGTAACGTTCCTAATAGATCTCCATAGAAGCAATAAATAACTTTTGTATAACATCAGACAAAAAGATTACCACAAGAGTGATAAGATGCCAGATGCATTGAATGATATTGCTAGTAATTCTCACGGCCAAATAATAACTGGTAGGTGTTCTGAATCACTCGTCATCCTTTCAATTGATAATATTGATAAACACAGTTCAATAGGGAACTGAGGTAGTTTCGTTTCTACTTCACTAATCTCTGAAGGAACGCGCAACTTACCATGAAATAAATGTTTAGAGATTTTTGTGTATTATTTCTATTCATATATAATATTGTTGAAAAAGCGAGATTCCATCTTGAATGTATATTTCTCTTCCGTTATCATCAATCAATTTTTGAACTGTTTGATCAAACTTCTTCAAATCGTGTGAACAGGATTTCTGCACATTTCAAAAATTTGAATCAAATAGACAGAAATGACGTCACGTCAAACAGATTTGATCAAATAGTTTGACCGTGAGACATGGACTTAATAAGGTCGAAAACACATCACTGTTTCTTTCTTCAACTCGGTTCGAGCATTTTGTTGCTTCCAATTTGTATCAATGGGAAAGGAGCGTAGGTATAGGAAATTATTGAAGGAATGTTGGTATTTCAAGTAATTGATTCATGAAATATTGAGTAACAATAATGGTATTATGAAATAATAATAAATTCCTACGAATGCATGAAAACATCCACAAAATTTTAAATATGCATTCATCAAACAATGTGAATAAATGTAATTATGTAGAAATACATTCATCGAACACTTTGAAATCAAATTAATAAGAAGATAAAAAAAAACAAGATGAATAAACATTAAGTGGTGACGCACCACTCATTCTCATACCCTGGCGTCATTTTGGCGGCATTATTAGGTCATTTTTGGTCAGCGACGTCACCTAACGAATAGCTGACGTTGCTATAACGTCATATTGTCAAGGTCTCTTTGTCGTCATCAGGGAGACGTCATCATTGCATGTTTTGAAGTTTAGCTGATGTTACCATAACGTCATATCTTGAACATCTCTGCGCTGTCATCAGGGAGAATTGATTTTGATATATTTCGGAGGTCTCAAATACGACATATCTATATACAATGAAATAGAGAACCTCTTGTTTTGGGTAATTTCATCAAATTCGTTTGCATAAAATAAGCCTATCTAAAAACATAATTCTTGTAATTTGTCAGGAACAATAGTAAGATAAAATGAGCACATAAAAATAATCCACAATGTAGTGAGATGAAGGAATACGTATGTGGAACCTTCTCTTTGGTGAAACGTTCTCAAGCAGAAGAATTCCCATAATAAGGAAATGAGTTCTTTTCAGTTCAATTGCTGATTGAGGAACTACGCTCACTTTCCGTTTTTCAACTGATTGATGTTTGAAGGGAACGATAGTAACGCATCTTCAGAATGAACTTCGAACTAGAAGCTTAATATTGTCGCCACATTTTCATTATCGGTACCATGGCAATTATCACTGTATTAAAAAACTATATTTCTTGTAAACATCCAAAATCCCATTGTGGAAGATGGAAACATGGCTACAGAAAAAAATAGTTAGGTGTGGTTAGGTTTTATATCCTTCGAATGCTTGACGTCAAATGTCAATGTCATTTCAATGGCGTCTTATTGTCTTCACTCTTGGCCTGTTGATATTATATTTTGATGTTGTTCAATCAAGTAATCACCGAGTAATTTATGTGATTGTTGTGATGTGTGTTACGTGAATTCCGTTCCACTTATTTCATTTCTATCAGTGGCCATCGGGTACCCAACATTAGACCCAACATAATGTTAATAGCCCAGAATGTGTTGTTCTTCCAAACTTTGTCGTAATAAGGTATAAATTATGAGATCATGTCAGAAATAATAGTTATCAGTTTTATAAATTGAAGGGTTTTTCATGGTTCATCGTATATTTTGAAATAAAAAGTTTGAAATAATGACTCGAGTGTTTCATTACATCACATAGTTTGAATTATATCGCAACAAAAAGCGATAAAAGAACGCCACAAAGACGAAAAATATCACGTCTTTGGGCTGACATTTACCCGTCATTTTAACATTAGAGTCACGTCATCTCCAACGTCGCAGTACGTCACAGATGACCAAAAAGTGTTGTACAAATGACGTCAATGTGCCGCCTGGGTATGTACCTATAGGTAGGTAGGTAATTATTCTGTTAGGATTTATTTCCAATTATTTATGATTTTTTTTAATCTGGTTGCTATTCATGTATAATAGGGTGGTAGAGTTTTTGGCAAGACATGGAGACTTGATAGGTATTGCTGAATCTTTTACCATTGCACATATGTGTAATGAAAGAAGCAGCAATCAGTGCCTTCAGACCAAGCCAGACAATAAGTCTCAAATCAGGAAATCAGATTGGTAACTTGAATATTTTGGAAAATATTTTCCTAAATGCAGTTTTAATTGATCATAAACATCCACCAAATTTGCACAGAGAATATCACCTAGGAAGAGATACATCAGTGTGATACACTAATGGATCCAAAATGGATGAAACGGCTGGAGTTGGCATAACAGGGCTGAATTTTAGGCTCCCAAAACACCTTCCAAGCATGCTATGAAGATATGTGCTCAGAAGTGCTTCAAAAGAGACACTCGAAGGGCATAAACCTACATCCAAATCTAATCAGATAGCCAAGCGGAACTGAAAGCTTATCCCTGAGACAACTGGCAGCAAAGAACCAGGTCACTTATTCGTAGTGGGTTCCTTTTCATAATGTAGTTAGAGGCATCGAGGATGCATACCGGTTTGCAAGGGCAAATACATAATTTTTAGGCCCAGAATCCTTCTATGTACTCTTCGATGCTCACTTGATAGAAGAGGTTTGACGGTGGAGAACATAGACGGAACCAATTCTCACTGGAAGGGCCAGGACAAAGTCACAATCGACAAGGCTTGTTAACCTTTCCCCAAGAAAGGCTAAATAGATTCTTTTGTTGGACAAGAAAGACACGAAACTGGTGACGAAACACCTTATTGGAAACTGCCCTCCGCAAGAGGCTAGCTCCCAGAAAACTGGTGATAACTTTGTACGAAGTCTCGAATCCTGGGTCTCGAATAGATAAGGGTTATGCACAAAATATCTTATAGTGAGAGGTGCTTGAGAGCCACCATAATCTGAAATATGTGCGTAGGTACCTACTATACATTATTCGTTTCTTTTTCCACTCCACATAGGTTTCACATGGCCTCCTTCGCTGGAAGGAGAACAACCAATTTATGAGAGATCTAAAAACCTCTCACCCTCCGGTTGAATGATATTTTTTTCAATCTTGCAACTTGATCATAAATATTTCTATTAGGTTTACAGTGACTCTATACAAGAGTCACTGTAATTAGGTTGTCCCATTTCATCCATCTATATTTGCGTGTATGTAAGTATTTTTCCTCGTGCAGAGAACAGTTACCCACTCATGTAGTGTTCTATAGTAGCATACTTTTTGACTTTATCGATTCAGTTTCCTTATGATGCCTCAACTCAAACGTTCGATCACAGATGGCGCAATACTTCCAATTTCGATACTGTGATGAAGTCGATGATTTACTCTGTAGGTTGGTGAATATAATCAAGGTCCGTAGATTCAGAAATCATGCTTTGCTGCATACTCCACATATATAAGGAATACTTTTATAGCCCATACCGAAACTGTCATGGCGGACGAAATCAGTTCTGCTTTGAATTCGGCTTCCTATAAGATAGGTGGCCAATTGATATATTGATCGATTTGATTGATTTATTTTCAAAACAGTCATTGGTGTTTTGCGGTCTATGTTCATGTTCCATCATCAGAACATGAATTAATAGTATAATATTATTCAACGAGCGTGTAATGACGGCTATTACTCACGAGAATGAAGTTTGCGTAATTATTCGAATGAGCGATAGTGATTACACGAAAGTAGAATACTATACTTTCTCTATGACTGAGTGTTCACCATTCAATTGGAAGGGACTAGATATTTAGAGAATATTTCATTGAAACAACAAATTTCAATGGATTTTGTCGAATAAATTCATTTTGAAAGTTGATGAGAGAGTGAATATCAAAGAAGCCATAAATTTTTTGAGAGAAAAAACAAAAAAAAGTACTTAGGTAATTGAGATACGAACCTATATACAACAAATTTCGTTCTATAATTCGAGTGCAAGCCTTAATCAACTGAGCCACGAACCCTTTTTTAAGAAGAATTTTAACATCACTTTTTTTCAATTGAGTGGATACATCTTTTATATGAATTTTATAGATTGTACTCAAACAGGGCCCCTATTCTTGAATTATAGGGAGAAGAAAACAGGACAACTATATAACTCACTTCTTGACAGATGATGAATGATATATTCCTCCTCACTTTCCTTTTCTACTCCCTAGAATTCAAGAATAGCGGCCCAGGCAGCTTGTAGAACTTCTAGTGGAGTACACTTGATTTCGTTTTCGCTTTCTGAATCCATTTCTACAAAAAGTCAGTTAATTCACCCCAGGTGGGTACCAAGGTATTGTCAAATTTGACATTTTATGGCGGGTCTGATTCAAACAAGGTGGATATAGGATGGTGAAACAGCTCTTCAATTGTTTCTGCGAAAAACTTGTCGACCGTTTGAGAAGGTACTAATATTTCCACGACTTGAAAGAAGATGGCGGTAAGATCGATTATCGAAGAAGATTTCTGTTGCTTACGTATTTCTGTGGTTCACATCTGACAGACGTGACTTGAAACGACATTAAAACAATATATTTTCGATAAATTTGGAATGAATATTGATATTTTGACTCTTCTCAATCGTGTTTCATCTAGAACAGATGAAACTGATAAAAGTATGACAGATGCACAGTTTCTGTTTTACCGACACAAGGTATGTTGCCATCTCTGATAACTTCAGGAAATATTACTACGGTATGAAATCAAGTAGGCAAAGGTCTACAGTTTATTCTAGTGCTTGTTAATAGGAAGCTGTTTCACCATCCTATATCCACCTTGGATTCAAACATTGCACTGCATTCCCCATATTCCATTTCAATTTTGTACAAATGATGTCAATTGTTTCGTCGCTGATTGGCCGTGGCCTGTTGTGTAAAGGCTCTTACACACGGGGCGTGGCTTGTTTTGTATAATGCATCCAGTTACCTAACAAAAATGAAAATGGGCCATTTCCCAACAGTGATAGAAAAAAATGTTAAATGGTCCATTTTGTTTGTATATGTTGTGGTACAGATTTCTGTTCACTAATCTTGTTCGGCTTCGATTCGTGTTTTCCCTCTATAATTGTTTTGAAACTATTGATATAAGTTAAAAAATTGTGTATTTGTTGAAAGTAATTTTCAACACAACTGTGAATAATGATAGTCCAGTCATTTGGTAGTTTAACCTGGAAAGTTTTCCGGGAGTTTTGAAAATGGGTGATTTCTCATAGATTTCGATGTGCTGTTTCCGAAATTCAACTTTGCCACATCGTATCTTTGCTGCTCGATCCGCCATATTGGAAAAATGGCGCCTAATAGCAGTTTTTTGTCAATATATCGTTTTCGAATCATTTTACGATAAAAACATTCATATATAAAATTGAACTTGCAGAAAATAACTACAAATAAGGTGCCCTTATTTTTTTTTCTTAAATCAATAGTTTTGGCGTTATAGCGCCTCAAATTATACTTCAATATGCCTTTTGGCGGAATTAATAATTTCCACACTACCTTTAGGCCTAATCCATATGTAATGCCTAATTACGAGATTTAGCGCAATCTTCTTCGATTTGTTGTTCCTGATGGACCAGGCGTTGAGTGTTCGGTTACGATCGAGATGTCACCTCGGACGTCACAGACCAAAATTTCAACCGTATCATCTTCAATAGGATTATCAGACTCATCACAGTCCTATTTGTTTTCGATTCCATCAAACGCCGGCACAAAATATTCTCCGTGTCTTTCTCTTCATCACTATCATGTAATGGATCTTGCGAATTATCACAAACACTACTACAATTCGTGCCTATGGAGCATTTGAATCGATTTCAATCCAGCTTTTCTTCATTTGCAGGCTCCTGACATCCCTTTTTCACATTAACAATAGATAAGTTTTATGTAGGTACTGTATGCCTACATATTATTATTTTGGTTTTATATTCGATTTATAATCTGCTGAATAGGAATTTATTATTCCTTATATTAAAATAACAAACATTGTATGGAAGAATTTCGGATTGGAAACCATAGGTACAAACTGATATTTTGTATAAAGAAACTAGTGAGTGCTTGCGTTCAAAAAAATAAATAAAAATATCATGTGAGTGTTTCAATTCTCGATTTATCAAAGTCACTGATACGCATTAACTATCATATTTCCTTTGATTCCTTCTCTTATTGCATTTTGAATTTTATGAATGTAGTTTTGCGCAAAACAGCAAAGTTGAGCATTCAAAAATTTAATAGAAAAAACGAATAGCATGCAGTTATCCAGTGGTTCCATGTGAAACCAAAGTTGCATTCCGATATATCCGAATTTTCATGAAACGAACCAATCGGAACGTTCAATTGTGAAATCTGATAAAATATCCGTTGACGATTTCCATTTGGAAATATCCTATTTTTCGTTCAAATGGTGTGAGCAATATCTCATCTATTCTATTGAATTTTTTTCTGATCAGACTCAATACATATGTGGAGGGAATATTTTCGACAAAAGCAAATTCGTTTTATTACATTCAAACGTATAAGTATTTTTATCTACAACTATCAAGTAAATCATCCATTACTTACTCGATTTTCAACAGTTAATGACTGTCATTACTGTGATGAATCGAGTAACAATGACAGTACGATGGGGTAATATTGTGACATCCCATCGTATTGTCAAATTCAAATAGGAGTTCTACCTACTATACAATCGCGTTTGTGAAATACACGCAAATTCAACAGATAAGTACTTACCCGACTTATGTTTTCACAAATAAGAAAAACGAGAATTTATTTCTTCTTATTCTCCGTATAAAATGAGTTGTTTCTTTCTTGAAACGCTGAATCTGAGGTTATAGGGATGCAAAAACGAAGAAGAATGACAGAACTCTCAGACCAATCAGAACAACATACAGGTGTATATTGTTGGTTGCATAAGGCATCTTAGTAGTACAGTCACAGGTACAGTATAGCAATAGCATTGTTGAAGACTCTATTTTTTGAGAATCTACAATAACAGGACATATCGCGTAGAAACTAATTTTTTAAAATTGATATTCTGCAATAATATGGGTGTTAACGCCCTACGTTGGGTGTTGTATTCACATACACCCTGCGTACAATATTAGTTTAAGTTTATTTAGGTTTATTATTCATTAACTTTTAATTAAATAAGCACTGAGAGTACTCATGAATTCGAAGTTCTCATCATGTTAAAATATCGAAGCTCCCTCGTATAAGTCAAAGGTTTGTCTATATTTTTGGACCTATCGGGAAAAAGGGGAACCAACCTAACATTCTTCGCCGAGAAGAAGACAAAACGCTATCTCAATACGCGCAGACAGGCAGTTTTGTCGGATAAAAATTAGAGAAATATTTTTCCTCGACATTCAGAATAATCGAAGCACGTTACAAAAAATACAGTCCACTATCAAGTGAAGAGGAGGTGGTTGCAACCCAAGAACTCGCTGAGAAGCCAAAAGTTGGAAGGAATTCCAGGTAGGTCAAATTCTTGTCGAACTTTTGACTTGTCACCATACCTCATTATCTCTCATCAAAAAACAATGGGTCCTTCTTTTAAAAAACACTGGTTGATTGATAATGCGTGTGCACGACTTCTTTCGCTAAGGCGGCTGAGATTCAAAATTCTCAAATTAATTTAAATGTTCAAACACATCAATAAACAGTTTCTATAAGTTGAGTACCTATATTTCTCATTGAATTTCTTTGAATAACTACTAAAATTAGCGACAAGTGCTACAGAAAATTTACTGCCAAGTAAATCTAAGCGTAAATACAAGAGCTTTATATAGATTGGCAATCAACACAAAAACAAATTCGTTCTCTGAAACTGTTATCCTTGTATATATTTTGCTGAACTATAGCAAAAAAGTCATATTCGATGCTGAAAAGTACGTTGAATATTTATCATAACATTCATCTAGACAGATACATGAAACTGCAGGCATTTTTAAAACGCCAATCTGAGGGCTATCGACCAAATAAAGCTCAAACTTTCACTCCAGAAGAAGTGTATAAATTCATAGAAGAAGCACCTGATCAAAAGTTCCTGCTGGCAAAGGTATGCATTCCTGAGTATAGATAATGAGTAGTTTCTGACCATAAACTTTTTTTAAGGTGACATTATTCATTGGGATACTGCTACTACTCCAATACTAGATACAATAATAAAAATCTCGGGGATCGGTTCTACTCCTCTCAAATCAACTAGGGGTTTTATTGTTCAGGGTTTTGGGATAAAGATGGAAACTCTGATTCATTTGATATACCTATAATAAGATGGTTCATATAGAAATATACAAAAGAGGAAAAGTACACTTCGAATCTAGTACCTATCTAGTACAGTTAGTTTACTTGGGTCTGCGCTGCAATGTTCTTTCGGAATCAACGGAACGCAACCTGAGATTAGTGAGCACAAATGTTAGGTTATTAATATTAAGTGTTTACATGCAACTTGTAATGAAATCTTTGAAATATGATGATTCAAAGCAGAGCAGCCACAAGCAGGACTTATCTTGGGTATAGCTATACTACCAGTACCTGTACCATGAAAACATATGAGAAAGGCATCAAACTATTCATGTAAGTATTGTCCACTATTTATTTTTATTCAACCTAACACTTATGATTATATCTGAATAATTTTTATGAAATAGGTATTGGACTGGCTGTGATCATATTTATTTTATTGGTTTCAGATAGAGGTTTCGCCAACGAGGATATGGAACTTGAGATGATAGTAATAGTGATGGTCTTATTGATAGCTTATCTGTTGTTTGTTGCAGATTCCAAGAGGTGTTCCTGAAGGTCTACCAGTCCGGTGGCGCAGGAACTCTCGAGGTTAAGCTATCCCGAATGAGCTGTCGATTTAAAAAGCATGCCACTAGGTGAAGAGGTGAAGCAATGAAGCAGGATGAGGAAAAGTGAAGAAGCTCAGTGAAGAAAGCAGGCAATGAGGTAGAGCTAGCAGTTAAAGGCCTGAAATTACATGTTTCGGATAAAGCTTGGAATAAAAGATTGATTTAGAAAAAGTGGAACTTAATCCGAGTCTACAAGCTTACCTTGATGTTGTGAGGCCTATTTTGAGTTCATTTCATGTGTGGAAAGAAATCAGTGAGGTTATATTTCCTAATTGATACAAAAAAATCCAACAAAGCTGTTGAATGTTGTATGGGCATCCAAATGCCAGAATTACAACACTTCGTGATCTGAAGGTAAAATTCTCACTTGAAAAATCCGAAAAATCGAGAAGCCACTTCCAAAATTATCCAAATTCAAAAATGGCTACCGGAAGAAAAAAAACGAAAAACCTATCGCCACGACATGAATGTCAGAAAATGAAGTCCCTATGTCCGATATCAAGTTAGTGAAGCCAATTAGATATTTACTGCTAGATGCGATGAGCTAACTTAACTCGCTAGGGCCGAGTACCTAATCAAGGTGTTGCTTCAATAAAAAGAAGAAGACTAGACCGTGAAGAAGAGAGAAATTGGCGTTTACAGGGTGGACCATACTTGCCGTTGTTGTGAAATAATGTCATGAAAGTAAGATGTTTGAGTTTAGACAAAATATATGAAACCCCAATAAATGTTTGAATCTTTTTTCTGTAGGTTATATTCGTATATCCAGCACGTAACAACACCTTCCTCACCCAAAAAAAAGTATCGACGATACTTTTCAATACTCATACATATCATATATCAACCATGAAGATTGTGGAAGAAAAGAAAATGAAAATCAGACTATAGACTTAAACTAATCTGGAGGATGTGACTTTATGTCTTTAGCATTCCAAATGCCTATCGATTTGTGTTTCTCATTTTGAAGTTCGTACGACCAAGGTGATACAATACGAATAATCTTAAAGGGCCCAGTGAACTTACGGGCTAACTTCGAACTGAAATTTTTCGAAGAATCTGACAAAACATAATATCGTTTCCAGACAGTCTGGCCCAGGGAAAATTTCTCATTTCTATGTCGAAGGTTGTAGGTTTTTCTACTCTTCTCATAAGCGTTCATCAATCGGTTTCGTACATCCTGAACAAGCTTACTCAAAGCCTCTTTCCGTAAGTCCATGTCTATTGGTGTTGTAGGTACAAGTGTGTCTTCCACATTGTTCAGGTGGACCTCTCTTCCAAAATTAACCAAATTGGGGGTAACACCAGTTACCTCATGTTTTGCTGAACGTAATGCGTACGCAACCTTCGCCAGGTATTTATCCCAATATTTTTGATTGTCAGTCACATATGCTGTCAACATGGTCTTAAGGACTCTATGAACCCTTTCGACAGGATTCGCTTGAGGGTGGTAATAAGCAGTGTACTTTATTCGGATACGGTATTCCTCCATTGTTTTCTTGAAGAGAAAATTGTGCTCCATTATCTACAATGATGCTTTTTGGGGCACCGTAGATGAGAATAACATGGTCTTCCAACCATTTAATAACATTTGCCGAGGTAGCAGATCTGATGGGAAAAAGTAGAACAAATTTGCTCAAGCAGTCCATAACGGAGAATATGTATGAAAATCCAGAAGAAGAGCGGGGTAGTGGTCCTACCAGATCAGCACTTACTAGTTCCCATGGTTGAGATGCTACTACCTGTGCAGAAAGCATTTGTCCTCTAGGAGGTTTCTGCTCGGGTTTGGTCTCAATACAAGTGGAACACGTACGAATATATCGGCTGACGTCTACTCTTAACTTGGGCCAATAATAAGTTTGAGAAATACGTCCAACTGTTTTGGATACTCCAAGGTGTCCTCTGGTGGGTGGATTGTGATGATCTCTGATAATACCTCCTCGTCTATCTCGAGGCACGACTATAAGCCACTCAGTCTCGGATAGTCCTGGGTATTTAGTACTTGTTTTCCTCAACAATTTTCCATCTTCACTTATTCTCCAAAGAGGGTACTTGGCTGGTGAGGTTGAGACATTCTCGCACATTCTTGTGAACCATTTATCTGGTGAGATCTTAGGTACGACAACATCATCATTCAAGAGTTCGATCATAGGAACAGCCCTCGAAAGTGCATCCGGCACGAGGTGATCTTTTGCTCGCCTATGAACAACCTCAAAATCGTATTGTCGTACTAACTTCCTTATTTTATGCTTGCTATACCGACATTATAATAAATAGTAGACATGAAAGTGACTCGAATAAAAATGATTTAGGGTTCCTGGTTGTCGATTTAGCACATGTTCAGTCTTTGGATTTCGAGAGCTTTCATTATATTATCTTTAAAGCTCTTTCTTCCAGAAAATTTACCGGAAGATTTTAAGTTAGTCATGCAGAAATTGCCAAAGTCAATAATTTTGATCCATTATCGATAATATGCATTTATAAATATCTTGAACATTAATAAAATAGGCAATGAATGCAAATGCTGTTGCAGAAAATATTTGTTCAACCTCCAAAATGAACGTTGAATGAATATATATTAGGAAGGTAGCGACTTAATTCTCAGCAAGTTCTCATGAAGTATGGATTTTCACTTTCGAAGGCAAGTTTAAAAAAATTCTTATTCTCATTGACGATTCTCAATAGGATGTCCTGAAGGACGAATACAAATGACGTCAGAGGACGACCATTCATGAACGTCCTGACGACGTCCTATATATAGCCATGATGTTCGAACCACAAGGGACTCAAAATGGACGTCCCGGAGATGTCTTGTGCTGAATACAACATGTGGGTTGTGGTCTTCTGCTTCATGTTCTAGATGGGATTCGGCAGAAGGTTACATGTGATTTATGTGCTTAACGGTAGAATCTCATCATTTCTATTGCTTTTTTGTCTTTGTTTACCTTTAAAAAAACTGTCGTTGCATATTTGTTTATTATATAAGGCTGATCCCGGGTACAAATACAAATATTTGATGCCATTTTATGATTATAGACTTTACTCTAATCATATACTTTGATCTCATGCTTATTTGCTCATGATAATGGATCTTGCAATATTGCAAAGTGATTCTTTTATCTAAATCTTTCGCCTGAGCAGCATCACTCAATGACAGGGGTAATGACGCTCAAACCTTTCTTTATGTCCACTACTACTAATAATTTTAAGATGATTATGATTCCTATCAAAAAGGTTGATCATTCATCAGTTGAAGTTTATGTTAGTGTTATAAATTTCAAAATAAAACAAATAATTTGAAAAATATAGGCTGTTTTTCTTGAGAGAACGCCATTTCCCCTGTTTACCCTACGTCCGAATAATTAAACAAGATTTTCACATTTCCTCATCAACAAAACAATTTCGTTTCGTTATCGTTATCGCCATTATCAAATGATATCAGTTGAAAATCTGATTGAGTCTACCCATACAAAAACATACGGTTATTCGCATTGCTAGGGCGATGAACATTTTTCGTAGTTTCGTACTAATTCTGTTGATATGTGCGCTTTGTGCACATCTGAAATCTCAAAATGATGGCTACAGACTGAAAGCTGTTGCTGTGGTGAGTACCTATACCTAACCTGTTTCCACTCTTCAATCGTTTCAGCATAAAAATCATTTTGGGTCCCCTTCTCGTTAGAACGTCCTGGCTATAAATAGGATTTTTTTTCATTTCTTGATGGTTTTCAAATTATGTTCTTATAACATCAATGACTCTGTAGAAGAGTCAGAAAGTTTTCATTTTATCTGGGGTATCATGTACCGGAAAGATCCTTGAATGGTCCTGTTCAGACCTGAGGATATCGAGGCACTAATTCGTACGTATTGGGGACCTCCAATGTAACATCGTATGTCCCCAAAACGTCCTGAGGACGTACAGACATCCTCGGGTCATCGTTAAGGTCTGACGTGTACGGTTTGAGGACGTCTTGTGCTATCTGGGGCATAATTGTGATGTTTATCGAAATAGGCAAGATTAAGAGATTTAAAAAATTTTGACTGTATGAATATCAATAATATATGATCAGATTTTCAGAGATTTCTTATTGAAATTAAAAGTGTTAGATTTTTGATAATATTGGTAGACAAAAATTCCTTCGGATTCGTGATTGGGACCGCCAACTATACCGATGAAGATTTTTCAGAAAAATTTTCAGTTCTGAAAAATTCGAATTTGTCTTTTTTTTATCTTTTGACTGCACGAGAGGAAAAACCTATAATGTTCGTGGAGGAACATCGTGCAAGCCAGTAGAAAGATATTGGTAGAGGAAATAGGTATTGGAATTTTTCTTGAAAGTTTGGAAGTTACAGACTTCAGAAAAAACCTCTCTAGGAAGTGAGTTCCACAATTTCGCCATTCTATGAAAATATGAATCCTGATATGATGTAGTTCGAGGTCTCGAGCTTGACAATGAAGGGGTATCCAGCATGCGTCCTTCTGGTCTGCCTGATTTCCGATGAGCATCGGCTATGAAAATGTCCATAAAAAAAGTCAGATCACCCACTTTTTTGCGATGATCTATAGAGGTCGATGAGTTCGTCAGTGGAGGATCACCAATCAGACAAACAGCTCGCATTCGAATATAATCCAGGAGCCTCAGCGTATGTTTGGGTGCTGAACACCAAACATGTGAACAATACTCCATGACAGGTCGAATCTGTGCTTTTTAGATCATGGGAAGCTGTTGAAGTTTGAAGTAGTTCTCAGCACGGAACAAAAAACCCAGTTTTTGTGAAGCAGTCTAAGCAATAGACCTCAGATGATCATCCAATAATAATTCCCATTGTTGATGGTTCCGAGCATGGATATTGAGGATTTCAATTTCACTTCAGGAGTGTTTTACTCCAGGAGACATCATTATCATTAAATTCATGGAAGAGGTCATAGATATATGTGCCCAGGAGTGCCTCGAAAGGGATACTCGAAGGGCAAAAATCTATATTCTATCAGATAGCCAAGCAGCGCTGAAAGCTCTGAAGTCATACACTTGAGAGTCTAAGCTGACTTGGGACTGTAAACAATGCCTGAGAAGACTGGCAGCGAAAAACCAGGTCACTTTGATGTGGGTTCCAGGTCCAAGGGAGTTGAAGGCAACGAGGAAGCAGACTGCTTAGATAAAAAAGGGGCAAATACACAATTTCTCGGCCCAGAACCCTTCTGTGGACTCTTCAAGGCCCACTTGAAAGAAGAGGTTCGACCTTGAGAAGCGGATGAAATTAAATCTTACTGGAATAAAGGGCCAGGACAAAGACAAGCGAAAAGGCTCGTGAGCCTTTCGCCAAGGAATGCTAAACAGCTTCTCGAGTTGGACAAAAAAGACTTGACACTGGTAACGAAACTCCTCATTGAACACTGCCCTCTGAGGTATCACCTCAAAAAGATGGGTAAAACAGATAGTAATAATATTTGCCACTACTGCGAGAACTTCACTGAAACTGCCGAACATTTGCTTTGCGAATGCCCAGTGCTCTTCTGCAAGAGGCTCAAGTTCCTGGAAGGGGCCTTCTCAGAGCACTCCGATGTGAGGAACTTAGCTCCCAGGAAACTGATTATCTTTGCACGAAGTCTCGGAATCCCGGGCCTCGAATAGATTAAGGGCCGGTTGCATAATGCTTTAACAGACGATTAAATATTTAATTTGTTTATAACCACGGCAACGCATGCCTTAGCTTGCGCATTAGCAGAGTTAATGCCACGTTATGTTAACAGAAGGCTTGACGGGCTTTCATGCAACCGGCACTAAGGTGCTTGAGAGGCTGCACCATTCCCCCCTACAATCTACAATCTATACATTGGAATCCTATGAATTGTACAACATTGATTGGTATAAAGATAGTTGCTCACTTTCATTTGGTCAAATTGTGATTATGTTTATTGTTTCAATCTTATTGGGAACGCAGTTTCAAACTGTGAAATCATTACGAGCTTGTTAGAGAGAAATGTTAATACCATTAAATATTCTTCATCCATTTTCAGCTATTTCGTCATGGAGATAGAGCTCCCACTTCGTCGTTCCCAACAGACGCTTATTTCAACGAAACTTACTGGCCAATGGGATTTGGACAGCTAACGAATGTATGTAGATTAGTAAATTTCACTATTTCAGGTCGATTATTATGGTTGAAATGTTCATAAGAAAAATTCATTGCTAGCTGCCAAGGTTACATTAGTAATCATTTAGAAAATAAATATTTCTACGCACCTGCCACTTGAAGAAATTTATTCATATGAAAATAGTTCGAGTGAACTACTATATACTTACAGTGTGCCCAAGATAGGGATGAATAACATGATGTGAGACGGGCATACTTATGTGTACTAAGTGTAGGTAATCTGTTTGAGCATTTGCTATAGCAGTTTCTATTTATAATGTTCAATAATTCTTATTTTGTTTGGTTTCTGATAGTTTAAATTTTAGATTATGTTGGAAAAAAACATGGAAAAGCATATATTCTGAATAAAAACACGAGAAAATTAATGGTGCCGTACGTCGATGCATTTGAAATAAAAATCATACAGGGTGTACTTTTATGTACTATATGAAAATAAAAGGAAAGTTCTAAACGAATAAACGTTGCTCATCATGAACATTTTAGTGTGAACAATACCTACGAACATTGAATTTGAAGTTGGCATTACATAAATTAAAATGAAACGCGCTTCTGCATGGAAAAAATCACATTTCTATATTCTTGAGACCATTGAATCATTCTAAATGGAAGTTACAGTACCTACGTCTAATACATATCAATCAAAATTGTTACAGAAGGGAAAAAAGCGCCTACACGTCTTCGGAAAATGGCTGCGGGAACGCTACAATGGTTTCCTATCCGAAACGTACTCCCCAAAAGACACATACGTCCTATCCAGTGACGTAGATCGCACGCTTTCCTCTGCAGCTGTCGCTCTAGCTGGGCTATATCCCCCAAAATCCGACCAGATTTGGAACGAAAACCTTCAGTGGCAACCCATACCAGTCCACACCCGGTCGAAAAAAAAAGATCAAATACTGGCGATGGAAGCTTCTTGTCCAAAGTACGACAACCTTTTCAAGGCAGCAAAGAAGTCCCAGTACTACCAAAACATAAACCAGGAGTATTCGGGTTTTTATGAGCTGGTGTCATCCTACACAGGGTGGGTCGTGGACGATGTGAAATACTTCGCGAAACTACATTCTAGCCTTCAGTGCTACTCCAGTGCCAACAAGAGCTGGTTGCCTCGTTGGATAGATAGTTTGGACAGAACTGCGGTGGAATATTTAGCTGCGCAGTCTTACGCTAGGTACACTTTCACGAAGAAGATGAAGAGACTAGGAGATGGGATATTTTTTGATTACCTCTTCTCGTTCTTCGATAAGATAATCGGAAATGTGGCTGATGCACACAAATTCTTGATGCTCTCTGGCCATCAGGATAACATCGTATCGATTCTGAGCGGTATGGATATTTATGATTTTCTGGTTCCGGACTATGGAGCTGCATTGATTTGGGAACTGTATGAAAACGACTCGGGTTATTACCTCGATTTGCTGTACAAACGGAATCAAACGCATTTTGAAGAACTTGAACTAACGGTGTGTGCGCGACCTTGCTTGTATAAGCATTTCAAAGGGCATCTTTCAGAGGTCACTGTGAATAAAACCACATGGAAGAATGAATGCAACCTTTAGAAATAACAAACGTTGAAATATCAAAAGTGGCGGATCCTATAAACTATTTATGTATACATAGTGTTCACAAATGAAATAATTATAAAGGGGACTGTATATTGAATTTATTCTGTATTCAAGAACATAAAAATGCAGAGACACAATGCTAACACTTGCATGCGCTCCGAAGATATCTACAAGAATGAATAGTTCACTGCATAGCCCAAGGGTTTCTTCCTACTCGTTATATGAAAACAAAATATCTAAGAAATGATCGAGCTTGGACCACAGTACATAACGGTATATTTAACATTCCGCCCGCCTTGAAAGCAGTGCTTTCAAACCCAAAAAAAACTTTACAAATACTGAGATCGTGTACAATGTGACATAAACAGGTGCACAAGATGTACTGAAATTATTACACAGGAGAAATTAATTCAGGTCTATTGGCAAAGCACACACTTTTGTAATAGCACGACGAATAACACCATTCTTCACATTAATGTCTACCACTCTAGTAACTCCGTCACTGCCTGGATAGAGAGCTGCTACTCTGCCTGAATACCACTGTTGTACAGGGGCATTCTCATTCTTTATTAGAACAAGTGATCCTATTTTAATCAATTGTCCCGATCGTTGCTTCCATTTCAACCTAGTGTGCCAGATATTCACGATTCCAGGAACATCCATTAATTGAATCTCGGGTAACGCTGATAATGATCTCCCGATCAAAAAATGAGCAGGAGTCAGTGCACATTGATCATTCGGATCTTCGGATAGGGGACACAGAGGACGAGAATTGAGTATGGCTTCAATTCGCGTCAGTACAGTGGTACATTTCTCGAAGGTTAGAACGCAATTTCCATCCACTCTCTTCAAATGGTGTTTTGTACTCTTTATTCCCGCCTCCCAGATACCTCCAAGAGATGGCGAACCCGCAGGAATTATTAACTAATACATCAGAAATATTATCTGATTCCACCATCCAGAACACCATCAGCTCCCACAAAATTGGTGCCATTATCAGAAAAGATATTAGAATGTTTACCCTTTCTACTAACGAAACGATTCGAGGCTGCAAGAAAGGCTTGGGCGGTCAGATCAGAAACAAGTTCAAGGTGCACAGCCTTTGTGCTCATGCACACGAATGAACAAATGAACCCACACCAATAAACACATATACCCTTTTGTTAATTCTGCTCCCAGATTTTTTTTGTCCTTTAAAGGGAATGTTCCACCATAATCGACCCAACATTGAAAAAAGGTGAGTTATTGTTCACTCTACACTCTGGAATATTCCCTATCAAATATGTTATATTTGAAACATATAATACAATTTAATATTTTTACACGAGTTTCTTCCTGAGATCGGCCAATACATTTCCCTCACAGGACATAACAGAGCTTGGGCACCACAATGTAATAGTATTTCATGTTGATGCCTTAAACTTAATTCCGTCAATCTATTACCCTTTGATGAAATCATTGGATGCCTCTTATCGAAGTTTGTTCTAGATTTTTGGACTCTACCTCCTACTCGAATAAAATTTAAACACAAAATATTGCTTCCCCCTCCAAGTTCTCTAACTTTAACTAAATCAGTGTATTCTCGATTGAAACATTGTATTTGTACTAACTTGATCAACGTATGGAGAGCAAATTCTAATTCGGATGGCATCAATGTGCCTCGCTGACGGTCGATGTAGGAAGCCTTGCAGTTTTTGATAAATCTCAAAACGTATGATAATATCCGCTGTATATGTTTCACACATTACCTTTCATTAATTAACTCAAGAATTATATTTCCTTCACAATTTATGAACATGCTGACTCTTCATGTTTCTGGAATCTCAGATTCTAATTTGTTTTCTGTCATATTCCATTCAGAGCTATCCTTACAAAGCCAATCAAGTCCATGCCACCATAATTTCGATAGGCGTAGTAATTTAGGAGTAATATCTCGCGATACCCTATCAGCAGGATTCGACTCCCTTTTTACAAAATGTATTGATCTTCACTGCTCAAAGTCTGAATTTCACTTACTCTGTTAGCCACGAATGTTTTTCATTATGAAGCTTCACCTCTAATCCACGCCAATGTGATTGTTGAATCGGTCCAGTAGAATACACGATTAAAATTTATTTCCAATGAATCATTGACGCTTTTTGTTAGATTTACTAGTGAAACCGCACCACACAACTTCAATTTCGGTAAGCTTATAATCTTCAGCGGTGCCACCCTGGATTTTGCGCACAGTGAATTTGAAAAATATCGCCCTGTAGAACTTACACAGCGGATGTACGACGTTGCTCCATACGCACGCTCTGAAGAGCGTTTGAAGTATGACATCCGATATTCTGTAGTACACGTTAGGCATCTGATATTTGACCACTAGCGTCGTACGTGAAGGGGCGTTACACTTAGAGGTTAGGTGAGGCCATGAGACGTTAACTGTCAGATGTCAGACGCGAGATGTCAGTTGCACGACGTATGCGTGATGTTTTTTCATCGTTTCCGATGTATTGAAGTTTACAAATAAATCTCAATATAGGACAATATTCGATGATAATTAAAAATATGCTCAAGCAATAACCATCCACAAAGTTCAATACAAATGAATAAAACATTCGTTGAAAAATATTCAAAAGAACAAAATGGCTCAGTATAGTATGGTTTAGTATGGCTCAGTATGGTTCAGTATGGTTCAGTATGGTTCAGTATGGTTCAGTATGGTTCAGTATGGTTCAGTATGGTTCAGTATTGCTCAGTATGGTTTAGTATGGCTCACTATGACTCACTATGGTCCAGTATGGTTCAGTATGGCTCAGTATGGCTCACTATGGTCTAGTATAAATAACTGTATGTTTGAATTTATATCTATAGTGTTAGTTTAGGAATGTTGTGTTATTATAACAGTGACCGTCGTGAAAACATCATGATATCATATAGCGAATCAGATATATATGGCTTGAGATTTGATGATGGGTTCAAAATTGGCAATACACCAGTGAATATTGAAGAAGATGAATTAATAATCTATGATGAGAAAATTCATCTGACAGAAGGTATACAGCAACTTCTGTCTAAGAAAGAACCTGCGGAATACACCGAAGAAGACTTAAGAGAATACAATTTTTTTTTCCTGTTGAGTAATTAACATAAAAAGAAATATGACCAGAGGATTTCTATAAACGCCAAATCGTCTTGGAAGTATAGATTTGTTGTTTCGTTATTATTTTCACCAAAACGTATCAGAAAGAGGCCAGGGCAGATTGAGACCAAAAAACGAATTAATATGAATAATGCAGATAACATCCCAGAAATTTTGGTGTACGAGTGGGAAAATTGGACCAATGTGAATGAATTAATCGATAGGATGAGAGCAATAATTTCGTCACCTACAAGTATTGAGAATACAAAAGAAATGAAATGTATTGTAACTTTATTGAGGTTAATATGTTGTTATTTCAATCTCAATGGGGAATGTAAGGTATTTCGTTGTTGTCAGATAATCTTTCTCGATTCAATAAAGAACCAAAAATCGAACCCACCACCCACCACCCAAGATTCGGAAATTGAAGATGGCGGCTCCAAGTTGGTGGACGAGATTTGTGTTATGGTCCAATTCGATTGAAAATTGGTTTGAGAAGGTTTTCAGGATTGAATACTAGAAATTGATTTTCAAAATTCCTGATTTCAATATGGTGGCTCCAAGGTAGCGACGAGTTTCGCGATTATGGTCCGATTGGATTGATGTTTGGTATAATTGGTGATTATCACTCATTCATCATAATTTATAAATTCAAGATGGCGGCTGTGATCACAAATCTTGACAAGCACAAAACTCGTCCACCATCTTGAATTCACGAATTTCTATTAATAATTAATAATCTCCGACCCCGAAAACCCCTACATCTCAATTTTAAATCGAATCTGATCATAGGCACAAAACTCGTCCGCCATATTAAATTTGCAAATTTTGATAAATAATTCATAGTCTCTGACCCCAAAAATCCCTACATACAAATTTTAAATCGAAACTGGACATAAGCACAAAACTCGTCTGCCGTCTTGGAGCCGCCATCTCGAATTCATAAATTTTGATAAAAAATTATAATCTCTGACCCCGAGAACCGATATACTTATACCAATTTTGAATCGGATTACACCATAATCACAAATCTCGACCGCCATCTTGAATTAATAAATTTTGACAAATCATTCATATGATCTCCGACCCCGGAAATCCATATACACCAATTTCAAATCGAATCGGACCTTATTCACTCTATTCTAAAATCCTTCTAAATTCTAAAATCCTTGTCCTACAGTAAATTAGTTTGTGATCAACCAATCTTTGTAATAATGATTTCAGTTCCTGTGACACAATATGGTAAGTAAACAGGCAAAAACAAACAATTTCCACATAGAATAATATATGTATTTATTCTAAACTTCAAAGCACTAAACACGTCGCACCCCGAAATTTTGCCACTGTTGAAATCTGAATAACTTTTCTCTGCTCTGAACAATTTGAATTCTGTTTGCACTGTTCGCTGGATAGTTGACACCTAGATTCAGCCTAGGAACTGAATCACGTTTCAGTCGTTTTTTATGACCAGAAGTTATATGATGTCATCAATGATGAAATGTTCTTCACAAATCACATTTCCATGGCTCAAAGTCTCGATATTTGGATATCTACCAATATCTAGCTTTCATTCATGAGCAATGTCTATTCTTTGTTAAACTGAAAATGGATGATTTGAAGATAAAATGAAACAGCTCGATTATAAGTAGCAATATCAACTCACCAAAAAAAGGTTAAACTAGAGAATTAGTACTGCAGTTTTTGTATTGCAGCAATGCACCTTCAACCTTTTTTGTTTATGAAAATGTTATCAAATTATCAAACATGGCAAATTGACGATGTGGAACAACTTCTCTTTGATTTGGATTTGACGAATTACCATTTACCACTTGACCAGTAAGAATTAACACGAAACAAAAAGTGCCAAGCCGCGTCTGATTTAGTTCATCTTATCACAGACGTATGTCATCAAATGTATACAGTTGTAGTGATCAGATACATGATTTTCATATCTTTACTTTTACTACGTCGGCGCATTCACCTGTAATAGCGTTCCAGTTATTGGTTATATTTCAGTGCTGCCACCTTAATAGGGCCTGTTTGACACCGAATTCTCATTTCTAAGTGATAATGGCAGATGATTCAATAATTTTTTACTTCCTAAGTACTGGGATTACCATGTCAAGGAGGTCATCCATGACGTAAGCAGCCAGTATTGGGGAGATTCAGGCTCCCATGGGGGTTCCAAAAGTCTGTTTATATATTTTATTATTAAATCTGCACTCTCCATTTCACTAGGTGGTAAGAGATACCGTCAAATGTAGTGACTTCGGACGGATCTGGTGATTTCGGACAATCGGTACTTTTAGCTCTCAATTGAGAATATCGCTGAAGAGAGTATCGTGATCGACTCAAATCTTTTGCAGGTCGAATCTTGTTAGTATAGGTCCGCGAATCGTGAGTGTTTGTTGCTTACAATGGTGAGGAGGCATTTTTGCACGTCGTTTTATGAGCATGTCATATTGCGAATTCTCGAAATTGAAAAAGTAACTGGTGTAGGACTTTTCGTGCGGAATGTAGAATATTTTTTTATACAGGGTGATAACCAAAATAACGACCATATTGCTGATGACTTCGGACATGGGCCGGACCTACAAAAAAGTCCTTTCGTGGACGTTTATATAAAAATTACATGGATCAGAAATTAGAAGCAGCTGTGAATGATGTGAAGGGAGGAATAAGATGTATCAGAGAAGCTTGTTGAGACGAGAAATTAATTTCCCATCGTCAACAATGCGCGTCCGAATACATCAACCCATGTTGAAAAATTTCGGACGTTTCCTTCAAATTTTTTTTGAATTTTTAGTATTCAACTTTTTCAGAATCCGAATTTGTGTCCGAAGTCAACTGTAGTGAAGCTGGATGTCGTTTTTGTGTGCTTTTAAAGGGATGTCCGAAATCACCACACCCTTCCAGGACACTTTAAAAATATATATATTTCTGAAAATGAAAACAGAAGTTTTCTATCACAAATCGATTCATTCATGTATGGGCTACATTTGGTGAAAATTTGGTGTGAATACATCGATTTTTCAAAAAGTTATGTTGAAAAATATGTGAAAATCGTCCGAAGTCACCTCATTTGACGGTAGCCATGTCATATAAAAGTCCGTGTCTTACGGTCAAACTATTTGATCAAATTTGTTTGGCGTGACGTCATTTCTGTCTATTTGATTCAAATGTTTGAAATGTACAGAAATCCTGTTCACACGATTTGAGGACGTTTGTTCAAATATTTCAAAAATTCATTGATTATAACGAAAGAGAAATCTGCATTCATGATCCATACGCGTTTTATCAACAATATATGAATGGAAATGATACACAAAAATCTCTAAAAATTTATTTCATGGTATGTTGCGCACCCCTTCAGAGATTAGTGAAAAAGAAACGAAAAATATGGACAAGGCAATGGCTCCAAAGAAGAAATATTGGTAGAGGAGTCCTACCAATGATTTTTCAAGAAATCAGATTGGTAGATCCAAATAATTATCGAAACTACCTCAGTTCCCTATTGAACTGTGTTTTCAAAACATGGAATATAGGTACATGTAGGTACTTATTATCAATTAAATGGATGACGAGTGATTCAGAACAACTACCAGTTATTTATTATCTCTCTTATGGTAATCTTTTTACCTGATGTTATACAAAAGTTCTTTGCTTCTATAGAGATCTATTACTTATTGCTCCTCGGTCCAATTTCAAGCAGCATCAGACATTTCCAACAGTCCAAAACTCAAGTCGAAGTATTCTGACGTTTCGATTTTCGGTAACAACAAACAACCCTAACCTTAATTTTTCATCAAACAAGTAAAATATTTAGAACATGTTCTAGTTCCAGCTGCTGTTCGATGTGACGTCATTGATGACATCACACTTCCATAGTTTGATCAAATAGTTTGACCGTGAGACACGGACTTAATTCAATATTATATTATATTAGTTGCAATACATACCTGTTTGAGATGTGTGAAGAAAAACAAGCCGGCAGGATTAGATTGCAATTCACATCAGTAAAGCTGCAAAACTATAACCTATAATGATTCCGGAACACTGCAAAGGCGAGTCCGGAGGAATGTTACCCTCCGAGTGTTAGGACCTATATATGCACTTGGTAAATAAATTATGTCAACTAACGTATACGAAATGTCCCTATTCTTGAAATAATCCTATCAGAGTGTATTTATCCAACAATTATTGTTTGAATATCACGGAATACGCAGCTGCCGCTGCTAAAGGGTCCAGAGAAAAGAAATAATAGTTCGGAAAGCTGAGCCGGTCGAACAGTTCAAAACTATATTCAACAATGGCGAACAAAGCATCGCCCCCAGATCCCTGACTCGTGAAACTGCTGCGTTAGTTTCTGCTATCTCGACCAATTTTCAGCTCTGTTAGAATTCGAAGCGGTCCTAGAGAGAATCATATGACGCCTATTAAGTATTCCACTAATTGGAGTTCCATGGGTCTCTCCCGATGAATTAGCCATCATTCGTGCTTTTGTCTGTATTCCTTGTACGGTTCAGCTGCAGAGCATGCAGAAAGGGGAACGGCAGTGGCGTTCCTGGGAGTGAGTTCGTTCCGCATTGTTGAATTTTATTTTCCGAAAATTATGTTCTCGAGATTATTCCAAAACGTATAAAACGTACTGAAATCATGTTCGAGAAAAAAAAATAGTCCAAGTAGAAGAACGGAAAGATAGGAAGAGAGAGCAGAGAGGAGAGAGAAATAAGGATGTTATATAAAAAAAAAGTAGACTGGAACAAGGTTAGCGCAAGTGCGAAATTTCAATTATTGAGTGAGATGAATCGGGGGTCCTCTATACAACACAAAATGAATTATGGTTAAGAGGAATTCAATAGGGATGATTTACATTTCAACCTGAAAGTGTTCATAGATGAATTCAAAAGTGAGCTATCTCGAGCATGCAAATCAATAATGAAAATTTATAGCTAAACGATCGTTATATTTCTTTTTTATGCTCCGTTATTGTGAGAAGATTAAGGCGGCGAATATTTAGATTGTGTATATCAGTTCTATTAAGAGCTTATGATGGAGATGAGGAGGAGGTTCGAATTTGAACACCTTGAAGAAGAGACATGCCATATGCAATTGGCGCAAAGACATTCAAATACGGGAGACTTAAACGTTCCATTGATAAATCGCTCTGAAAGCCGATCAGTCATTGTTTGGATGCAACGAGTGCGAGAGAGACAAATACACGACGGCGGCTCTTTGGCAAATATGTATGTTATTGTAGGTTTTCATCATCATCAGTGGCGTACCTACGGCCTGGCACTTTTTGATCAATAATTTTTCTTTCGATTAATCAAATCAAAATGTAATCAGATTTCCTTAATTTCTCATGAGAATAACTTCGTAGGGTTAGTACTGTCGCTTTCAAGCTGAACTTTTACATACGTTACAAATAAAATCGTGAACAAATATACTAATCCAGAAATCATAACAGGAATAAAATACAATTTTGCCAATATAACGAGTACTTGTTGAAATTGACCTCATTTATATCCCACATAATAACCTACACCAGACAAATTACTTCCTGAAGAGGTTCAATTCCATTTTTCTTTCTTAGCTACCCATAATCAGAGTGCGAACAATTTGCACAAACAATTTTTCCACATAGGTCAAATGATAGATTTCGATTTGATTCTCGAAAATTTTTATGTTTGTATTTATTAATTTATCAAAACAAAAAATAAAGTATTGATTCGAATTCTTTAGTACACTGATTATGTTCATGCAATGCCCATATATACTAATAATTTCTTCACTATTAAAAGTATACGAGAATCAGTTGGCACATTCTCTAGACTGAGTCTAGACCATGTTTAACAAGTAGGTAGGGATTCTGAGGAGATAAGTCAAACGTAGTAGCTGATGGCAGTCTCTATATGGCATTCTCTATGTCAAATCTCCAGAGAGATATTGTGAAGAATGTTAGTACTGTAGTAGACTCAAAGCAGTATTTAGTATTTCTTTATTCTTCAGGTTGACATTGAATATTACTTTCAGTCTGATGTGCTTGTTGCTTCTCATCTTTTTCAGATGTCCCAGAAACTATTATCAATATCATCTCAAGTAGAATATTGTTCTTATTATTCAGTTCTTATCAACCGTTTCGATTGTGTCGCACTGAACAACAGTTTTTTTTTGTTGATATAAGTCATTGAAAAATGTGTGTAGGTACTTTGGGCGTTTCAACCAGACTTCCGATATTCTAATAGAAACATAATTTACCTTTGATGTGAAGGAATTTGACCACAACATTGTAATGTATACGGGAGTCGGAACACTTTCACTATATGTCAAGAGCTGTAGGAAATGCAGATTAGCGGATTGAATATTGAAAAAAACAGTCATGAGCCAGATCTTGTAGCAATTGTAGCATTCGTATCCCAATTTCCACGTACATTACCAACACTTTATTATATGTATGTGTATGTAAACTTCTTCAGCGACGAATAAATTGTATTCTATAATCCTTGTCCTACATTAAATGAGTTTGTGATCAACCAATCTTTGTATTAATGATTTTAGTTCCTGTGACACAATATGGTGAGTAAACAGGCAAAAAAATTACATATAGAATAAAGCACATAATATTATGATAAATGTATTTATTCTACACTACACAGCACTAATCGCGTCGTACCCCAAAATGTTGCCCCTGTTGAAATCTGAATAACTTTTCTCTGCTTTGAACAATTTTAATTATGTTCACACTATTCGCTGGATAGTTGACAGATGCTTTTGAAGACCTAGATTCAGCCTGGGAACTGAATCACGTTTCAGTCGATGTCATCAATGATGAAATGTTTTTCACAAATCACATTTCCATAGCTCAAAGTCTCGATATTTAGATATCTACCAATATCTAGCTTTAATTCATGAGCAATGTCTATTCTTAGTTAAATTGAAAATGGATGATTTTAAGAAAAAATACTACAGCTCAAGTATAAGTATCAATCTCAACTCACAAAAAAAAAGGTTAAACTAGAATTAGTACTGCAGTTTTTGCATTGCAGCAATGCACCTTCAACCTTTTTTGTTTATGAAAATGTTATCAAACTATCAAACAGGGCAAAATGACGATATGGAACAGCTTCTCTTTGATTTGGTTTTGGCGAATGACCATTTACCACTTGACCAGGGAAAATTAACACGAAACAAAAAGTGCCAAGCCGCGTCTGATTTAGTTCATCTTATCACAGACGTATATCATCAAATGTATACAGTTGTAGTGATCAAAGACATGATTTTCATACCTTTACTTTTACTGCGTCAGCGCATAATCTGAAATCTCAGTTCGCATAGTTGGGCTAAAATTTCCCCGCGCGTTTACCTATATTAGCGTTCCAGTTATTGGTTATATTTCAGTGGCTGTGTCCCAGAGTTGGCGATTTATTTGATAGAATCGTATTCGCATGGCTCGACTAAGCAATTCAATACAAATGAAAAGCCACGACTTGCAAGAACTAGAAGTGAAAACAAAATGAGAAATGGCTTATGCCAGACAGAACATTGAATTATATCGACTCGTTGTCAATAGAAATTTTTTCACATCAAGCTCGACTATTTTGGATGACTTAAAAAAACCTACAATTTAATGAAGATATTGGATTACGATGTTGTTAACAGCGTAATGTAGATGAATTTGTATGTTTAATTCGAAATCAACCCCTCATTAATGATGTATAGCTGCAGAGCAACCATAGCACGGCTACAATATTCAGGCATCAAATATCGAATCGACATAATTTGCATCAATAATGAACTCCGTCAATGCACATACTTAATGAGACGTTATACGGCCATAACTTCAATTGAGTAGATATGTTGAATAATATAAAACGAATCAATCTGAATTGTGCGGAACTATTCCGTGAAATTAGATAAAAAGTTCGTTAAACATTTGACGGTCCATTAAATTTTTAACTAGCTCTGGGAGCTGTTGCATAAAATATGAAGTTTTCCTCGGAAATCCGATGATATTGTGAATGCAGTTTAATAGCCAATGTTGAATATGGGGATTTCAAAGAAATAATTTTATGCTGAATATAGAGATTTTAGTACTTACGTGGAAAATTGTAAAATTAATTTTTATTGACATTTTTTACAAAACAAATGTCTGATATCCAACAGAATTTATTTCTTATTCTTAATACAGCGTGTTCAACATGAATCTGCATTTCTACTGCAACTCTGTTCAACTCCAACAGACAATATTTTTATTTTCATACACTCTAACAAGAATAGAGAAAACATGAGTCTGGACTAACCAGAAGTTTTGAATGCATTATACCTACTTCGATTGAATTTATAAGAGAACTTGTTGTGCCACATTTCATTGGTTCCAGTGATCTTCAAATTGAAAATGTGATAATCAACTCGCTATTGCGTTGAGACCAACATGTAACATGTGGGTGAGACTACGAGAGAACTCTAAGAAGTGTTTTTTTCAAATTCAATACATTATGGATAAACCTCACCTCGAAACGGTTTATTACGCACAAGTGAATTCGCGCTCAAATTATGCTATTACAGTTGAGAAAGCATCCTTCGAATCCATCCCTATTGCCTAGGGATTTCGTGTGCTACAAAAAAATCTGATAATTATATTTCATAAAAAAATTGACCATCCTACAAAAACCAAGTTTGCAGAAGCCTGAGTTATGAATATAGGACAACTGCTTCTACTTCCACAATGTTATTATTCATCTGTTCAAACACAAAAATGTTCTCAAGAGAATTGAACATATTGACCCAAATAAAATGAAAAATAATATCCACTTAGAAATTGATCAGCCAGCGTTGTTTTTTTTTTCAAAAAATGCAGAGTATTTAATTTCTCACCCGAATCTTATATGATATTATAAGTTATGTTCCAAGTATATATTCAAACAATTTATATTCAACACTGGAAAATGGAATTATGGTAAATTGTTTAACATTGAATATAATTCGTTCGTACGTTTACTGATATATAATATTGTAATGGAATTCGGCAGTCAAGAAGTATCGCCGAGATTGAAATATCATCCTGTATTGGATATTTCAGATTAGTCTCGATTGTTCGTGAAAAAACTAGAAAATAAAAGGATAGAATATTCTGGAAGCGATCAGATGGATAGATATGAATTACAGTTTCCGAAAGTTCTAACCATGTTCTAACAGGGCCAGCTAATGACATAAGTCAAAACGAATACGAAGTTGCATTACGTGAACATATTGTTCATAACCTCCAGAATAAATAGTCGTTATAAATTAGTTTGTAATAAGTGTTAGTATTCTTTCAAATAAATTAGTTATCAGTTTAAACTCGGTCGTCATTCACTTCTACCCACGAACAACGTTACAATATATTTAATGTGAGAACTTCAATTTATATACATAAGTATATGGATGATGAGTATACAAAGTAGCAACCAATCCTCGACCCAATCACAACCTGAATGGTTCCATTGTACATTTTAATATTCAATTCCATATATTGGAATGTTACCCATGTGTATTGTAATTATGACAAAGTTGTTTATAATGAATATTCTTATCATTATAATAAAATGAACATATTTATCGAAGGTTGATTCATATCAATTCATTCATTTTATGAGAACTGATATGCACGGACTTGATTATTATTCATCAGGATACAAAGTCCTAGGCTCACAATCCGTATTCTATACCTTACTCTTAGTTGGGTTAACATCCTGAAACTTCGCAGGCATCACCTGTATCAAGAGGAACATTTCAGAAAATAATTTTCGATCATACATAATATGATAGAATGGAGTGACTGAAAGTGAGTTTATACCGTATGCAAAAGTCAGCAAACTATAAAGAAGAACTGCTTGACAACTGTCTGAAGTTCAATCCCTTGCATCATAAAAACGTAGTCGGAATATGAATATTCCGTCATTAAAAACCGAATATTCAATGAGTCCATTTAACTTATATCGTAGGTACATACCCTCGAATAAACGCCCCACTGATTAGATCATAAATCCTATAACGCTATAGGTATCCAGGTTATTTGTTTTGTAGGTCCGGTGGGGTAGAAAGTACTAAACTGGTCGTTTTTATTTTTGTCCATACATATGTGTTGTACCACGTGATCATAGTACCTACTTTCTTGCAGACCCCTCTATACCAAAAATATACTACAGGATGCCGGATAAGATCTATGGATTAAGGTGCGTTTCCTATGGAGCGGCTGCCAATCGCGACCGCTGAGCGGCTGCCGCGCAGCCATAGAGTATAATATGTTAGTTACACTAACAGAGAAAGCACTCGACTGCGCGGGAAATATCTACCAAATGTCCTTGAAATTTTTACTACGGTCTGTTTACCAATTGATTTCATACGAGAGCATTGGCCAAACATTTCACCTGCGATTTTTCTGAGAAAAAAGCGATTTTACTACCTGAATAAGCGATTAGAACATATATTTTGTGTTGTTTTTATATGTACTAGTGAATTTATCATCTAATTATTTCAGAAGATCAAGGTTGTTATAATGGAATTGCATTTAACCATATTGTACTGGTTGTATCTTTTTTTAAGGAACAAAATGCAGGTTTGAAAAAGGTTGTGAAAGCAAAGGCAAAACTCCAGCTTTCATATGATAAGCAGGTCAGCCAAGGTAGCTGTATTTCTTCCAAGGAGTCCTTCAAGAAAGCATGTGATGAACATTTGCCAGAATTCTTCGGAAATATGGCAAAGGAAGTCAGTGTTCTCAAAGAGCGGAAATTGAAGGAAGGAGATATTCTGCAGAACTCAAGAAATATGCTTTATCAGTTTATTACCAGAGTTCCAAAATGTATAAACGTTTGGCGCAGAAATATCATTTCCCTTCAATTTCTACTCTGAGAAGGATGACTAGGAATGTGCAGCAACCTCCTGGACTGAGCAACCTTATTATGTTTGAGCTCCTGAAAAGAAAAATGAATGGAAAGGGTATGCATACTTGTTTATGTATTTTATCTTTACTGTTATATAATATAATCAAATCAATAATATTGGAGACATCTTCATAATATTCAAAATATGTCAACAGATGAATTGGAAAAAATGTGTGTTCTAACCATGGATGAAGTATCATTAAAGGCCAACTTCTATTATAATATTGAAGGAGATGAGATTATTGGTTGTGAGGATCTTGGTAAGATAAATAGTTGTAGATGATATTGAAATTTCAGACAGAAGAGATATACAAGAGACAAGACAAGAAGAATAGGAAGTAAGAAAATCTAAAACATAATTAAGACATGACAAGTGAGTATATCATGTCTGGCAAAAATAATATCTGTTTTTTTTTCAGATTGACCATCAAACTCAATTCTGAAGTATAATGAATATCAGCATGCTGAATTATGTGAAACAAGGATGGGGTTAATTTCATATTTACCTGAAATAGTTCATAGAAATAGTTACAGGGTTCAGAACCCTTTTGTGAGTATGATAACATTTTATATCCATTATTTATTTTACATTTCCATCATACTTTTCATGTACTCACCTGCTAATGGGTTGGAAATATTAATAATGGAGAATTGGTTCAATAGATGAGACCAAGGATGAGACAATACATTAATCAGTTGAAAGGAATTAACAGAATATAGTATATAAACTATCTAGCTGTATTATTTCTGTAAGTACCTACTTATTTCATTATATACTTTGTACATAGAGCTTGACATATGAAATGTACACAAGCATTTAAATGCTAGTGATGTTTCCAATATGAATAATGTGCTGTAATTGTTTTGAAATCAATTATAATTGATGTATTTTTCCAAATATTTGTTTCAGGATTGGTGGGCTATCAGCTTATGAGTATTGGAATAGGCAGCAAAAATTTGAAGAATTCGACTATATAATGAGACTCACCTGTAGCCCTGTTCAATAAAATGAATTTATAAAATTTGACTAGTATCTTGTTCTGAATAAAAACAACAGATGTTGATCATAGATTTATTTACCATTTGAGCAAAATGTCTAGTGTTTTCAAGTAATTATCATCATGTTTTCAATGATTCTCTGAATTTAATGTATTTGAGTATTAGTTCAATCAACCCCTAATCTTATCGATTGAGTATAATTATAAATTAAAAAAATATAAATAGTAATAGAATGTAATCTAACTAACCTCACTATTTTGTGTCAATCGTTTGATAAAGCTGAAGTCATTACGTTATTGTTGCTTAAAGGAACTCGGCTTGCTATTGGTTGAAAATTCGTTCGTCTGTCAGGAAATAATATGAACTCGAATCAAAATTCGAAGCGTGGAACGCCGAAAAACGCTGTATTGTGAATAAAACCTCATCTTGTTCACATGACTGTATCAACCAATAGAATGTAGCATCTTCCCCATTCATGCGAGGCTGCGCTTCTCCCTCCACGCCTGTTCAAGGCAACTCATAGTGATTTTACTATTTCATTCATAAATAGGGGGAGTGGAACATCTTGTTGTCTAACCACTAATCTTTGGCGCAACGTCTGACGCCTAGTACTGCTCATGTGAGAATTAAATGTATCCGTTTCTTATCGAGCGTCAGCCGCCATCGTCAGACGGCTGCGCATAGAGGCTGCGCGGCAGCCGCTGGATACAATCAATGCTGAAAAGCAGAATCGTTGTCGCGACTCTTGAGGAAGAGGCAGTCAGGATGACAGTAGGAGAAAAGGAAAATTCTGTCGCCTTTGCTATCATCACTGGTTGTTAACGACCTGATACATGTACATCCATCTGTTGTATGGCTGCTGTTGCAAGTACTAATAAATATATTTGTATTTGATAGTTAGCTACACAATTATGGTTACACGACTCAAGATTACGCCGATGACCTGGTCGTCATCATCATGACGAAGTAATTTCCAATAGCATGCAGGTAGTCCTAGAAATAATAAAACAAACTCAGTGTCGATCCTAGCAAAATAGTGCTGCTTCCATGCCTCAACTCTGAATGCAATCCAGCTCATATTTTCCAAATAAATTGAATATTTGGGCGTTATAATAGATCAAAAACTGTCAAGGGGGCAAGTCGACAATATTTTCTTTCAAGTTGGACATGCCACCACAGTCTTTGGCAAGTCTGAAACTGGCCTTCATAGATATTGTGGCAATAAAAGAGCTAGCGCAATTTTTTTCCGATCGATGTCTCATTGATATATCAAATTCTCATAAAAACCCATTTTTTGAAGTGGCCAATGCAATTACGCCCTCTAGGGGTTGTCCTGGAAACTTGAAAATAATTTCCAGAGATTTCTCTTGGCCACTTCAATCATAAATATTTTTTTCCGAAACCTATGCGGCAAATAGTTTCCGAGATACAGCCGGCGTCCTTTTTTAGTGATACACCCGGTACATGCTATACATATATGTGCTCACAGAAGTGTCTCGAAAGGCACACCCAAAGGGCAGAAATCTATATTATACCAGAGATTCATAGCTCTGAAGTCATACACGTGTGAGTCTGAGCTGACCTTGGGACTGTATAAAACAACAACTGGCAGCAAAACTTTGTCCAAATCCGGGACAGGGGGGGTTTGGAGGAAACGGCAGTGGGCGGTTACCAAATCGTCATAAATCAACGGTTATCCTTGTTCAACGAACGATCTTCTCATCTAGTACGGGTGATATCGCGACTGACGTTTTTATTCGCATTGCTCGATAATCTAATATGCGAGTAATACTGGGATGCTGTCTCTCAGTTTTCGAGAAAACAAAACTGGCGTAGATTCAAATCAGACTTGCTGCGGATCTTCAACTTGATGATTGTGTATACCAAATCACTTTTTACGACATTTTCTCTAGGCCAAGAACTTTTTTATTCTGAAAAAACACAAAAAGTACGATTTTTCTGTAGAACACGTTTTTTATCGTTCCTACCGTTATATTTCTGGAAATAATTGAGCGATCGGACTGATTTTTTTTTCAAATTGAAGTATACATGATAGCGCTTCTTGCCATATACAATATTGGTGAAAAATTCATGTTCATCAATTTCTAGAACTGTAGCAAATTTCAACTTGTTATTTTCGGAATGACAATTTTCAGTAATCGAGAAAAAAATTTATTTATGAAAATTTTTGTATACATGCTGCGAACAAAATTGAGCCAATAGATAAAATAAGTTTCCTGAATGAAAATTTTTCATGTAGCAGATATCTACATGTGCTTATTTAATGAGACAATACTACATTATCGCGCGCTCGGCGCTCGGCTCTCTCCTCACACAGTCAGCCAACTGGTCTTTGTGTTCATAATGTGTAGTCGAGCTTTCATCAGTATATCAAATGAGAGGAAAATATACATTATTGGTATGAATAAAGTATCCACCTATTTAATGAGTTGGTATTAAATAACTCCATTCATTTTTTTATGTTGACAAAATAATAGTTGAACACATTGCTGCCTCATGATGGCATATTATGCCTTCTTCCAGTCCAATTCTGGCATCGTATAGGTTAGATAATTCTCCTTCGGTTAGGTATGCCATCATGTGAAATCTGTATAACTTCATAAAACATTGTGTATACTAAATGTTTGTGGTATACTTATCCGATTTATCATGAAAGTTTCATGGTATAATATAATGGAAATTGCATTGTAATTAAAAAATCAGACAAATGTTAATTGAAAAGAAAAAAACACGTAAGTTGCGATATAAAATTTTAAAGAATCAAGCATTGTCTTATATCACTCACTGAATATCGAATTTTTTCGTAAAACTGACAGATGCCACTCGGTAAACATTCAGAGGACAACTATTATGCTTCCGTGGAACAAACAAATCTCTCCGAAATATTCGACGAAAGTAGAAAAATGGCGTCTATACCTATTTGGAACTATGTCTAGTTGGGCAGTATCCCCTACCATCATTTTTTCAAAAAGTTCAAAAGGAGGTACCCATTAAAAATGAACTTATGAATTTCGTGATTTTATTTTCAATTTCTGAAAATTGACATTCTGAAAATATTTTCCTGACTTCTTTAGGTTGGATTTCAAAAATGACATTGTTTAGATTTCGGGAATTCAATAATATTCCATTTCTGGTATTACCGAAGTTTACGGAAATTATTATGGTTGAAACGAGCAATTTGGAAAATCCATGTTAACGAGTTTTCAAAAAATACACGTTCAATGTATCACTGACACCCCTTCAATTGTTTATATTTTCAAACCATTTGTCGTCATTTAAATGCTACAAAGGATATTCAACAATTTATTTTTAATAAGCATTTTGCATGTTTGAAAAAAACCTGTGACTCCACACAGTCCCAAACAATGAGTGAGAGTAGATGCGATACATTCGCCTGCATGTGTGCGGAACGAGGATCGAACACTTTATCTGATAATCGACGGTATATTCACCAGTAGGTAGGTACCTATGATGAATATTTGTATTCTATAAACATTATGAAAAACCAGGGTTGCGACGTTTTGAATCGAATAATGAAAATATAAGTAATTGATTTGTGCATTATTTCCATATTTGAAAAATTATGAAAAATCAATATGAATAGTAAAAATCAATCTTTAAATCGAAAAAATCTTATTTTGTTGATTTGAAAAAAATCATGATGCTTCGCAACTCTTACAAAATTTGGATAATTCTGTATCTATTTATATGAAAAGCTTTTCAAGAGTCATATAAATTACGAGGTATAACATTAAAATAGCCATACGGAGTGATTGGGAGATTGATAGCGTTGATAAGTTATATTCTCGGTTATTATCAAAGACATTCAAATACAGGTTATTATGAATATTATTTATTTACGAATAATAATGAATAATGACTATATTTTCCTAAGGTCTTCATTCTTCTACTTTTTATTCCTTTGATTTTTGAGGACTGCTTTCACTACATATTTTGTATTTTGGATATTCATCTCCCGTTGGTCCCAATATATGTACCATTTTCAGAATCATATACATTCCACATGAGAATACAATATCATTTTCTTCTCCATTTGGATTTTTAGATCTCATTACACCTTTGAATTTCAAAATTTCAAGCTTTTCCTATGCAAATCCGCAAATTCATCATTAGTTGCACCAATAATTTCATAATACTTATTATGGTTCCAATCTATGATATTGTGTTGACTGACTCGTTTTTTCATCTTCATATTTTGGAGTATCACCAGAGGGCGCAAATATCATCGGACAATTCGCGCTCTGGACTTCTTGTGAAAACACCAGTCCATATTTCGATGTGATTTTTTTTCTGTAGGAAGATGGGGATTCAAACTAGGTCCGATACTATTTGAAAAGTGTTTTTTTTTATTATTATTCGCCAAATTCGATATGTTCAGGAATATTTGTATACCTTTTGTATTTCATATTTTTGAAAATAAAATAGTATTTCCATTAGCTGGATCACTTATCTACTTGATGAAGTCAATAAGTCATGAAAATATTGATTACTTTACTTTATGACAAGTCTATAGAGAAAGGGTGCTATTCGTTATTGCTCACTTCTTCAGCACCCTCTACTTCAAAATTTAGACCTTTAGGATATTACATACAGTATGGTGGAAATGTATGGAATAAATTCATTATCTCTAACGTTTATGAATTTTAAGGAAAATCCCGAGACAGGTCGATTTTTATTTTCAAATTGACATCTCTTGATATACATACGGAGTATGTGACGTCATCCGCGTAGTTGTGGTGACGTCATCGATTATTTTTTAAATTAGAACATACCCCGTCCATTTTTTTTTCGGAAGGTATATTCATTATCTATCTGACGGTATACTAATATTAGGAAAATAAAGTAATACAGGGTGAGAAAAAATTATTTTATTTAATATTTACAACGGAAATCGTTACAATAAATAATCAAATTCGTGACGTTCTGCAAGAATACAATGTGATAGACAGAGAACAAATCATTCTCGAACTTTGCTATCGTTTCTGAATATATTTGTGAAATATTCACTCGTATTCGTTCTTTCAAATTATCTGATCTTTCCGGCTTCTTACATAAACTTTTCTCTTAAAATAACCTCTGAGGAAAAAATCGAGAGGAGTTGAATCAGGAGATCTAGTTGGCCATTCGATTTACCCTCTCCGACCTATTTAGGTAACTGTGTACATTGATAGCATAATTATTAGCTTGTAAATATAAAATAATTTTTTCTCACCCTGTATCACTTTATTGTCTTAATATTAGTATATGGTCAGATAGACAATGGAAACACCTTCCAGAAAAAAAATTGAACAGGGTGTCTTCCTATTTAAAAAATAATCGATGACGTCACCACAACTTCGCGGATGACGTCACAAACTCCGTATGTATATCAAGAGATGTCAATTTGAAAATGAAAATCGACCTGTCTCAGGATTTCCCTTAAAATTCATATGCGTTAGAGATAATGGATTTATTCCATACATTTCCACCATACTGTATATATTTTTTTGAATAGATTTAAGAATTCCTATATTAAAATGCCATTAGGTAGCATCCTGTATATATAGTGTCAATACCCGATTGCAAATTATCATTCAGTTATACAATGTTAAATACAACACGGTTTCATATTTATACTGTTCCCTCTCTACTTTTACGTATTGAGATCTGTTCAACATTCAAATCATCGCAATGATAAATCCTAAATCGATCCCCGGTAAATAGAAGCGACCTTTGTCGATAGGTTTCTATTCATTCATATTGTATACCTTCTGGGTGTATATATAAATATTCTTATGTGAATATCATACATACCTATTCCTCATTATGTATGAGAATTTTTTCATTGTGAACAATTCAGAATATTTTTATTTTCCACGCAATGTATAATTATTTTATACATATAATATACCATATTTATTAGCAAACCTAGCAAACTGATTCATATAAATTTCTATTTCCTATTCTAATTTCATAATATCACCCGTACTATCGATTGTATCGTGTTTATAATCTACTTCGTTGAGTTTCACCAGGGGGCGCAAATATCATCGGATAAATCGTGCGTATTTCTGACGTTGTAGAGCCTCGGCTCTTGACTTCCTGTGACGATACTAATCCATATTTTGATCTGATTTTTTTTGTGTAGAAAGATGAAGGTTCGACCGAGGGAGGATGCTATCTCAAAATTGATTATTTGATGTAGAAATATTTTTTTTTGATTCGCCAAATTGGCTAAAAATTTGCTATGTTCAGATATATTTTTATATCTTTTCTTTTCGAAATTTCGAAAAAAGAGATAGTATCCTCCCTAGCTTGATCCTTTATCTACATGATGGGATCAAAAAATCATGAAAATATTGATTGGTTTTCAAATGAGAAGTCAAGAGCGGGAGTGCTGCATTCGGTATTCTGCGCGTCCCATTGCCCACTCTTAAGGCTGGGAAAGGCCAGACACTTTGTCCAAATCCGGGACAGGGGGGGTTTGGAGGAAACAGCAGTGGGCGGTTACCAAATCGTCATAAATCAACGGTTATCCTTGTTCAACGAACGATCTTCTCATCTAGTACGGGTGATATCGCGACTGACGTTTTTATTCGCATTGCTCGATAATCTAATATGCGAGTAATACTGGGATGCTGTCTCTCAGTTTTCGAGAAAACAAAACTGGCGTAGATTCAAATCAGACTTGCTGCGGATCTTCAACTTGATGATTGTGTATACCAAATCACTTTTTACGACATTTTCTCTAGGCCAAGAACTTTTTTATTCTGAAAAAACACAAAAAGTACGATTTTTCTGTAGAACACGTTTTTTATCGTTCCTACCGTTATATTTCTGGAAATAATTGAGCGATCGGACTGATTTTTTTTTCAAATTGAAGTATACATGATAGCGCTTCTTGCCATATACAATATTGGTGAAAAATTCATGTTCATCAATTTCTAGAACTGTAGCAAATTTCAACTTGTTATTTTCGGAATGACAATTTTCAGTAATCGAGAAAAAATTTTATTTATGAAAATTTTTGTATACATGCTGCGAACAAAATTGAGCCAATAGATGAAATAAGTTTCCAGAATGAAAATTTTTCATGTAGCAGATATCTACATGTACTTATTTAATGAGACAATACTACATTATCGCGCGCTCGGCGCTCGGCTCTCTCCTCACACAGTCAGCCAACTGGTATTTGTGTTCATAATGTGTAGTCGAGCTTTCATCAGTATATCAAATGAGAGGAAAATATACATTATTGGTATGAATAAAGTATCTACCTATTTAATGAGTTGGTATTAAATAACTCCATTCATTTTTTTATGTTGACAAAATAATAGTTAAACACATTGCTGCCTCATGATGGCATATTATGCCTTCTTCCAGTCCAATTCTGGCATCGTATAGGTTAGATAATTCTCCTTCGGTTAGGTATGCCATCATGTGAAATCTGTATAACTTCATAAAACATTGTGTATACTAAACGTTTGTGGTATACTTATCCGATTTATCATGAAAGTTTCATGGTATAATATAATGGAAATTGCATTGTAATTAAAAAATCAGACAAATGTTAATTGAAAAGAAAAAAACACGTAAGTTGCGAGTAGAAGGCTTAAGCCGATTCCAGGTCTCCTCCCAAGGTCGTCCCCCCAAGGCCGTCCCCCCAAGGCCACCCCCCAAGGTCGCATCACAAATTACTTCCGTGGTACGCCACTGGTGACCTTGGGGGAAGTGGTCTTGGAGGGTGACCTTGGAGGGATAACTCTCGATTGAGAGTACTTTTGCGTTTGGTTGTCTTTGAGAGAAACAGTGACATGGGGTGGAGTGGCCTTGGGAGTATACATGCTCTCTTTCGAGCGACCTTGGCGATTGATGATATATGCGCTCTTTTCCCGACTTTGGGAAGATGCGGAAGAGTTCCTCTGACTGAGTGTGGCTTTGAGTTTTCGCATTCTGAAGTATAATAATTTGACCTTGTACGTTGTTGCGAGTGCATGTAGTGTTCACCATCGCTGGTTCGAGGCCATATAGTGGTAGTGGAGGAGTTGATATTCCTGTAAAAAGAAGAGGCGCTAGGGTTGATGTTTGTCGGTATTTCTCAAGGTCGCCCCTTTTACCAAGGTCGCGTCACCTATTATTTACTTATTAATATATCGATATATGCAAACAAGCCTGATTGGCTGAATTATATAGTCTTTTCGTTGATCAATTTGATCTGAAAAGTAACGATATTTGTGTTTTATATTGAAGCTTATTATATTATAGAATGCTTCCTCCTGAGAATAGACAGATATTTCAACTATCTTCATCAAGCTTAAGGATGGGCAACATCGAACAGAAGAGTTGTTCGTTGGCAGAATCTGATTTCTTTTATTATATGGGTAGGTATACTCCATTGAGGAGTGAGTGACCCTAAGCGTTATATCTCGTAGGTAACGTCCTGAGTGGGCACTATATATCTCTGGTCGAGTACTTTGCACGGCCCCATTGAGGTTTGTCTAATATGTGGTCCAATAGTAGGGTGTTTTGTTATTCGATCGATTACAACTCCTTCAAGGCATATTTCAATTTGAAATTCATTCAGTTTGATTCTATTTTTCGATCGCAGTTGTTGAGACATATCTATTGTTTGACGGCAATTGAAAACACAATCATTCACTCATTTGAAATATTATAAGACTCATACAACTCGGATGGTGAACAAGTTCTGAAAAATAGATATATTTGATTATAATATGTGAAGTCAGTGATGAAAATGTTTGAAAGCCACTTATTGAACTATCAAAATCATGGCACTCTGTCTATGAACGAGTGTATCTCTGATTGGCAGAACGCAGGACGCGTGAAATGGAAATCTGATAATCTATCAGAGTTCAATACAACCAAAATTCAAGCTGGTATATTTTCTGATATGATTATGTCGAGCACGACTGTTTCTCTGAAAACCTCAATACTCGTGCAACAATATCATATCATGAAATGATTATGATAGGTCAATTGCTAAAACTGCTCCACAGAAACTAGGTTTTCCATTTCGGGTCGAAAGAAACCAAATCGCACAGCTTTTCATGACCTACGAGACGGATATGTTGTTATAGGCTATTGTTCACAAGTTTGGAGTTCAACTTATGCTGATGCTCCTGATCCAAAGAGAAGCTGCTCGTATTGTTGGTTAATTTGCCCTCACGAGCTGATTGACCTCTCTAGAACAGTCGTCATATTATTCAATTTGCTGATTCATAGACGGCATACCATCCTACATAATATTTCATGGACAAGGTGGTGTTTCAACTCAATGTATAACAAGATGAAAAATACAATTGTGAAATGGTATTTCTGTTTTCATCAGGCCAACTTTTTTTCGTTGTAGGAGATGAAATCGTTCAAAAGATGCTTAGGAATAATTATTGTCAACAACCATTTTATTATTCACTATTTAAACTTATTACTATTACTTCCGATTTTTGTCCTATTTCTCTCTGAGCTCTGGATACTATAATAGCATTGTTTCTACAGGATGTTTCAATAATGTTGTACGAAACTTCGAGATTATTATTTTTCGGGTAAAATCATAAAAAAAGTTGATACAAACGTAAAGGTGCGAAAAGATTCGTTTCCGAGATACCGAGTCTGAAAAAAAAGAAATTTTATTGATTTCTAGGAAAATTTCAATCCGATATAGTGATAAAATCCGTGATGTTTGATGAAATCGGCAACACGACTAGTTTGGTAAACAGCCTATAGGCTAATTAATTCAATTCAATTCTTTATTGTTTTCCAAGATATATACATCTCATAACAAGAAATTTGGTTTAATAGTAACATAAAAAAACTTTCTAGGAGGAAAGAAAAAAAAAGAAAATACAACGAAAACACTGCAGTAATTAATACCTAATAATACCTAAATTAGTATGTTCACAATTAATATCAACAGTATTATTATTCATTGACAACAAAGGCACGTAGTTTGAAGACTTCGATTATAAAATCAGATAGGTCTTTGGCGTTAGCATGGCTTAGGTAATGCAAGGAGTTTTCGAAGGGTTCATAATTCATTAGAAACGAATGCCTCTTGGGCCTGACAGCAGCAAGAATGGGTCACTCAAATAAAATGTGCTCCAATGTTTGACATTCGTATCTATTGCAGATAGAGCAAATTTCACCGAATTCAGTCATGTAATTTATACCTTTGAACGCTAGTCTCAACGAATTTTTATATGTTAGGCGTAACTGGGCGACTAAGCGGATGACATGAATGGGAATAAGAAAAGTGAGGTAACTTTGAGGTGAGTTGGCTGTTGGATATATTGGGTTGAACATAATATACCTGGACATTGATAGTTTATTTAAATCTTCATCATGACATTTCTTTGAGAATTTTTCGAGTATTTCGCTCTTTTTCGATTTCAAAAGACGAAGTAGGTCAAGTTGGATCAGTATATCTAGGCTGTTGATGGACTCAAACCATAGTTTCATCTCATTGAACCAGTTATACCTGAACTCTTCACCACCCAATTCAAACAATCTCAAAAGACACTTCCGAGGGTACGGGTCATTATCCATAGATAACAGTTTTATCAACCAGTTCAGAGTGTGCTTGAAAACAATGTATTCAAGGTGGATAGATCCGGTCTCCAGGCGTATCAAGTAATCTGGAGTGTTGATAGGGAGCAGAAGGAGCCTCTTGAAGAATTTGACTTGCACCCTCTCCAATATTTCACAGTAGTTAGGGCCCCAAATTATATTCATAGCATTTTTTTTATTTTGGCTGTATAATGAAGTCGTTGTGCAACGCAAATGCGTGTCGAAATAGCCTCTATTTCGATAAGCATTTTTTATTATTCGGAGATTGGTACAATCGAACTGTCAAATGAACGTCAGAAAGAGTTAGGCCCAGTTCACTTCTGAACGATTTGGATTTGGTGATATTAAGCAGTGAAAAACTCAATTTTTCAATTGGTAAATTTCAATTCAGAGTGTAATTTGATTTAAATTGACCAGTAAAAACAATGACAACATTAAATTTTTCACCGCTGGTATTGCAATGAGCAAAATCGCTCAACTGTAAACTGGGCTCAACGCTTGTGCGTCAGATTTTGATTATTTCGATGTCATCATTGTTACCAATCGAAGATGTTTCTGTTATTTATCGATATTAAATCCTTTTTTTATCAAATAAATTCAAAATAAAAAAAATTGCATATGACACACGTTTTATAAGACACGTTGTCGCCCTTGTTCACTTGGAGCACTCCTCGCTTCGCTCGTCGTACTCCAAACAACGCGTGCGACAAAATAGCGACTTATAAAACTTAATCATAATATACTATTTCATCACCCATTCTAATCAATTCCTCTTTGAGGAATACTGATTGTTCATCATTGATACTCTCTAATTGATTAATAATTTCTTCGAGCATCATTGTGGTATATTGAGAAATGCAAAAGAAATAATCATTTTACAGCTTCATTCGGGAAACACATTAATATTATGATTTTTATATACTCTTATGAGAATCCATTCATTATATGAACATTGTATCTAACATAAAAAAATAGGTTGCTGAGTGTAATATCATAATTGAAACAAGAAATTTCCTATCCCTATAATGAAAAAACCATTTTCTCAAGCTGGAAATGAAAGATCAACAGCATCCCCTTCACCTATCAAGAATCATTCCTATCCTATGAATGAAAAAATAATTGTCTCAAGGCAGAAGTAATACATAATTTTAAATACTGATTTCAAATTTTTTATCAATATTGTTCAATATTTCCTTCCTATGGAGGCGTCAATTGATTACGTGAGGCATTTTTGGCGATTTCTCTACCCCGTTCTCTTCTGCTATACTGAGATATCGTGAGATTTAGCTCAAACCCTTCTCCAAACCCCAATCTCACATGAGATTTTTCAAAATATGTGTTTTTTAGTGTGAATGCACTGTGAACTTATAAAAACAATAATTTTCTCGAGTTAGTATTTGATATTGCTTCGAAATTATAGGCTATAATCACCGTGAGGATTGAACAATGAAATATTGCGTAGGATTTGTTTATATTTTAGGAACAAGTTTTACTCAATTCATTCCAATTTTCTCGCAAAAATTACGTGATATTTGCCAAGACTCCCCCTGTCCCCAAAGTGAGTTGAGATGAGATTTGGCTTGACCCCTTCCTCTCCTTTAACGCCTCGCGTAATTGATAAATGTCCCCTATGTATTTTGTGCATGGAAGCTAAAGTTCTCAAATAGGCGAATGAAAATTATTCAGGTCACCAAGTGAAAGCTCTTCCATAATATGAAATTTATTCATCTCGAGTGGTTGTTTAGAAAAAGTCTGATGATGGTTACTGGATATGCACAGGATAAAACTATATTATAATTCACCTATAATAGAAAGATTCAATATAATTGACAATTTATATCGCATATACTAAGATTGAAGCAGCTATCATTCAGAATTCTATTTCGCAAATTACAAACAAACTGTTATTGAGAAGATTTGACGAGATTTATACATGAGATTAAACTATATACAGGGTTATACAAATTTCATGGTACACCATTGTCAAATTGGAAACGGAGAGGGATACGAACTAGGTTAAATCACGAAAAGATGCACAATTTCATAAACATCTCGAATATCAAAAGAAATCGAGGATATTTTACGAAGTTTCTAAATCCTAATATAACCTGAAATAACTAAAAATTGTCGATTCTTATAGTCATCGATAACTTTTCAACTATCGCTGCTAGAATTTTAAAATTTGTACTTACTAAAGTATACGCATGCTGAATTCAACGGTGACATGAAAAAGTCTAGGCACACTAGATTCGAAGATATCGAAGCCAACTTAGATTTTGCAATGGAAGTCATTTCGGATTTTCACACCACGGGATGGATTATAAGATTACCAATTCATCGATATATCATACTTGTATGTTTGATGAAGAAAAAGTCGAAATAACAGGAAAAATAGAAAATATGGAATAGAATCTATGATGTAGCATTAATACTTCCAGATTATTCAATGTATTTATGTCATAGTGGAAACGATACACTAGACAAGAGTTCAAACGTAAGTCTATCTGCATATCAAATTCGCGAGCTGATGTGTAATTCCGATTTTGTTGTGAAACATTTTCCATACCTACTGTTGGATACAATGAAATAAATTATTCAATTATTATTTTGATCCCATCTAATGTCGGAGAAAAGAGTAAGTGATATATATACCTACATCGCTGCCTTCGAAATTCGACATGTGCCAGCCAGGTTAAAAAAAATCAGAACTGTCAATTTCACAGTTAGATGAGTACTACTTAATACAGTTCATTTCAGAACAATCAGTAACGCTGCATGATTTGCAATTTTTTTTTACAATCGATTCAATTCAAGAGGCAACCAACGGAGAGCAGCAATTACCTATATTTTACATTAGAGTTGCCCTTTAGCACCTTAGTTATTACGGTTTCACATCATTTTTCTCACGTTAAGTGAACAATTATCTGTGATTGTAAGCCTGAAAAATCTAGCATCAACGTGATATTTTCTTTTTTTTTCTATCATTTCGACTTTTCCATCATTAAACACACAAGTGTGATACATCGATGAATTATTGGCAATTTTATGACCTATCCGATGGTTCGAATATATTATTATATGTCTACCATTGGAAATATCAACGTTAGCTCCGATATACTTACCTGGAGAAAACTTTTTCAAACCTTGTGTAGGTAGGTAATCAAGAAGTGATCAAGGCTCATTCTTGAAGCCAACGGTTGAAGATTCGTTCTTCTCGAGTCAATATCAGTTCTTATAGTTGTAGGTTATACCTTTGATAATACTTTTTTCCGATTCATTCCTTGGTTACGTGAAAGTACCTGTAACTTCCTACGTTATCAATAATGAGACATAATTTCTACTTCTTGAAATAATCATATCAACATTAAATATATTTTTGATAAGATCATGTTCGGTTAAGTAACGAACTGAAATCCACGGTTTGTTTTCAGACTTAGAAAAAACTTATATGCAGTTGAATGCCACTTTCAGAGAACCGGAGAAGAACGTCACAATACAGCTTCCAATGCAATTCAAATCGACATCGTCTAATCATCTATATCTATTTTAGAGTTGGCTATCCACATGTTGATGAATTCAATTTGATTTTTGTAAATTATAGTTGTGTATCATCACTTGGGAGTTCTCAATTTTTTAATCGTATGGTAGGTACGTACCTTATATTTCATGAAGTTAATTCAAAATTTTCACCAACGACTCAATACTCAACACACTTGAAAATTTTGAAAATTGTCAGAACATTCAAAAGAAATACAACCAAAATGCATATCACTGTCATTTGAAAATTGATCATATATCATCCACACGCAAATCATAAAAATCGTTTTAATATTTTCATAACACATTTATCATGCCAAAGTGACACATTTTCTACAAAATGAAATGTATTCAAGATTTATATATAATCTTCAAGGTACTACTAACTAATTATTTCAAATGATATTGAAATTATTTTTTAATAAGGAAATGTATCAGACATAGTGATAATGCCAGCGATACACATGTTTTGAATGTTTCGATTTCATCATAAATACTGCTCATTCATTTATTCCTTTATTATATCAGCGTAGCGATATATCTTTGTCGGTGCCATCTCATTGGTAGATAGAATTTTCCATAAATCAGTATTATAATACAACTGGATAACTACCTATGTCGATCGTATTTTCACGATGACCATTGCAAACTATCTACCTAGATGAAGCAGGTTATACCAAATTCTGTAAACTTTGGTTATACGTTCTAGTCTTGATCAAGGGACACGCCATCCAAAACGATGGTGGAAAACGAAATCAAATTCTCAGAATAAGCACTTACGTCACGAGCCCTTGAATAAAAATATTTATACTACCAAGCTTAGCCTACGTCATGCGGCCTTGAATGCCAGTGCATCAAACATCATCGGAGGAGGAGGATTTAATTTGAGTGCACGTGGTCGACTACGTTATGAAACCCTGAAAACGACATCATCGATGCCTAGCATACAGCTGTGCCACGGCCTTGCCGTTCACCTGCCTCATTTTCGGTGACGATGATGTCGTTTTCAGGGTTTCATAACGTAGTCGACCACGTGCACTCAAATTAAATCCTCCTCCTCCGATGATGTTTGATGCACTGGCATTCAAGGCCGCATGACGTAGGCTAAGCTTGGTAGTATAAATATTTTTATTCAAGGGCTCGTGACGTAAGTGCTTATTCTGAGAATTTGATTTCGTTTTCCACCATCGTTTTGGATGGCGTGTCCCTTGATCAAGACTAGAACGTATAACCAAAGTTTACAGAATTTGGTATAACCTGCTTCATCTAGGTAGATAGTTTGCAATGGTCATCGTGAAAATACGATCGACATAGGTAGTTATCCAGTTGTATTATAATACTGATTTATGGAAAATTCTATCTACCAATGAGATGGCACCGACAAAGATATATCGCTACGCTGATATAATAAAGGAATAAATGAATGAGCAGTATTTATGATGAAATCGAAACATTCAAAACATGTGTATCGCTGGCATTATCACTATGTCTGATACATTTCCTTATTAAAAAATAATTTCAATATCATTTGAAATAATTAGTTAGTAGTACCTTGAAGATTATATATAAATCTTGAATACATTTCATTTTGTAGAAAATGTGTCACTTTGGCATGATAAATGTGTTATGAAAATATTAAAACGATTTTTATGATTTGCGTGTGGATGATATATGATCAATTTTCAAATGACAGTGATATGCATTTTGGTTGTATTTCTTTTGAATGTTCTGACAATTTTCAAAATTTTCAAGTGTGTTGAGTATTGAGTCGTTGGTGAAAATTTTGAATTAACTTCATGAAATATAAGGTACGTACCTACCATACGATTAAAAAATTGAGAACTCCCAAGTGATGATACACAACTATAATTTACAAAAATCAAATTGAATTCATCAACATGTGGATAGCCAACTCTAAAATAGATATAGATGATTAGACGATGTCGATTTGAATTGCATTGGAAGCTGTATTGTGACGTTCTTCTCCGGTTCTCTGAAAGTGGCATTCAACTGCATATAAGTTTTTTCTAAGTCTGAAAACAAACCGTGGATTTCAGTTCGTTACTTAACCGAACATGATCTTATCAAAAATATATTTAATGTTGATATGATTATTTCAAGAAGTAGAAATTATGTCTCATTATTGATAACGTAGGAAGTTACAGGTACTTTCACGTAACCAAGGAATGAATCGGAAAAAAGTATTATCAAAGGTATAACCTACAACTATAAGAACTGATATTGACTCGAGAAGAACGAATCTTCAACCGTTGGCTTCAAGAATGAGCCTTGATCACTTCTTGATTACCTACCTACACAAGGTTTGAAAAAGTTTTCTCCAGGTAAGTATATCGGAGCTAACGTTGATATTTCCAATGGTAGACATATAATAATATATTCGAACCATCGGATAGGTCATAAAATTGCCAATAATTCATCGATGTATCACACTTGTGTGTTTAATGATGGAAAAGTCGAAATGATAGAAAAAAAAAGAAAATATCACGTTGATGCTAGATTTTTCAGGCTTACAATCACAGATAATTGTTCACTTAACGTGAGAAAAATGATGTGAAACCGTAATAACTAAGGTGCTAAAGGGCAACTCTAATGTAAAATATAGGTAATTGCTGCTCTCCGTTGGTTGCCTCTTGAATTGAATCGATTGTAAAAAAAAATTGCAAATCATGCAGCGTTACTGATTGTTCTGAAATGAACTGTATTAAGTAGTACTCATCTAACTGTGAAATTGACAGTTCTGATTTTTTTTAACCTGGCTGGCACATGTCGAATTTCGAAGGCAGCGATGTAGGTATATATATCACTTACTCTTTTCTCCGACATTAGATGGGATCAAAATAATAATTGAATAATTTATTTCATTGTATCCAACAGTAGGTATGGAAAATGTTTCACAACAAAATCGGAATTACACATCAGCTCGCGAATTTGATATGCAGATAGACTTACGTTTGAACTCTTGTCTAGTGTATCGTTTCCACTATGACATAAATACATTGAATAATCTGGAAGTATTAATGCTACATCATAGATTCTATTCCATATTTTCTATTTTTCCTGTTATTTCGACTTTTTCTTCATCAAACATACAAGTATGATATATCGATGAATTGGTAATCTTATAATCCATCCCGTGGTGTGAAAATCCGAAATGACTTCCATTGCAAAATCTAAGTTGGCTTCGATATCTTCGAATCTAGTGTGCCTAGACTTTTTCATGTCACCGTTGAATTCAGCATGCGTATACTTTAGTAAGTACAAATTTTAAAATTCTAGCAGCGATAGTTGAAAAGTTATCGATGACTATAAGAATCGACAATTTTTAGTTATTTCAGGTTATATTAGGATTTAGAAACTTCGTAAAATATCCTCGATTTCTTTTGATATTCGAGATGTTTATGAAATTGTGCATCTTTTCGTGATTTAACCTAGTTCGTATCCCTCTCCGTTTCCAATTTGACAATGGTGTACCATGAAATTTGTATAACCCTGTATATAGTTTAATCTCATGTATAAATCTCGTCAAATCTTCTCAATAACAGTTTGTTTGTAATTTGCGAAATAGAATTCTGAATGATAGCTGCTTCAATCTTAGTATATGCGATATAAATTGTCAATTATATTGAATCTTTCTATTATAGGTGAATTATAATATAGTTTTATCCTGTGCATATCCAGTAACCATCATCAGACTTTTTCTAAACAACCACTCGAGATGAATAAATTTCATATTATGGAAGAGCTTTCACTTGGTGACCTGAATAATTTTCATTCGCCTATTTGAGAACTTTAGCTTCCATGCACAAAATACATAGGGGACATTTATCAATTACGCGAGGCGTTAAAGGAGAGGAAGGGGTCAAGCCAAATCTCATCTCAACTCACTTTGGGGACAGGGGGAGTCTTGGCAAATATCACGTAATTTTTGCGAGAAAATTGGAATGAATTGAGTAAAACTTGTTCCTAAAATATAAACAAATCCTACGCAATATTTCATTGTTCAATCCTCACGGTGATTATAGCCTATAATTTCGAAGCAATATCAAATACTAACTCGAGAAAATTATTGTTTTTATAAGTTCACAGTGCATTCACACTAAAAAACACATATTTTGAAAAATCTCATGTGAGATTGGGGTTTGGAGAAGGGTTTGAGCTAAATCTCACGATATCTCAGTATAGCAGAAGAGAACGGGGTAGAGAAATCGCCAAAAATGCCTCACGTAATCAATTGACGCCTCCATAGGAAGGAAATATTGAACAATATTGATAAAAAATTTGAAATCAGTATTTAAAATTATGTATTACTTCTGCCTTGAGACAATTATTTTTTCATTCATAGGATAGGAATGATTCTTGATAGGTGAAGGGGATGCTGTTGATCTTTCATTTCCAGCTTGAGAAAATGGTTTTTTCATTATAGGGATGGGAAATTTCTTGTTTCAATTATGATATTACACTCAGCAACCTATTTTTTTATGTTAGATACAATGTTCATATAATGAATGGATTCTCATAAGAGTATATAAAAATCATAATATTAATGTGTTTCCCGAATGAAGCTGTAAAATGATTATTTCTTTTGCATTTCTCAATATACCACAATGATGCTCGAAGAAATTATTAATCAATTAGAGAGTATCAATGATGAACAATCAGTATTCCTCAAAGAGGAATTGATTAGAATGGGTGATGAAATAGTATATTATGATTAAGTTTTATAAGTCGCTATTTTGTCGCACGCGTTGTTTGGAGTACGACGAGCGAAGCGAGGAGTGCTCCAAGTGAACAAGGGCGACAACGTGTCTTATAAAACGTGTGTCATATGCAATTTTTTTTATTTTGAATTTATTTGATAAAAAAAGGATTTAATATCGATAAATAACAGAAACATCTTCGATTGGTAACAATGATGACATCGAAATAATCAAAATCTGACGCACAAGCGTTGAGCCCAGTTTACAGTTGAGCGATTTTGCTCATTGCAATACCAGCGGTGAAAAATTTAATGTTGTCATTGTTTTTACTGGTCAATTTAAATCAAATTACACTCTGAATTGAAATTTACCAATTGAAAAATTGAGTTTTTCACTGCTTAATATCACCAAATCCAAATCGTTCAGAAGTGAACTGGGCCTAACTCTTTCTGACGTTCATTTGACAGTTCGATTGTACCAATCTCCGAATAATAAAAAATGCTTATCGAAATAGAGGCTATTTCGACACGCATTTGCGTTGCACAACGACTTCATTATACAGCCAAAATAAAAAAAATGCTATGAATATAATTTGGGGCCCTAACTACTGTGAAATATTGGAGAGGGTGCAAGTCAAATTCTTCAAGAGGCTCCTTCTGCTCCCTATCAACACTCCAGATTACTTGATACGCCTGGAGACCGGATCTATCCACCTTGAATACATTGTTTTCAAGCACACTCTGAACTGGTTGATAAAACTGTTATCTATGGATAATGACCCGTACCCTCGGAAGTGTCTTTTGAGATTGTTTGAATTGGGTGGTGAAGAGTTCAGGTATAACTGGTTCAATGAGATGAAACTATGGTTTGAGTCCATCAACAGCCTAGATATACTGATCCAACTTGACCTACTTCGTCTTTTGAAATCGAAAAAGAGCGAAATACTCGAAAAATTCTCAAAGAAATGTCATGATGAAGATTTAAATAAACTATCAATGTCCAGGTATATTATGTTCAACCCAATATATCCAACAGCCAACTCACCTCAAAGTTACCTCACTTTTCTTATTCCCATTCATGTCATCCGCTTAGTCGCCCAGTTACGCCTAACATATAAAAATTCGTTGAGACTAGCGTTCAAAGGTATAAATTACATGACTGAATTCGGTGAAATTTGCTCTATCTGCAATAGATACGAATGTCAAACATTGGAGCACATTTTATTTGAGTGACCCATTCTTGCTGCTGTCAGGCCCAAGAGGCATTCGTTTCTAATGAATTATGAACCCTTCGAAAACTCCTTGCATTACCTAAGCCATGCTAACGCCAAAGACCTATCTGATTTTATAATCGAAGTCTTCAAACTACGTGCCTTTGTTGTCAATGAATAATAATACTGTTGATATTAATTGTGAACATACTAATTTAGGTATTATTAGGTATTAATTACTGCAGTGTTTTCGTTGTATTTTCTTTTTTTTTCTTTCCTCCTAGAAAGTTTTTTTATGTTACTATTAAACCAAATTTCTTGTTATGAGATGTATATATCTTGGAAAACAATAAAGAATTGAATTGAATTAATTAGCCTATAGGCTGTTTACCAAACTAGTCGTGTTGCCGATTTCATCAAACATCACGGATTTTATCACTATATCGGATTGAAATTTTCCTAGAAATCAATAAAATTTCTTTTTTTTCAGACTCGGTATCTCGGAAACGAATCTTTTCGCACCTTTACGTTTGTATCAACTTTTTTTATGATTTTACCCGAAAAATAATAATCTCGAAGTTTCGTACAACATTATTGAAACATCCTGTAGAAACAATGCTATTATAGTATCCAGAGCTCAGAGAGAAATAGGACAAAAATCGGAAGTAATAGTAATAAGTTTAAATAGTGAATAATAAAATGGTTGTTGACAATAATTATTCCTAAGCATCTTTTGAACGATTTCATCTCCTACAACGAAAAAAAGTTGGCCTGATGAAAACAGAAATACCATTTCACAATTGTATTTTTCATCTTGTTATACATTGAGTTGAAACACCACCTTGTCCATGAAATATTATGTAGGATGGTATGCCGTCTATGAATCAGCAAATTGAATAATATGACGACTGTTCTAGAGAGGTCAATCAGCTCGTGAGGGCAAATTAACCAACAATACGAGCAGCTTCTCTTTGGATCAGGAGCATCAGCATAAGTTGAACTCCAAACTTGTGAACAATAGCCTATAACAACATATCCGTCTCGTAGGTCATGAAAAGCTGTGCGATTTGGTTTCTTTCGACCCGAAATGGAAAACCTAGTTTCTGTGGAGCAGTTTTAGCAATTGACCTATCATAATCATTTCATGATATGATATTGTTGCACGAGTATTGAGGTTTTCAGAGAAACAGTCGTGCTCGACTTCATCATATCAGAAAATATACAAGCTTGAATTTTGGTTGTATTGAACTCTGATAGATTATCAGATTCCCATTTCACGCGTCCTGCGTTCTGCCAATCAGAGATACACTCTTTTATAGACAGAGTGTCATGATTTTGATAGTTCAATAAGTGGCTTTCAAACATTTTCATCACTGACTTCACATATTATAATCAAATATATCTATTTTTCAGAACTTGTTCACCATCCGAGTTGTATGAGACTTATAATATTTCAAATGAGTGAATGATTGTGTTTTCAATTGCCGTCAAACAATAGATATGTCTCAACAACTGCGATCGAAAAATAGAATCAAACTGAATGAATTTCAAATTGAAATATGCCTTGAAGGAGTTGTAATCGATCGAATAACAAAACACCCTACTATTGGACCACATATTAGACAAACCTCAATGGGGCCGTGCAAAGTACTCGACCAGAGATATATAGTGCCCACTCAGGACGTTACCTACGAGATATAACGCTTAGGGTCACTCACTCCTCAAGGTATACCTACCCATATAATAAAAGAAATCAGATTCTGCCAACGAACAACTCTTCTGTTCGATGTTGCCCATCCTTAAGTTTGATGAAGATAGTTGAAATATCTGTCTATTCTCAGGAGGAAGCATTCTATAATATAATAAGCTTCAATATGAAACACAAATATCGATACTTTTCAGATCAAATTGATCAACGAAAAGACTATATAATTCAGCCAATCAGGCTTGTTTGCATATATCGATATATTAATAAGTGAATAATAGGTGACGCGACCTTGGTAAAAGGGGCGACCTTGAGAAATACCGACAAACATCAACCCTAGCGCCTCTTCTTTTTACAGGAATATCAACTCCTCCACTACCACTATATGGCCTCGAACCAGCGATGGTGAACACTACATGCACTCGCAACAACGTACAAGGTCAAATTATTATACTTCAGAATGCGAAAACTCAAAGCCACACTCAGTCAGAGGAACTCTTCCGCATCTTCCCATAGTCGGGAAAAGAGCGCATATATCATCAATCGCCAAGGTCGCTCGAAAGAGAGCATGTATACTTCCAAGGCCACTCCACCCGAGATCACTGTATTCTCCCAAGGTCATCCAAACGCAAAATCGCTCCCAATCGAAAGTTATTCCTTCAGGGTCACCCTTCAAGACCACTTCCCCCAAGGTCACCAGTGGCGTACCGCGGAAGTAATTTGTGATGCGACCTTGGGGGTGGCCTTGGGGGGACGGCCTTGGGGGGACGACCTTGGGAGGAGACCTGGAATCGGCTTAAACCTTCTACTGTTGCGATATAAAATTTTAAAGAATCAAGCATTGTCTTATATCACTCACTGAATATCGAATTTTTTCGTAAAACTGACAGATGCCACTCGGTAAACATTCAGAGGACAACTACTATGCTTCCGTGGAACAAACAAATCTCTCCGAAATATTCGACGAAAGTAGAAAAATGGCGTCTATACCTATTTGGAACTATGTCTAGTTGGGCAGTATCCCCTACCATCATTTTTTCAAAAAGTTCAAAAGGAGGTACCCATTAAAAATGAACTTATGAATTTCGTGATTTTATTTTCAATTTCTGAAAATTGAGATTCTGAAAATATTTTCCTGACTTCTTTAGGTTGGATTTCAAAAATGACATTGTTTAGATTTCGGGAATTCAATAATATTCCATTTCTGGTATTACCGAAGTTTACACGAAACGGAAATTATTATGGTTGAAACGAGCAATTTGGAAAATCCATGTTAACGAGTTTTCAAAAAATACACGTTCAATGTATTACTGACACCCCTTCAATTGTTTATATTTTCAAACCATTTGTCGTCATTTAAATGCTACAAAGGATATTCAACAATTTATTTTTAATAAGCATTTTGCATGTTTGAAAAAAACCTGTGACTCCACACAGTCCCAAACAATGAGTGAGAGTAGATGCGATACATTCGCCTGCATGTGTGCGGAACGATGATCGAACACTTTATCTGATAATCGACGGTATATTCACCAGTAGGTAGGTACCTATGATGAATATTTGTATTCTATAAACATTATGAAAAACCAGGGTTGCGACGTTTTGAATCGAATAATGAAAATATAAGTAATTGATTTGTGCATTATTTCCATATTTGAAAAATTATGAAAAATCAATATGAATAGTAAAAATCAATCTTTAAATCGAAAAAATCTTATTTTGTTGATTTGAAAAAAATCATGATGCTTCGCAACTCTTACAAAATTTGGATAATTCTGTATCTATTTATATGAACAGCTTTTCAAGAGTCATATAAATTACGAGGTATAACATTAAAATAGCCATACGGAGTGATTGGGAGATTGAGAGCTACTTTCAATAACGTTGATAAGTTATATTCTCGGTTATTATCAAAGACATTCAAATACAGGTTATTATGAATATTATTTATTTACGAATAATAATGAATAATGACTATATTTTCCTAAGGCCTTCATTCTTCTACTTTTTATTTCTTTGATTTTTGAGGACTGCTTTCACTACATATTTTGTATTTTGGATATTCATCTCCCGTTGGTCCAAATATATGTACCATTTTCAGAATCATATACATTCCACATGAGAATACAATATCATTTTCTTCTCCATTTGGGTTTTTAGATCTCATTACACCTTTGAATTTCAAAATTTCAAGCTTTTCCTATGCAAATCCGCAAATTCATCATTAGTTGCACCAATAATTTCATAATACTTATTATGGTTCCAATCTATGATATTGTGTTGACTGACTCGTTTTTTCATCTTCATATTTTGGAGTATCACCAGAGGGCGCAAATATCATCGGACAATTCGCGCTCTGGACTTCTTGTGAAAACACCAGTCCATATTTCGATGTGATTTTTTTTCTGTAGGAAGATAGGGATTCAAACTAGGTCCGATACTATTTGAAAAGTGTTTTTTTTATTATTCGCCAAATTCGATATGTTCAGGAATATTTGTATACCTTTTGTATTTCATATTTTTGAAAATAAAATAGTATTTCCATTAGCTGGATCACCTATCTACTTGATGAAGTCAATAAGTCATGAAAATATTGATTACTTTACTTTATGACAAGTCTATAGAGAAAGAGTGCTATTCGTTATTGCTCACTTCTTCAGCACCCTCTACTTCAAAATTTAGACCTTTAGGATATTACATACAGTATGGTGGAAATGTATGGAATAAATTCATTATCTCTAACGTTTATGAATTTTAAGGAAAATCCCGAGACAGGTCGATTTTTATTTTCAAATTGACATCTCTTGATATACATACGGAGTATGTGACGTCATCCGCGTAGTTGTGGTGACGTCATCGATTATTTTTTTAAATTAGAACATACCCCGTCCATTTTTTTTTCGGAAGGTATATTCATTATCTATCTGACGGTATACTAATATTAGGAAAATAAAGTAATACAGGGTGAGAAAAAATGATTTTATTCAATATTTACAACGGAAATCGTTACAATAAATAATCAAATTCGTGACGTTCTGCAAGAATACAATGTGATAGACAGAGAACAAATCATTCTCGAACTTTGCTATCGTTTCTGAATATATTTGTGAAATATTCACTCGTATTCGTTCTTTCAAATTATCTGATCTTTCCGGCTTCTTACATAAACTTTTCTCTTCAAATAACCTCTGAGGAAAAAATCGAGAGGAGTTGAATCAGGAGATCTAGTTGGCCATTCGATTTACCCTCTCCGACCTATTTAGGTAACTGTGTACATTGATAGCATAATTATTAGCTTGTAAATATAAAATAATTTTTTCTTACCCTGTATCACTTTATTTTCCTAATATTCGTATATGGTCAGATAGACAATGGAAACACCTTCCAGAAAAAAAATTGAACAGGGTGTCTTCCTATTTAAAAAATAATCGATGACGTCACCACAACTACGCGGATGACGTCACAAACTCCGTATGTATATCAAGAGATGTCAATTTGAAAATGAAAATCGACCTGTCTCAGGATTTCCCTTAAAATTCATATGCGTTAGAGATAATGAATTTATTCCATACATTTCCACCATACTGTATATATTTTTTTGAATAGATTTAACCCTTTCATTACGGGCAGTGTTTTCGCTTAGTGGTCTCTCAGAACGGGGGTCCCGAAGCCTCGCGCACGCGTGTGTCTCCCGTCAAGGGCACTTGCGCATTCTTGCGTTTCCCGACTTTGAGGCTACACGAAAGAATGCGTTTTCCGTGCTTAAAGCTTTTACTGGATGTCACTTTGAAAACTTTGGACTGTCAAATTGAGGTATCACTTGATGGGGAGTTGTTATTCATAATTTTTCATCTATATAAAGGAAATATATAAGGAATGGAGAATTCCATTTTGATCAAAAAATGTCATTATTGACACGAAATGAGGTCCAACAAATCTGAAATAAATGAAAGAAAATAATGAATGAAATAATAACCTCTTATTAGGTAAAAAATATTCAGAATCTCTTCGGATGCTGACAGTTCTAACGCCAGTATTCATTCTTTTTATGATAATTCTGGAAGCACGGAATGATAATCAAAATCGACGATGTTGATAATCGTCATCTTCATTCAACAGTTTTTCTAGTTATTCGCCACAGTCAGATATTTACGACTCATTTCATTACTAACAAACAAACAAATTATATGTGAACTCCTCCAAAACTTACAATGAAATTACGTGAATATAACCTAAACAGCCATTTGCGCTATACCAGATTGTCGCAAAAACGCGCGCTATTGTATGGCCAAATCAACTGTAGAGGAAGTCAAAGGAATGGGAAACACGTGTGTATGGTCGCACGCGGGCAAATCCCGTATTGAAAGCTATCCCAAGCTCATTGTAAATATGCGTCTTCCGTCTATACGTCAGTCAACAATTAGCGCGTTTTTGCGGCTCCCGTAATGAAAGGGTTAAGAATTCCTATATTAAAATGCCATTAGGTAGCATCCTGTATATATAGTGTCAATACCCGATTGCATATTATCATTCAGTTATACAATGTTAAATACAACACGGTTTCATATTTATACTGTCCCCTCTCTACTTTTACGTATTGAGATCTGTTCAACATTCAAATCATCGCAATGATAAATCCTAAATCGATCCCCGGTAAATAGAAGCGACCTTTGTCGATAGGTTTCTATTCATTCATATTGTATACCTTCTGGGTGTATATATAAATATTCTTATTTGAATATCATACATACCTATTCCTCATTATGTATGAGAATTTTTTCATTGTGAACAATTCAGAATATTTTTATTTTCCACGCAATGTATAATTATTTTATACATATAATATACCATATTTACTAGCAAACCTAGCAAACTGATTTATATAAATTTCTATTTCCTATTCTAATTTCATAATATCACCCGTACTATCGATTGTATCGTGTTTATAATCTACTTCGTTGAGTTTCTCCAGGGGGCGCAAATATCATCGGATAAATCGTGCGTATTTCTGACGTTGTAGAGCCTCGGCTCTTGACTTCCTGTGACGATACTAATCCATATTTTGATCTGATTTTTTTTGTGTAGAAAGATGAAGGTTCGACCGAGGGAGGATGCTATCTCAAAATTGATTATTTGATGTAGAAATATTTTTTTTTGATTCGCCAAATTGGCTAAAAATTTGCTATGTTCAGATATATTTTTATATCTTTTCTTTTCGAAATTTCGAAAAAAGAGATAGTATCTTCCCTAGCTTGATCCTTTATCTACATGATGGGATCAAAAAATCATGAAAATATTGATTGGTGTTCAAATGAGAAGTCAAGAGCGGGAGTGCTGCATTCGGTATTCTGCGCGTCCCATTGCCCACTCTTAAGGCCGATTCAGATTCATGCATTTCCATGCAGGGTTTTTGAAGCACGTGCGATTTACAGGCACATGCATTTCTGACGCTTGTGCCTGAAAAAGGCATGACATGTCACATATGTGCATTTCCATCGCAGTTCTTACCCAAAGGTCATATTTTAATTGGTTTTTTCAGTATTATCAGTTCAAGTAAATCAAAAATTTCAGCTCATTCATTTTCTCTAGATTAAAATCACACCAGAGAAAGGCGGGAATGTATTAAAAATTTTACAAAATGATCATCAAATTCAAAATAAATCAAATGTCAAATTCAAATAAAAGATTGTCGAATATTCAAAGGCTTTTAGTGATGTTTCGGCAAAAACGCATGCAATACAGTGGAAAATAAGAACTTGTCCTTATTCCATGCATGCCCACCACGCATTTTACAAGCACGCCGACAGGCATAGATGTGAACGATGACAGGCATGCATTTTTCATGCAGGGTCAAAAATGCAGGGTGAGCACGCATGAAACTGAATCGGCCTTTACAGGTGAGATTTCAGGTCATAAGGGGAGTTAGAGGCAACGAGGAAGCAGACTATCTTGCCAAATACACAATTTTCAGATGAATTGAAATAATCTTTCTGGAATAATGTGCCAGGACGAAAAGGCTAGTAAGCCTTTCGCCAAGGAAAGCGGAATAGCTTCTCGTTTTGTACAGGAAAGACTGGTGACAGGACACTGTCCTCTGAGGTATCGCCTCAAGAAGTAGGACGAAACAAAGAGTGAAAATTGCCGCTACTGCGAGAACTTAGCTGAAACATTTGCGCTCTTCAGCAGGAGGCTCAAGTTCCTGAAAGGTGACTTCCGATGTTACGAACTCTGCTCCCTGGAAACTGATAAACTTTGCACGAAGTCTCGGAATCCGAGGCCTCGAATAGATTAAGGGTTATGCACAAAATATATGATAGATCGAGGTGCATGAGACGCTGCATAACCTTCATGACCGTCCTACAATCTATAATCTTCATCTACACTCGAATGGCGCTTTATTCTTTCGAGAGTAGGAAGCTCTACCTGGGTTATTATCTGCGCTTCTTATTGCAATTCGTGTTTTTTTTGTATACCTGGTCATAATTAAATCATTTTTTGGGATTTGTTACTATGCGGGTACGTCTGTGAGACGCGCGAATGTTCCACTTGGTCGTTCTTTCGGGATGTCCTCAGGACGTCATCCAAGAACCTGCATTTTAAGAACCCAGTTGAAATATTTAGTTTTTTCAAATGGATTTTAATCACTCGTTGAGATATTTTTTTATTCATTCAGATTTTCTGAAGAAGATTGCACTTAGATATAATGAATATGTCTTGATCATTCCATCAGCGATTCAGAAAGGTATCAAAAATACTTCGCCTGAGGTTACCTCAAAATAACATGTTATAGGGAGTTATTCATTAATAACCCAAAAATACCTATGGCTACCTAATTGTCGAACTTGAAACTACTAAACATGAATTTGGCTGCAAATCTGCAGCAAATCTAGAAAATACTTCAACACCCACTACGATGTTTATAATCATTCATTGAAATCCTCTATTTCCGCCACTCCATCCTTGATAGTTAGTCTTAATCATGTCTTCGTCAAAGCACCCGACATAAAACATCTTCTGGAACAATCTCGTCACAACAAACTGTGAGCTTTAATAAAACGTAAATCCCTACCAATTCATCGTGGATGAAGCGAAATAAATAAACGACTCGTGAATCACTGAGCATTACACAAAATGCAACGGAGTAGTGGAAAATGTTGCGAGGGAAGACAGAATATATGAAAAATTATGGCGGAATTTTCTATCGCTCCGCCGAGATTTATGGGAAAGGGGGCCGTAATGAAAAAACGTAAAGAGCCGGGGCGAAAGTCAAGAAGTGGAAAGTAGGCTGGTCCTATCGTAGACGGAAGGATACAAATGGATGCTCCAGGAGGATATCATCTGATATAGTTATAAGGGCGGTGTAGGTATTGATTTCTTTATGTTCAAGGAATCCTATTGATTGGATATAGATGAAAACTAGAAGATATTGGTAGATTGCAGCAATGCTCTTCAAAGTATATTGAAGCTTTCGGAAATTTTATTTTTACATATTCAGGGAACTACAAAATTGTATCATTAGATTACACTGTGGGTGTATGTTCCATGTGTATACTTCCCAGCGAGCACAAACATCCCTGGGAGGTTTTGGGATGTTCTGAAAATGTTGGCATGTGGAAGTTTTTTCTGGGACGCAATATGCACTTCCTTAAGAGGTCTTCAGTAGATGTTGAAAGTATTGTTTTTGTTCTTGTGTGGCGTTTCTTTGTATGTATACGGTGAGATACTAGCGAGGTCAAAAAAATGTTTACTTGTGGATGTCAAAGAGGTCATACAACATACTTTTCGACGTCACGCCCGGGATGAAGGGTTCAGTGGATTGAGCCCATTTGAGCCGTCCTATACAGTTGAACTTAGTTAAAAATTCTTCAACAAGTCAACGAAAATTGAGGTTAAAGTCATTGTTCTCAGTTGTTGTAAAAAATCATTCAAAAAGTTCTTGTGAATTCGAACAATAGCGATAACTGTGAAAAGAAACTTTGTTATTTCCATTCCGAACAATAAAGACACATTAGGATGAGATGGTTTTCTGCTGTTAATAACAGCTATCACAACCACCAAGTATTTTTGTGAAGATCATTTTGATGGACAGGTGAGTGAATAAGTAGATCAGTCGAAAAAACGGAGTTACTTCATCTTTTTTTTCAGTTGGAGGTAGATATAAATAAGATTTCACGAACAAACATCAATACAAAACTGACATTTCCATCAAGAAAGATCAAATAGAAGCCTCATAGCAATGATGGAAATAAGACCTATCCACCTCTCTCACAGCATAGACAATAATGGGGTGAAGAGAACAGTTTGCTTTGGTGATTCTGATCCAGGAAATACCATCAATATGGAATAGCTTATGTGCAGAGTGGAGTGGTATTCTGGTATATTTTTGTACAAATCAGTACAAGAGTCATATGCTGTTAGTGTTAACAGAGGAGAAGATATGAAATTAGTGAAAATATAACTCCTCATTCAGTATTATAGTGTGATTATGTCAAAACTAAAATGTAAATATGTTGTTAAGACAGTCTTTAATCAAACCAAGATTAGATTACACATTACTGGTGGTTAGTATATTAATTCAAGTTGAATGTGAAATCTTTCTTTCCTAAAAATATGTCCTATAGATGGAATAAAATTTATTGAATTTATATTTCAAGTCAATATAAGTGTTCATATATTTTTAAAGTGTTCATAAATTATATATGTGTTTTTTTTTTACCATTTCTGGTCATTTTGGTAATCTCTAAAAATGTTTTTCCATTGTTTTGTTGAAGTTTGGGTAAGTGTGATTGAAGTAGATAACTATTAATTTCGCGCCGAAGTTTCAAACTATAATAGACCAATTATCATGGCTCTTTTAAAATGGGTTCTGATGATGATTCATTCTAATTCGAAACTTCGGCAAGAAAATAATAGTTCTTCTTCAACCACACTAATCCAAATCCCAACAAAACAAAGGAAAGAAGATCTCTTCTCAAATGTCCAAATGAATAGCAAAAGACTATATAAAGTGATCTTAAAAAAAGTTCTGTTGTGTCTATGAAAAGGCTATCAAAAAAACTTAGGAAGAGTTCTCTTTGTGACATCCCAAGGACATCCTGAAAATGGACGCCTGTGGCGGACATTGGCTGTTATATAAAAGTACTATTCATGTATGAACAGGATATCGCAGTGGATGTTCAACGTCTCGAAATCTCGTACTTTCAACATCTCTGAGATGTTTTTGTGCTTGCTGGGTTATATCTTTGGTGAGGATGTTTGAAATGATGTTACTGATACAATGTATACGAACAAACTAGAGAATTGATCGATCGAAACATGAAATTTTACAAAAATATATAACATAACATAATAACGCAGATTTTTGTTAAGTAAAAATACCGGGAAAACTGAGTCTGTTGTAGATTTGAGGTTAGAGTTTAAAATATGTATCAACTCTACCTCTTCTACCTTTGTGCTATAGATGATACGTCATGGTTAGGCCTATGTGAGTTAACCTACCACTTAACTCACATTCACATATCGCCATTTATCTATTCTTAATTTTTCATTATTTCAATAAGCAGAATGCAACTTCTAGCAGTGGCAAGAGTAGTATCAATATCACGGAAATATATAAGACGATCTTTCGAAGTCTCATTGAAACTTGTATGACTAAGGAAGACGGGGACCTTGGCTTTTAAAGTGTCATCCGAAGCACTACTTGGCTTGATATCGTTGAGAGTACGAAGGATTGAAATCTAGGTACCAAGAATGTTTGGTTGGTCACCTATCTCCTCCCGCTAAACGATACTATAGAAATAAATAAATATTTCCAATAGCCACCGCAAGATTTGAACTCGGGCCCTCTAGAATATAAGCCAGCGATTCAACGCACTCGACCACCAGCAACTCTTCATTGAATATTATGTTGACAATGAGTGGTGCTTGTTGCCTGAAAAGTGAAAAAGAGGTAAATTATTATTATTGCAACTGTTATTTTTATTAATTGAAGTATTTTGGAAAATCGTAGCTGTTGTTGTTGTCGATGGCAGCGACGATGTCGTTGGTTTTTCATTGTACCTACAATAGGTATCGAAATCTTTTTTTATATACATTTCACCTATTCTAAAGTGCATAAAATAGAATATAAACTGCTTTAGTCTCTAGGTGTATATTATACTATTATGCTGATCCCCCCCAGAGGTATTTGCCGTGGAAGAGGATTTTCTAAAACACCGTAGGTACATGATTGTCGAGTGACTACATACTCATTGGTATGATCGTCTTGGAGTCACTGTTTTTGTTCAGTGGTCTGGTTTAGGTGAGTTGACTGCGGTTGGCGAGGCGGTTGGTGTTTCCAGATCTGAAGCAGGTCTTGATCTTGTATTTAAATCTAATTATCTCGATTCTCTGAAGACGATTGTAAAAACACACAATCGAAACGTCGTGATGAACTCGGTTTGAAATCCTTTTTATTTTTACTTTACTTTATTTCTTTTAATTCACCTGACTATTAAATTCCCATTTTAATCTGTTTTTCTTAACTTAATATATAAACCTATACTATTACTAACCTTTTTCATTTTTTCACATTATTAATCCTCGAATCTTTTGATTCGATAGTCTACGGATATGCCATCTCACCTTTTCGAAAAAATATTTTACACTACTGACTTTATTACAATGCCCCATACTTCAACAATAAAAATAGTATCTCTTCATATTTTTGTGCGAACTTTTTCAAAATATTTGACAGTTTAACAGTGTCAGTAGCCGTTAAGATTAAGATTATGAAATTAGATGAAGGATCTCGAGATTCAAAAATGTTTCGTACTACTATATACACATCATATCATAAATTTCTGAAATCAAATTATTTTCCCGAAATCCCTGTTTATTCATATTTTTTATTTTTATAGTTTTCTGCAAAGTATTGAAATAGAATGATTCTCTCTCGAACTTAGATTCAAACCATCTGCCTGTAATAAGGACATGTCGTTTCACACAGCTTTATCACCACTTATTGTTCGATCGACATTCTTATCCTGAATTGAGAAAAAATGAGCTGTCAAAGGTTTCACTTTATGGCATATGTCTCGTAGTATCTTTCGAAAAAAGGTTGTAGGTATATCGCAAACCGTTCAGAATAAGGAACATAAATTTGGCCCGATGTTCCTATTGTTTCATTGCCAAACGAAATTCATGCATATATTTATAAAATGGTTTGTGAGATGGTCAATGATTGATAATTTACATAACATGTAATTACGTCGAATGTCCTCATAGATATGATGAAGTTTTGGGTATTTGTGGATCTTTAATCACACCAAATCACTTTCGATAATCTTTTATTCTTGGTAATTTCCAATTACTTTCGATGATTATTGATATAAAATACAAAGCAAAAATTCTTACTATTATCGCTTTTCACAGTTAGCCAAAAAAAGAGAGAGAGAGAGAGTATTCTAATTTCACCACAGACCACAGATTTTCTTAGAAAACACACTTCTGTCCTTCTGTCAGTCATTAGTCAAAATATTGTAAAAAGAAAACCACATCCTGTACCAACCTAACCCTAACATATAGACAGAACAAGAAATCTTAGATTGCTTTTTCAACACCCCTTCTCAATCTAACATTTCAATTCCGCACAACTTAAAACAAAATTAAATTTCTAATAAAAATATTACTGAAACAATAATAAACCTAAGTCACATCTAAATTTTACAAACTGATTTCCTGTTAGATTCTTAGTTAGAATATCTGATATTTGATCTTTTGTATTAATATATTCAACAGACACAGTCTTATCATTAACAAGATCACGAATAAAGTTGAATTTAACATCAATATGTTTTAATCTTTTATGTTCCCATTTTTTTGTTAGTTTAATACAAGATTGATTATCCTCGAATATACTGAATATTGTTCTTGCATAGCCAAAGTCAAATAATAAGTTTGATATCCAAATGCCTTCTTTTGCAGCTTCTGCTAGGGCTACATACTCTGCTTCAGAAGATGAAGTCGCAACATTGCTTTGCTTCTTTGTTGACCAACATACAGTGCTTCCAAATACTTTATAAATGTACCCTGTAGTTGATTTCCTGTCGTTTTCATCTCCAGCCCAATCAGAATCTGCATAGCCTATCAGTTTCACACCTTTGTTATGTTTGCTGTAAAATAAATTGTAATCCATTGTTCCTTTAACATACCGTAGAATCCTTTTGAGGTTATTCCACAATTTTAGAGTTGGATTATTCTGTTGCCTACTACACAAGTAATATATCTACAATATAATTTTTTTGATTCAGATACATTCCTTCTTCTCTTTGAATGATATTGATTCCTAAAAATGTCTTTAATTCACCTATATCTTCCATCTCAAAATTTTGTTTCAATTTCAATGTCAATTTTTCAATTTCATTTTGATTATTGCTTGCTAAAATGATATCATCAACATAAAGCAGTAGGTATATAGTGTTCTTTTCATTTAATTTTGAATATGAACATGGATCATTTAATGATTTGATCAAACCTTCACTCTCAGCAAATTCATTAAACCTTTTATTCCAACAGTACGGTGCTTGTTTCAAGCCATATAATGATTTATTTAGTTTTAGTTCTTTTCCATGTTCTTCAAATCCTTCAGGACATTTCATATAAATTTCTTCATCTAATGTTCCATGAAGGAATGCTGATTTCACATCTAACTGATGTGAGTACAAATTTTCATAGTTAATAACAGCTAATAGTGTTCGGACTGTTGTTAGTCTTGCAACAGGTGCAAAAGTTTCTTCAAAATCAAGTCCTTCTTTTTGCATGTACCCCTTTGCAACAAGTCTGGCTTTATATTTGATTATTTCCCTATTTTCATTTCTCTTTATTCGAAAAACCCATTTGTTATCTATTAGTTTTTTATTTTCAGGTTTCTCAACAAGATGTCATGTTTCATTTCGTTCCAATGATTCTAATTCATCTTTTATAGCCTTTTTCCAGTATATATAATCACTTTTAGTTTTGGCATCTTCAAGACTTTTCGGTAAATCTTCTAATAAACATTCTACGTTCAATGCTAGATGTTCTGTTTCTAATTCATAATCTTTTAAATAAGTTGGTGTTTTCTTAGGTCTTGAATCTTTTCTGGTTTCTTTTTCTACTTCTATTTCTTCAACTTCTTTTTCTTTATTTATATTTCCTTCAAGGACTTCCTTTTCATAAATGAGTATACTGTCCATATTAATATTTGTTTCTACATTATTTATATTTTTGAATTCATCAAATATTACATTTCGTGCAACAATGATTTTTTTTTCAGTTGGTTTCCACAATCGATAACCATTATGAGTGTACCCTACCATAATAGTTACTTCTCCTCTTGGATCAAATTTTCCTTTTTGTTTTTCTTTTGGTATGTGGTTGTAAGCCACTGAACCGAAAATTTTCAAATTAGTTAGATTTGGTTTCTTACCATAAAACAATTCAGCAGGAGTAACTTTTTCTTCCATTGCTGAAGTTGGACTTCTATTGGTTAAGTAAGTTGCACACAATATAGCTTCGCCCCACATATCTTATTTGGATAATCTAGACTCCAAGATAATTGTCCTGGCTTTCTCAATCAGAGTCCTATTTAATCTTTCTGCTTTGCCGTTTAATTCCGGGTTGTAAGGAACAGTGAACTTATTTACTATTCCTTTGGCTCTACAAAAACTTAAAAAGTCATTTGAAAGATATTCCTTACCATTATCACAACATAGTTTCTCAATCTTGTAATTAAACTTGTTTGTTACTTTGGCCTCATGATCTTTGAAACATTCAAAAACCTCACTCTTTTTCTTTATTAAATATAAAATAGCAAAATGAGTAAAATCCTCAAGAAAGGTAACAAAATAATTTTTTTCATCATGTGTAGAAGGGGATATTGGACCACATACATCACTATGGATAAGTTCTAGAGGTCTTTTACTTTTCTCAACAGTATTTCTTTTAAAAGGTAACCTTGTTATATTACTCTGTGTACAAATTCCACACATATCAGAATAATCTAAATCAACATTATTGATTTTCATACCTTCAACCATATCATTATTATATAGTTTCAAAACATTCCTACTACTTCAAGTGACCTAATCTTTTATGCCAAATTCTCATTGTGTTTTTGTTAGTTTCACATATATGTGCATTCACATTTGGTAAAGTAAACTCTACAACATACAAATAGTTAATTTTTTTACCTACTACTGAAATTTTTGATTTGTTTCTAATGAACACTTTGTCTTTCTCAAAATGAACCCTGAAATCAGCTCTTATTAGTTTTTGAACAGAGAGTAAATTATGTGTCAAGTTTTCTACATATAAAACATCTTTTAAATCAGCACAATTTCCATTATCAAGTAATACTTTGATTTTTCCTGCTTTTACAGCTTTCAAACATTCATTTGTTTTGGCAACATTTACTTTGATTTCATTTTCAAGATAACTTACAGTATGAAAATAATCTTCTTTATTCACCATGTGATCTGTTGCTCCTGAATCAACATAGAATCTAATTGTACTTGTATTTGCTTGAGATGAACTTTGCATTGCTTGTGCTATAAATGCAATAGTTTCTTCATTTTTTTGAGTTGGACCTCCATTTTCTTGATTTGCCTGATTTGCTTGTTTATTGAACCAACATTGTGCTCTGTAATGTCCAGATTTTCCACATTGATGACATCGAAAGGATGTTTCTCCATGCTTTTCCATAATTTTATTATTTCTACCTCTTCCTCTTGAAAAGCTTGTTGATTTTTTTCCATGATTTTCATTTTTTCTTGCTCTGTAGTCAATAGAGAATGCAGCTGATTCTTTGTTTAATTCAGTTGCTATACCTCCATTCAATTTCTTGATTTCATGATCAAGTAACTTTGCTTTTACAAATTCAAGTGTCAATTTTTCTGGTTCCAATGTCTCCAAGGCTGTCACTATGGCATCATAGGTTTTTGGCAGGGTTAATAACAAATGACATACAATGTCAGTATTTTCCAAAGTAGCCCCTACAGACTTCAACTCACCCACAGTTTCCTCAAATTTAATGAAATGATTTTCCAATGTATCACTGTTTGTGAATTTCATTGTTAACAGCTTCTTTCGTAGATGGCTCCTTTCCATACTCCATATCATTTACATATCTGTATAGAATGTAGGTTAATCACTTTTACGTTACAAATGTACCATTGCTAATTATATAATTATTACTTTACTAGTTACCTATTCTTATAATGTTTTTTGTCGTTGCTCTTAGTTCTATTTCATCGCATATTTCCAGGTTAAGTGGAAGAGCGCGGCTTCTAAAATTGAGTATATGTGTACCCAATTGAAGAAGTGCGAACTTTGCCTTTGCAATTCAGCCATTTTATTTTTTTTATTCTCTGTCTTCCTCATTATTTACGTATATGTGTACACATGCATGCATACTGTACTTATATGTTACCTTAAGGTTGCAGCAATAAAAGCGATATTATTATTATTATTATTATTATTATAAAGCTGACTGGCTATACCTTTTCTCTGAAAGACAGCTTCCAATGCCTTCCACATTTCATATGCAGTTTTCTTGTCTTTCACATACTCTAAATGTGTATTTGATATACACTGTACTATTATGCTTTTGCACTTTTTGTCTAATTTGTTGAAACTTTCATTTGGTTCTGTGTTTGGTGCATCGATACAATGTTTGACATCATGCTGGTCCAAAATTATTTCCAGTCTGAATTTCCAGTGATCATAATTTTTTCCGTTAAACTGTGCAATTCCATATTTTTCCACGGAGTTGTTGCTCGCCATGTTTTATTACTTTTAACGTATTATTTTCCAGTTATATTCTCGCTGTCTGGGCCCATAACCTGATGAAGTTTTGGGTATTTGTGGATCTTTAATCACACCAAATCACTTTCGATAATCTTTTACTCTTGGTAATTTCCAATTACTTTCGATGATTATTGATATAAAATACAAAGCAAAAATTCTTACTATTATCGCTTTTCACAGTTAGCCAAAAAAAAAGAGAGAGAGTATTCTAATTTCACCACAGACCACAGATTTCATAGAAAACACACTTCTGTCCTTCTGTCAGTCATTAGTCAAAATATTGTAAAAAGAAAACCACATCCTGTACCAACCTAACTCTAACATATAGACAGAACAAGAAATCTTAGATTGCTTTTTCAACAAGATATATATATATATATATTTATATTTGAAACTATATCGCCAATATCATCATATTGTATGTATTTATTCTTCAGTTACTTATTTACCCTCAAAACGTGACGTTTGTTGAAGGTTGAGCAGGGATTAATATGATATATAATATTATGTATTACATAATAGGTGAAATGAGCTCAGAAAAATTGCTGCTCATGCACAACATTTTTTTTATTCATGAGTTATCCTATAATGGGAGGAACTTCAACAGTTCCTCTGTTGGATAACCTGGTAACCTGAATAAATAAATAAATAAATAAAAAATGGAATTCGAACATTCTTCAGAAGTTGTGTAATAAATTGTGTAGATATTAGTGGAGATACATGTGCAAACATCAATATTGATATGCATCGTGATAGTAAGGAATATCATCCCTATCGAATATGAAATTTAAACCAACTAAAATTTTGAATGAAAAGTCAAGAATATTGAATAAGCTCATGTGCATCAATATACAGGGCATGACTACACCTAATAAATCGTGTTTTCACAATTAACCTCCCGAAAAATGTCTATTCCACAAATATTTGATTAGTTTTGACCCCACCTTAACCTTATGTGAGTTAGGTTATTAATAATAATAATAATAATCTTTCATTACCCATCAATCGAAATACATTCCATAGAATGAACAATTAATGAATAAATGAATTTATTCAAAGAACGGGTAAATGGTTTTTTGGTTCAGTTTCCGGACGAGGCCGAATCTGGTCTTCCACCGACACCCCTTGAAACAAAAATTGTAGCACATATTCAAGATGACAAATGAAAAATACTCATTACAGAACGTATTTGAAGAGAAGAGAGGGACAGAGATAGAGATAGACAGAAAGAGAAAATAATTTTCGCGGGCCAGCATATGAAGGATGTAATATGAATTTCAAAGACACACATATGTTGTTGTTTATCATAATTTAACTCATTATGATGCAAATTTTATCATCGAAAATATTGCTTCTGACATGGACGGTCGCGTTGATTTACTTTCCATTACCAAAGAACAGTATATTTCATTCACTAAAAATATTGATGAAAATTCGATAAAGTTTAGATTTATTGATTCTTTCAGATTTATGAATTCGGCTCTCGATACTTTGGCATCATATATTGATGAATTTTCAATACTCAGATCTGAATTTTTTGAATTGAATGATGATCAATTTGATTTGTTTAAAAGAAGGGAGTTCACCAGTATGATTTCGTAAATGGGTTCGATAAAATCAATTATAACTCTGTACCAAGTAGAGCTGCATCTTATAATGAATTGGAGAGAAAAAATATTTCGAGAGAACACTATATACATGCCCAAAGAGTATGGGGACAATTCAGCTGTCAAAATCTAGGTGAATATTCTGATTTATTTCTCAAGAATGATGTTATGCTTCTGGCAGAAATTTTCGAACAATTTCGAACAAGTTGCCGCACTTATGAACTCGATCCTCATTACTTCACATTGCCTGGACATACCTGGGATTGCATGCTCAAATATACTGCTGTAAATTTAGAATTGATGACTGCTACTGATCAAATAATGTTCATTGAACGTGGCATAAGAGGGGGTTTGAGTCAAACTTCGAAACGATTGAGTCTTGCAAATAATCGATTTATGTCTAATTTTGATTCAACATTGCCAGATGCATACCTCACATATTTTGATGTCAATAATCAATATGGATTGAGGATGTAGAAAATTCCAACGTCGCTTCAGTTTCAGATGATAGTGATCTAAGATATATATATTAGAAGTTGATATCAAATATTCACGAGAGCTTTATGATAAACATAGTGATTTACCGTTCTGCCTGAACATATTTGTCCCTCTTGTTGTAGAGAACGAAAACTTTTAGCTACTTTATATGATAAACAAAGATATATAATTCATTTTCGGAATTTGAAGCAGACATTAAATAATAGATTGATTTTATCGAAGATTCATCGTATACTGAGTTTCAATCAATCTCCATGGCTCAAGTCATACATTGATTTGAATACTTATTAGAGACAGCATGTCAAAAACGAGTTCGAAAGCAAGTCTTCAGCAAGACGATAGAGAATATACGGAAGCATTCAAATGTTAAGTTGGTTAGTAAATGGAATGAGCGATATGCAGCGAAAGCTCGACAATTTTTCATGAAGATTTGGTTCCTATTGAATTGAATAAAATGGAAATTTACTTCAATAAACCGATCTATGTGGGTATGTGCATTTTTGATATTGCTAAAACAACAATTCATGATTTCCATTATGAATACATGTTCAAGGAATTTGGCGATGATTGTTGATGAGTGGTATAGTTTTTGTTTTGTTTTCATATTTTTGATATTTGTGTCATTGTGACATAGGTGTCGTTGCCACCAAACAATAACTGAAACGGGAAAAACGATAAGATTACACAATTATTTCACCAGAACATCTCTTGAAAAACTGCTGGAAGTACACCTTCCACATCAGAAGCGAACATAAACAGATCAGAGGTTAAGTTTGTCTGTGGGTTATCCCACAGAGAGTTCAGTGGTTATCCCACTACGAGTAGTTCACGAGTGACCGCTAGGTAGCGTATCGCTTAGCACCTATCGCGAATATACAGATACCGACTTATTGATTTATGAAATTTGTAATAAATATGTTAATGGCATAATTCGTCGAGATTGACATCATCGTTTTGATGCTTCAGATTATCCTCAAGATAACATCTACGGTATACCTCGTTTTAACAAAAAAGTCTTGGGTATGTTAAATGCAATGGGAAGATTGTAACGGATTTTGTTGGTCTGAGGTCGAAACAGTATACTTTCAGATTACATGAACATGATGAGGATGTGATGAAAGATCAAAAAAAGTTGGAAGAAGAGGGTCATAATAAACATGAAATTGATATTGCTTTAGCAAATATTGGTACAACAAAGAAAGCGAAAGGTGTCAAAAGATCTGTAGTTTAAACTAGAATAACATATGAAGATTATGTTGATTGTGTAAAAGATTTTTTTGAGAAAAAAGTCACCCAAAATCTGATTAAAGTTGAGAAACATGTTGTTTATTCCATGACAGCAAAAAATTGCTATGAGCCCTCATGATGATAAAAGGTATCTCATTAAGAATTCATTTGACACTCTTCCTTGGAGTCATTACGCTATAATGGAAACTCTTCGACTGATTTTCTTATATATAACCATATATAAAATTGGTATTGTTATTGCTTCAATGAGATATCATATCTAGTAGAAAGAGTATTATATCCATTTATTTTTATGTTTAATCTATTCATGTCCCAGCAAACAATGAATCTCTGGCCGCTCTCTGGCCCAACGCATGATTGGTCGGGTACATGCTGTCATATGAAAATTTAGCAAATTCAAAGTAGCGATATGCAAGAAAAATCACAGCATCAAATTTCAAATCAATTTGAGGCATTAAAGATATGTAAAATCAATTCTCGAAACACCCCCATGTCCAAGAAATATACACCATTAAAAATCCTGTTAGAATCCGTCACTCCTAGAAGTGGTTCGGATTCCAGTATATGCACTAAGTCTCACTTCCCTCCACCCTGGATAGATCTTAATACTCATGGAGAGATTCCCATCTTCGAAGTCGCGATATTCGAAATCTCCCGCCTTCACCAATAATTATAGCATCGAAAGAAATTTCAAATGTCAACTTGCAGGATGAAAAATATGCCAAATTGACATCTAAAAATGTATAGATAATTGTAAATTATTGTTGTTCAAATCCCACTGATTTATAATAATCAATTAATAAGAAGACAATAGCTACGTTACTATGCAGAACGAAGGTAAAGCAACGTTGGGCGAGGTTAGAACTTGGATGGGTGACTGCTGAACGCTGTTGAATTCTTTTTTATTTCACATAATATCGTCGTATTAAAGGCATTGGTCCTGAAGTGGGCCAATATAGTATTCATTATGGCGCACAAGCATTGGTCCTACCGGCGGCAAGAGTGTCCTATTGATGTTGGTCCGACGTCATTTGCCACTGTCATGATGTGAAATAAATATAATATAATGATTATAACTTGTTTAAATCTCCCTTCCTTGCTTTGATTCACCTAGCAATCCATAATTAACAAATATCACAATTAATCATTGCTCTTTTATAGCTCATCTGAACAATTGGGTATGAATAAATGTGAACAAATTTGGTGAACAAATAATTTCTAATCATAATCTTGGAATATTCAAATAAAAGTGATTTTGAATGCCTGTCATTCTTCCAAACACTTCCTCAAGACCAATAATCTTTTATATATCACTAGAACCACCCACATCCTCTGCAAATCAAGATAATGAATGCCCTACCTCCGATCAAATCCTCTCCTCACCAATAAGATTCCGTTTCCACCCCACCATGCCTGATGTCAAGCGCGCACGCTTCTCCCCCACCCTAAAAATGTTCAGTTTTGACTCAAGTGAACCTTCATAAGAAATAACATGGGATTTTGAGCTGGAACCTCTATAACCTATCTACTCTCAATAACTAAGGTGCTAGAAGGCAACTCTACTGCAAAATAAAGATTATTGCTGCTCTCCGTTGGGTTGCCTACTGTATTGAATTGATTGTATTTTTTTTTGCAAATCATGTGGCGTCACTGATTTTTCTGAAATAAACTGTATTTTTCGAGTAGGAGTCTGCTTACTGTGAAATTGATTGTTCTGATTTTCTCATCTTATAACATCAAGCACATGAGAACTGGACATTGTGAAAGCGGCTTCCCTTACTGGGCTGGCACATGTCGAATTTCGAAAGCAATGATGCCTACATTATAGGTACATAATAATCACTAATTTTTTTTCGACATCAGATGAGATCAGAATAACAGTTGAATTATCCATTCCATTATATCCAACAATAAGTGGTAATTCTGACAGCAGCCTACTTGACATGTGATGATGAAGTTTCCACAATAAAATCAGAATTATATATTTGCTCTCGAATTTAATGTAGATAGATATGATAGATAGATGCTTTATTCAGGTTACATAATCGGTATATATATATTGTATACATATAGGAAGACGCCTAAGCATTGCTTGTGTTGCGAGCTTCCTAGGTGTATAAGACATGTTTTATTGTCACAAGTATTATTATAAAGATTTTATAGTATCTTCAAGCATTATTTTCTATCAAACATATTATTCAATGAACAAAGCATTGAAATTTATACATATTTTATTTTGAAATTACATTTTCCTGAATATACATGGAACAATTGAGGAAGAAAGGACATTCAGTCGAACAATCGTTTCAGAGACTCATAATTTCTGCTTATATATTTTTTTATTTCTTTTTTCAATTTGTATTGAACTGTTATTGAAAAGTGTTTGAAAAGTGTTTATTGTTTTAATATGCATTGGTAATAGATTCACCAGCTTCGGTCCATAGTAGGATATACATTTTTGTGTTTGACATTTTTTATATAGTGGCATATGCATAACAAGATTGGCGGTAGTTCTAGTATTATATATATGTGTGTTAAATACTATTGGAGAACCTAGTGCCCAGTACACATACACCTACCTTATATATCAAATGAACCTGTTTCTGAATAGAGCAATGTTGTTGGATATCTTCGATTTTTCTTGAAAATGATTTGAATCAACGTATTTTGAACAATTTGAATGTTGTGCATCGTGGATTTACCTATACCACCCCATATTATGATACAGTATCTGATTATTGACTCAGCCAAGGCATCATATATCATAAGAAGGAGATTTTTATTGACAATACTCCTCAGTTGATAGAATTTGAATGTTAGTTTCCTCAGTCTCTTTATGGTATAATCTACATGTTCAGTCCAACGGAGGTGCTGATCCACCATCATTCCTAGATATATAATTTGTTCTACCTTTTCAATTCTTGAGCAGGTACAGTCTGCAGTAGACTTACGTAAAACTTATGTCTAGTGGATCGTTCTACTATGAAATAAAAACAATGAATAATCTAGAAGCATATTGATTTTATACATCATAGATTTTACTTCACATTTTCTAGTTTTCCTGTTATTTCGACTTCTCCTTCATTAAACATACAAGTGTGATATATCGATGAAAATCCACAATGACTGCCATTGAAAAAATCAAAGTTGGCATCGATATCTTTGAATCTAGTGTGTCTAGATTTTTTCTCATATCACCGTTGAATTCAGCATGCGAACTTCAGGATTATATGAAATTTCAAAATTCCAGCAGCAATAGTTGAAAACTAATCGATGACTTTAAGAATCGAGAATGTCCAATTTTCTCAGAATATTTCAGGAACTACGTTAGATATCCTCGATTTCTTTTGGTGATCGAGATTGCCTAAAAATTGGGCCCTAGTTCGTATCTATCCCCGTTTCCGATTTGTACCATGAAATTTGCATTACACCCTGTATACCAGTTCTAGTGTAGTTTCAATTATTGTCTTCTACATGGATAACTTTTGATCCTACTTGGAAAAAGTGAAACACATTTTATTCTCAGTACTAGGTGGAGGAGAGTTTCTCCTGAAAAGTGTTTCTGTATTGAATATACCAGATGTCCCAATAAGGTTGGCTAGTGGATGATTATCATTTATTATATTCAATATCGCTTCGTAAATAAAAACAAGCGTAGTTTCCCTTACCCCCTTTGCTCTCCGTTAAAATTATATGGCATATTTTAAATGTATATTGTACATTCAATACAGAATCGCGGTCGATAAATTGGGCTACTCTATCGGATTCACGAATTTCTTCAATCACTACTGAGATAGTCGCAGTGCCGTGCATTAGTTCAAAATATGGATGTTGAAGAGTCGTTCACTGTTGGAAATTAGTTGTTACTTTCAATAACTTCTCATATCGTAAAAAATTGTAGCCGAATTCAACAACAATTGTGTCTCAATTTCACTTCCAAAATTTTCTTGGTAGCTTGTAATTCCTGTTCAAACAACTTGATATAATCTGTAACACAACAACAACGAATTGTAACTAGAACTTCAATAATGGTTATTGAAACATATACAGTAACATCATCTAGTTGCTAATACATTATTATTAAATCGCGGTTTTGTCGCACTATGTTGAAAAATAAACATCACCTAGTTTTACAATTTGCAACAGTTTGTGCCGTTATAAAGATTTTTTAGTTCTGATCACTTCGTATGTATTCGCTACTTTTCGTTTGTCTTCTCACGAAAACCGATCCGATTCCACCCAAGTTTGCTCAGTTCTCTGCAGTATGTTGCCGTTGTAGAGCATTGAGCATTGAACTCCGTTGCTGTAGCTACAGTTGACGCTGCAGTTACTGTCCGTAGATAGAATCTGCTAAAAATAAACATGTGTTCATAAACTCCGCAGCTGACGCAGGTGTCGTCGGATATCTCCTCAATACATTTTGGAACGGCAGCGTCAACTGTGGCTACGACAGCGGACTTTATAAATTGAGCTTTAGAACGAATACATTAGGTTTAAAACTCTCATGTAGTCAAGATATAAAACAGGTAAGTACCTACATGGAGCAGACTGATGTGGACTCGTATCATAACTTCTATTTACTCATGCCAATATTAATATTATTTATGTTTCGGTTAAGGATATTTTTCCTGATCTAGAGCAACAAATAACAATGTTTTGTCGGAATTTGCAAGCACAATGATTTCACAAGATTTTTTGACAACTTTTCCTGGATACTCTCTGTGATTATTGAAGTTTCGCTACAAAAAAAGTGTTTATATTCATATTTTAAAATTATTATTATGAAAGTTTTACTACTTCTCATATACCTATTTCATATTTTTTTAATCCTAATGAAGATAACTGCAACATCTAGGTTGGAACTTTTGAAGTTGTGATGTGATTATTTGTACAATTCTTCATTTCAGGTATTTGTTCGATAAAAAAGGAAAATAAATATCTCAAAGTCATCTCCACAACATTATTAGAATAATCTAACATAACAAGGTAGAAAACGAGCAGATAACAACTACGTTCCTGGCAAATACCACGCAAAATATTGAATTATATCTACTCGTAGTCTATGCATGAATTCATATAAATGAATAAAAACACAAATATTTCTTTCTTCGAACATGCGTTTATGCTCCCAACGAGACAAACACGCCTGACAACCTGTAGACCGGTTTCGGGCTTATTGGCCCTCATCAGTACAGGGTAGTCAACCTTGTAGAGATCCTGAGATCTCCACACGAGGCGAGGTCTGAATCATCCATGGAAGCATCCACGCATATTTGATAGCAGTGAGCCGATCCCCAAGCAGTGTATGAAGACGGCGACACCAAGCGGCGAAGAAAGAAACACTCCTTAATAAATTTCCCATATAGAAGATATGAGAGTGGCTGGGTTGCTCGACTAGCCGATTGAATCAAAGGGAGATCTCAGGATCTCTACACGGTTGACTACCCTGTACTGATGAGGGCCAATAAGCCCGAAACCGGTCTACAGATTGTCAGGCGTGTTTGTCTCGTTGGGAGCATAAACGCATGTTCGAAGAAAGAAATATTTGTATTTTTATTCATTTATATGAATTGATGCATAGACTACGAGTGGATATAATTCAATATTTTGCGTGGTATTTGCCAGGAACGTAGTTGTTTTCTGCTCGTTTTCTACCTTGTTATGTTAGATTATTCTAATAATGTTGTGGAGATGACTTTGAGATATTCATTTTCCTTTTTTACACCACCACTCCACTTAGAGTTTTTGGCTATTCCCTTTGATTTGTTCGATAGATGGATTTTCACTTTCTTCGGATTATTTTTTTTATATTTTCAAGCTACTACTGGGGAACTCCAAAAAAGAGAAGAAAACTGAGTTGAGTTGAAGAGAAATCAATGAACTGGTAAGATTCGTGTCATTCCATATATTTTAACAGATTCTATATGGTTTATAATTGGAGATAGAAAAAAACTTCAAATGCAAAAGTTGTAGGATTCGTTCTGAACCTCCAGAAAGTTAAACCAGATGGAACAAATAAATATCGCTGATATAAAATATGCGTACCAAGTTCGTTATTTTCACTATAACACCCCATATATTTTTCGAAAAAATTGAAGACATCCTTTCTTCTGATTTCAGAAATATATTGGTTATTGATATTTGGTTCAGCCATTTTCGAAATATTTTTAATGATATTATTTATAATCATATTTATAAACAACAAGACATATACCTATAGATAGTTTAAATTTTGACACCACTTGTCAAAGTCAATAAGAAGTTTGATTGAGATTGACAAGCTTGACTTAAAATAACTGCTGTAGATACGACTTTTTTATGCACACAACTGTACCTACTGTGTCACCGGAAATTTCAAGATCATGAAATTTCTTGACTCAAGACAAGATATAATATGTCAAGGAAACGTCAAGTAAAGATTTTTTCAAATGTCTCGACTTTGTATCAAGACAAGAATTCTTGTCTTGTCGACCTCTAGGTTTGGTTATGAACTATCAAAAAAGTAGACTAACCCCTTCTCAAACTTACCGATATTTGGGGTTTAACCCTTAATTACTCGCGCTAATTTATTCGAACTTTTTCCCAAGCAGTGTATTTTGTACACCACCATTAATTCGACTTGTTTTTAGCTGAAATGAAATTGCAATTTTTTTGTTGGCGGTAATTCAGTTTGAACATTGCAAATAAAGTATTTACGAACATTTAAAACATGTTGAAAACCTGACAAAAATAAAACAGAATCTATTTCAAAAAGCCTTTAATCTTCTTCTGCTTCCTCGTCGTGGCCTAAATTATGGCAAGTTTGACATTTCATTACAGCTGTAGTATGTTCTTTGCATACGAAATTTCGACACAATGTACACTTCATTGTAGTCACTCTGTTTTTAGAGCGTCCATTGCAGGAGTTACGTCTTCATTGGCTTGGTTATACTTGGACAATAAAAGATTTTCAATTTTGAGCTTCCAGCAAGATGTTTTTCCATTAGAAGCAAAGCCATTGATTCCATCATTTCCTCCTCCGTTAGGCATTTGGGATTTTTTATGAAAATAGAAGACCTGAAATCATGAAAAATGAATGAATTAATGAATGAAACTTAGCGTAAAAATAAGCGAGAAAACTTGCATATGTCGAAAAATACCCATCCATAACACCATCGTACAATAAAACTAACATACATAATTTATCCTATTTCCCGCGCGGTGTATTCTAGGCACCAACGTGATAACGCGTCAAAATTTACTTACAAACACACATAAATCAGTCGGGCGTTCGGCGTATAACTGATCGATCACATCCCAGACATGGTAGATATAGGTAAGATGGGAGTCTAGAGCCACAAAAAAAATTCGACGTTGGATGATAGCAAAAAATTTGGCGCTGGTGTACAAAATACACCAGCGCGAGTAATTGAGGGTTAATTATGATTCCATAAAAATAACTGTTTTCATACCAGATAATGAAAGTCATCAACTCGCATAAGATATCTTCTGAGAACTGAATTGTAAAATTCGTATTTTTGCCCAGACAATTGTAGATGGGTACCAAAAAGTCGTCAACTTGAGTGTTTGATTTATTGTATGATCAAGATTAATAGTGGTACTTCGTTAGACGAGTCAGTTCTGAATTAATTGAACCGAATTTGCGCTAACAAAGTATAACGTTCAATGCGAATACTGTTTTTTCTGCTACTTATCCGAGACTTGTGATGTATTCAATATAGGAAATGAAAGTATCCAACATATGGTAACCGTACAAGCGCAAAGTTTCTTTTATGCACTTCGGGGATTTGAAGGGTATACTTAAAATCCCTATGGATTTGAAATGTACTTTAAATCCATAGGGTTTCGAAATAAATTTCTTCACAATGAAAGCTGAATTCATAAATTCACTTTCAATAATTTCATCAGAAATATAACATGATATGGATGGAACAAGAGTGTTCGATTTCCATCAATATTAATATGTATGTTTACCCCTCTTTAATTAGCCAAGTAAAAAAGAGGTTGGTCGGGCTATAAACTTTTTGTCTGGGTATTCAAAATACCACTTTAATCCCTTGGTATATAATGTACTATTATTAATTCTCTTGGTTTCAGGAGCAACTGCATATTTCGAATCGGATTGAAAGGGAAATATTTTGATTTGCTACGATCTGTATTGCGAACATTCATTGTCGAAAAAGAGCAACTTCAATGAAATAATAATAATGCTTCACCTCTCGTGATAAACAAAGGAAAATGCTATCAACATAATATCGATAAACTTCCACATCATCAGTATACTATTATGCTTCATAGAAGACAATAGTCGGGTTCCGATATTACTGAATTTACTGATGACAGTCAGCAATTTTGGAACGAACTCAGGTTGAGTAAGCTACCACCAGTATAATTCAGTAATTTCAGAACGATCTACAGTACTGAACAGTACTGGTTGGGAATTTCGGAACTCAACTAATGTATGAATCAAAAATTCGACATCTGACACCTGACACCTGACATTTTCATCTGACTTCATCATTTATGTATCAGACAACTCACTTCACGAAGTAGATGTAGTAAATAAACATAATATGGGAGTCTCAGAGAAGGAGAGTGATCTTTGCGTTCGACAAAACCGTTCAATATTCTTGGATTTTATGTGCCCTCGAAAATACATTATGATTTCGATATTCCTTCAGGCACGAGAGCTCAGCGATTGGTGATAATAATATTTCAAAGAGGAGGGCAGGAGTTGGCAAAAATTGAATTTGCTTCGGGCCATTCCAGTCGATTTTTGACTTGCTACCCGACTTTCCGCAGAAAATTGAGTTAACATGGAATGTGTCAGGTTTTCTGAAGGGAAACGGCTTCATGGAAAAGGGAGGCTCAAATATGTTGGAGTTGTATCCGCGATATTTATTGAAACTGAAGCTAGCGGCTTGAAATGGAGTGGTTTTTGTTTGTATTCGAATGTTAAATCGCATATTTGAATTCATCGTGTCAAGTATAAGAAATATAAACTGTGAAAACATGATCTTATTGTGACTGTAGCCAACTCTCTCTCACTCTTTCTCTCTGTATTTCTTTTACACACACATACAGTCACATAATACATTATTTCTTGTGAGATATTCAGGACAAAATTCTCCAATTATATGCAATTCTGACTCGATATACCTATCCAGAATAAGATCAATTCTCCAGAGTTGATAGACAACAGGATTATTTCAATCGCAGAATATGAAAATATTCGAAGTTGACAGATATATTTTTTTGAATTATGCATTCGCACGAGTCAAATGACATATTCAGAGTGAGTATAATGCAAGCCAAAAGCCTCGTATTTCATATGGATTCTAGAAAACCAAATAATTGAGAGATTGTTGATCATGAAACCTTGCTGGGAATAACTTGAAAATTTTATTAACAGAAATCATACTTTTGATATGAATGATCGTATTATCTTCTGTTTTTTTGATTCTCAAATAGTTATTTATGTATTAAGGGAATTATGAGGGCCTTAATTACCGATGGCAAAGTTTGCGTCCCGAGGGACTCTGGCCCGAGGGACAGCAATTGCCAAAGGTTATTAAGGCTCTATAATTCCCGTGGTACATAGATAATTTTATTTATGACCGATTTTCATAACAATATGTCCATATTTAGAACGCAATAAATGTTTAAATTCATAACCTTTCTGGTATATTTGAATTAGGTAGCGTTGATTGTAGCATTGTTGGTTGTTGCTAGGTTGTCGCTATATGTTACATGTTTATAAGCAAACTTTCTTCATCAATCAATGTTTTTCCGTTAAAAACGTGTTTAATTTTCACCACAAACCGACGATCTTTTTCTGATATAATGGAGGATATTATGAAAAAAGCGGAAAAAGCAAGACAATCATTACTTCCATCGAAAAGTGAAGCCCTATATCAAAAAGAATACAACTTATATCTGAAGTCGCTGACACAGAGAAATGTTATGTCAAAAGATGCCAACGAAACTGTCTTTCTGGCATATTTTCAAGAACTGGTAAAGTATTTTCAGTATTTTTTGGTAGATTTGGTAATAATTGTATTTATTCGTTGCAGTCAGAAACGTTTAGCCCAAATTCGTTATGGACCATATATGAGAAAAGAGATATCACCAAGTTCAACGAACTAGAGGCTTTTTTGAAACGGAAAAGTAAGGGGTATAAGCCGAAAAAGTCTGCTGTCTTATCTCCTGAAGATTTCATCAAATTTCTAAAGGACGCCCCTAATGAAATTCATTTATTGCATAAGGTAATTTTTTTCTTATAATTTTCTTTTTCGTTTGTTTATTTCGTTTTATTTGTTATAGGTTGTTCTAATTATGGGTTATTTTGGAGGATGCAGAACTCAGGAACTTCTAAATATGAGTATAGCAGATATAGAGGACCGGGATACTGTTATGGTAGTGAACGTACCGGAAAGTAAAACTGGTATATCGAAGAAATTTACAGTTGTGGATGAAAAAGAGTTCTCTGCTTTGCCTTTATTGAGACTTTATATGTCCTTGCGTCCTGAAGGTACAAAACGATTTTTTTTGAGCTTCCGACAAAATAAATGTACAACTCAGCTAATTGGAAAGAATATGTTTGGCAAAATTCCCAGCAAAATCGCAATGTATTTAGGATTGCCAAACCCACTAACCTATACGGGACATTGCCTTCGTCGCACTTCTGCTACTGCCCTAGCCAATGCAGGAGCAACTATGACAAACTTAAAAAGACACGGAGGTTGGAGAAGTTCCACGGTGGCAGAGGGGTATCTGGAGGACAGTATTGAATTGAGAAATAAAACGGCGCGTATGCTGTCTACTTTGCCATCAGAAGAGGCAGGCACCTCGACTGTAGTGAACAGCAACAGCACCACCCATAAAAAAGAAGAAATTGTTTCCAGCGGCGGAAGTAATTTTCAGGGAACATTTGAAAATTGTACATTTATTATTTGTAATGACGTGAAAAAAGGGAAAAAATTTCTTAGTTTTCATTACATATAAGCATTTCTTGTATCATTTTCACCTGTAAAAGGTAAGAGGGAGTTTTTGAACCTTAATATCCCAAGGGAGTTATGACCCTCATTATAGATATCGTAACTATGACGATATGAGCTTATAATGTCACTGTCAGAAATAAAAATGTTTATTGTCTATTGACATCCACCTCGTATATATTTTTATTCCATAACGAATGTTGATTATGATATCGGTCTGATCTTCACACTATTCACCAGGTATCGCAGATCCTTCCATATGGCTAATTCATCATTATTGTTCGAAGAATTATGCAATCATTCTGAGAAAATATATTTTATAATCTTTGAAAACGGTGTACTTGATTCGAAAGCTATGGGAAATCCGAAAAAGGGCGTCGTAACTTCATTGGCTGGTAGAAAAAAAAACTGTCTCTCAATAATTTCGAAAGAAATTATGAGAAGCACTTGGTCAAAATCAGTTCAATAGAATTCGGGAGCTCAGTCTCATGAAAATATTTTTTTCGAACAAGATCGAATTTGCCAGTTCCTGTTGAATCTAACAGCAATACCGCTCGTGTTCAACCCCAAGAAGAAAATAAAACTACAATAGTCAATCAACGTTCAATCGCTTGACAGTCTAGGTATCTGAAAAATAATTATTTCATCCCATGCAAGCAATTCAAGAAGAAAGATATTTGCAGACTTCCATATTTTCCAACTCTGCACCTTTTTCTATATCTCGATTTTTTTCCTGTCCCAAGTATGTTCTTCAATTACATGTGAAATCAATGTGCCTTTTCTTGGTTCAATTGTATTTTCACTATATTCTTGTTCTTTTCCTTCATGGTATCCACGTTATCTACTTTCGTCTTTGCAAGGTATACTTAATTTCTTGGCTATTCATCTCCTAAATGGTCTTTTATGCTTTCAAAACTACATCAGAGCAACGGATACATTTCATAAAATATTCCAGAAGAATCCTTGACACGTTGATTGTACTTTTAAAATTATTGCCATTCTGGCATGAAATTCATTCCATATTGGAATGAACTTGATCGAACGTTTTTTAATTGCTGGTGCGATAGACGAGATTTCATTAAATGGTTAGCTAAGCAGTGAGTTTTAAACTCGTATAGTTACTTTATCATTGGTTATTAAATGAGTTTTCTATACATTCGATCTGAAAATATTGAGGCTTTAGTAAATTAATCGTGATTTCTATCTAGTGTGGAGGGTTTTGGGAAGAAAATTTCATAACCTAATAGCAATTCAAGAATAAAAATCGTCGAATATTCAATAAAATGTATCAGTTACTTGCGGGCAACAATGTAAGTATAATAAACTAAATAAACATACCTGTCGCGTCCCTATACGCTCATGTGTGTGTGTCAAATTTCATGTTTATTATTTTCCTTTTTTTATTATTATTCTCTTGTGGAATCAGTATATTAGTTAATTTTAATCAAGTAGTTTATAATAAATAATAATCCTTCTCTGTATCAATTAAACATATATGGGTTCAAATGTTCAAATTATCGCGGTAATCAATTGATAGATCCTCACTTATTTTGTACGTTGTGGGTTTTAATTCCGCTTCGGTGTGCGTGAAATATTTTCTGAACTCGTGAACGAAGATTGTCCGGAAGCCTATTCCCATTTTTTTAGTGACATATTCGTACCGCCAATCTCATATCGTATATGCGTCGATATCGCGTAAACCCACTTTAAGAGTGGGCAATGGGACGCGCAGAATACCGAATGCAGCACTCCCGCTCTTGACTTCTCATTTGAAAACCAATCAATATTTTCATGATTTTTTGATCCCATCATGTAGATAAAGGATCAAGCTAGGGAGGATACTATCTCTTTTTTCGAAATTTCGAAAAGAAAAGATATAAAAATATATCTGAACATAGCAAATTTTTAGCCAATTTGGCGAATCAAAAAAAAATATTTCTACATCAAATAATCAATTTTGAGATAGCATCCTCCCTCGGTCGAACCTTCATCTTTCTACACAAAAAAAATCAGATCAAAATATGGATTAGTATCGTCACAGGAAGTCAAGAGCCGAGGCTCTACAACGTCAGAAATACGCACGATTTATCCGATGATATTTGCGCCCCCTGGTGAAACTCAACGAAGTAGATTATAAACACGATACAATCGATAGTACGGGTGATATTATGAAATTAGAATAGGAAATAGAAATTTATATGAATCAGTTTGCTAGGTTTGCTAATAAATATGGTATATTATATGTATAAAATAATTATACATTGCGTGGAAAATAAAAATATTCTGAATTGTTCACAATGAAAAAATTCTCATACATAATGAGGAATAGGTATGTATGATATTCAAATAAGAATATTTATATATACACCCAGAAGGTATACAATATGAATGAATAGAAACCTATCGACAAAGGTCGCTTCTATTTACCGGGGATCGATTTAGGATTTATCATTGCGATGATTTGAATGTTGAACAGATCTCAATACGTAAAAGTAGAGAGGGAACAGTATAAATATGAAACCGTGTTGTATTTAACATTGTATAACTGAATGATAATTTGCAATCGGGTATTGACACTATATATACAGGATGCTACCTAATGGCATTTTAATATAGGAATTCTTAAATCTATTCAAAAAAATATATACAGTATGGTGGAAATGTATGGAATAAATTCATTATCTCTAACGCATATGAATTTTAAGGGAAATCCTGAGACAGGTCGATTTTCATTTTCAAATTGACATCTCTTGATATACATACGGAGTTTGTGACGTCATCCGCGAAGTTGTGGTGACGTCATCGATTATTTTTTAAATAGGAAGACACCCTGTTCAATTTTTTTTCTGGAAGGTGTTTCCATTGTCTATCTGACCATATACTAATATTAAGACAATAAAGTGATACAGGGTGAGAAAAAATTATTTTATATTTACAAGCTAATAATTATGCTATCAATGTACACAGTTACCTAAATAGGTCGGAGAGGGTAAATCGAATGGCCAACTAGATCTCCTGATTCAACTCCTCTCGATTTTTTCCTCAGAGGTTATTTTAAGAGAAAAGTTTATGTAAGAAGCCGGAAAGATCAGATAATTTGAAAGAACGAATACGAGTGAATATTTCACAAATATATTCAGAAACGATAGCAAAGTTCGAGAATGATTTGTTCTCTGTCTATCACATTGTATTCTTGCAGAACGTCACGAATTTGATTATTTATTGTAACGATTTCCGTTGTAAATATTAAATAAAATAATTTTTTCTCACCCTGTATTACTTTATTTTCCTAATATTAGTATACCGTCAGATAGATAATGAATATACCTTCCGAAAAAAAAATGGACGGGGTATGTTCTAATTTAAAAAATAATCGATGACGTCACCACAACTACGCGGATGACGTCACATACTCCGTATGTATATCAAGAGATGTCAATTTGAAAATAAAAATCGACCTGTCTCGGGATTTTCCTTAAAATTCATAAACGTTAGAGATAATGAATTTATTCCATACATTTCCACCATACTGTATGTAATATCCTAAAGGTCTAAATTTTGAAGTAGAGGGTGCTGAAGAAGTGAGCAATAACGAATAGCACCCTTTCTCTATAGACTTGTCATAAAGTAAAGTAATCAATATTTTCATGACTTATTGACTTCATCAAGTAGATAAGTGATCCAGCTAATGGAAATACTATTTTATTTTCAAAAATATGAAATACAAAAGGTATACAAATATTCCTGAACATATCGAATTTGGCGAATAATAATAAAAAAAAACACTTTTCAAATAGTATCGGACCTAGTTTGAATCCCCATCTTCCTACAGAAAAAAAATCACATCGAAATATGGACTGGTGTTTTCACAAGAAGTCCAGAGCGCGAATTGTCCGATGATATTTGCGCCCTCTGGTGATACTCCAAAATATGAAGATGAAAAAACGAGTCAGTCAACACAATATCATAGATTGGAACCATAATAAGTATTATGAAATTATTGGTGCAACTAATGATGAATTTGCGGATTTGCATAGGAAAAGCTTGAAATTTTGAAATTCAAAGGTGTAATGAGATCTAAAAATCCAAATGGAGAAGAAAATGATATTGTATTCTCATGTGGAATGTATATGATTCTGAAAATGGTACATATATTGGGACCAACGGGAGATGAATATCCAAAATACAAAATATGTAGTGAAAGCAGTCCTCAAAAATCAAAGGAATAAAAAGTAGAAGAATGAAGACCTTAGGAAAATATAGTCATTATTCATTATTATTCGTAAATAAATAATATTCATAATAACCTGTATTTGAATGTCTTTGATAATAACCGAGAATATAACTTATCAACGCTATTGAAAGTAGCTCTCAATCTCCCAATCACTCCGTATGGCTATTTTAATGTTATACCTCGTAATTTATATGACTCTTGAAAAGCTTTTCATATAAATAGATACAGAATTATCCAAATTTTGTAAGAGTTGCGAAGCATCATGATTTTTTTCAAATCAACAAAATAAGATTGATTTTTTCTATTCATATTGATTTTTCATAATTTTTCAAATATGGAAATAATGCACAAATCAATTACTTATATTTTCATTATTCGATTCAAAACGTCGCAACCCTGATTTTTCATAATGTTTATAGAATACAAATATTCATCATAGGTACCTACCTACTGGTGAATATACCGTCGATTATCAGATAAAGTGTTCGATCCTCGTTCCGCACACATGCAGGCGAATGTATCGCATCTACTCTCACTCATTGTTTGGGACTGTGTGGAGTCACAGGTTTTTTTCAAACATGCAAAATGCTTATTAAAAATAAATTGTTAAATATCTTTTGTAGCATTTAAATGACGACAAATGGTTTGAAAATATAAACAATTGAAGGGGTGTCAGTAATACATTGAACGTGTATTTTTTGAAAACTCGTTAACATGGATTTTCCAAATTGCTCGTTTCAACCATAATAATTTCCGTAAACTTCGGTAATACCAGAAATGGAATATTATTGAATTCCCGAAATCTAAACAATGTCATTTTTGAAATCCAACCTAAAGAAGTCAGGAAAATATTTTCAGAATGTCAATTTTCAGAAATTGAAAATAAAATCACGAAATTCATAAGTTCATTTTTAATGGGTACCTCCTTTTGAACTTTTTGAAAAAATGATGGTAGGGGATACTGCCCAACTAGACATAGTTCCAAATAGGTATAGACGCCATTTTTCTACTTTCGTCGAATATTTCGGAGAGATTTGTTTGTTCCACGGAAGCATAATAGTTGTCCTCTGAATGTTTACCGAGTGGCATCTGTCAGTTTTACGAAAAAATTCGATATTCAGTGAGTGATATAAGACAATGCTTGATTCTTTAAAATTTTATATCGCAACTTACGTGTTTTTTTCTTTTCAATTAACATTTGTCTGATTTTTTAATTACAATGCAATTTCCATTATATTATACCATGAAACTTTCATGATAAATCGGATAAGTATACCACAAACATTTAGTATACACAATGTTTTATGAAGTTATACAGATTTCACATGATGGCATACCTAACCGAAGGAGAATTATCTAACCTATACGATGCCAGAATTGGACTGGAAGAAGGCATAATATGCCATCATGAGGCAGCAATGTGTTCAACTATTATTTTGTCAACATAAAAAAATGAATGGAGTTATTTAATACCAACTCATTAAATAGGTGGATACTTTATTCATACCAATAATGTATATTTTCCTCTCATTTGATATACTGATGAAAGCTCGACTACACATTATGAACACAAAGACCAGTTGGCTGACTGTGTGAGGAGAGAGCCGAGCGCCGAGCGCGCGATAATGTAGTATTGTCTCATTAAATAAGTACATGAAGATATCTGCTACATGAAAAATTTTCATTCAGGAAACTTATTTCATCTATTGGCTCAATTTTGTTCGCAGCATGTATACAAAAATTTTCATAAATAAAATTTTTTCTCGATTACTGAAAATTGTCATTCCGAAAATAACAAGTTGAAATTTGCTACAGTTCTAGAAATTGATGAACATGAATTTTTCACCAATATTGTATATGGCAAGAAGCGCTATCATGTATACTTCAATTTGAAAAAAAAATCAGTCCGATCGCTCAATTATTTCCAGAAATATAACGGTAGGAACGATAAAAAACGTGTTCTACAGAAAAATCGTACTTTTTGTGTTTTTTCAGAATAAAAAAGTTCTTGGCCTAGAGAAAATGTCGTAAAAAGTGATTTGGTATACACAATCATCAAGTTGAAGATCCGCAGCAAGTCTGATTTGAATCTACGCCAGTTTTGTTTTCTCGAAAACTGAGAGACAGCATCCCAGTATTACTCGCATATTAGATTATCGAGCAATGCGAATAAAAACGTCAGTCGCGATATCACCCGTACTAGATGAGAAGATCGTTCGTTGAACAAGGATAACCGTTGATTTATGACGATTTGGTAACCGCCCACTGCCGTTTCCTCCAAACCCCCCCTGTCCCGGATTTGGACAAAGTGTCTGGCCTTTCCCAGCCTTAAGAGCCCAACCTCATCAAACAACCCGAAGAAGAAACCGGCCGGTTACAGTATCACCCATCTATTATTGAGCTCTGTGATCGGGCCCTGTATATGGGTTATAAGCAGTCATAAGGTAGGATCTTGAAATTACGTTCAGCACAGCAATTTTCTCCGTCAATGTTAATTTTCAATACAGTCCATTCTATTTCGAAACATTCATAATTTTCTATCCAAACAATACCCATACCCTTCGAGAATTCACCTCCGATTTTGCTACACGAGCTGTGATGAATTTCCACAGAATATGATTGCTATTGACATCTCTATATTTGTTTGATATGCCTATTTGATAGAGAAACGATATTCGAATTCAATATCGATAACCTTTTGATCATTTTCAGCGAACACAATATCCCTTTTTCAATTGTATCGATAACCATATCAAACAGTTATTAGTCCACTATCATCATTTGATGAAAAGCATTTCAAGTGACAAATAGTATATTATTCAACGAGCGCAAGTTACATGATGTTCCTTATCATAAACATGCAGAGACGACAAGAGAAACCCGACACCGTTCCGAGAAGATCATCGTATGCGAGATTTCAACGAGCTAGCTTTTCCTAATAAAATAATCATTCTTTGTCAAGCTTTTGTAGAGAATAAACCTCATAGATTTCGCACAACGAAACTTTGTGTTTTTTAAAAAGGCAGTTTGTGGTGTCGAAGTTAAAATTGGCGCAGTCGGTAGGATTCTCGCGGTCGCAGAAAGACTCTCGCATTGTGTCGAAAAAACTGTTTTTCGTGACTTTGGGACTTTAGCCCCTTGAGCGTGAATCCAAGAACATCCTCCCGAGGAAATCGACCGAGAAGACTTGTCACTCTACAGAAGACGAAGAATCGGAAAAGGAGACTACGGGGCCAACTTGTAGAAACCGTAAGTGCCAAGTTCCTTTTCGCCTTTCCTAAACCCTCTGTTTAGTTTAGTACCAACAGCAAAATATTGTAAATTATTAATGAATATTTCTCAAATCCTTAAATAATATTTATGAGCAATATTGATGATATTTTAGAAAGACTAAGCTCTCATTCTTTCGAAGAAAGTACCGATACTGATATTCAAATCAATAATACTTCAAGTTCAATCAACAAAAATAACATTTTGACAACAAATATGGTTCCACCAGTTCAAGCACCGGTCCAAATAAACTGGAACCTTTTTAAATCACGAATTGACAATATAAAACCATTCGATGGAGACAGCAATACGCTAAACAAATTTATTGCACGTTGTGATACACTTTTAACAAACTACGAAGCTTATGGGGACCCTGAACTCCAAAGGCACATTCTAGAATGTATTCAAGAAAAACTTGTTGGGAAGGCTGAAGCCATGGTGGGAAACCGCGACACTGTTCTATCTGAATCTGAAAAATTGTGTCACATTTACTATCATGATAAAACAGCGCTTAATACGTTCATCGCTGGATGCATGGGTACATTGAAAAATAATATGCACTTGAAACAGCCGGCTTCCTTAGAAGACGCAATAGCTTATGCAAATAAATTCGAAAACTTTGAAAGACTTTACGGCAATTTGAATGATGCGAGAAATATACCCGCTAGAAATAATTCCATGCCCAGACAAGCATAGTACGCATATAGCCCTCAAGGAAATCAATTTAACTACCAACAGCGTCCTCAAAATTTTCAACCTAATTTCAATCCAAATTTCTCAAAGCCCTTTTGGCCCAATCAACCAATAAACGTACAACCAGGCAACCACAAATAAGCAGATTCCCAAAGAATCGTGAAGTTTTTGGTCCACCAAAAAACGTCTTTAAACCAAACCAGACCCACGCAAACCAATTGCCCAAACCTGAACCCATGTCGACAACCTCTCGAAACCCAACAGTAGCTTCAAGAAGAACTCAGTTTCAGAATACTGGGTACCCAAATTTCGGTAACAGAAACCCATCATATTTTCAGTCAACCGGAAACCAAAATTTCGGTTATAGAAACCCATCATATTTTCAGTCAACCGGAAACCCAAATTTCACATTTGAAGAGCTGCATTCAAATGAATATGATATCCCAAATCCGTCTACAGATTTCCTCACTTTACAAGATACTGTTATCAACCCAGATGATTTTTCATATCAATACAACAATCCATATGAAACCGGTAGCGAACAAGTTGTGGAAAAATACGTTGAATTCAAAAACGAACAAGACGAAAATTTTCCCTCAGCGAGCCAGAACGAAGACCACACGTAGCAGAAATCAATGTCCTTTCTAGCAACGCGTTACCTTACATAGAAATAGATAACCCAAAATTAAAATTGCTTATCGACACAGGTAGCACTAGATCCATTATCAGACCATCGATTATTGAAAAGTTGTATCCGAACAAAATTTATCATGCAAATACTACAATCAAAACAACTCTAGGCAGCAAAAATGTAAGGTTTAATGCAAAAATACCCGCATTTCCTGAATTTGGTAGTAACCACGAAATCGACTTCATCCTTTTCGATTTTCACGATTACTTCGACGGAGTCATTGGTCTAGTTGACTTAGTAGACATGAATTTGAACATCGACCTAAGCAATAAAAAATTAGTAAGCCACTGCGTAGAAGTTACATTCAAGTACAGGGAAACGAATACAGACGTAAACTTCTCACTATTTGTGGGACCAAACGAAAAAATCATTAAATATCTTCCAGTAAATGTATACGAAGGAGATGCGATAATAGAAGGACATAATCTAGGCGATCTCACTATTCCCCGAATCTTAACTTCAGTAAAAAATGGTCTCGCACCAATAGAAATACAAAATAATACGGATAAACCGATGTCGATGAAATTAAACAAACCAGTATTAGCAAGTCCATTCGAACCATGCCAATACGAAATTTATAAATTCGAGTCTTTCACTAACACACCCGAACAGACGGATGAACTATTGGAAAAAATTGACATACAAGACCTCATACGTACGGATCATATGAATAGCGAAGAAAGAACATCCATAATAAGACTTTGCGAAGATTATTCTGACATATTCTTCAAACCTGGGGACAAACTGACATTTACATCAAAAATCAAACATACAATAAAAACTACTGACGAAACACCCGTATTTACAAAATCGTATCGCTACCCCTACGTACACAAAGAAGAGGTTCAAAAACAGATACAAGATATGTTGGAAAAAGGTATAATTAGACCGTCCTGCAGTCCATGGTCCTCTCCAATCTGGATAGTGCCGAAAAAATTGGACGCGTCAGGTAAACAAAAATGGCGTCTCGTTGTCGATTATCGAAAGATCAACGAGAAGAGCATCGACGATCGATACCCAATTCCAAATATCAGTGATATATTGGATAAACTGGGTAGAGCCCAATACTTTAGTACACTCGATCTCGCCAGCGGCTTTCATCAGATCGAGATGGAAAAATGTTCGATCGAAAAGACAGCATTCAGTGTTGACCATGGTCACTTCGAATACCTCCGAATGCCATTTGGTCTGAAAGGAGCTCCATCCACGTTTCAAAGGATAATGGACGAAATCCTGAAAGACCTACAAACTAAAATTTGTATGGTCCACATGGACGATATTATCATTTTTAGTACCGGCCTTCAGGAACATATCCAAAACTTGAAACCAGTGTTTGCTGAATTGCGCGAAGCGAGACTTAAGATCCAGTTGGACAAATGCGAATTTCTACAGAAAGAAGTAGAATTTCTTGGACATGTCGTAACGCCCAACGGAATCAGACCAAATCCGAAAAAAATCGAAACCATCCGCAAATTTCCAATTCCTCGTACACAAAAAGACATCAAATCCTATCTTGGCCTCCTAGGTTATTATCGGAAATTCATCAAGAATTTCGCGAAACTAACCAAACCAATGACCTCTTGCCTAAAAAAGGACCAAAAGATCGAACATACGAAGGAATTTGTTGATTGCTTCGATACCTGTAAAAATATCTTAATCTCGGAACCAGTATTAGCTTACCCGGACTTCAAAAAAGACTTCGAACTGACTACGGACGCTTCCAATTATGCGATAGGAGCAATACTATCCCAAAACGACCACCCAATTAGTTATGCCTCTAGGACATTGAACTCGGCGGAAATAAACTACTCCACTATAGAAAAGGAGCTATTGGCAATAGTATGGGGCTGCAAATACCTCAGACCCTACTTGTTTGGCCGAAAATTTACCATCTATACGGACCACAAACCACTCCAATGGCTTTTCTCTCTTGACGAACCAAATTCGCGACTTGTCAGATGGCGTCTGAAATTGGAGGAGTTCGATTACTCGATAAAATACAAAAATGGTAATAACAATCAAGCAGCTGATGCCCTATCTAGAAATCCACCTGAATACGAGCTAAATGCACTCGAGACTATGTCAACTGACGTTAACCTAGACGACCTCGACGAAATCATACAGAGAGAACTCGGAAACCTCTATAACTTGCCGAACTTAGACAACGACAATGCCCTGGGTATTATAGATAATCAGAACACCCACAATATACATCCAACGAACACCTCACAGGAAAACAGCGATCCTAAAGACAACGTTACTATCGTCTCGAACATACAACTCAAACCTCCTATTGAAAATGAGGCACCAGAGACGTACAATGAAACAAATCTAGAAACAGTCCATACTTCTATTGAAAACCCAATCCTTACAATCCCGATCACCGACCGATCTTTGAACACATATAAAAATCAATTGATCATAACATGTGGAGAAGTAGATAGTACAAGGTCCCGTAGAGAAAAGATTTTCAGCAATTCTCGCTTTTACATCACATTTCCCAAGCAAAACTTGAGGAATTATATCCGTGATTTCGCGATAAATCATATGGACCCCAAACAAAACTATGCTCTATTTTTTCAAAATTCACACATCCCTGAAATATTTGCCACCACAATGCAAAATACCTTCAAGAATTCCTCTTTTAAACTGATTCAATGCACAAAATTCTTGAAAGATGTCGAAACGACAGACGAACAAAAGCAGATTCTAGAATATCACCATATTTACAAATCAGGTCACCGGGGAATTAACGAAGTCAAACTGTCATTGAGTTCTAGATACTATTGGCCCAACATGACCAACGATATCGAAAATTATATCAATACTTGCGAAACATGCTTAAAAAACAAATACGACCGAAATCATCCTGCGATAAAATTCAATCTAACACCGACCACCTCTAAGCCTTTCGAACATATTCATGTAGACGTCTTCAAAATATCATACGAAAGCTAATACTTGACCATAATCGATGCTTTCTCACGTTACGGTCAGGCCTACCCTTTGAGATCAGTCACTGGAATATCTATAGTAGAAAACCTGTTAACATTCATTACCCATCACGGATTACCTCAAAAGATCACAACCGATAGCGGAACTGAATTCAAAAACCAAGACCTAGAAAACTTTTGCAACTCACACCGTGTAGAACTCCACTTCACTACAGCAAAAAATAGCAATTCCAATTCTCCAGTAGAACGTTTCCATTCTAATTTGATTGAACATTTTCGTTGTCTGAGAGGGGAAAACAAAAACCTCACCCCCGACCAATTAATAAAATATGCCGTACTGAGCTACAACAATTCTATCCATAGCGTGACGAAATTTACCCCTTTTGAAGTCGTTAGAGGTCACATCAATAACCCAAATCCTTTCGATCTTGATGATGATATAATAATATCAAACTATATTCAGAATCACAAGCAAAAAATTATATGAGAGTATACAAAAAACGAATAGAGAATCCAAAGAAAAAGTAATCGAGAAAATCAATAAAGAAAGATCAACACCTTTAAATTATTCTGGTCAAAAAACGGTGAATATAAAAACCAAAGCGCGCAACAAAAACTTACCAAAATCCAAGAAAGCCGAATTGGTAGAGGAAACGGATATAAAACTGAAAACAAAATCAGGAACCTACCATAAAAATAGCGCGAGAAAACCAAGAAATGACATGAACTGGCTGTTCGAATAGTACTCTGTAACGAAGATATGCAAATAACCACCCTGGAAAATTTAATCCTTCCTTTGACGCTCGGAAACGCAAGACTCATTTATACAAAACACACATTTCTACACTATTTAGAATTGAAAACAATTATCGATCAGATAAATAATCTCAACGAATATTTCCCTCATGTATAATATATGTCATAAGAGGAATGCAATTATCGAAAAATTACAGCGGTAATTGCACTGCGGAGCGATGATTGCACTGCAAAAACATCCCGTCGGCATGACACCAATAACAACAACACTGACTGACAATACTGATAAATGTCAGATATACTTCAAAAAGTGAAAAAATGTCGCGTTTTGGTGAGTGGTCCATACAATCAATTGAGGAAAATGTAGTTGAAAGTGAACCAAAAAATACCAAATCCAACAGACAGTATATATGGCGACAGTTCATGGATTTTTGCAAGGCCAAAGGATATTTCCTGGACAAAGAGATGTCTATAAGCGTACTGGCAAAATATTAACGGAATGGGCATTCAATATGCGCAAGCAGAATGGTCAGGAATATAAGGACTTCACAATAAAGACAATCTGGAATGTTACAGCAAAATTATTGATGGACAAGTATTACAAGGAGTATGGTATTATTTTTAACCCTTTCACCGATATTGAATTCAAATCAGCAAGGGACGCTAAACAAACTAAGAGAAAGCAACTCCAAACGATACCCGAGAAAAGAAAGGAGAGTTCAGTGTTTCTCAAAGGTGACGAATACAAAAATTTGGTCCAGAATTGTGACGAAGAGACACCAGATGGATTGCAAAAAAAAGTATTTTTCGTTTTTGCTTTTGAGTTAGCTTGGCGTGGTGGAGAAGGTAGCAAGTGTTTAACGTCATTCTTCAAGGAAGAAGAGAATAATAATGGTGAAAAGACGGGAAGAATAATTTATAATCCCATTTTTTCAAAAACAACACAAGGCGGGGAAAAACCGAGTGTTCCATTAAAATGGTTAATTAGGAATAAAACGAATTCTGATTTGTGTCCCATACGATTACACAAAAAATTTTTGGAGAAGCGGGAGGGAATTAAGTCAGATCGATTCTTTATTACTGTAAACCCCTTTTGGATGTCAAGCAGAGCATGGTATAAGAATATTCCTGTAGGACGAAATACAATGAGCTCTTGGACAGCCCAAGAAGCAGCAAAAATTGGCTTGGATACAAAAAACGTGAAGATAACTAATCATTCGATACGGTCTACAGCTGTCTCAAGTTTAGCAAAAAAAGGCGTCGGTGAGGAGCAGCTTATTAAAATTACCGGCCATTCGACCACTAAATCCATTACACCGTATCTGCAGTTAGACAAAGGTCACCATGAAGAAATAGTTGAAAAAATGCGTGGAAATGAAGTAGCACCACAACTAAGTTTTGTGTCGAATTCCGATAATGTGTCAGCTGCAGCTCTTAATGCGCCTGTATCGGGTCCATCCAGTCGGAATGCCAAAAACTTTTACAACTGCGTGTTCAACTGTAATTCTTGTAATTTTTAATTTGTGTGTTGAAAATAAAATTGTTTGAAAGCATGTCTAGCATAATTTTATTCATAGTCTTTGTCAGTAGTATGTGATTTTTCTCAGAAAAAAATCAATACTTATTTCTTTATTCGTGAAATATTCCATTGAATTACACTCGTGCATAAAAATGACCAGATAATTTTACATTCAAGCGTGTTATCTATAAAAATTGCACTCCGTTATTTTCATATTTTGTAAAAGAGCCCTCCTCCTTCGGAGTCGGGCTCTTTCGCCAAAATATGAAAAAAATCTTGTGCAATTTTTAGATAACACGCTTTCTTGCAAAATTATCGGTAATTATTATGCACTTGTGCAATTATAACCGATAATTTCCAATTGATAAGGAATAGCATTACCAAAATTAACACTACGAACCCGATATATACCATGGGTTCGCCGAGAGTATGTTATTGAGGACTGAGCATTTGATACAAACTGCTCAAAAGAAGATTGAAAGTTTTCTTCCTGATAATCGGAATAAAAGAGGACTATTAAACGGGATAGGCAAAATAAATAAATGGCTTTTTGGCAATTTAGACTCTGACGATGAAGAACTGTATAATCACGCAATCGCTGTCTTGGAACAAAATGAAAAACAAATCTCCCATGAAATCAACCTCCAAATTTCCTTATCGAAAAAGCTTATCGATCACTATAATAAAACAATCAGAATATTGAGCTCAAATCAGGAAAAATTTGAACGTAATTTAGAAAGATTCCAAGCTGCAATAACTTCTGAAATAAGCGATGTCAATAACTACATCAGTTTCCAAGGAACAATTTCGCAAATGAATCTTGATTGTCAAAGTGTTATTACTTTTGTTGACAATGTGGAAAACGCCATAATGTTTTCGAAACTCAATACTCTACATAGTTCAATTGTATCAACTTCAGAACTGAAGGAAATGATGAAATACGTACAAAACATATACAATGAAAAAGAAATACCAACATTCAAGAACACCCTAACTTACTATCAATTCTTAGGGACACAAGTAATCGTTACCAACATAAAACTGATATTTGCTATTCACATTCCTATCATGAAACCTAAAGTCTTTGATTTTTACCACCTATACCCTGTTGTTCAGAATCACAAATTAATCGTCCCTAAATATCCCTACTTGGCACGTGATATGCAAGACACCCAGTTCGAAAAAGAAGATTGTCCCCTGCTAGAAGAAGTTTACTACTGCCCAGAGAAGCTTCTGCCTAAAGATAACTGCATCATCAACCTCCTCGAAGGACGATCACCCGAAGAATGCCAAATTTTGGAAATCAATGTTAGCGACTCCATCCTAGAGCAAATAACGCAAGACAAAGTTTTGATGATACCATCCCAACCAGAACAAGTCTAATTAAAATGCAAGACGGACCAATATATAAAAAAATCGACCAACCTGTATTAATCAAGATTCCAGAATCCTGCGAGATTAGAATCCACGACAAGAAATTCGTTAACGATGTTAGAATTCAGCAAGGCAAACCGCTCTTCCTACCAAAACTGAACACGGTTAGCCTGAAATCGTCACGAAACTACGAAATCCAGAACCTCACCAAAATGGACTTCGAGGAAATGAAAGAAATCAACAATATAGCTAAACAACTGAAGCCAATTCGACCCGAAGAAGATCCACAACCAACTACACACATATTTGGGATTATAATTGCTATAATATGCATTGCAATTATTTTATCATGATGTATCAGAAATATTGCCCAAACTGCAAGAAGGTCCAGGAAACTCCAGAAACAACAACTTCCAAAAATAACTCCGTTATTTTTTCATCTTGAGAAGGGAGGAGTTACATGATGTTCCTTATCATAAACATGCAGAGACGACAAGAGAAACCCGACACCGTTCCGAGAAGATCATCGTATGTGAGATTTCATCGAGCTAGCTTTTCCTAATAAAATAATCATTCTTTGTCAAGCTTTTGTAGAGAATAAACCTCATAGATTTCGCACAACGAAACTTTGTGTTTTTTAAAAAGGCAGTTTTTGGTGTCGAAGTTAAAATTCGCATAACCACGAAGATGAAAATTGCATCATCTGAGTGGGTATAATGCGAGGTATAATGGCTATTATGCCCGAGTAGAATACTATGCTTTATCTACAACTATCATAATATCCAAACAACTTTGGAATTTCAAAGTTTTTCAATAGTTTTTTAGCGAATTTGCCGCCTTAGCAAAAGGAGTCTTGCACACGCATTATCAATCAACCAGTGTTTTATAAAAAATAGTATGCATATTATTGCAGAATATTAATTTCAGAAAAGTACGCGATATGTCCTGTTATTGTAAATTCTCAGAAAATTTAGTCTTCAACAATGCTATTGCTATACTGTACCTGTGACTGTACTACTAAGATGCCTTATACAACCAACAATATACACTTGTATGTTGTTCTGGATTGGTCTGACCGTTCTGTCATTCTTCTCCGTTTTTGCATTCCTAACTTGAGTTTCAGCGTTTCAAGATAGAAATAGCTCATTATACGGTTGAGAATAAAAAACAATAAATTTTCGTTTTTCTTATTTGTGCAAGAGCGATTGAAATCATGAAAATATAAGTCGGGTGCGTCTCTGTTGAAAATACGTGTATTTCACAAACTCGGTTGTATTGTGCATAGTAGGTAGAACTTCTATTTGAATTTGACAAAACGATGGGATGTCACAATATTACCCCACCGTACTGTCATTATTACTCGATTCATCACAGTAATGACTGTTATTAACTGTTGAAAATCGAGTACGCAATGGATGATTTACTCGATAGTTGTAGATAAACTAATTATTGAATTTATTTCAAAATCATCAAGTTAACCCATTCAATTCAATTCGATGTGATTTTATTGAACTTCAATCACAAATACTCAATTTTTGATGCACTATGCATGCATCGAAGTATGCATGAACTAAATTATTTGTTGAAACTCTCTTTATTTCCATGAAAATGATTCAGGAAGCAGGGGTGTGCTCTCGAGGGCTGCTTTTATCCGTCACTTACAATAGACGTGAATATTCTAGTCATATGCAGAATAATTCATCATAACAAATAATAGGTACAGCAACAATATTGACTGGCGATTCCGATTGAGAAATTCAATTGAAACTATCACATATTAAAATCAGGGAACGCATATCACTGATTGGTTGCTCTTCACTCTAGAAGAAAACGATGAATATTTTGCAAAAAATATACATCATGAAGTTATAACTGTTCAGATAATGAAGGAGAATACTAACAATTGTGATACAAGAAAAAACGGAATTCGATCGCTCCTTTAGTGATATCAGCAATAATTGATTCAAAAAGAGCGCAGGCTGGCATGCAACCGCAGTTTACTAGTTGGTTGGTCTGTTTCGAACAAAACATTGGTGTGCATTGTTTCGAAAAACACGACCTCCAGATATTTCAATAAATCTAGTAAAACAGATGATATCACTATAATATTCCTAAGGATGATATGACTAATGATGTTTCCTCAAACAATATCTTGAATAAGAAGGGGAACTCAAAAGTAAACTCTAAGTCGGTCGACCACACGTATAATAAGTCAAAATAAAAATAAGTGATCGGTTTCGGCTCACATAGCCATCATCAGACTATAAGTACTCCTAGAAGGATATTAAGATAAAGTAGATTTATATTAAAAATATTAGAGGATAATAAACCTTTACTTAGAGCCCAAGCCACCACTACCATAGATTGTATTTTCTCTAGTCGAAATAATTCCTAAAACTTTTCTGGTCATTTTCTTGTCCAAAAAGGTCCGGAATAAGTCCATCAAATGTCCAGATACACTGGATATAACATCCTTTCATGAAGAACATCTATTGGACGTACAACGGGATACTTATACGTCCATGAAGGTCAGAAATAGGTGCACCTAACGTACAGATATAGTACATAGAACACCATCTTATGTACGTACGTCGTGGACGCACAATGTACATACATAAAGAAGGTCCATTGTACGTACAACCTGGATGGTGGATAAGTTCATCAGACATCTGAAGGGCCAGGAAAAATAAATATGAAAATTGTTGAAATCAATATTATTTAATAAAATTAACTGAATAGAATGAATGAATGTGATAAATACAATACGTTAATTAAGTAGGTACCCAATTGCTGACATATAAAAACAAAAAAATATAGATACAAAATTCAGGAGACAAAAAATAAAAGATATAAATTTATCAAAATATATATAGGTAAATATATATAGGTAAATATTTGTACTCTGAGATAAGTGTATTTATGTCTACACCCACCATTCGTTGTACTGCTTGAATATTCACGAACCCAGTTAAAGAAGTTATATTGTTACCACCCTGTATAGACTAACTTGAATAAAGCAGGGTGTCATAACAAATCTTTGGACCTAACAAAAAAAACTCATCAGGTTGTTGTGTTTACAGTTTTTGAGTAGTAGATTCAAGTTTCATAACAGAAAAATAGTATCTGGTAGTAAAACACTCTTTGATGTTTTCAATTAATATCTCAGAAATTGAAGATCAATCAAATGTCATGATTTACAATGAGTAACTGGTTATAAAGAACTTGAAACAGTATTTGAGTAGAAGGTTTAAGCCGATTCCAGGTCTCCCCCCAAGGTCGACCCCCCCAAGGCCACCCCCAAGGCCACCCCCCAAGGTCGCATCACATATTATGCTTGCAGTACGCCACTGGTGACCTTGGGGGGAGTGGTCTTGGAGGGTGTCCTTGGAGGGTAACCTTCGATTGGGAGTGATTTTGCGTTTGGATGACCTTGGGAGAATACAGTGATCTCGGGGTGGAGTGGCCTTGGGAGTATACGTGCACTCTTTTGAGAGACGACCTTGGCGATTGATGATATATGCGCTCTTTTCGCGACCTTGGGAAGATGTGGAAGAGTTCCTCTGACTCAGAGAGTATGTGACCTTGATGGCTCGCTCGACATCCTACACTCGAGGTCACTCAGTTAGGAGGGGATAACCTTGCCGAGTTTTACGTCATCACTCCTCTCCCCTATAAATTGAAAGGTGTGTTCGTTAGACTTCAGTTCTCCCATTGCTCTCGATTGTCACACACTCCTTTTTCATTCTCGAAAGTGTACTTTGCATTCGCTTAATCGAAATGTTGTTCTGCAATGCTTGTGCCCAATCCTTTACACGAAGTGATAACCTGCGGCGCCATCAGAAATTGTCGTGTATAGGGAGTGTTGGTCCATCTGCGGCAAAGAAGTCACGATTAGATGATGCATCATCAACATCAGCGATTGGAAATGTGCAAACATGCACTGTATGTGATAAAACAGTTCCTGCAGACAGAATGGCGGCACATAAGAGGTCATTGGAGCATCGTACGAATGCTTGTATTAATCAAGGAAATGGCATATCCGTGATTGATGAAGATGAAGGTACCCTTCGTTATATATGCAGATTTTGAGTCAGTATTGAAGCCGATACATACTTGTGAACCAGATTCGAAGAAATCGTTTACTAATCGAACATTCATTCATGAACCACATTCATTTGCATATGTGATAAAATGCTCATACGATGATTCCATCACGAAATTTGTTTCTTTTCGTGGCAAAGGTGTATCGAAGAAATTTGTTTCAAGTTTAGTGAATGATTCAAAAAATATATACAATACATATTTGAAGCATATAGTTCCGATGGAGAAATTGACTCGAGCAGAAGAGCTTGATTTTAACAGAGCAACCGAGTGCGGTATTTGTGATAAACCCTTCGAATATGGTGATGTTAAAGTGAGAGATCACTGTCATTTAACTGGTAGGAAGAGATTTGGAGCAGCACACTCAATTTGCAATTTGAATTATAAAATTCCAAATTTCATTCCCATATTCTTTCATAATATGAGCGGTTATGATAGCCATCTTTTTATCAAAGAATTATTTGATCAGAATGAACAAGTAGATTGCGTGGCTCAAACAAAGGAGAAATATATTTCATTCACCAAGCACATCTTGGTTGACAAATATCTGGGAAAAGATGGCCACAATCATGACATATTTCTCAAACTCCGCTTTTTAGATAGCTACAAGTTTCTTCCACAATCCCTTGAAACGTTAGCTGGAAATTTGAAATCGAATCAATTAATTGAAACTATGAAGCATTTCCGAGACCCAATACAATTTGAAGTCATGACTAAAAAAGGTATTTTCCCATATAGCTTCATTACTTCAATGGATAAATTGGACGTTCAAGTTTTACCATCAAAAAATGATTTTTATGATAACCTTTCCAACCAACACATTTCGGATGGAGATTATCGGAGAGCTGAGCTTGTCTGGAACCTATTCAAGTGTAAATCTCTCGGAGATTACTCAGACATTTACTTGAAATCAGATGTTCTATTACTATGCGATGTTTTCGAAAACTTTCGAAAGGTTTGTTTGAGAACATATAAGTTAGATCCTAGCCAATACTTCACAGCACCCGGTTTATCATGGGATGCTATGTTGAGATATACCAAAGTTGAATTGGAATTACTAACCGACATAGACATGATACATTTCTTCAAGAAAGGAATAAGGGGTGGCATTAGCCAGTGCAGCCTCAGATCCCATGTAGCAAATAATAGTTTTCTTCCGAATTTCAATCCAAATGAACCAACATCATTTATTATGTATCTTGATGCAACTAATTTATATGGGCATAGCATGTCGCAACCGCTACCTACTTCTGGTTTCGAGTGGTTATCTTCTGAAGACATTGAAGAATTGGATGTAATGAATTTGGCGGACGATGGTCCATGCGGGTATATCTTTGAAGTGGATGTACACTATCCCGAAGGATTACATGACGCTCATTCGGATCTTCCATTTCTCGTAGAGTCAATGTCGCCTCCTGGTTCGATATCGAAATTACTGAAATTGATTCCAAATTTGTTCAACAAATCTAAATATATCGTGCATCAAAGAAACCTCAAACAAGCTTTGATGAATGGGCTGGTATTGGTGAAAACTCATAGAGTTCTTAAATTCAATCAATCCCCGTGGCTGAAGAAGTATGTAGACCTCAATACTGAAATGCGTAACAAGAGTACCAATAAGGCGGATAAAGATCTGTTTAAAAATATGGTTAACTCAGTTTATGGCAAGACAATGGAGAATGTAGATAAAAGAACTGATATCAAACTGGTTACTCATTGGGATAGTGTCAAAAGAAGGATGGGTGCCAATGCATTGATCGCGCAACCGAATTATAAAACCTGTAAAATATTTCATGAGAATTTTGTAGCGATCCACATGGGTAAAGTAAGGGTGCACTATGACAAACCACTTTATTTGGGTTTTTGTATATTAGATGTGTCGAAAGTCGTCATATATAATTTTCTTTATGAATGTATCAAGAAACAGTTTGCTAGCAAATCACAATTATTATAAACTGATACAGATTCCTTGATCCTGAAAATAGAGACAGAAAACTTTTACAATTTCATGAAGGAAAACATAGCGTATTTCGACACATCCAATTACCCCGTGAACAATAAAATGGGTATGCCGATTACGAAATCAGTCGTGGGAAATATGAAGGATGAATTTCCAGATGATCCTATTGTGAGTTTCTATGGAACTGGGGCCAAAGCATATTGTGTTCGATCTTTAGGTAGTGAATTGAAGAAAGCAAAAGGCATTTCAAGATCTGTGGTTAGAACCCAATTAACACTGGATGATTACAAAAATATTGTACAGAAAGGCGGCTTTATCTTCAGAAAAATGAATTGTTTCCGTAGTGATCATCATGATATTTATACGGAAATGAAAAACAAAGTTGCCCTTTCATATCATGACGGTAAACGTTTCATTATACCTAACACACCAAAAACTCTACCGTGGGGGCATAATGACATCGAATTCTATAAAGCGAGTCCCGAACAAAATGTGCTTTGGCTACAGCAAGCAATTACTCATGCGGAATCGGACCGAAACAAAAATTCAAACGATAGCGGGTTAGATGGGCTGATAAGACCATTGGAAATGGAACAAACAGGACTTCAATAGATAACTCTATACCCACGAAATAGTGATTAATTTATTTTATGTTTTCCCGGAATGATATTTCATATATCTATGTGTACATATAATTTTTATTTCATGATATTCTATATATGACGTAGATCTCGAATTTCGAATATTTTGAATCATCCTATACAAAGAAGAAGAAAGTGATGTATTATTTATCATATTATATCCGTTTCGAATTGTATCTTGTGAATTTGAAATGTATAATTATTGAATGTATTCTATGATTACTCTATTCCTTTCAACATATGAAGATGGAGATGAATATGTGTATGCAAATCTATTCTAGAATAAAACATTTTCGAGCAACAATGCCTATTATTTCTGTGGAACAAAAATATTCAATAACTTGATAGAGATGGAGTTGAATGGGATATATGTATAAATATATTTCTTGGAAGTGGAGGTGGGGTGGGATGGAGAGATGCATTCGTACACAGTTCGATATTCAAGTAATATATAGTTAGTTCACGTCGAGCTGTTGTGGTTGAAGGATGTATAACACTATCGATAAATTTGGTCGAAAGAAGAAAAAATCGATAAGTTTTTCACAAGGGCGCCCAGGAATCGGATTCAAATTCGACAACAGTGGAAATTATGATATGCAGGGTAAACGGCTAGTGAATATTGGCTATCCAATAAATGATGGGGATGGTATACCACTGAAATTCCACAACCTACAAATGTCTGAGATGCAAGAAGCAGTAAACGGGTTGAAGAAGTTCGTCAAAGATTATCCACAATTCTGCCAGAAGGTTCTCACGATGTCACCCGAATTGAATGATTCAATTGTAGCGGTGAATCTCACATCTAAAAGAATAGATGAAACGATATCGAGCTACGACATCAAATTGAAGGAATGTGTTGATAGAATATCTCAATTAGAACGCATGATGAGATTTGTTACTTCCCAACTAAATTAGTAGGTCTCTATCTCAACGTGATTTTATTGTACATTGTAGCAAATAAAAATTATAAATTTTATAATTTGATTTTCATTGAATAAAACAATTCCCTATGATCGAAGTTCTTCCCTACCGCGCTGGTTAGGTATTTTTTAAGTTTTTCGGCCCGTGGGCGAAACCGCCTCCAAAAAAATTTTAAACACATGTGTGGTGCCCCACACCTGCGTCAAAAAGTTTTTTTTCCGGCGGTTTCTATGCCGCACCCGGATCGAAAAATTTTTTTTTTTTGTTTTTTTTCCGATTTTTTTTTTGAATTTTTCATTTTTTTTTCTCACTTTTTTTTTCGAATTTTTTTTTCGAATTTTTCGGAATTTTTTTGGATTTTTTCTGTTTTTTTTGCATATTTTTCCAATTCTGCAATTTTTTTTTACTAAATCATCTCAATTTTTCGGAACCACTCATATACATTCTATTGCGACCTTGGGCCACTCTGCAACAAGGTCGATTTGCATCAAGTCAAGGTGAATGCTGGAGTAGGGGGTTGTGAATAGGAGGGGGAAGGGTTGAGAGTGGGGAGTGAGTTGACAAAACCGGTGACGCGCACACCAAATCTTCATTCTGTTAGCAGACGCCGTCTACCACCAGAATATTCCTCCTCTTTCGTCAATCGTTATTCCACACTACAGCAGCAAACATGATGAGTGAGTACATATTTTCATGATTGGCTATTGCCTCATTTGACTTCTTTTTATGTATAAAAAATTGGTATCGAATGTGATTTTTATTGTTTCAGATATGTCCGATGATAGTATATTCAACGATGCCTTCTTCGGGGAAGATGCAGAACAAGCTCTACCCATCTTAAGTGAGTTTATTTGTCCTGAAACTGTTCGCTTCAACAATTTTTCATTTTATACTTTGACTATTGCAGATATGGAGAAGAGCTTCAGCGATCTACCAATGGATCCAAAGGACCAGACCGAGTCCCAGCGAGAGTGGCTCAGTGGACAAATACGAGAGTATTTGGAAGGGGATGAAGCATTCACTGACCCATCAGAACAACCTCTCACACTTCCTTCATTGGTTGTTGAGGATATACCCCTTCTCTGCCCTAAAGGACCATCTGAAGTCGGCAATAGCGACTCCGGGAGTGGAATGAAGAGATCTTCCAAAGGTTTCAAGAGACCTCCGCCATCGCCGATGCCATCAACATCTAAGGGAGTTGGTGGTGATTATGCTCATGATGACGATGGTGATTTCCAATCACCTAAGAAGGGTAGGAAACTACACCTTTTTAAAAAAAGGAAATCAGCATCATCACCGCTGCTGCCACTATCGTCGTCGTCGTCGCCATCTGCGAAGGAGAAAGCGGGATCTTCATCAGTCCTTCAAAAATTCCTCAAACACACGAGCAAGGCAAACCTATACCGAGGAGGCGAGATTTCAAAATGGTATAGGCCCCATAAGAAAGTTGCTGCTCCCTCAACGGCTATAGAACGCACGAATCCATCGAGGCCTGAAATAAATGTGATTCGTGTTGATGTTGTACGCCCGGCCAATGAGAATGTACAGCCTGTTGATGATAGCGTGGCAGATACAGCCGACCATAATGCTCGCATTCCCACATCTATTCCACTGCCGCCAAAACAGCTGATCGACTACGTAAAACGGTATGATGCTGATTTGAAGCAATGGAATTCTGGTGTGGATGCTAAGATTGCTGCGAGTAGAAAGAAATGTGAATCTATCTTGCAGCAAAGAGACGCACTGCTTCGACAGTTGGAAGCTGAAGAAAAATTTCAGCGAGACTGTGAAGAAGGCAGAACCCTCTTTGAGCGTTATGCTCGGCTGAATACGGAATTTTTGAAGGATATGTAGTTGTATTTATATTTGAGGCCCATGTATTTAGTTAGGTTTTAGTAATGTATAATAATATTAGGTGTATATGATATGATTTATTTTGTTTATATACTATACTAAGATATTTTGTAGATATTCTTGAATAAATAATATGTGCTAGACAAATTCAGTATCTTCTTCCGCCCGTCTCATGTTCCTCTCGACTTATCTATCCCCACCACTGTTTCCACATAGCCACTCCTCTTTTTATCGTATATAAATGCACCCGCTCCTCTGAAATCATTCAGTTGAATTTCAACATGAGTTCTCCAAGTGTCATCATTGTACAAGAAGCTGACACCACCACCACTAGGGACGGGAATGAGATGTCATTCACCCGTCGCTTAGCACCACCAGGACCGTGCGATTCGACGACAGCGACGACTGACTTCTCCCTCAACGGACTCATCGAAGAGGTACAGAATAGACGGGGCGCAGAGGGCGTCATCGGAGAGCACCGAGCAGTAGCCGATATGTTCGATGATATGGAGGAAGACATCGATAACTTCTTCAGGGATTTGGAAGTTGGCGTGGCTGAACTAGACGAGGCGTCAAGAGAACGACGTCGACGGCAGGAACAAAGGGCTGTACTTCAGAGAGAAGAAGATCGGCGACAAGAACTGAGAGCAGAAATGCAGAGGCAAGAAGATCGACAACAGAGGCGTCGCCTCCGCCACCAGCGGAGGAATGTATATTATGGAATAGACGACTTCATGCGGCAAGATATGGAGCTTGACAGCGATGACGAAAGAGGGCTGCATGAATTCGTCGAAGATTTCATAAGAGATTGAATATGTATTCAAGTTTCAATAAAATTATTATTCAGTTGAAATGGTGTATGATTTTTCATAATCTGAACTAGTCTTTACATGATGTTTTCGTAATAAACCCAATCCAACTTTGAATTAACGCACAATTTTTTTCTCCAGACATTTTCCTATGTCAGGCGCACAAAATGTTTAGGAGGGGAGGATTCAAGCATTTAAAAGCGGAGGATGTCAGTATTTTCGATCATAGTGTTTCTACCTTCCACAAAATAGTCTTCAAGAGGAAGTTAAGTTTTATTTACTCTGAAAATATGTCCTACCCCAAATCCTGGGATTCGAAACCAGTGGTAGCTGTGAACCCGGTGAGAGTTAATGATTTCATCATATGCCACAATTGCGACGTTGGTTGGAGAGCCATTGAAATAAACCCCTGCACCGGGGTGTGCCAACACTGCACGTTGGAGAATAGAAGACTACGAGGCCCTCAAGACCCTTCTAGAAATGTGCATCATGAAAATGGGATCGGACCAAAAAGCATTAAGTGTTCGAAGTTGCTGCGGAACACGAATATGGGGATATGCAGGAATACTTGCAGAGAATGCAGCATGGTGGATCGGCTGTACTTTCGTCGATGTTTCAGCTGTAGCACATACCGCAACGATTGTTGGAATGGGGTGTGTGCTGGATGTTCAAGTGTCAGCTACTTCTGCGAGAATGTTGGCTACATATATAGATCTGCTGGCCACCATTTCAGCACATGTTGGTGTTTGCCTTATGAGAGGCGCATGTTTCGGCGAAGTCTGAATCAACCTCCACCAGAATCATACTTTGTGCCGGAAGCAGAAACCTCCGACGAAGATTAGTTCCGAAATGTATTTGTTCCCATTTTATACATAATAAAAATATCATTCAATAAGCAAATATGACTTTTTTTTGTCGGGTTAGGAGTGATGTATATATAAATATTCGAACAATTGATCTGAAAATATTTATTGAATTAAAGTAGGTAATATTAAATATTAACACTTCAAATAATTGCAGACTTATCAATCCAAGAGTTGTGTTTGTTGGAAAATCCGAGCCATTTGACATATATTCTCCCGTTTTTCTTCCTCAAGACTTTCTCTACCAAATATGCATCAGGATTGTCAGTCTTTAATAATTCCATTTCATAAAAAGATCCTTCGATTGGTTCACCTTCCATACCCTCAAGTTTGTACATTCTAGGGTTCGTCATATTTACCTTGACTATTTTGAATAGTTCTGTGAAGAAATTGGCAGTATATCCTTTTTCAAATATGCCTTTATATTTACTTATACGAACGACATCACCAGTACAATATTTTGCCTTTGGTGCTATTTTAATGTGGCTATAAGCATGTAGTATTGTAGTAGGTGTCACGTCAGAGGGTTTCATACCAATTGTTCTATGTACTCTGTCATTATACATTTCGGTTAGGTGTGAAAGAAAGTCGCACCACTTATATTCACCTCTCACAGAAAATTCTTTATAAATCCAATTTTTCAATGTTCTTATGACCCTTTCAACGATTGCAGCCTTCATAGTACTATACGTTGAATAATGATTGATTCCATATTTTGCCATCAGAGAAGTGAAGGATTTATTATAGAACTCTTTTCCAAGATCGCTTTGGATATTCTTCGGTGAATATTCAGACTTTTCCAATACCCTTTCCATGGCACGTGTCACTTCTGGACCAGTTTTGTTTTTTATTGGCTCAGTCCATAGATATTTGGAATAACAATCGATGATAAATAATATGTATCGATAACCGCTATTTTCTTTCGAATATGTTTGCATTTCAGCTAAATCTATTTGCCACAGGTCTGCGAAACCTTTTATTATAGTTCTTCTTCTCTCGAAGTTGCGTCTTGCAGGTTTATGCAATTCATTGGCGATTTGCCTCTTTGTTGCACTCATCCCCACACCAGTAATATGCCAATGCAAAATGCATGTGACCTCTTTGAATAACGTTTATATACTAGTATGATAGCTCCTACGATATGGATATTATATATTTGAAAAATTGTGTATGTGAGATTCAGCACAACTCAATACACGATACCTTCTTCACGCATTTCCTCAATTATAGACATTATCTCATTATCATGTCCAGTGTGGCCAGCCATTTTCGAACTCCACAGTAGTCGAAGCCGGTCAACTAATTCTGTAGCCACATTCCAATATACATAATCCTTAGGGCACTTACTTACAAGCTTTTCAAAAGGTATCGGTTGCATTATTCTCCCCCCACCTATACCCTTACGTTGCTTACTCCTCATGTCATGGGGTGAACCAATTAATGGTTTGATGATCTGCTGAAACTTTTTTCTCGATTTTGTGCTTGTATTCAATCCTTTCCGTATATTGTATTCCTTATATGGTGCTCTGGTAATTTCCAATATCAATGCATACACCTGCCCATCTCTATCACTCACCGATGTCGGAACATGTTTAATGAATATCAGATTATATAGCTCGGGAGTAGCTGAAAAAAACTTGCTCCTCTTATTATTGCGCCATAATTCGATTTGTCCTGGGGGAAAACGAATCTCCATATTTCCCATCATCATACCCCCTGTGGAAGAATCGATACGGACACCGTATGTGGTATCATAATTGGGGTCGCCAGAATTCAGATTTTCTAAATGTTTTTCCAACTGTTGACTCAATTCGCTCGTGATTGTGCTATTAATTGGTGAAATGGCATCGGTGGAGATGTGCGAGTTTGATGATATTGGCGGTGTATTCAACATTTTCAGATAATTGGGGGCTACTTCGTCTTCATCACCATCCAATGATGCAAAATCGTCGGCAGAACTGTCCGTTTTCATGAGTTTCCTAGATGATTTCATAACACTCGACTCTTTTCCCGACATCGGTGTGGAATAATGCATAGGTTGTGTAATCATAGACTTGACTGGTTTCTCATCGATATTCTTCACCATAGATGATGTAGTTGCAAAATTATCACCCACAGATTCCGTCCCGAAACTGTTTTCATTAGATGTAGCCATTGTCGCATCTGAAGATTGAATGGATCAAATTCTACTGACATGTCATGGATATATGAAATTATCGAATCCTTTTCTATAGCGTCCCTCATGAATCTCACTATCTTTATCGATAACGAGAAACCCATATTTACTTGTCCAACTTTGTGCGCACATATCCTGGAATTGTTTGAAAGTCACATCTGGAGACACGTGATCGGAAAAAATGTGATGTAGATTCATGTCATCTTGTTTGAACATCACTATGAAGTTTGAATTATCACGGATCAGCTGCTTGGGAACTCTGGAATATGTTTGTGCCAGATAGAAGCAATCCACATTCTTATGTCGCCCCATAGAGAAATAAGATCTGATAACATCCTGTTTTTCACAAATAACATCATCAAATATAAAAATGCTATCAGATTTTGCATCGCTCGGTTCTACTATGTCTACATTATTATCGAAAGTGTGGAATCCCAACCCCCTGATGGGCTCCAACACCTTCCGCAGATACTCATACTTTGGTTGATATAGTGATTTTGAGTAGAGGTAAACATTGGCAAATCGTAAACCATTCACGTTGGTGAGAAGTGATATCATAACATTCGTTTTGCCGCAATTAGATGGACCAATTATGAGGCTGCGCATCGTGTTTGGAAATAATGCACCATGCCGCCGTTGCGTAATTGCACCATTTCCCAATCCCACCTTCCCATCAAAATTGTCCACATTGAACACTTCTGACTGCTGGACAATCCGCATCGTATGACGGTCGAATGATATATAAGGAAGCGCAACACATATTCACACCATTTATATTATGAGTGTGGCACACTGCACATCGATTGCGAAAAAAATAAATCAAAGAAAAAATAAAAGTGGAGCCGGGCTTGTCAACAACCTGATTAATAAACTGCCATTCGAATTACATATTCCCGGTGGTTATCAATATTGTGGGCCTGGAACAAAACTACAGAAAAGATTAGCTCGAGGTGATCTGGGGATAAATCAACTTGATAGAGCCTGCAAGGAACACGATATAGCGTATCTCAAGCATCCAAACGATTTAACTGCTAGGCATTCAGCTGATAAAAGATTGGAGGAAGCTGCCTGGGAAAGAGTTAAATCGAAGGACGCCAACGTGGGTGAAAAGACAGCATCCTGGTTAGTAACCAACCTAATGAAAGGAAAGAGGCATTTTGGTATGGGGTGTAAAGATAAGAACGGTGGGTTGAATAGACACCGAGTAACGAGAAAGATGAGTAAATCGAAGCGTATCAGGAAAATTGCTTTTGGTTCTGGTGTAGTCAACAAGGTTCGCAACGTAATACGTCAAATGGGTAAAAAAGGCGATATCGTGAGAAATTTGAATAAAACGTCACTTATGGCGATTGGAGCTGCTCGAAAATTCGTGAAGATGGCTGGTGGAAAAAAAAATATCCGGACACCCAGAATAATACCAATCCCAAAAGTTGGTGGAATCCTTCCACTCATACCAATTTTTGCAGGCTTATCAGCGTTAGGTAGTTTGGCTGCAGGAAGCGCTAGTATAGCACGCGCAATTCATTCGACCAAAGAGAGTAAGGAGCAACTTGCCGAATCAAATCGTCACAATAGACATATGGAGGCGATTGCTCTCGGAAAAGTTGGTAGCGGTGTTTATCTGAAACCGTATAGAAAGGGATTAGGTATCTATTTGAAGAAGTCCCAAAATTCAAAAAACTAGATGAATTACCTCGGAGGCCTTTAACAGACATTGATCTATTGAATTACATAGATGAAATGAAAGTTCCACACTTCCGAGGTATATTCATGAGAGATAGCCTACCAAGGTCCGCCCCAAACACCATCGAATCAGCTATTATAAATCTAGATAGTGCTCAAGGTAGAGGTACACACTGGGTTGCATACAAGAAACGCAACAGAGCAATAAACTATTACGATAGCTATGGCGATTTACCCCCACCACAGGAGTTGCTGGAATATTGGGAGAGGGGTTTGAAACCTCCGAATACCATCAAAATCACATATAACTACGAGCGCCATCAAGATTACAACACAGTCTGGTGTGGTCATTTGTGCTTGAGATTTCTCTCGACGAACAAAGAAATCAAAAACAGTCGCAGTGAAAATGGATAGAGAAAGCATCAAACAAATGGGTCACTCATTATTGGCTTACTCAAGAATGCGTTCCTTGCTGAAGATGAGTAGAAAACAGCTTGCAGACATGCCAAAAGAAGTTCTCATCGGGTGTGCTTCACATGAAATTGCTCTAGTGTGGGATATGCTGCCTGAAAAGTTACAGAGTGATCCAGATATTTCAAAATATCGATTTTGTGAGGAACATCACGGTGAAGAGGGTGGCAGACCACACAATGGTGACGTCAATGATGGGCCAGCGCCAAGAAGAATATTTTGCTGTTATTGTCAAATCAATGATGTGAATGTGGCAACTGATAATAAATTTGATATCAATACTTCATCTTCCGGAAATAGCGGCATTCTTCATTGTTGCAAGCAACAATAAGGTTGTTGTTGCATATATTGACGTTTGCCACCGTTTGCCGCCGTCGTTTTTTTTCTTCGTGATACCATGTCACAAACGTTCACCATATCTGGAGATCGCAGTGTTCTCAGTGTCGACTTTTACCCGCCCATTGAACTTGATACAAAAAAAACCTACGGTTTGGGGTTGCATGGTTTCTATTCATACAACTCTATACTCAATATAGATGAGAAGAATAATCGTTTGGATATTTGGGTGAAATCGGGAGCTACGGTTACCCATCGAGTACTCTTTATACCACCCGGTGTCTATGAAATAGATGAAATCAATAAAGCTCTACAGAAAGGTTTCGCAAGATTAGAAACGCTAGATGATCGAAACATTGACGAAATATTTTATCTCCATGCTAATAATAATACTCTCAAATGTGAAATGAAATGCATGCATGAGGTGGATTTGACATTCGAGAATTCTATTGCAAGTGTGTTGGGATTTGAGGCGAAAAAATACTCACCGAACGTGTTGCATGAATCCACAGAGCCTGTAAATATAATAAAAGTGCGCCTCATAAGAGTGGATTGTAATATTACCACAGGAGCATTCCTGAATGGTGAGGAGGTGCATACACTATATGAGTTCGATGTTGATGTGGAGCCTGGATATAAACTGTCAAAGGAGCCACAAAATATTATATATCTACCCATCAGCCCCGCTGGACGTCAGTTCATCGACAACATTACACTGCGGATATTGGACGATAATAGCTTTCCAGTTGATTTTCGAGGAGAAAAAATCATCGTGAAGCTTGAATTGAAACATATTGCTTAGAAATCGGATATTTTGAAAGGAACATGGGATTTTGTTTCGGGAACCAATCAAAACGTACTTTGCTAACTAATACCAACACTCACCGTCAGAAAACCAATAAGAAGGGTGGAACAACTGGTAAAGGATTCATTCGAGCTGAGCTACCCGGACGAGTTAGACATATATTGTCTGCAAACGATAAACATTTCTTGAAGTCAATTGGTCTCAAGCTGCGGCGATAAACAGCGAGAAAATGGTTGCTACAAACTCAATCAATCCGCAATTGGAAGTATTCGATGAACCAATTTTGGATCATTCGCTCATAAGCCTACATGAGCACACATACAAACCATATGGTTCACCATCATTCAAGAATTCAGATGAAGTAAGGATTGCAATCAATTTCCAAGATCTAATTCTCGACGTTTCTGAGAGTTATATCTACATCGAGGGGAAATTCACACCCAATGATCTCACTAAAACCTGCTATTTGTCGAATAATGCTTTGGCATTTCTATTCGACGAGATACGATATGAAATGGGTGGTGAACAAGTATGTATGGTTCGAAAACCAGGTATAACCACTACTATGAAAAGTATGGTGTCATATGGTGAGGCGAATGCGAAATTCCTAGAAACAGTCGGATGGGGCCTCGATAATAAAAAACAGGGAATTCTGGATGAAACTAGTCACGTTTTCAGCGGTAAATTACCGCTCAAGTATCTGATGGGGTTTGCTGAAGATTATGATAAGAGTATTCTGAATATTAAGCAGGAGCTCATACTCATCATAGCTCGTTCATTCAAGAACTCCTATATGGGAGAAATTGATGCGAAAGTGGAGATAAACAAAATTGAGTGGAAGATAAGGCATGTTATTCCATCAGATAAGCAGAGATTGAAGCTGCTGAATCGTTTGAATAAAAGTGCTACGGCGAAAGTGAAAGTTGCATACAGAATGTGGGATTTGTACGAATTACCAATAATTCGGGAAACGGCTTCCGACATTTGGTCTGTCAAAACGACTAATAGTCTTGAACGACCTCGATACATCATCATAGGCTTCCAAAACTCTAATAATACAGACGATAGATCTAAGGATGTAACAGAATTCATCCATGCAGGAGTGAACAATATTCGCCTGTATCTAAATTCGGAAGTTTATCCGTACGAGCGATGGAATTTGGATTTTGATAAGAAATTGGATGCAGTAGCCTATTATGCATATGAAAATTTTCAACGCAGTTACTATGGCAAAGATATGAGTGAACCAATGATGAGTATCGGGGAATTCCGTAAAAATCCCCTATTCATCATTGACTGCAACCATCAGCCAGATGCTATGAAATCCTCAACTGTCGACATCAAGTTGGAGTTTGAAACACGTAAATCAAAGTTTCCATCCCATACCAAGGTCTACGCACTGATTCTTCATGACGCATATTTGACGTATAGTGCATTGGATGGTTCCATACAGATGGGTGCCGTATGAATATCAAATTCCTACAACTATTGTTATCATAACTAGAATAACATATATGATTGATTATTGTAGACGTGGTTCGAATATTATACTGAATAAAACGAAAAAATATATATATATAGCATTGTTTTATTTTTACACCAATATTTTTTATTTAGATATATATACAGATTCACGCATCATATAAGGATCTGATACAGGATCATAGACAATTTTCTTCAGCATCAGATGACGTTGGAGTTATACCAATGTTGTATTTTCGAACAAGGTAATTGGGTAGGAAATCGGAAATTTCATAAAGGTATTGTACCAAGTCACCTTCGAACATTGCTTCAACGAATTGCTCCAGATTGATGTTACTATATTCGAATCGGGAACAAAGTAGGAAGCCATTTTTGTATTGTTCAGCCTGTTTGTAGAGACGTTGAACATGGTCTTGATCAAAGCACAAGCTCACGTCATAATTAACTGCATGTAGAATATCACGCTCCAAATCAGCGAATTGGCATTTCATCCTCCTCACACCTGACATGATATCTTCCACTATCGGCCATGACTGACTAGAATAATGCATCCACATTTTATATATCTATAGAGGCTGATCGGTGTATTCTGCAAAAAATAAAAAATAATTAGATTCGAAAAAAATTGGTGAATCATGATTTCAATCAATTATTGTATGTACTACCTCTGTTGCACTTACCAAATAATTTCACCGTCATTATTGGTGCGCAATAATAATGATTATGTTATATGTGAGGATAATTATTATCATAACAAATTCGAACCCCTTTTCACTATATAAATCAGCTTAACATATCTATGAACTCTGATTATATTAATATTTTTTTCATATTCTTTTGGTGTCGAATCTGATAAGCGTTCTTGTCTTCGCACCAATAAAGGTAGGCTCACTCTGACCCAAATACGTTAAAGTATAATGACCGTTAGAAGAATTCATCTCATCAATATCACTTTCCATCAATCGATCGACAACTCTTTTTGGCAACCAACATCTCAAATTTATTTCAGTCTCTTCATCATAGAGTATTACTGTCCCACATCTACCATATCTAGTCCCACACAATGAAATTTTCATGATTGTGTGTCTTTTATTGAGAGGTAGTGATGATATCAAGGTTTGTTTGATTATTTCATTATCCTCATTGATTTTTTCATTGATCGCAACTAAATTAATTTTTGAATCAGCCATTATTATTTCCTGAGTGAAAGGGGAACGAAAAAAATATAATAATAAGTGTACTTACATAAAACACGTCAGAACTATAAGCGCACAATAACTTTTCAACTTGCGTCGGTGGATTATAAGCGCAATGTTATGGAAAGAGAGAACTATGATCCTGTGCGTGGCGGATCCCGTATTTATATGTGATTACAACCCCTACTACCGTGAACGATACATGGTGATGGTATGCCAACATGCCATCAAGGTCACATACTCTCTGAGTCAGAGGAACTCTTCCACATCTTCCCAAGGTCGCGAAAAGAGCGCATATATCATCAATCGCCAAGGTCGTTTCTCAAAAGAGTGCATGTATACTCCCAAGGCCACTCCACCCCGAGATCACTGTATTCTCCCAAGGTCATCTAAACGCAAAATCGCTCCCAATCGAAGGTTACCCCCCAAGGACACCCTCCAAGACCACTCCCCCCCAAGGTCACCAGTGGCGTACTGCAAGCATAATATGTGATGCGACCTTGGGGGGTGGCCTTGGGGGTGGCCTTGGGGGGGTCGACCTTGGGGGGAGACCTGGAATCGGCTTAAACCTTCTACTTATTTGTCAACGAGATTTGGTGTGCATGACAATAAATTCAGTCTTTCTCCCTTTCCAATTATAGCAACTACTTATGAGTTGAATAATTAAATCATTACCCGGGTAAATTTGCTAAATACAGAGGATTTAACCAACCCATATTGGAGAAAAAAAAATCACCATTATTATCAGCTGCCTTTCTTCAAAGACAAGAGTTCACGAACTACATCAAGCCCTTAGAAACTCTACCAGTATTTCTAATTGATTATGATACAATTTTATGTAAGCCTACAGTTATATTCCCCCAATAATAATAATAATAAATTTATTTGCCATGTAAAACTCACAAATTTTTAATTCATACAAGATATAATTTGCACACATGCAAATAAAAAAACGTGATCCACTAAAGGCTAGCCTTGAAAGTGGTTTCACATGATTACAGTTTTAATATCTAATATAAATACTAAAGTGAGAGCATAGTCAATAATTAACAAAATTGGCAATCTATAAAATAATTTACGAAAATGAAAATATTTTAGAACAATAAACATAGTGTATAAGTGTAGTGTTGTATTATTAGATTTTTGATGTCCTGATATAACAAACCATGTGTACAAGGAGCAAGGTAGGTTTAAAAATAATACAAATTATCCATTTCTGGATTTTTTGTAGATGTGCAATGTGATTATTTGTGGCAGCACCCCATGCTATAAGTCCATATATCTGATATGTGTTTCCGCAAGGGCAAAGTATAACAATTTCATCTATTTACAGGTGATTATTTGAGATAAATACTTAAATTTATATAGTGTGAGACGTAGTTTCCCCTCCTATAATCAAAAATTGATTTATTCGTTAATAGATAATTTGGATATTAATTTAGTTATGTTTACGGATGGAAGTCAGGATTCACAAGGAGTAGGTGCTGCCTTTGGTATTCCAGATAGACAGATAATTTTTAAAAGTCGATTACCAGTGGTTTGCAATATCTTCAGCGCTGTAGCGTTCGCAATAGAATAAGCCCTTTATTGGTGCTTGGACAATAACATAGATGAATCAGTGATTATCTCTGACTCAAAATCAGTGTTAGAAAGCATTATGCATCTTTCACAGAATGTATACAAAAATTCCAATGTTTGTAGGATAGGGTATTTACTCTATGAGCGTTCGCTCATTAACAGAAAAGTTATATTTATCTGGGCCAAAGGACACAGTGGCATTCTTGGAAATGAAATAGTAGACAAAGCAGCCAAAGAAGCACGAACTTGTACTGATTTTGATGAAATTTCGTGTACCAATGATCTCTTGAGTATCTATAGACAAAATGTATACAAAGAATGGATGGAAAAGTGGTCAAAAATAGTAGGGAAGTCCACCAACCCGTACTTCCTTATATATACACAAGGAACTCCCCAAAAAAGAACCCCACATATTCCTATTTGATGTCCCCAAAAAATATTCCACAATTATAACAAGACTCGAATCCAATCATGGTTGCTTCCCGGCCCATTTACATAAAATTGGAATCCTTGAATCACCTCTATGTCAATATGATAATGAAACTGCTGATTTGAATCATCTATTTTTCAACTGTGAAAACATTCCTGGAATTAATAATTTTAAGAACAAACTCCAACAACTGAAATTACAATTCCCCACCAGCATTCAAAACTTATTAGCAACGGAGGATAAAGTTATATATGACCTATAATTGTAGAATTTGTTAGAGCGAACAAAATAATTATATAAGTCCTACAGTTAAAAAAATTGAGAATAAGAAATTAACGTAATGTGTGTGGCTAAAGGTTGAAATCCAAAGCCAAAAAAAAAATAAATCATTAATGCAACCTATATATATCTCTGATTGTTATAACCTGATGGTGAATCATCTGTGAGTTTCACAATTTACCAATTTATCCCATATCTGCCCCAGCCTAAATCTTATACCTACCTATCGTAAATTGTGTACGTGACCATCTGGAAGGAAACTGAATTCTGAATTAATTAATACCAGAACCCATGGAAACAAGGGGAATGCAAACCGCAGGTGAGTTGACTAACGTAATGAAAACGTTTGTTGGTGAAATGAAATTCGACCCCAAGAATCTGCAAACAAAACTAACCGAACTCTATTCCCGAACTTTATCCAAGTTCGAGGTAGAGAAAACATACGAAACTGCAATTCGCTTGGAAATATCCGACGGAATTGCCCTTTTCGCCATAAATATAGTACCCCATTTCAGACACAAAGGAACAGCGGTCAGTCTTCGGGAAAGAATCCCACAGAAAACCCTATTCAAGAATGCATACATTGGCTTTGTGCCATTCAAAATGCGAATGAAAAAAGGATTATGCTCACGCCTTTGATATGCTTGCTCGCGTCCTCCTGAAATGGGATTACACGATAAAATGGATATTTTTGCAACAAATGTGTGAAGTGGAAAATACCATGAAGATAGATACATGATCGATACGATATATCTCAATTTCTTTCACAATTATCATACACAGTGAAATAAAAATTAAACCAGCTAACACCGTCTGGTTTCCTCTGAGGTCCTTATTGTTTTAGTGCCAGTGAACACCGGCATATTATTCACCACTGTAGGTGTTATGTGACCTTTCCCATAGGTGTTTTTAATAATCAAACTCAGTTGTCAGTAACACTAGTGTTCAGCAGAATGAACATTTTGGTGGTGTTCTTTATGCATTTCCGAATGTGTGATTTGACACCGCATGTGGTGTATGCATATTTTGTGATTTTTTTGATGCTGAATCCCATCTCCACGAAATTCTCTTTGGTGCGTTCAAACATTGAGCATATATGCGAATACTCATCTGGTGTGAAAAAACACCATATCATGAGCGTGTTCATGCGAATCAGTGCTTTTCTTCGCCACTTCCGGTGTTTTTCACTAAGTTGGATAACCTATTGGATTATAATTCATATGATGATAAAATAGAATTTAGGGGAAAATTCGGATGATAAATAACTGTTTCGGCTTATTTATCCTGATCATTGTACTAGGGACTAGGCTAATCGATAATGATCTATATCAAAATCATCTACCCACCTATTTACAAAAGTTCTAAGATCGAACAGATGAGCGCATGAAATTCACACCATTCAGATGCCTACATACAATATTTTCATTAATTTATATCAAATCAGGTGTTTTCAGGATGCAATCCTTAACGAATGATTATTACCACCAAATTAGATGATTCATGCACTGCCTTGATTCCATCGTGAGATGCCACGGTGTAACTTGGTGTTAATTTTATATAGTAGGTGTTTTTTATGCGTTAACGTCAATGATAGCACAATATTAAATTTCAACTATTCGGTGTTTCTTATGATTTTATGTTTCAGAATCGTTCAACCTCATCACATCCGTGTTATTTTTCACTACTAAGATCGGAATTAACACCATACCTAACACTCAATTATGAAATGTTCAATAAAAAAGACACAACTTTGATATTCAGGTATTCTACTCGTCGGAGTTTGCTCTGAAATCCATTTGATTGAAATTACACCCAATTTTTTTTTACTGTGTGGGTGTAGTCATAAGATCGAAAAGTTATAATTGTTACATAAACCAACTCTCGTCGATTCTTTCGCGTGGGTGGTTTTTTGTCAGTCAGCTTGTTTAATTTACACATTTTGGTAGTGCACATATTTCGTCACGAAGAGTTACTGTAGTGTATTGGATTATATAATGAATAAAGATATTCGCATTCACTGAGTCACGTTGAAGATAGCATTGATGAATGTGGCAGTTGATATCAGACCGTGACAAAGTGAGGGTGGACAAATAGGAAATAGTTGTTTCATTTAACCCTCTACATCGAGTGTAGGAGATACACAATAAAGAGACACCACAGTTACTCATGGACACCAGAGGAGTCTACGGATTCCAGTTCAAGAAACGCTGGGCTGAATTGAAAATGAGGAAAAAGTGACTAGCTATAAGTATCCTGGAAAATTCGAATTCTCGATTCTTCTGTTCAATTCTGACATAGGTACTTCAGTAGCATAGAAGGGATAGTAATAAACCTAGATCTGATTCCGATCAGATAAAAGTGCACTTGCATACTTTTCTTTATTCAATGAAGTATGAAAAGAGCCATAAATTGATAGTGTGTGTCAAGTCCCAATTGACTTCCTCTTCACTAAAATTGGGATTACATTTTCTACTTTGAGATCAGACGTGAATGAACCATTTTTCATTGGAAAGAAATGAAATGACCCATACTTTTAATCATCAAGAAATACAGTCAACGCTTTCAGAGGTTACATTTCTGAAAAAAGTTATTTCCGTATCGATGGAAATGTTGTCGAAATGCTGAATAAAACATATATTTGTCATTCCTGTTCAAATGGGAAACTGAATTTATACTCGTTTTCAATTTCTTCTTCATCTAACTTCACATTCTTTTTTTCTGATATTAAATAGAGAGGAAGTTAATGAGAATATGTTTTGTAATATTGCAGCTTTTTACCGAATATCAGTTAAACATCAGTCATTTTATTATCTTTTGATTACACACTCGTATGATTCAAACATTCATTCATACTCCGGTCAAAATAGTCCAAAAAATAGGGGTACACTAGCATAAATTCCCAAGAAGCTGAAAATTCAAAATAAGTATCTGATGGCTATACCGATTCTACTAAAAATATTAATGCCGCAGACACATAATCCGCAGAACAATGCCGCCGTGTGGAAAAAACATCGTAAGTATCTCTTTTTGGTGTTCCATATTCTGATAGAAGAAAACGAAGTCTATAAGCAATTATATTTTCTGGAGCAGAGTTGATATCTTCGAAAACTTTGTTAGGTATTGTTTAATCCCTCCGGTATATTGCAGATGTTGTATCACAGCCACAATTAGGATATGCCGATAAACTCGAATTTGGGTATATTTACGATAGTTGTTGAGCCTTGCCTGGTTTGAAAAAATTAATTATATTTTCACTTCGACTTCGTGCGGTGAGTAATACCAACAGATCAATATCTTCACCAACAACAATATTTATATCAGTTGGATTGCATTGATTTATTACAGTTTATTTCTGACAGTGACATTATAAGCTTATATCGTCATAGTTACGATATCTATAATGAGGGTTATAACTCCCTTGGGATATTAAGGTTCAAAAACTCCCTCTTACCTTTTACAGGTGAAAATGATACAAGAAATGCTTATAAACGTTTATATGTAATGAAAACTAAGACATATTTTCCTTATTCACGTCATTACAAATAATAAATGTACAATTTTCAAATGTTCCCTGAAAATTACTTCCGCCGCTGGAAACAATTTCTTCTTTTTTATGGGTGGTGCTGTTGCTGTTCACTACAGTCGAGGTGCCTGCCTCTTCTGATGGCAGAGTAGACAGCATACGCGCCGTTTTATTTCTCAATTCAATACTGTCCTCCAGATACCCCTCTGCCACCGTGGAACTTCTCCAACCTCCGTGTCTTTTTAAGTTTGTCATAGTTGCTCCTGCATTGGCTAGGGCAGTAGCAGAAGTGCGACGAAAGCAATGTCCCGTATAGGTTAGTGGGTTTGGCAATCCTAAATACATTGCGATTTTGCTGGGAATTTTGCCAAACATATTCTTTCCAATTGGCTGAGTTGTACATTTATTTTGTCGGAAGCTCAAAAAAAATCGTTTTGTACCTTCAGGACGCAAGGACATATAAAGTCTCAATAAAGGCAATGCAGATAACTCTTTTTCATCCACAACTGTAAATTTCTTCGATACACCAGTTTTACTTTCCGGTACGTTCACTACCATAACAGTATCCCGGTCCTCTATATCTGCTATACTCATATTTAGAAGTTCCTGAGTTCTGCATCCTCCAAAATAACCCATAATTAGAACAACCTATAACAAATAAAACGAAATAAACAAACGAAAAAAAAAATTATGAGAAAAAATTACCTTATGGAATAAATGAATTTCATTAGGGGCGTCCTTTAGAAATTTGATGACATCTTTAGGAAATAAGACAGCAGACTTTTTCGGCTTATACCCCTTACTTTTCCGTTTCAAAAAAGCCTCTAGTTCGTTGAACTTGGTCAGATTTAAATACTATGTCAATATGAAACATGACTCTTGCCATTCAAAAAAATGCAATAAAAAATACAGGTCCGTATTTGAAAATTAAAAGTTGAGGGTGGCCCAATTCATACGATACCCTGTATATAATTTTTATTCAGATATTTGGAAATGCTATAAAAAGTTGTTACGGCAAAGTGGCAACATTTTTAAAAAATCCTCGTAAAATAACAAGGTATAGGCAAAAGAAGAATTTCGAAATTTTCGATTTTTTCTGTATAACTCCAGAACTGAAGAAGCTAGGTTAGATTTTTTTCATCCATATAATTAACCTCTGAAATACGCTACTTTGCCCCCATTTAACCAACCCTCTATATCTTATCGTTATCGAAATCCCCATGCATAGACTCGAATTTGAATAGCCCTGTATATTGAAAATGGACAAAAATGATGAAATCATATAGAGAATATTATTGACAAAATATTCCCGGGTAACCAATAAACATTACAAACTTTGTCGAAGAAGTTGTTTTTTTTATAATATATTATTATTTAGACCTAACCTCAAATTTTCCAATAACCATTTGCACTACACTTATCACACCCCCTCAGAATCGAGTGTAACACCTGGTTTTGTCGTGCTACAACATTTTAACAACGAGATAGTGTAAGTGTACACGGAAAATCACCGAACGGTATCAGTGTATGTACAGACCTTTCATGTTACTGGCACTTATAGTTTTACTTATAATATGGGTCCAATCGAGGCATCGTAGTCATGCATATATTATGGGGAATACAACTTTGGTAACTTTCAGAATCACTTTTCCTCCGAAATAATGAATCTTCGGGAAAAAAGTGATATAACAGTTTTTGTGGATAATTGCATGATCTACAATTTTGTCTGAGTTATTTTAATCATGAAACTATCCCTTTCGCTTAAAAATCCAAAAAACCTATTTTTGCGATTTTTGACCTTGATCAAAATTTTTTGCACACACGGGATCGATAATGGAGACTTTTCACAATTGTATTTTCACAACGTTCATGTGAATTTTCAGCTTCTTGGGAATTTATGCAAGGGTGAATGGCTATTTTGACTGGAGTATAAATTCTAGTCCGTACTGTGAGAAAACATTTCGAGTAGGTTATGAGATTCCTATTGATATGAATAAATGAAACTTCCATCTAGAACTCACATGATGGAATCGCCTATCAGGTTTTCCGACACCCCAACAAAAACTCCAATCCTATAATGCATATTGACCTCATGCCCTGCCAGAATCCGAAGAAAAACAAAATCCTTCCGTAGCCTTTGGGGCGCAGTCGAACGCGCATATCACGAGAGAATCCCACCGTCGCGTCAACCCTCAGCATCGCCGACTATCAGACATCAGTAGACTGCGTTAGGTCGTCCTATCAACATGCGCCAAAACGCAAATCGCAAGCAAATCTTCCGTCGACTCCGAAATTGAGAGAGTGCGAAGTGCTAGAGATCGTGCCCAGTAATGTGAGAGATAAAATGCTGTGTTTAGTGATGATACTGACGCTCCTCATAGGTGTCAGTAAGGAAATCTGCCCCTCCACATGCCAGTGCGAATATCATCCGACAGACGATCCAACCATTCACTACACCTCAGCGAAATGCAGTGGTTTCGGAAACGGTACAATTAGGCAGCTAGACAACACCACGAGAGAGCTGGAAGTTAGCGAAGTGAACGATGAAATTCTATCGACTTTTCTTTCGGAAATTCGCGCCCTCATATCGGAGCTACCCTTCCTCACCGATTTGACGATAAGAACCAGCGAGTTGGTTCGCCTCGATGTCAGTGCGGAAAGTTTGAATTGGATTCGCTCGCTGACATTGATTGATACCGAGCTGGGAGACCTTCCCGGGATGTTTTCCAATCTCTCCGATCTCGAGTCGTTAGATTTATCGCGAAACGGGATTACCACCATCGAGCGGGACTCTTTCAGGACTCTGAGCGCGCTGAAGACTCTCAATATCAGTGCCAATTCGTTGAATAGCTTGAGCGATTATGGTCTCAGGGGCTTGCACAGTTTGAAAAGCTTGGATCTGTCTAACAACAACTTGAGCTCGCCTGGAGAGAGTTCGTTTCATGATTTATCAGTGCTCCAGTACCTGAATTTGAGCCACAACCGCCTAGAGGTGCTCGAGGACACCTGCTTCGACGGTTTACCCCAGCTGCAACAGTTGGACTTGTCCTGGAACGAGCTCTTTCGCGTAGAACCAGGCTCGCTGCAGCTACCTTCCCTCACGCGACTGTTGCTCACGGGTAACGTGCGGTTAGGAAAGTCACGCGATGCCGCTGCCCTAGTCGGGACAGGTCGCAGACTACAAACAGTCGACGCGGCCCGAACAGGACTCCAACAGGTGCCGACTGCCCTCACGCCTTCCATCCACTCCCTACGCTTGGCAGACAATGACATTCGATCGGTTAGCTGCGGGGATCTGGACTCCTACCCGCTTCTACGGCTATTGGATCTGACGGGAAACGCCTTGAGGGCAGTAGAGGAAGACGCTCTGGGACGACTAGAGGTGCTCGCCATCCTATATTTCACAAGAAATAATATACGCGAAGTGCCGAGAAGCTTGCCGGAGAAGCTGAAAGCTCTGCATTTGGAAAGCAACGATATCGAAACGGTGTCTTATCGGGATCTCCAGGGATTGGCGGAGCTGGAAGTTCTCGCACTCAACGACAATAAGATTAGCGTGATAGAAGAAGGCGCCTTCAGCCATTCCTTTTCCTTGGCACTGCTTGATCTATCCAGAAACCCTATCATCAACTTGGCCCCCGGCAGCCTGACTGGCCCACGTGCTCTGCAAGTTCTGCGGCTCTCCTCAATGCGGGTGGTCTCTCCAGGCGGGGAAAACAGCTTTCCGCTCACTACCCCCGATAGTTTGGTAACCTTGGATTTGTCAGACAGCCCCGGTCTGGCGAGAAGGCTCTTAGCTGATACGGCAGCCCTGGCCGCTTCCAAGCAGCTGCAGGAACTAGACCTGTCCGGCACGAATTTGGCGTCGGTTCGATCCGATTTGCTGCATTTCCTGCCGCAATTACGCACCCTGCATATCAAGCGGAACCGGCTGAACTGCTCGCAACTGCATTGGCTGGGATCGTGGTTGCGACGACTCGATGAACAAGATAATAGAGACGTCCTGTGCGACAGTCCTCCGGAGATGTGGGGCATAGCCTTAATTGACATTCAAGAGGAGGAATCGATTACTGCAGGAAACGTAGCGAGAACGACGTATTCTAGCAGGAGGAAGATATCGAAAAGCATCGCAGCCGGGTCTCTTGAAGCTCCAGAGATGGTCGTGGAGGTACGAAACCAGTTAGATGGGCCAAGTGAAGTGGCAATTATGGGAAGTATGACTCAAAATGCTAATGAGTCGGTCGAGGCTCCGAGTAATAGGGTGCATCAAGGCTTGGCGTCTCGTAATTTATTCAACGGCCACGGAGAAAAGACTCTTGATAATCATCTCGATGCAGTGAAGGCGAACGAAGGAGAGCGGACGATCGATTTGTCCGCAGGAGAGATGTCCAAGTACGTCAACAACAAGCAGACGGACGGATTCCTGCTGCATCCCGGTTCGCTGATTTTAGCGGCGGGCGTTCTGGCTGTGGCGGGATGCGTTTCGATGCTTGCAGTGCGGTTCGTAAGGGGCAGACGGTTGTATGGACGGGAGGACATCGAGGTGGCTAGCTTGCCAACTGTTACGGACTTGTGGTGACGTTTGGAGAGCGCGGATGAGGAGCGGGCCCAGCTCTACGAGACTCCCTTCATTTAGGCGTCGGCTTGTGATAAACGTGGATTCTATTTTATATGTCTCAGCTATTTTGTACTCGACGAAATTGTAAGATATTGTAGAAAATGAAGAAATTAGACATAAGGATATGGATTGAATGATAATATTATAGGTATGTCTTTCATATAATGATGTTTCTATATAATTCTTGATCTCGATAATTCATGGAAATTGCCTTCATTGATGTAAAATTAATCACAAGGAGTGCAAATGAGACATATAAATATAACAGTGCACAAAATCTCGATCAGGCAAATTGAATTTCAGCAAACTGAGAGTTATCTATCCATCTGGAGGATCATTTTCAATACATGCGTTGATTCTTTATTGTTTGTGCATCAACAATAATGACAAAAAAATATTTGAACTGAATCTATGTTGATACAAATTCTATAAATTCAATGTGTTTTCTATATTGAATCAACATCTTAATGAAAGCGAACTTGAGAGTTTTTTACATAAGATGTATCAATTCACTACCTATTCAATTTATTGCTCGAGTGATTTTCATCAATTCCTCCAAAAATTGATTATTTTTCAATGGGTCCGAGAAATTATATGGAAATAAATGGAAAAATAGTGTAGTATTGAATAAATCAATGATTTATGTTGGTTATTATGATGGACTATAGCTGCTTGATGCCCTGAATAAATGGAATAGTCAATGTTCATATTTCCAATTTGATACCATGGGAAAACTGATAATAATTGTTCCTGAAAACATATTCATTGATAAAACTCTTGCATTGAAAAAGTGCATTGGGTAACTGCAAAATCCTTAAGAAATATCAACAGTAGTTCGATTCTGCAGCCGATTGGAATGTTAAACAATGGAAAATATGATGAATATGTTTATTTGGTAATCAACCTTTTTTGAATAAAGATCCTATATTTTCACCTTGAATTCAGTCTATTCTTTATTATTATATAATCCTGAATGGGGAAAATGAAAATCTGATGCGGTATAATAATCCATTCTGCCCGTATATTGCATTGTCGTTTTATCATGCATGTCATTTTAATATTTATATTCGTACCTAGAATATGCAAATTGAATTATCCATCAAAATTTTCGAGATGGTTATGAGGCCGTAGTAGAAATACTGTTGAATCGTTAAGTTGAATAAGTTATCCCAAACTTTGTACAGGGTGGTCACAATTTTTGATGTGTAAGATAATATCGTGAAGATTATTCTTAACATATGTTCGACTATCACTTTATTTATGCTGATAAATCAACAGGCCTAGGCCCAACTACAGACAGATAGTTCATATACAGTGAATACTTGAAAACATATAGGGAAAAAGTCTTTGAATGAGTCTTGATGAAGATCAATCCCGGTTTCAATATATTTACTTCATTCAGGTGAATACTTTACTGAAAAAAAAAAACAAATAGGTAGGTAGGTTTGTATTACTTTAAATATCTGAGACTTCATATTGGATCTCCATCGCATTGATAGAGATAGGTCGAGTAGGTAAATACTTGTGATACTATCACAATAATTTTCAATTCAGTGTCAAATGCGAATTGCAAAATTGAAAAAATGACAAAATAATTTTTTTAAAGAAAAACCTCCTATTTCAAAATATATAATATACTTCGCTGATGTTTCCTCAAGCCGTTTTCCACTTATTCAGCTTATTATATTGAACCAATTGAAGAATATCATTTTTGATTGTCAGAAAATCACTTGTTTGTTTCATTTGCTGATTTTCATGGCATTCTTTTATATTTATTCAATATTGTGAGCTGAATAAGTGGAAAACGGCTTGAGGAAACATTATAAAACTATATATGAAAAATGGAAAAGCCATAAATTGGACAATCATTTTTAGAAAGAGAAAATAGTCTATCCAATTAGAATATCAAACATAATTTGAAATGAATGTTCCAAGATACAATTGGAGGTGGCGACACCATGCGGCAGAATGAGTGTTCCTACTGCCGCATGGTGTCGCCACCTCCAATTGTCTCTTGGAACGCGGCTCAGTGCGGTCAAATAGACGCGACGAAAGTGCATTGGGACAGGCAACGCTTCGAGTGGAGATCTTACGGTCTCTACTCGGATAACAACCCTGCACTGATGAGGGCCAATAAGCCCGAAACCGGTCTGTAGGTTGTTAAGTGTGCCTGTCTTGATGTGAATTTATCACGTCTCAGGAAGAAAGAAACATTTGCGATCTGCATTTACAGTGTGAATCGTTGCATGAACTACGAGCAGATTAAATCAATGTTCTGCGTGGTATTTACCAGGAAAGTAGATGTTTTCTGCTCGTAGTCTACCAGACATTCATTTCAAACTAGGTTCGATATTCTAATTGGATAGACTATTTTCTTTTTCTAAAAATTGTATATCTTTGAAGACAGAATAAAAGTCTCCCAATGCAGTTGAAATATGGTGTTCTAAAAAAAGTCCCTTTTTCAATTCTGCGATTCGCATTTGTTTGGTTTGGTAGTGTCAAAAGATAGTAGCAATGAAACCCCACAACTTATATATTTAATGTTTTTTCCCACCTCGTATATTTGAAGCTGTAGATATGGGTCAAAATATAAGAGGACACCCTGATGAACGATTCGACACAAGTCGCGTTCCGATATTACTGAATTTACTGATGAAAGTCAGCAATTTTGGAACGAATTCAGGTTTAGTAAGCTACTACCAGTATAATTCAGTAATTTCAGAAGGATCCGAAGCACTGAACAGTAGTGGTTGGGAATTTCTAAACTCCACCATATCTGAATGTTATCAAAAGATTGACATTGCTTCTGTCAATTTCTTCCCATTTGATGAAAATTGTTCGATAACCATATAATCATTACTGATATTTCATCTTGTTCAAAATGACTTTCATGAAATCTCAGAGTCGTGTTTAATATTCTAATATTCCTGCTTCGGTCATCAGAGATCAACTGGTGACCTGCTCGCTTACGTCTCACATTTATGGCAGCTATCTATTGAAAAATAAGGAGAAACTTTAGCCGTGGCCTTAGATATTTCCGAGGCATTTGATCGAGTTTGGCAAAAAGGACTACTCGCCAATCTTCAATCTTATGGTTTGTCCCCTCAGCTGTGTTCTCTGCTTGCTAGTTTTCTCTCAAACAGGTATATCCATGTAGTAGGCGATGGAGTTTCATCTGCTACTCTACTCATGAATGCTGGTGTTCCGCAGGGATCAATTCTAGCGCCAACAATATTTCTACTTCACATTAACGATGAAAGCAACTTCATGTCCTATACACAGCTCCGCGGATGATAGTACCCTCCATACCGCTCTCTCTTCCAGGGCTCCTATATGGGCCAGTAAAACCAGAAATGAACGAGGAAGAAATGTTAACAAAATAAATATGGACTTAGCAACAATTCTCAATTGGGGATACAAAACACGAGCATGTCTTTTCTCTAGAAAAGCCGATCTAACTGTGCCCAACATAATTCAGGCAGGAGTAACCATACCATTGATGTCATCCATTTCGATGCTTGGTGTTACTATCAGCAACAACCATTCCTGGTAAAATCACGTGAGGTCCATTGCCAAAAGTGCATCCCAAAAACTTGGTTTTCTGTTTCGAGCCAAGAGCTATTCTACTCCCAGTCAGCTGCTTATTATCTATAAGGCACAGATCCGACCTGTCCTGGAATACTGTTTCCATATTTGGAGTGCGGCACCTAAACATATCCTGAATCTATTGGATTCTGTCCAAAAGAGGACAATTCGTCTCGTCGACGATGCCTCGCCTTTAAACTCGCTCACTCCTCTGGAACACCGTAAAAAAGTTGGCGATTTATCTCTATTTTAAAGATATTCTCATGAGCGATGCTCTTTTGAAATATCAACAATCGTCCCTAGCAGTCTCTTCAAGATTAACCCGTCGAGTTCATCAGTCTTCACACCCCTTCGTGGTCACTTTAGAGACCTGCAGAACGTCCCTTTCCAAAGACTTTGGAACTCATTGCCTAGGGAGGTGTCACCGAGGCATACGATCCCCATAAATTCAAGAGGAACACCAACTTCAACTTTTCCTTGGTTCTCACGATGTTCTCTGAACATTACAGGATATCCGTTTTCGTGAGAACCAGAACATTTATGAAAACAAACATTACGCTAGTGATTCCCTAAAAAAAAACAAGAATCTTGCTCGGAATTAAATGAGGCTTAAACGCAATAGGGAACCTTTATATCAAGATCGTAGCGATATAACGGTGAAAATCAGAACTACTCTATGGGCCATTCCAGTTTGTTCACATTGTCTGGAAGAATATTATTATTTCATTTCCTTTCAATATTTTCAAATTTGTTTGGATATGAAGTTTTTTTCGTTATTTTCTGGACAATATACCTAATAATTAAAAGTACAACTTCCTGGAGATAGTATTTCAATAATCTTGATTACGGATTTTCTTCAAATATGTAAGCAATAAAGCAAAATGATTTTAATGACAACATGATACTCATTGTACTGTGTGAGCACCTACCTGGATAGTCAAAATAATCTTACATTGACCTATTACGAAAACTTCAAAAACTTGTTTGTGTGCCAACATCTAATATTATTACATGTTCTGAACAAAACTCTAGTGAAAAGTTTTTAACTATACTATTTCACACTTTTTGATCAAAACAATGAAAACGCCTTGCAATTATAAATATCTATTGGTAAGTATAATATGAATGAGAAAAAATATTGTTATTTACTAAATTTCAAGTGTCTTCACTCAGATAACAGTAATAAACTACTCAATTACCTTGTCAATTACTAACAATGAACAAGTACATCGTTTTAATCCACACATATCTCCTGTACATCACCTCCTTTGTTTTCACCTTGGTTACAAATATAACTCGAGATTTTCCTGTATTTGGGGAGGTAGAAAAACTTATTTCGGTTTTTTTTTTCTCGCCCAAGAGCAACAGTAAGGTACGACAACAATAATGATTCATAGTTTTTCCAGAATTATTTGAATTCCAACCAACAAATTAACACTTCACAAAAAGAAAATCGTATGGAAACCTTATGGCAACAAATGTAAACAAACGATTCTATGGCCCATGCGTTAGTTATATTCGTCAACGGTAGGGGGCGTACTGCTTATTTTATTACGCCTATAGATTTAATTAAGTGCGGTCAACTCATGAAAAGAACGAATCGTGGAAATCAAGTATTTCCAAAAAATTCTATTCTATAGGCATAACTCTCAGATTCAAGGGACTTTTTTTGAAAATGTTCTGCTCAAGTATAAATCCATACTGAAATCAGTTCATTTGTGATAATCTCATTGGACACAACAAAGGTGGATATAGAATATAGATATGAAGAAGCGACTCTCCAATTGTTTTTCGGCAAAACCTGTTAAGTGGTTTAGCGAATATCATAACACCGGTAATATTTCACTCATCGTTCGGAGATGGCGTTAATATCGCATTTGATATCAGAATCGATAATTCAGTTATCTATTGACATCTGTATTCTATGGTTTCGTGTTCAAGTGACAGTGACATATCATTCATAATTGTGGGTTTCGCTTGAAATATAAATGTTGATCGATTATTCAATCATGATATTGATTGAACAAATCACACAATATCAAAATAACTGAGAAATTGTGAAAGTTAATATTCATCATGCGGAATCAGTACACGCGGCGCCATCCATATGAAGTCGAGGAAGTATTACTAGTGTTTGAAACTATGATTGAAATTCAACAAAATCAAGTAGGCGTCTACAAATATTTCTAGTGCCCTTTAATGGGACTCCTTTCACCATTTTTATATCCACCTTGAACACAAGCAATCAAATTAACTATACTGAAAACAGCTCATGGGTGGTTATCACTCAATCATGTTGCTATGGATTCTAACAATTCTGTTTCAACATTTCAAATATTCAATATTTCAAAACGTCACGATTTATCACGAATCTAATATTTCTCTTCACAGTAAAAAATTCTTATGGAAAGCGTTTATAGACTATTGCAAAAAATGTTCTATCCGAATAACCCTCGAACATCAATAAATGCTCAAAAATTTTATAACTTCACATGCTGGCTTTTCGCTTTTTGGCTTATGGCGTATTTTGATTCCATTGGCCGATCTTTGTGAGCGCGTATCAAGGTCATCCGCCAAAAAGTAGATTACGTTCCGACTTTTGCGTAAAAGAAGCTCCGATTTTTAGGGTCTTTACTTTTCAACTTGAAATCACCGTCATTATTATAAATTATTGCGTATCAATGTTTTATTCAAGTTTTTCGCGATAGGCGAAAGCTGTCATGTGAATGCGCCGTAAAGCTTGTTGCTTATAGGCCTACGGCGTCGTCTGTTTCCAAGCAACAAGCTTTCGAAATCTGTTATAAAATGTTCTCGAATTATCAATGTCCTCGGGTTATTACTGTATGCTGTTCTACTGGCAACCACTTTTAGTGCATCTTATATGGTTGTCAGATATGCAGCAACTTTCGACCACAGTTGTATTTTGATTGTTCACATTTTACGATATATAGTTCTCAGTTATAATTGTTCTTAGAAGAAAGTTCAAATAATCGAAAAGGTATTTTTATGAACATCCGATGCTCAGAAAAATGTTAAAAAGTATCGACAACTCAAACATCTTGGATCAACTTTTATTTCAAAAATGGTACACCTCATTATTGTTTCAAAATGGAGTAAAAATGTATTATTTCGGAATTTTTCACGAATAAAGGTGATGAAAAGAAAACATGATCGTTTTAGGCATATTTTAAAATTGTATTCTATTATACTATCATCAATCAATCAATGAATTAATCAATCAATCAAATATGCATTATCATCAAAAGAATTGAATTCTCATTAACAAAGCTAGAAGCTAAATATAAAATAGTTATAAGCATTTAAAATATAAAAAAGTACAGACATTTTAAATACAAAACGAGTACAAAGTATATAAACAGACACAAATTTGAAGCTAAATTAAAATTATACAATTCGAAATCAAATACATTGTCATAAAATTCTTTAAAATTCTAATATGCTCCATCTAACTGTAACTCCTGAATATATTATGTGCCACCAAAGAACGAATATGTGAAGGCAGGTGGTTAAACATTTTTTTAGCATTATAAATTATTGACCCCTATACCAAGAAGCTTCTGGGAATTGATAGGGATACTGCGAAGTTATCACTCCTCGTCTTGTAAGTTGACATAGATTGGATATTATTGTAAAATTTTCCAGAATACAGATACATATCAATGTCAATATTTTTTGAGCAATAAACAAGGGTTTGCATGAATCTCTGGGTTTCGACTTAGAAAGGTATCTCACAGCCCCCTTTTGTAACGAACACCGAGTTCAATAGAAATTAGGAGCTATTCCCTCAAAAACAAATTCCATATCTTAACAGTGACTCAATCAGAGCAAAATATGTTGCTCTCGCTGCAGATGTATTTAATTCTGATGATATGACCCTTACTGCAAAGCAACCTGATGACAATTTTTTGCATAAATTACTGATATGCGTATTGAAAGACAGACTGTTATTCACATGGGGTCCCAAAAAGTGAGCTGATGGTTTAGTACTTATTCTCGAGTTCCCTAAGATAATGTCATTCAGAGTGCATCTGAAGGTTACAATGCATGTTTTTGAGACATTGAATGATGATTTATTGAAATCACATCAATTTTTCACGAGAAATATGTCTCTAGCTATGAGTTTATTCAGTTCATCACTGTTGTTGCCATGCCACAGTATTGTAGTATCATCTGCGAACATAGTGAATTTACCCCTGATATTGATGCTTACCAGATCATTGATGTACACCAGATACCTTTCTAAGTTGAAACCCAGAGATTCATGCAAACCCTTGTTTATTGCTCAAAAAATATTGACATTGATATGTATCTGTATTCTGGAAAATTTTACAATAATATCCAATATATGTCAACTTACAAGACGAGGAGTGATAACTTCGCAGTATCCCTATCAATTCCCAGAAGCTTCTTGGTATAGGGGTCAATAATTTATAATGCTAAAAAAATGTTTAACCACCTGCCTTCACATATTCGTTCTTTGGTGGCACATAATATATTCAGGATGGCTGTCAAGGAGTTACAGTTAGATGGAGCATATTAGAATTTGAAAGAATTTTATGATAATGTATTTCAAGTATTTGATTTCGAATTGTATAATTTTAATTTAGCTTCAAATTTGTGTCTGTTTATATACTTTGTACTCGTTTTGTATTTGAAATGGCTGTACTCTTTTATATTTTAAATGCTTATAACTATTTTATATTCAGCTTCTAGCTTTTTTTAATGAGAATTCAATTCTTTTGATGATAATGCATATTTGATTGATTGATTAATTGATTGATTGATGATAGTATAATGGAATACAATTTTGAAATATGCCTAAAACGATCATGTTTTCTTTTCATCTCCTTTATTCCGAAATAATACATTTCTACTCCATTTTGAAACAATAATGAGGTGTACCATTTTAGAAATAAAAGTTGATCCAAGATGTATATGAAATGAATTAATGCACCATCGAAAAAAATATATGAAAGTTTGAAGTAAACCCCTTGATGATTTTTTTAACAGGTTGTATTTTTCACGATGTTGGTATACTTACTGTATTTTCAATAAAATCCTCCTTTTTACGAATACCGGGTCTAACAATTATAGCGTTTATTTCTTATATAATTTGTACTTGATTCCTAATAGAGATTGATTAAATAAACATTTTTCAAAAAAATTGATTTCGAAAATTTCAGCTTCAAAAATATCAACCGAATTTATGTATATTATCTTCATTAGTTATTTGTTCACGAATATAATTGAAAAGACATTGAATATCTCGTTTCACATCAACCTTCTACATACTTATATAAAATAAATGAAACAAGCACTGTAGATATAAAAGGAACATTTTTGAAATCACCACACGTATTACATTCGAATGGCTGAACATTGTTTTTTAATGTTTCGCTTCTTCTTCTTCTGATGAATATTATTTCTCTAGTTACTTCCTATTCACGCCGTTGCATGAAGCCAGCCATTTCTGGTAACTTTGTCGTTCGATTTTCTCGTCTTGAGATCCATCACTGAACTCTTGAGGATCATCTGCTTCATCTTCTTTCCTTCCTTGCTTCAACCTTCGTCGTAGAATGGTATCACCGAGGCATAAATAACGTATTGGAATTTACAGTAGTCAACAGAGATATAGGATCTAGGAACCTGCAAAAAATATTAGATCAAAATTCGTTATGACATTGTGATGAAAAAATAACTCACCGAAATATTGTAGACCACATTTCTGTAGGAAGGTCCGGTTGACTGAAATGAGTAGAGTCAATATATTCCATTAGCAGATACATCTTGATGAAAGTACAAGTTTAAACTGATTTCAAACGAATATGAACCCCTCATTTATATAGGTCAGTTTGTTACCTGGAGCAAATCGATTCGAATCATCGAATCACGGAAATGGCGCGAATTGTTAAAAACATAACATTATTTATGGAGTTGCCATTTTATGTTATCCAATAAAAATATTTCTATTATTTGTCTGGTATCATCAATGTCATCATAATTTTTGTACTTTTGAAAATTCGACGCTCATCATTGGAAACTTGAAAACCGTAAGAGACACGAAGAAGGTTTCGGAATTTATTCACCACTTATTGGAAATGTAGAAAATATATTCACCTCGATTTGTTCTTGGTTTGAAGAATACTCATTGGAAATTCTAGGGTGGTTAAAAAATTGTTGGAAGTACGATAGGTACAATTTTAATTATTAATCACTGCAAGCATATCTCATGTCTACAAAATAAAACCGACAAAGTCTGAACAATTTCAGTAAAATTATTGTAAATACATAACACGAGATGAACGTCACATGTCACAATAGTATATTATGAGTAGTGCACCTAGGCGGGTACCATCCCAAGATGGCCGCCATGGGGCAATGACGTCATCCAAGATGGCCGTCATGGGGCAGCTGTCAACTGTCATGTCAAATGTCATGTCAAATGTCATGTCAAATGTCATGTCAAATGTCATGTCAAATGTCATGTCAAATGTCATGTCAAATGTCATGTCAAATGTCATGTCAAATGTCATGTCAAATGTCATCTGTCATGTCAAATGTCATATGTCATCTGTCATTTCAACTGTCAAATATTCTATGTCATCTGTCAATCAGAACATGTTCTGTGCCTATTACGTCAGAGAGTGGACATGAAAACGCGACGCGTCATAGCCCTACCCACTTTTTTGGCGCGAAATTCAAGTTATTTTTGAGGTTATGTATTCTGCTTGCAACATGGGATAGGATATCGGCCCCTCGGCCCCCTCAGGTGCCCCCTTGACCCCCTTAGGCCTTCGCTGTACCCCCTTGGCCCCCCTCAGGTCTTCGCTGTACCCCCCTAGCCCCCTTAGGTTTTTGCTATATCCCCTTGACCCTCCTTAAGACTGCGCCCCCTTAGCGCTCCGCATCCGGAAACATCTCATGACGTCATATTTTATTTAAAAAAATCCTTCTATCGGCGGGATTCGAACTCCAGACCACCGGATTACAAGTCCGATGCGTTCCCACAGAGCTACGACCACTATATAATTTAATTGCAGTCAATGTCGATGCAACGTTATCGCTCAGCGTGACGTAGTCGAGCAGATCCGTCCCAAAGATAAGAGACCACGCGTCTCTACATTTCGTCCGATGAATCGACAATGAATGAGGTCTTTGATAAGATTGCAGGTGGCCAATGATGATATCATGAATCACGATCATAATTATCCATAGATAGCGATGATGATGTCATGCTTATCTCAGCATTTTATTCAATATATTGATGAACAGGTCATTCATAAGTTTACACGTGGCCGGCGAATCATGATTTTATTTATTCACAGATAGCGATTTTGTTGACCTTGAATGAGCATTCTTATTACAGCTCGATATGCAACTATGCACTTCTCGGTGCAAAACACATTCATCAATGACTCTATTGTTCTAATCAGCTATAAAACCAATTTCATATCGGGTGGAGCTTCAGTTTGCCTTCGATCATCAACGGTGAATCATCGTGGGTGTGTAGTTCGACAATTATTTTTTTTGTGGGTGTATATTCCAATAATCTAAGGTGAGTTTTATTTATTTATTTTTCTTGATCTCTATCACCATGCAACTTGAGTTTCGAAATAGGGTATTCAATCAGATGTTCTGAAATAGGGTATATCCATAGAATTTTTCTTTAATGTTTCGACAGTTTTGTTGTATTTCTGATTTTTTTTGTTCTTGTTTGTTTTGATAGATGGATCTTTCAGCAATAAACGCTACCACCGGAGTATCTTTATTCAAGCCGACAGTGCCACTCCATAGCCTCCCTCCAAATGAGCCACAATTGATTAAAGATATTAGGGTGGCTCAAACAAGATACGGAGAAACAATTGTGGTTGAATTGGAGGAGAAGACAGTATTCTTACCGAAGAGAGCGGTTGAAGCAGTGAAGCTGCAAATCCCCCTCTTCACCCCTGACGACTACTCCCTTATATTCAAAGGGTTGGCAGGACTGTCCTCCAACTTCGAAATTGTAAAGAATTAATCAAATGTGAGTAATCTTCGTAATGTCTAGGATGAATTTCCTCAACTTCTTAAAAGTGTGCATACATTTAACAAAACTGAACTTTTTCAGAAACCAACAGTGCCCCTCTACAACCCTCCAGTCAACCGGTCACAAGAGAACGGCGGGGACTTCCATAATAGTTTTAAGATTTTGGTTTCTTTTTATTTGTGAAAACAATGGAAAATGCTAACGAGATTGGTCTTGTGAGTGATGAAATTATTAGGAAATTCAAGGAACTAGAAACAAAAAAATTATCAATCAATGAAAAGAGCTTTTGGATCAGGACAATCAATAAACATATTCAAATTTGTAATAAAGCAATTCGTGAGACTGATTTGACATCAGGAATTCTTAGAAAACTCCAAACAAACGTGGGACATTTGAAAAGATTTTACGCTCTAATTAGAAATACGAAACATATTGGATCCGGTCTCACGAGTCCTAGGAGAAACCGGATAGCATGGAGGGATGTCCAATCGGTTTTTGCAAGCCGAATAAGGACGGGTATCATCATTAATATTTCTCACTAGGACGTAGCACAATTTCTGACCGATGCTTGTCATATTTTCAAAATTAAGATCAGAAATTGTCTCAATAATTTTCAATTAATCAAGGCCAATACCAACTTTTGTGGAGAATTCATAAAAAAATCTAAAGATGGTGACATAATCGAATTCAAATATTTCAACACAAAAAATGCTTCAATAGATATAGGAACGGATTTAGACCTTTGGTTCCAAGATAATGTTACTGATGTCATTTCAAATAAGCTTTCGGAATTTCAAGAAAAAGATAGTGGCTGGGCCTTACATCGCATCATTTCTTTGGAAGTAAACATAAATAAATTGGAAATTGGAAATGGATCCTCATACATTGGTCTGCCTGTCCAAATTTCAAAAAAGCAAGCTTGTATTAATGTTAAAAACACTGATGAAGCCTGCTTCTTTTGGAGCGTGGTCAGTGCCTTATACCCTCCAACGAATCATCATGTAGATAGGCCCAGCTCGTACCCTCATTACAACCAAGTTCTCAATACCACAGGCTTGGAAACTCCCCTAATGTTTAATCAAATTGGTAGGTTTGAAAAGTTGAATGATATTTCGGTGAACGTTTATGGTTTGGAACTGATCCAGGCAAACGGTAGAGAGTATTTTGAAGTAGTACCCGTAAGACTCACAAAACACAAGTTAGATAGAAGTGAATATTTTCCAAAACCCAACGATTATGAAGCTCTACCTAAGGATGATGATGATGTAGAAATTCGGTATCATTATTGTTGGATAAAGGACATGTCAAGACTTCTTTCGGTCCAACTTTAAACATAAAAATAGAAAATATTTTTGTGATAGATGTTTGAATTATTTTTCCAATGAATCGAAATTAAATGATCATAGTGCTGTGTGTGAAAACATCAACGATTGCAAAATTTCTTTTCCTGATTATGATTTTGTCGAGTTCAAAAATTCCATTTATAAGCAAAAAGCTGAATTTATCATATATGCTGACTTTGAATCTGAATTGCAGCACTATGATCACGAAATTTCTTCGAAAACAAAAAAATATCAAAAACACAATGCGTTCAGTGCAGGATACTACTTTAAATGCTCCTACGATGACAACTTATCATATTTTAAGAGGACCTGAATGCATGGATTGGTTCGCATCGGAAATGACAGAGGTCGCAAAATTTGTAAAGTCCAAGATCAAGACAATCATTCCCCTGACTGATTTCCCTGAAAAGGTCGGTGTAACAACTTGTCACATTTGTGAAAAGACATTCAAGGCTGGCGAAACAATCGTCAAAGACCACTGTCACTTCACGGGTCAGTTCAGGGGGTGGGCACACAATGCCTGTAACTTGAACTATCAAAAGTCTTTTGTAATACCTATAGTTTTCCACAACTTGAGTTGTTATGACTCTCATTTTCTCATTAGAGACATTACCAAACGTGGGAGAGTGAGCGTACTTCCTATAAATATGGGAAAATACATTTCTTTTACGCAACACGATAAGGAATCTGGAATCAAATTCAGATTTATAGATTCATTAAGATTTTTAGGCGCCAGTCTTGATGAGCTGGCATCAAATTTAAATAAAGACGATTTTCGAAATTTGAAAAAAGAATTCATCACTTTAAGTGATAGTAAATTCGAGTTGCTCACAAAGAAAGGTGTCTTTCCATATGACTACATCAATAATGTAGATAAACTGAATGAAACTGAAGTACCATCCATCGAGCATTTTTACAACAAGTTGAATGATGAAAATATTGATGAGGAAAAGTACGCTCATGCTCTTAACGTATGGCAACAATTCAATATCAAGACTCTAGGTCAATATAGCGATCTTTATATGAAGACAGATATCCTTCTGCTGGCAGACGTCATGGAAAATTTTAGAGAAGCTGCTTTGAAAACATACGGCTTAGATCCCGCATGGTATTACACCCTTCCTGGCTTTACGTGGGATTGTATGTTGAAATTCACGAAATGTAAATTACAAATTTTGAAAGACGTTGATATGCTTATGTTCATTGAAAAGGCTATAAGAGGCGGCATTTCAGTTTGCAGCAACAGGTATTCCGAGGCTAATCATAAATATGTGCCAACATACGATCCTACGAAACCTTCAAAACATCTTCTCTATTTGGATGTCAACAATCTGTATGGATGGGCAATGTCTAGACCCCTTCCTTTTGGAGGGTTTGGATGGACAGATACCAACATAGATGTTACATCTATTCCTGACGATGCACCAGAAGGGTATATCCTACAAGTTGACCTAGAGTACCCCGAACATCTGCACGATCTACATAAAGATTTCCCGTTCTGTTCAGAACACCGTAAACCTCCTGGTTCAAAATTGGCAAAATTAATGACAACATTACATCATAAGCAGCAATACATATTGCATTACGTAAATTTGAAACAAGCTATAGCCAATGGTTTGAAATTAACGAAAATCCACAAAGTGGTAAAATTCAAACAGTCGGCATGGTTGCAGCCCTACATTGATCTCAACACTAGATTGAGAACTGCAGCCACCAATACTTTTGAAAAAAATTTGTACAAGCTTATGAACAATGCGGTGTTTGGTAAGACCATGGAGAACATCCGCAAACATCGCATTGTTAAATTATGTAGATCGTAGGAGGGGCGGTACGGGGCAAGGAATTTGATTGCAAGTTCTAAATTCCGTAATCGGACAATATTGAGTGATGACTTGGTAGCTATCGAGCTGGGCAAGTCCAAAATAGTCTTCAACAAGCCCCTCTATGTTGGAATGGCTATTCTGGACTTATCCAAGACTCGTATGTACAACTTCCATTATGATTTCATGCTACCTACGATGGGTGTGGAAAATTGTAAGTTACTGTACACAGATACTGATAGCTTCATTTACGAACTCGGTTGTGATGATGTGTACGCGGAACTTATAAAAACCAATCTGAATGAATTCGATACTTCCGACTATCCTTCAGACAATATTTTTGGAATTCCGCAAGTGAATAAAAAAGTAATTGGAAAAATGAAGGATGAAGCAAATTCAAAAATTATTACACACTTTGTAGGCTTACGTTCGAAAATGTATGCCTACAAGGTGCAGGGAGGTAAAGTAACCAAAAAATCTAAAGGGATCAAGCATAATGTAGTCAAGAATAAGATAACTTTTGATGATTATGTAACATGTCTTAAGGAATCAAAGGAACAAATCGTTACCCAACGAACAATCCGTTCCTATGCTCATGAAGTATTCAGCATCGAACAGACAAAAATTGCGCTGAGTCCTTATGACAGTAAAAGACATTTACTACCAAATTCGTATGATACCCTTCCTTTTGGACATTTCTCCATCACGCAAACTCCAATGGTGTCAGATCTGCCTGACGAAGAATTTTCAGAATGAATAGCAATTTCCATTATTTTCCACCAATAAAAATGCGAAATCTACTCCACCATGTTAGATATACCTATACCTACCCAATTATTATATTAATTTTAGTTTTATTATGATATGTATTTTTGTTTTCCATCTGTATAGCTGATGCTTGTATACATAATTCCCATATATAATATATATATATATATATATTATACCCCTTTACTTAAGTTTGACATAAATATATTTTCTGTATAGCTCATGTCAGTTGAAAATGTATCTCTTTCATTGAATAAAACACTTTGAAATATATATCTTTGTCCTTTATTCAAAATATTTTAGAGCATTGCTTTTATAGAAAAACAAATATTCTCTCAATGCATTACCTAATAAGCTACAATTAGACATCTCACAAAATGCATACAAAACATCTAAACGACTATTTTCATCATCATGGAAACTAGATCTAATTAAATCTACAATATTATTAAAATAAGCACTAAAGTTTATGTCCTCCAGCATGGCCACCCGATGAATCACCACACCTCGATGAACTTCGAGGATTTGGTTGGCATCTTTATCGTCGATGTAGAAGTCAACACCAAATTTGCTCACTATTGGAAATTTCACTTCGCCGTACACCATCTGTGTAACTTTACAGTAATTTCCACATGGAAACGTGACGGCTTCACACTCTTGGCTAGTTGGTGCATTGAAAAATTTTTCCAATTGATTTTGCAGCAAGTCGGTGAATACAGCCCACTCCATTAATCCAAAAGATATTCTGTATGATGAACATGTTAAAATGACAGCTGGACTGAACGATCTGGCAGGGCTTAAACCAACCCCAATATTGAAACACCCTGACGAGAATGATGTGTGGAGTAGGTAATACATCTCATCTTTGGCTGCATTCTCGAACATTTCCAACAGCTCGTCTAATTCTCCATCAGATTCTTCATTGAATGATGCTGCTGGTGGTGATGGTGGTGGTGGTGTCATCTCGACGTCACTTACATCTGACATACTAGCGTAACCACTATCTTGACTCGACATTGCTGGATACAAACTCGACTGAGACTGAAATCAACTTCATGCAGATATTTATATCCCCCTCCTTCTTTCCCAGACTTATCCGAACTTGAATTGTGATTTCTGTTCTTTATGATGGAGATGAAAAGGCCCCACGACTGCAGAATTTCGTGCGTGTTTTCCATAAGATTCTATACTAAATCAACGTCTTCTATCCAACTGTTATGTTTTCTGTCAAGTCCTAGCCACTTGATGTACATTTTCTTTCCCTTTCTCCTCAATACTTTTTCAATGAGGTAAATGTCGGGATTTTTGGTTTTCTGCAATTCCTCCTCATAGAAAGCACCGCTGATTGGCTGACCATGCATGTCTTCGAGTAAGTATGTTACAGGATTGGTTATTTTAACTTTAGTGATTTTGAATAACTCTGTCGTCCAATTTGGCATGTACCCTTTTTCGAAAATATGTTTAGACTTGGATATCCGCACGATATCACCAACTTTGAGCTTACGTGGACCAGCAATTTTCAAATGACTATATCTCTGACGTAAAATCTCTTTTTCGTTGGACTTGTTCACTTCAGAAGGTTTCAATCTAGTCCTACTGTGCTTGGTGTCATTATATTGTTTAGTAATTTTTGGCAATACATCAATCCATCTGTATTTTCCATTCAGACTGAAATACTTGTAGAGTTTATTTTTGAGTGTTCTTATTACCCGTTCAGCAATGGTAGCCTTTTTCACAGTGAATGTATTATAGTGGTTTATGTTATATTTTTTCATCAAGGTCTGAAATTTGCTATTGAAAAATTCCGTTCCTTGATCTGATTGCAGATTTTTTGGTATACGCTTAGCTTGGTGCAGTATATCCGCAAAAGATTTAGTGATTTCTTCACCCGTCTTAGTTTTGAGTGGGCGTGTCCATTGGTATTTAGAAAAACAGTCGATAACTACCAAAATCATTTTGAAACCTTTATTTTGGTGTGCATAAGGTCTCATTTCGGCCAAATCCATTTGCCATAAATCGTCTAAGCCCTTGATGATGGTTCGTCGTCTAGGGTAAGTCTTACGGGCAGGCGCATGAAGCTCATCAACGAGTTGAATCTTGTCTGTTGAAGCCATACTATCAATGGGTATTTTCACTATTGAGTCTATTTGTCATTTGACTTTGTAGTGCATCAATGCGGTTTGTAGTACTGTTTGCGTGACCACTAATAAATTCATTCAATTTTGTATTGAGCTTATCAATTTCAACTTTACTCACTTTTCCATCGAGTACCCCTCGCACTTTTTTGGTATGATTATCAATGGCCAACTTGAAATCAAATTTAATTTGTGAAATCACATCATCTACATACTTTTTCGTTGACATATGTTCACTAGCCGTTGGAGGGTTCCTCGAAATGAATTCTTCAAATTTATTTATTTTGTTGTCAATCAAATTCAATGCATCAGTTAAATTCTTTATCATAATATCATGTGATACAAATTGTTTTCTTAAATGAGTCAATTCAATAATGTTATTGCTACCTTCATGTGGAGCATATCTATTTCCGAACTTGTTCAGACTCATTGTTCAAATGACTCATCATTGCCAGTGTTATTAGTATATATAGCCAGCTTCCCGAAGTTCATTGATTATGGAAACTATTTCATTATCGAGTGAGGTGTTTCCAGCTGCCTTGGAAGCTATCAACAGCTTCAAACGATCAACGAGTTCATTCGGATCATCCCAATAAATATACTCCACCGGTTTTTCATTGTACGTTAATTTCAAACCATTACCAGTCGTTGAACGTCTTCTACCTTTTCGCAACTCCATTATAAGCGGTTTTATGATTTCTGTGTATTTCCATCTCGTAGAACCTTTAAGTCTTCCATCTTTATTGATATATCGATCACTCAATTTCAATAGCTCCTTGTAAGCTTGCACATCTTCTTCGTTAAAATCCGTAGGATCATCATAGAAGATGAGCTTATACAGTCCTGGGGTTCCTCGTATCTGTTTACCTCCAATTTTGATGAAGCTAGTCCTTTTATCAAAGTCAAGTTCTTGCGTTCCTAGATACCATTTTGATGTTTGGGGATCATACGTTGGTCCATACATTGTATCTATTTTTTCACTATATCACCAATGATCTCTGATATATGGATGTGACATGACTGGATATTGATCTAGATATTCATCCATAACATTTTTCGAAATATTTTGTTCAGGTATATTTTCGCGAAATACTTCATCATCATCATCTCGTCCACTCGTGTTCGCACTTATTCTGCCTACTTCTTCCATTGGGAGAAATTGTGTTTGTTCTTTTTCTTCTCCTTCCTCTTTTTCTTCTTTCTTCAGTTCAGGCGATTCTTCTTTTTTGATACTTCTTAATGCATTATTGATCTTCGAGGATTTGACAATTTCATGTAGTGGCTCCAAAATGGGTTTAAACATTTTGATGAGAGATTCATCTTTTTCCGATCTACCCAGTTTCAATGCCAAGTACTTTTTCCTAATTGAACGGGTGAGCTCTGCAATTTTGCGTTTGCGTGCAGCTATTTGATCGTCTATGTTCAAATCAGTGGGGGAGGCAGCACGTTTGCTGCGCTTTTTGTATTTGTGTGTGCCAACACGACTTGATGACATCATGATGGGGAATGATCTGATGATGTTTGATACTTATATTTTTATATATTTATCAAACCCTTGACGATATCTACCATCATTCATATCGAAATCTTTGACAATCACAAGAGTACCATATGCAACATTCCAACATTTCGAACACAAGCATTTAAAGTCTTCGAAACTCATGTCTGGAGATACGTGTTCATCAAATACGTGCTTCAAATTGATTTCATCTTGTTTGAATAGTACAATCAGGTTACAGTTGTCTCGTATGAGCTGTTTAGGTATTTTTGAGTAGGTCTGACAAAGGTAGGCAGCATCAATATCCTTGTGTCTACACATTGAAAAATATTCCCGGATTTTCTGTTGGGAATCACACGCTACATCATCGAATAGAAATATAGAGTTGGGTTTTGCATCTGATGGACTTATAATCTCATCATTATCCTTGAATGGGAAGTAGCCAACCTCTTTCACTCCATTCAATACCTCTTGGAGTAGTTGATATTTTGGTTGATACAATGACTTGGAGTACACGTAAACATTTTCGAATTTCGCACCATTTGGATTGAAAATTACTGACAACATGACGTTCGTTTTACCACAACCACTCGGTTCACATACTATTGCCCGAAATGAATTGGGCAATAATTTACCATGTTTACAAGTGAACGTTGATGTGTGAAAATCTAAATTTTCAATAGGTAACGACTGTTCTTGTTGAATTACCTTCATCTTGTGACATGATTGACGTTTATGTTAGCCTATAAATATATGTGTAACAGTTCCACTTTATCAGTTTCAATGTCTTCGTACGAGGGAGAAGGTGTTTTGAATTCCCTGATAAACAAGTTACCTTTTGAGCTCCATTTACCCGGAGGCTATCAGTATTGTGGACGTGAGTCAGATTACTGGACGATGCAAACGATTACTAATATTTCATTTATTTTACAGCTGGAACTAAACTACAAAAACGATTGGCTCGTGGAGATACTGGCATTAATCCTCTAGACGCTGCATGCAAACAACACGACATTGCATACTCGCAGCAAAGCCGATTCAGTATTGGAAGACGCTGCTTGGCAACGAGTGAAATCAACAGACGCCAAGTTTGGTGAGAGAGCTGCAGCCTTATTAGTTACTTCCGGAATGAAAGCTAAACGTAAGCTTGGTATGGGATGCTCATTCCAAAGACATATCGTGGGTAAAATTGGAAAATCTCTGAAGAAGAATTCCCCGACCAATCTAAAGAAGACTGCTTCGATTGCTCTGAAAGCTGCTAGACTTGCCATCAAGCAAGCTGGTGGAAAAAAGAAAATCAGAATACCACGCATCATACCTTTCAATGCAAAATCCGGAGGTATTTTACCACTATTGCCAATTTTTGCAGCCCTTGGTGCTCTCGGTAGCATTGCAGGGGGAAGTGGTGCGATAGCAAAGACAATTATCGATGCGAGGAATGCGAAAAAGAAATTGGAAGAAGATCATAGACATAATAAAGCTATGGAAGCTATTGGTAAAGAGCTGTACTTGCGTAAAAACGCCAAAGGAGGCTTTGGTTTATATTTAAAAAAACAAAAAAACTCCCAATGAAGCTACTCAATAGACCGTTGTACGATACCGAGTTGTTAGAGTATGTGAAATTCTTGAAGATACCACATTTTCGAGGCGTTTTCATGCGAGACAATTTGCCAAGCAGTGGTCCTCGTCAACGTGAAACTGCAATTCTAAATTTAGATGTGTCGAAGAATCAAGGCACTCATTGGGTAGCTTATAGAAAGATAAATGATGTCGTTGAGTATTTTGATTCATTTGGTTGTCTGAAACCACCGAAAGAACTTGTCCGATATCTGGGTAAAATCAAATTATACTACAATAACGATCAGTTTCAAAACTATAATCAGTTCAACTGTGGACATCTCTGCTTAAAGTTTTTGTACAATAATGGAAGCCGTTTTAGCATTCCTACATGGTGAGAAGAGGTTGCAAGACTTTACTGAAGATGAATTGAGAGAATTTCCAATCAAATATTTGATACAACATGCTAGACCATGGGAATTGTTGAATATTTGGCATAAATTACCAAACGATTATCAGTGTAATTTCGATTTGAGAATACGTCTACCATGTTACATTCATTATAATAGGTCAGATGCTCAAACACATGTGGATGGACCTGTCAGTTCACAGTACGATTGTCACGGTTGTAATTATTTTTTGAAATGTAGAGGGACCGTAATAGATTAATAAATAATATGAGGTTAAGTCGATGATGGTTTTATTATAAATATTCCTGTACCACTGGTAATGTCATCAGTCATGTCTCAGCTGCTTACGCTGACTAGTACTACCAACGAGTTTTCTTTCACCCCTTCCACACCGATCATACTAGATCCCAGGAAAAGTTATTACATAGCTGTACTAGGCTTTCATACTTACCATTCCATACCAAACATCGATGGTGAAAAATTTTACTACTACGAAAATAATAATCGTTCAATATTGAAGGAAATCAGTCTGCCAACAGGTTGTTATGAGATTGAAAACATTGAAAGTTATATTCAGGAGCATTTGAATAATACAGATTTCTCATTGAAACCAAACAACAACACCTTAGAGTGTGAAATCTATAGTCGATTGCACGCCATCAGTTTCGAAAACGATAATAGTTTTGGAGAATTATTAGGATTTTCGAAAAGGATCTTGGAGCCTGGTATAGTGCACTCTTTAGATCGACCAGTGAATATTCTAAAAGTATCTAGCTTACATTTCGATTGCAACATTACCGAAGGGGCCTTCTACGGGAACAGACCGGCCCATACTATATTGAGCTTTCCCATTACAGTCGATCCTGGATACGCAATCAACGAACGCCCCAATACCCCCATCTATTTGCCTGTGAGAAGTAACTTGACAGAGATCACCAACATTAGTGTTAGAGTATTGGATCAAGATCTCGGACCTGTGAATTTTCGAGGAGAGAAAAGTACTTTGCACTTGGACTTGAAGGAACGTTGAATGGGTTTGGTAATTCAGCATAAAAGGGTGCCACCCACTTCAAACCTATCAGTATCATCGAGTTCTTTCAAGCGACGTGACCAGCTCTCCCCAGAAAATATTATTTTTCTCCAATCTGTTGGATTGAAAGTTAGAGATGGTAAAACGCAAGTACGTTCATTCTGAGCAATCACCGACAACATCTGCAGCATCGTTCAATCAAATAAATATGAACCCAATTTTCGATATTTACCGTCGACCCCAATATGATGAAACTATCCGAAAGGAAGAGTATCGATCCTACATCCCGTACGTGAAATCATTCGATAACAATGATATGGTGGATATTAATGTGAATCAAGCAGATGCATTTTTCGCAATGCATGAATCTTTGTTGGAAATCAAAGGAAAATTAGATATTGACGGAGCTGGTAACGTGTCATTGGCTCCCAATTGTGGAGCGTTTCTTTTCGATTCGTGCACTTATGTGCAGAGTGCCAGAGAGATAGAAGTGATCAGAGATCCTGGAATTGTTAGTACTGTACGAGGATTCCTCTGCTGTGAACCTGAGGACTCTAAACATTTGGCGACGGCTGGATGGACGTACCCCGAAAAACCGTTCCTGAATGCTGTGGATAAGTCGTTCAGTTTGTTGATACCTCTCAAGCACATTTTCAACGTATTCAATGACTACACTTCGATTGTCTACGGAAGACAAACGATTCGTCTAGTTCGAGCACGTGACGATAAAGATAGCGTAATTGTCAAGGAACTCACCAATACTGGTGTAACAACTACTACGAAAGTCAAAGTTTTGATAGATAGTATGGTACTGAAGGTCAAGCATATATTTCCCAATGATGAAATCAAACTACAATTGATGCAACCCATCAAGAATGATACACCAATAATGATACCATTCAGAAAATGGAGTCTCAGCGCATTACCTGCGCTCACACAAAGTGCAAAGAATGAAATTTGGGCAGTTAAAACCAGCGCCGCAGTGGAACGCCCACGTTACGTCATCGTTTGTTTCCAGAAGAATATACGCAATAAACTCGACAGTGATGTCACTACCTTTGATAACATTAACATATCTAGCATCAGACTATCATTGAATTGAGAATATTGGCCAAACGAAAGAATGCAGTTGGATTTCGATAGAAACGATTATGTCACTGCTTACTACAACTATGTTATATCGCTGCAAAAGATTTATTTGTTCCGAAGACACTTTATTTAATTCTTCACAATGACTCAATATGAAATATAAAAGCAATACAATATACAAGTTGGGATGTGAATATGAAATGCACCGGGTGGATAGATATAGGTAAATGCACCGGTTGGTTAGGAATAAGTAAATGCACACACACGGTTCAAGCCGCGCAGGGCTCATTTATAAGGTAGGATCAGCAGTGTCAGCGCTGATCTAAGCTTGCACGAGGATTCAAAGAAATTGCCTCATTGCTGACTTTGCTGTTCCCATACATATCAAAATTACTGAGAAGCTGTTATCTGGTCATCTGATACTCTGTGAGATCGGCTTATTTTTCCATATAACAACTCCCCTTTCATAAAAAAAGTGGATGCTTTGCGTCGACTTTTACAATACAATATTTTTGTTTAAATTCGGTCTCAATTCGATGTCTTCTTCGACTGGGTCCTCTGGTTGGATGTTTGGTCGTCTTCTTGGGATGAATCTTTGTAGGGTTCTTCGTGCAAATGAGTTTCTTGAAGAAGGTACTTCGTTTGAAGTGGTGATTCCTATCTTGACTTGTTTTCCTCGTTTACATTTGCAAAATATATAAAGAACAACCAAAAGAATTATCATTATGATAGATAAGTAAGTGAACCATGAAATGTGTTTATTCATGAATGGTTCGTTAATTAATTGGTCCAATTGATCGGAATATTGACTTAATTTGTGTTGAGCAATATTGAGATCGTCAACGTTAAGATCATTAAGTTTCAAAGGCTTTAAATCTGGTAAATTGCGTTTTTCTGGAAGATGGTCGCAACATTGAAATGGGATTTGTACAGGGTGATATCTATACGTGATATTCCTATTTTCATCAATCAGATGTTTGGAATGAACTCTAGTACTGCCTACAAAAGCATTACATTCTGGTTGAAGTTTCAATAATGAATTGTTATTAATTATTTTTGTGACTGTCTCTGTGTTTGTGCACTTTATTGTCACTGGGAGAAGTTCTGATATTGTTATTATCCGAAGATTATTGTCAATTTCTTGAACACTGTAGTCTTTAGCATAAATCAATGAGGATTGACATGTGTCCGGCAATTCACTCAAGTGTCTGAAAAGTTGGGCTTCACAAATTGAATCACTATCTATTGGGTATGGCAACACGTCTGAGCATATAATAGCGAAATTTTTGATTGTTTTACAATTGTTCAAATTCTGAAGTGAAATGTACAATACTGAATCATCGTCTCGCGCAATATATTTTTGAGATGTTAATAAAACATGATGTAGACCTGTTCGAGTATCCAGCATAGGTGTAGGATAAAGGTGGTATAAAGAATATTTTTCTGGTTCAACTAGTGGGATTTTTAAAACAAATACAATTTTGTTGTCAGTTCGATAAGCTTGCAATTCAATGATTTCTAAGTATTGAGCTACATTAGATAGGTATGTTGGTAATGGTAAATTATTTTTGTTGAGTGATTGGGAAATCGATTGCAAAGAATTTATAAGATCTCTTGACGTTATTATTGAACTGTGAAGTATTTTCAATCGGGCGAATATGATTGAGTTGATTGTATCTTCTAGTGTATCTTCTAAAAACAAATAGCTTTCCATTAGTGATTCGCACATATCAAGAATTTTTACTTGTGAATGGTAGAATGAAAGATCATCTTGAATATTATACAGGGATTCTTCAATTTCTCTTATGTCGTTGTTGAACGTATCTTCATCAATTCGTAGTTTTTGAATAGTTTCATTGAAATTTCTGATAACTGATGTTGTGACTGATATTTGGTTCTTCATTAAGTTTTCCAATTGATGCTCATCTTGAGTTATTTTATTAATGCATTCCGTGAAATATTCACCGTCGGATGAATCAAGGTTGCCTGTGATTGCTTTCCAAAACGTGCCTGCGCCGTTTATAAGTCCGCGTTTTGTTCGTCTATCGTAGTTTTCTGTGTCAGCAAATATTTCTTGATATTTCAATTGAAGGGAATCTGATACTTGTGCTAGTAGACGAACGTGTGTTTTTGTTTGCGCTTTGAATGCGAGCATTCCTTTTCCTTTTCCTTTTCGAGTAAATTTACCATGTTCTCGAGTATTTTGTCGTTGTTGTCTAGAGCGTCTTTGATCGATGTCAAGTCTTTGTATACCAGAAGTGTCCATTTTTCGTTAGATATTTTGAGGTTTCCTTCTTCATGAAAATAAATGCCAATTGAGTTTTTGATCGGTTCAATGTTGTATTGTGATCTGTCTGTTGCGATGATCAGCAGTATTATCCTGTAAGGAAATCAATTCTCATGACAGGGCAATAGTCTATCGAAGTTGACTTTTGTTTTATTTCTCGTTTTCCAGTTAGCTATCATTGCGGAATTTGGAAATATTTCAATTATTTCGAAAGGTCCGTTGAATTTATTTTCGAGTTTATTTTTTATTTGCGATTCTTTCAGATATACTTTGTCGCCTATTTTATATTCGGGAATGTTCTGGGAAATCTTTTTGTCAAATCTGATTTTCGATTTTTCTTTTTGTCGATTCGTCTCTTCTCGAGCAATCTTATAGAAATAGGAAATTCTATTATTGAGATCTCTAACGTATTTTGAAATGAGGTTCTTTTCATTATACAGGGTTTCTGGTGCTCTACTGGCTGTGTGTCCAAATACGAGTTCGTAAGGTGTAAAACCGTGGGTTTTATTCTTCGTTGTATTGTAACACATTATAGCGTAAGGAAGAATGTTTAGTGGGTGTTCACTGGGATTCTCGGCTAAGTGAGCTCGAATCATTTCAGCAAGAGTTGCATGAAAACGTTCTAAAGATCCATTAGATTGTGGGTGATTAACGCTTGAAAAAGTCAATTTTATTTCATAAAGCATGCAAAGGTCTTTCATGAGTTGATTGGTAAATTCGCGTCCGTGATCGCAATGTATTCTCAAAGGAGTTCCATAATGTTGGAAAAATACTAAGAGTGTATTGACGACTGATTTAGCTGATTTGTCTTCAATAGGGTAGGCTTGTGTAAATTTGGTCAATTCGTCTCTAATTGTGAGTGCGTAGTATTTTGTGGGAATTTCGAAAATATCTATATTTATTCTTTCAAAGGGTGATTTGGGTGTTTCGGTTATTACAAATGGTGTACTTAAATTTTTTCTGCAAACTTTAACTTTTTTACAAATTTCACAATTCTTCACGTAGTTTTCTACATCTTTAACTAAACCATGCCAATTATGTTTTTCTTTTACGCGTCTTACTGTTTCGTTGATTCCTCTATGTAAGTTATTCTTTCCTGCATGACAGTGATCTAGAATAATAGGAATTTCTCCGGGGTCAGGTGTCTTTGTTATGTTTTGACAAATTTTTAATTTGATATCTTTGTCTGCGAATACGTATGAAAATATTTCTAGGATTGGTAGTTCAACATTGTTTTCTACGAAATATGTTTTGGATGGATCGATCAAGTTTTGATTTTTATATATTATATAGAATAATTTATCGATTACTGATTCTGGATCGTAAGGAAGTACTATTATAAAATATCTTCGATCTTTAACTGTTTTGCTACTGAATATATTAATGAGGTTGCTTTCAAAGTCTGTGTCTTCGAAAAGGTCTTCGTTGATAGTGCCGTGAAAATCTTTCAGTTTGTTTTGCCATAAAAATACAATGATGTTTTTATTTGATTTGTCTAATAATTGTGAGTTCCCAAATTCGATTTTGGAATAGTCAATCAATGATTGAGTTTTGTATAATTCAGAAAATCGGTCAAATTCTTCTTGTATTTTTTCGAAAGAGAATTCGGCTGGTTCGCTTTTAATTTCTTCAAGTGGTTCGGGAGTATTCAATTCGATTATTTCGTCTTCGTTAGCTGCTAGTATCGAGCATTTTGACTGGAATTTTGCACATTCTTTGAAGTGATTTATTTTGATCCGTGAGAGTGAATCTGCGTTCTTGTTTATTTTACCGGGTTTGTATTCGATCTGATAGTCGTATTCTTCTAATTTCAATCTCCAGCGTGCGAGTCTGCTGCCAGGGTCTTTGATTGAAAAAAGCCAAGTAAGAGGTCTGTGATCAGTTATTAGTTTGAATTTTCTGCCAAAGAGATAAGGACGGAAATGTTTTACTGCCCAGATGATCGCGAGAAGTTCACGCTCAATCGTGCTATATTTAGTTTCAGCACTACAGAGTGTACGAGATGCGTAAGCGATAGGAAGATCTTTACCTACGGGTCCTTGCGATAAAATTGCACCGATTGCAAAATTGCTAGCATCTGTAGTTAATAGAAACGGCTCTTCAAAATTTGGATAAATGAGAATGGGACTAGTTATAAGTGCTGTTTTTAATTCGTTAAACGATTGTTTGCATTCTGTATCGAAATTAAATGTGATGTCTTTCTGGAGTAACTTTGTTAGTGGTTTTGAAACTTTAGCGAAATTGTTAATAAAACGTCGGTAATATCCGGCTAATCCAAGAAATGATTTTATTTCTTTTTGATTTTTTGGTTCTGGAAAATGTTGAATACATTCTATTTTTGAAGGATTTGGTTTGACTCCATTTTGGGTAATCACGTGTCCAAGATATGCAACTTCTTTTCTAAGGAATTCGCATTTGTCAGGCTGAATTTTGAGGTTGGCTTTACGAAGTCTCTTGAATACTTCAGTTAGTCTAGCAATATTTTCGTGTATAGTGGGTGAATATATTATAATATCATCCATATAGACTAAGCATCGTTCGTTTTGTATGCCTAAAAGAATGTTATCCATCACGCGTTGGAAAGTGAAGGGGGCATTCTTTAAACCGAATGGCATTCTGACAAATTCATAGTGACCATTGTCTACTGAAAATGCAGTTTTTGAAATATCTTTACTATCAATTTCGATTTGGTGAAATCCTGATGCGAGATCGAGTGTAGAGAAATACTGGCATTTACCGAGTTGATCGAGTAAATCGGAAATGTTGGGCAAAGGGTATTTATCATCTACCGTAAGCTCATTGAGTTTGCGATAGTCGATTACCACTCTCCATTTTTGTTTGCCGGAGGCATCCAATTTTTTTGGTACCACCCAAACAGGAGATGACCATGGTGATATGGACGGTTGTATTATACCTTGAGATAACATTTTAGAAATTTGGGTTTTAACTTCGTTCTTATGTACTTGTGGGTATCTATACGATTTTGTGAATACGGGCCTGGAATCTTTTGTGTCGATGCTGTGTTTTATTTCATTCGTGAAAGTTAGGTTGTCGCCTTCGAGATAAAATATGTCGGAGTATTGTAAGCATAGGTCAGTAATTAATTCGCTTTCTTCGTCATTTAGATGTTCAGTTCTTAATTGATTTTTAATTTCTTGAATTCTGTCACATGAAATATTGTCTGACTTTGGAAAATTAGTATTGAAATTTAAAATTGTTTCGTTTTTTGGCAAAGGTTCTAATTTAATATCTGAAAAGTCGATAGTTTTTGGAATTGCATTTGCGTTTATTATTGATGTGAGAAATTCTCCTTTATTGTTGATTTTGACTATGGCATTTGGCAATCTAACTTTGTCTTTTTCTTGAGCAATCAATATAGCGTCGGTGTTTGTGAGATTACAATTTAGTTTGAATATTCTTTCCATACGAGGTTCAATTGAAATTTTGTTGGGAATTATGTTGTTTTCGTATTCATCATTATCAGAGGCTTTGAATAATGGAACGGTCTTGAAGTAGGTTGTTAATTGTCGATTTTCCAAGTCTATAACGCATTTATAGTGTTCTAGAAAATCTGAACCTAATAAACCATCAAAGTCTATATCTAAATCATAGATGTACACTTTATGAGGATCGTTTGATGTGAAATTTATGAGAGTTGATTCGTTTATTATAATTTTTTGATCTGTGATTCCTTGAACAGTTATGTTTTCTGGAAATCTGTTAGGATATTTTTCGCAAGTTTTACGTTTAAAAATTGATATTCCTGCTCCAGTGTCTATCAAGAGTTTGAATGTTTTTGTGCTGTCATAAATGTAGTACAGGTTTTTTGTATTCATGGAAAGTAATGGACTTACATGAAATTCTGTTCTTCGAAGTTCAAGTTGGGGTTGAAATCGTCGATGTTTAGAGATTGAATCTGTGTTTGTATCTCGGTCATAGGATCGATTACTTGGGGTTGGTTTGTTGGTGGAGTTTGTCCAGGAGGGTTGGTTTGATTCGGGAGTGAAAGAAAATCCTGATAGTTAGAAATTTCATTCAAGTTTTGAATTTGATCGTAATCTTGACCATTAGCAGTATAATAGTCGTCTGTGTATTGATGTTCATATGATTGGTTTTGAATATCTTCGTATCCGTAGCTATCACAAAGCTGATAGTTCTGATCATTATAATCAATATTTTGGTTCTCGTAATTAACGAAATGTGCTCTTTGTTGGTTTGGACGGTTTTGAAAATTTGGATTAGATTGAATTACAGATGGGCGATTTTGTGATTGATTCTGAAATTGGGGTCTATTAAAATTTTGATTATTCATTGGTGGTCTATTTTGTTGAAAAGTGTTTTTCTTTGTTGAAAATTGAATGGTCTTTGGAAATTTGGATTAGGATTTTGGGCAAAATTTGGATTATTTGGAGGTGTCCTTTGTTGTTGTCGAAGTCTACATTCGCTAGATATGTGTCCAGTACGACCGCAAGAGTGACAAGTTCTTATTGTTTGTAATTGAGGTCTTCTAATTGTTTGTTGAGGACGTGAATTTGTTGGATTTTCGCGTTTTTGATTTTCAAAATAAGACAGTTGTAGTTCTCTTCTTATTCTAATGTGTGCTTGTAATAAATCTGCAGGATTTGAAGCGCGGATTATTTGTCCTAAACGAGTTTCGAGTCCTGTGAGTAAGGTATTAAGTGCCATTGTTTCGATTAGTCGAGCTTGGGCTTCTTTTTGTTCAGGTGTTAAAATAGATTTTCGAATACAAGCGTGCATTTTTGAGTTTAATACTTGCAAACGATTGAAAAATGTCAAGGCTGATTCGTTCGGTAGTTGTTTCAAGCGTTGGAGATCTTGTATCAGTGACGTGAGGTCGCGAGAGTCTCCAAAGTGTATAGTCAGCAAATGTTTGATTTCATGAAACGTGGACGGGTTTCTTGAGCTTATTAGTTGTGCTGCTCTACCACGCAATTTGTTTTTAACATGAATTACTAGGAGTAACTTTTGATCTGCTGTGGCCATGCGATATGCACAGTCACATGCATTCAGAAACGTACTGAGGAATATTTGATCTCCGTCATATTCGGGTACGATTGGAAATATTTCTGATAAACGATATGGTTCAAAATCTTCATTTGGTGGTTTATTTTGAGGATTTACTTGATTGTTATTCATTTTTGATGGGGAAAATTACAAGGTGAATAGTCGAACAGTTCAAAAATGAAATTTGGGAAAAATAATACGAGATGATTCGGTATTACTTACAGCTTTGTTCTGCTCATTTGAGATTCGTCGTGTTCTCGAAGTTGTCCGGCCAGGGGCTTCACTAGGTGTTCCTTCCGTCGGCTTCTATGAGTGATGACTCCTCGGGGTTGTGTTTCTGCGGGGTTGTGCTTCTGCGTTGCTGGTTTCTTGGTGATTCGTCGTGTTCTCGAAGTCTTCCGGCCAGGGGCTTCACTAGGTGTTCCTTCCGTCGGTTTCTTCGAATGACTCCTCGGGGTTTCTTCTTTGTTTCTTCGTTGCTTCTTCTTTGCTTCTTCGTTGCTTCTTCTTTGCTTCTTCGTTGCTTCTTGTAGATTCTTCGGGGTTGAAGGATTGGAATCCACCGCTACCAGTTAGGACGTTCTTGTTCTGATAACGTTTTTCCCGATCCTACCGACTGCGCCAATTGTTATATCGCTGCCTCGCGATTTGCCTTTTTAAAAAAGATTTATTTGTTCCGAAGACACTTTATTTAATTCTTCACAATAACTCAATATGAAATATAAAAGCAATACAATATACAAGTTGGGATGTGAATATGAAATGCACCGGGTAGATAGATATAGGTAAATGCACCGGTTGGTTAGGAATAAGTGAATGCACACACACGGTTCAAGCCGCGCAGGGCTCATTTATAAGGTAGGATCAGCAGTGTCAGCGCTGATCTAAGCTTGCACGAGGATTCAAAGAAATTGCCTCATTGCTGACTTTGCTGTTCCCATACATATCAAAATTACTGAGAAGCTGTTATCTGGTCATCTGATACTCTGTGAGATCGGCTTATTTTTCCATATAACAACTATACTAGTTTCTACTCGAGCTATTCACATTCCACACAAGTTCATCCAATTTTGGACTACTCAGCATTCAAAGATCATGCATTATTCGTGATTGATTGCTCCAAGCAGGAAGATAGCATGAAATCATCGACAGTCGATATAAAGCTGGAGATTGAGTCTGCTAAAGGATTTCCTGCTGATACTAAGGCCTATTGCATCATCGTGCACGATTGTCTGCTAGAGTACTTCCCTCTGACGGAGGTTGTGAAGAGCATAATATAAGTGGTCGAGTACCGTTCGTGCTCGCCATTCCACCGTTGACCATCATGAGAATCGCATTCGTTGACATTCAAGGTTTCACGCTCGATGGCGTCTTCCATCCGAAAGAATTGACCATTCAGATTGGTCGTCAAAGATCAAACTTTTTGTTCAAGCCTCCTACACCTTATGCTGACGTGAGCGGAAAAAATAAAAAAACTACACAATACTTGGAAAAATTTGTTCATGGAATATCATATCATTCTGGAGATATTGACTATAGTGAAATGAATGCCATTTTGGAGAAATATCTACTACATTCAGTTGAGTGCATTTATGTAAGAGGAAATCAGAAGACTGACTTTTTGAAAACAAAGTGTACTGAGCTTGCAGTGTATCCAACCATTTACGATGTGACGCTGTATGATGACTCATCATTGACTACGGAAAACTTTCAGCCCACCATTACGTAATGTCGTAACCACGCCAATGGAAAATTCATGTGCACCCAACGAAACGTTGATCAATTACAGCAATGGTTTACATATGTTGTATTACCAAAGTAGAGAAATATTGTGAATTTTTGTTTCTTCAATAAATATATTATTATTCTTATCATTGAGTTTTATTGAAACACCTCGTATATCTGTTGAATTGTTTATTTTCTCATGTACTACAAGATGATCTATACTTTTTCATAGTTTTTACGAAAAAATTAATTATTGAAATGATTATAGTTGCTAATATCAAATATAGTACTGAAAACATTTTATAAATTTCATTTAATATGTTGACATCTGTTGTTGTCTTCTTGAAAGGTGTAGCTTGCCATTCTCTTTCCTCTTGAGATCCATCATTCAATAGGAATTTCATTTTGTAAAATGAGTTATTTTCTTGTGGTATCTCCTTGTAAAATACTGGTAGTCGTCCATCATTCACTACTTTATGTTTCATTATTGCCCATGACGAATGACTGCAGTTTTTTCTTTCATCGTTGAAGCATATCTTTGAAATCTTGATATCAGTGGGTACGTTTGTATATAATACATCATTCAAAACGGCTGTCAGAATGATTAATGATAGTCGTGACATTTTCAGAGTTATCTATATTTGTCACAGGTCTTCTACTCTCACAACTGAAAACTTAATCCCACAAACTCAGATACTCCAACTTCTTCAATACTCTAGTTTTCTCTTCGTAGAAAGTTATATCTCTACTCAACTGACGGACACGTTCACCGAATTCTTCTAGTTTCCTTCTGTACTCGTCTGAAGTCATTGTGATACTAAGATGAATTCGTATTCATCATTCTTATATTTCACCTTTATGTCAGACGTTGAACGACATTTGACATTTGACATTTGACAGTTGGCTGCCAAACGTTAGATGTCAGACGCCTAACTTCGAGCAGCCACACCCTGTTATCAATCAATTATCCACGTGGTGGTTCGGACTCCACTTAGGATATCTTCAGATATTTTCGAACGTCTGACAACAATGTAAGTCGTCGGTTCATCTATTATCTTTGGGACGGATCTGCTCGACTACGTCACGCTGTGCGATAACGTTGCATTGACATTGACTGCAATTAAATTATATAGTGGTCGTAGCTCTGTGGGAACGCATCGGACTTGTAATCCGGTGGTCTGGAGTTCGAATCCCGCCGATAGAAGGATTTTTTTAAATAAAATATGACGTCATGAGATGTTTCCGGATGCGGAGCGCTAAGGGGGCGCAGTCTTAAGGAGGGTCAAGGGGGTATAGCAAAAACCTAAGGGGGCTAGGGCTACAGCGAAGACCTGAGGGGGGCCAAGGGGGTACAGCGAAGGCCTAAGGGGGCCAAGGGAGCACCTGAGGGGGCCGAGGGGCCGATATCCTATCCCATGTTGCAAGCAGAATACATAACCTCAAAAATAACTTGAATTTCGCGCCAAAAAAGTGGGTAGGGCTATGACGCGTCGAGTTTCCATGTCCACTCTCTGACGTAATAGGCATAGAACATGTTCTGATTGACAGATGACATAGAATATTTGACAGTTGAAATGACAGATGACATATGACATTTGACATGACAGATGACATTTGACATGACAGATGACATGACAGTTGACAGCTGCCCCATAGCGGCCATCTTGGATGACGTCATTGCCCCATGGCGGCCATCTTGGGATGGTACCCGCCTAGGTGCACTACTATTATGATACAAGTTTTATAAGACGCTATTTTGTCGCACGCGTTGTTTGGAGTACGACAAGCAAAGCGAGGAGTGCTCCAAGTGATCAAGTGCGATAACGTGTCTTATAAAACGTGTGTCATATGCAGTTTTTTCTATTTTGAATTTATTTGAACAAAAACAAATGGATTTAATATCGATAAATAACAGAAACATCTTCGATTGGTAACAATGATGACATTGAAATGATTAAAATCTGACGCACAATCGTAAAGCCCAGTTTACAGTTGAGCGATTTTGATTATTGCAATACCAGCGGTGAAAAATTCAATGTTGTTATTGTTTTTATTAGTCAATTTGAATCAAATTACACTCTGAATTGAAATTTACCAATTAAAACATTGAGTTTTTCACTGCTAATATCACCAAATCCAAATCGCTCAGAAGTAAATTGGGCCTAACTCTTCTGACTTTCATTTGACAGTTTGATTGTACCAATCTCCGAATAATAAAAAAAGCTGATCGAAATAGAGGCTATTTCGACACGCATTTGCGTTGCACAATGACTTCATTATGTGTAGCAATCATAGCGTGTGATTTTTATAAAATTTGCACTTGATTCCATATAGAGGAGATTGATTGAATAAATTTTTTTCGAAATAATGAATTGATTTCTACGAAAGCGTATAAGGGCCACCGAGATTTTTTTTATATTTTTTCTGACTTCAAACTCGGAATTACCGACTTTGAACACGAAATTTCCTACTTTGAACTCGGAATTATTTTTTTCTGACTTCAAACTCGGAATTTTCGACTTTGAAATCGGAATTATTTTTTTCCTACTTCAAACTCGGAATTTCCGACTTTGAACTCGGAATTATTTTTTTCCGACTTTAAACTCGGAATATTCCAAGTTTGAACTCGGAATTATTTTTTTCCGACTTTGAACTCGGAATATTCCGAGTTTAAAGTCAGAATAAAAAATTACGAGTTTGAAGTAAGAAATTCCGAGTTCGTAGTACGGAATTTCCGAGTTTGAAGTCGAAAACAAATAATTCCGAGTTTAAAGTCGGAATTTCCGAATTTGAAGTCGGAATAAAAAAAATCCGAGTTCAAGGTCGGAATTTCCTTGTTTAAAGTCGGAAATTCCGAGTTTAAAGTCGGAAGAAATATAAAAAAATCTCGGTGGCCCTCATACGCTTTCGTAGATTTAAGAGTATTCAGTTTCCAAAATATCGACCGAATTTGTGTCATGTATAAGTTAACCTCGTCGCCAATTTATAATGTATATTCTCTTCAATAATTATTTGTGAATTTCACAAATATTATTACATTGACATTGAATATCTCGTTCGACTAGAGGTCGACGAAACAAGAGTTCTTGTCTCGATAACAACTTCTTGTCTTGTCTTGAGAAAAAGTCAAGAAATTAAAAAAAATCTTGACTTGACACTTTCTCGATATCTCATAACTTGTCTTGAGTCAAGAAATTTCAAGATTTTGAAATTTCCTTGTCATTCTTAATCGAACTTCTTATCGACTTTGACAAATAATGTCAAAATTCAAACTTTCTAGGTATATGTCTTGATATTTTTTTATGTTGATTATTGTGATTTGAAGAAATCAGATTAACTAAATATAGAATGTTCATCCCCGAATATTTCGAAAATGGCTGAAGCAAATATCAATAACCAATATATTGAAATCAGGAGGAAAAGATTTTCAAATATTTTCTATTGAAAATAACGAAGTTGGTACACATTTTTTATATCAGCGATATGTGTTTCATCTGGTTTAATTTTTTGGAGGTTCAGAACGAACCCCACATTTTTGCACTCAATTTTTTTTTTCTATCTCCAATGATGAACCCTGTGAAACTGTTTATATAAACGAAATGACCCTGTACATGGTTATTTCTCGGCATGAAAATGTCCCGTCGTTATCGCCAATGGCCAAGAATTTTACCGGAAGGCCAGCAACATCTGTACTTATTGCGGAAAGGCTATTTTCAGCAGCAACTTCAACAATCAAAAAGCTATGAAATCGGCTAGACATTGATGACTCCATGATGACGCCTCAATTCGTGACTTATGAATTTCGATAAAAAAATCTAGTTTCCAATTTCAGTCTCATCAGGATTATTGATTATTTTTAATTTGTATTTTGCAAAAAAATTTTCAATAAATGAAAATATGTTTTGTTATGTTGCAATATGTTTTATTTTTCACAAAAAATAATATGTTGTCCAATTTATGGCTTTTCCATTTTTCATTTATTAGCTTAGTCGAGCTATAAGCCACTTCCAAGTTCTGTGATTTGGGAGATTTAGTTCTGGAGTGTTTCTTTCTTCTGCCGCATGGTGTCGCCACTTCCAATTGTCTGTTGGAACGCGGCTCAGTGCGGTCAAATAAACGCGACGAAGGTGCATTGGGACAGGCAACGCTTCGAGTGGAGATCTTACGGTCTCTACTCGGATAACTACCCTGCACTGATGAGGGCCAATAAGCCCGAAACCGGTCTGTAGGTTGTTAGGCGTGCCTGTCCCGATGTGAATTTGTCACGTCTTAGGAAGAAAGAAACATTTGCGATCTGCATTCACAGTGTGAATCGTTGCATGGATTACGAGCAGATATAATTCAATGTTCTGCGTGGTATTTACCAGGAAAGTAGTTGTTTTCTGCTCGTAGTCTACCAGACATTCATTTCAAACTATGTTTGATATTCTAATTGGATAGACTATTTTCTCTTTCTAAAATGTTTCATGATATTTCAAGATTTCTTGGTTTCTTGACTAGAAATCTTGGTATTGACATAAAATTTCTTGTCCTGTCTTGAAATCTGAAATCAGCACTGTAGATATAACAGAAAGCAAATGAGATACATAGACAAGAAATGATATGAAATCACGAAATTTGGTATCACATTCGAATGAATGATGAGGATTGTTTTCGATTGTTTTGCTTCTTCTTCTCACGGATTTTATTTCCTATTGACGCTGTTGTAGACCAAGAGCCCGTGTCACCTTTTTTGGTAGTGATAAGTTTACACACATCGACCACTGAAACTTGTAATATCGATGTCGACGATCCTACAGAGATTCTCGCCATACATGATTTCCGGGGCGAAGTTAGGAAAGGGGGCTTACCGATATGTTGAAAAAAAGTTAGAAAAAAGCAAAGATTTCTGGAAAATAATCCGACGCTAGCTGATTGTCAGTCGCCTACATCGGGGCGTTCACCCACTGCAGCCCTCGAACTATGTGAGAAAAAAAAACAACTGAAAACATTCAGTTCACAACTGACAATGGAGGGGGGTTCTTACCATTAGCATTTCAATGATACAAATTTCGCAGGCCAGCCTTTTTCGATGGGGCGGAAGGGCGCTGGACCCACCTGTTTCGGAAGAATGTCTAGGTATTTTTTTTATGAAAAGCTTACTGACTGATTCCTGCACAATTATGTTCAATTCTATCTGTCCAATTGAAAAATGCTATTAACAGTCATCAAACATGTGTCGCAAATTCAAATTCAATAGTTATTTATGTATTAAGGGAATTATGAGGGCCTTAATTACCAATGGCAAAGTTTGCGTCCCGAGGACCTCTGGCCCGAGGGACAGCAATTGCCAGAGGTTATTAATAAGGCTCTATAATTCCCGTGGTACATAGATAATTTTATTTTTGACCGATTTTCATAACAATATGTCCATATTTAGAACGCAATAAATGTTTAAATTCATAACCTTTCTGGTATATTTGAATTAGGTAGCGTTGATTGTAGCATTGTTGGTTGTTGCTAGGTTGTCGCTATGTTACATGTTTATAAGCAAACTTTCTTTATCAATCAATGTTTTTTCGTTAAAAACGTGTTTATTTTTTACCACAAATCGACGATCTTTTTCTGATATAATGGAGGATATTATAAAAAAAGCGGAAAAAGCAAGACAATCATTACTTCCATCGAAAAGTGAAGCCCTATATCAAAAAGAATACAACTTATATCTGAAGTGGCTGACACAGAGAAATGTTATGTCAAAAGATGCCAACGAAACTGTCTTTCTGGCATATTTTCAAGAACTGGTAAAGTATTTTCAGTATTTTCTGGTAGTTTTGGTAATAATTGTATTTATTCGTTGCAGTCAGAAACGTTTAGCCCAAATTCGTTATGGACTGAATGGTCAATGCTCAAATCGATGGTGACCATATATGAGAAAATAGATATCACCAAGTTCAACGAACTAGAGGCTTTTTTGAAACGGAAAAGTAAGGGGTATAAGCCGAAAAAGTCTGCTGTCTTATCTCCTAAAGATGTCATCAAATTTCTAAAGAACGCCCCTAATGAAATTCATTTATTGCATAAGGTAATTTTTTTCTCATAATTTTCTTTTTCGTTTGTTTATTTCGTTTTATTTGTTATAGGTTGTTCTAATTATGGGTTATTTTGGAGGATGCAGAACTCAGGAACTTCTAAATATGAGTATAGCAGATATAGAGGACCGGGATACTGTTATGGTAGTGAACGTACCGGAAAGTAAAACTGGTGTATCGAAGAAATTTACAGTTGTGGATGAAAAAGAGTTCTCTGCTTTGCCTTTATTGAGACTTTATATGTCCTTGCGTCCTGAAGGTACAAAACGATTTTTTTTGAGCTTCCGACAAAATAAATGTACAACTCAGCCAATTGGAAAGAATATGTTTGGCAAAATTCCCAGCAAAATTGCAATGTATTTAGGATTGCCAAACCCACTAACCTATACGGGACATTGCCTTCGTCGCACTTCTGCTACTGCCCTAGCCAATGCAGGAGCAACTATGACAAACTTAAAAAGACACGGAGGTTGGAGAAGTTCCACGTTGGCAGAGGGGTATCTGGAGGACAGTATTGAATTGAGAAATAAAACGGGTATGCTGTCTACTTTGCCATCAGAAGAGGCAGGCACCTCGACTGTAGTGAACAGCAACAGCACCACCCATAAAAAAGAAGAAATTGTTTCCAGCGGCGGAAATAATTTTCAGGGAACATTTGAAAATTGTACATTTATTATTTGTAATGACGTGAATAAGGAAAATATGTCTTAGTTTTCATTACATATAAACGTTTATAAGCATTTCTTGTATCATTTTCACCTGTAAAAGGTAAGAGGGAGTTTTTGAACCTTAATATCCCAAGGGAGTTATGACCCTCATTATAGATATCGTAACTATGACGATATAAGCTTATAATGTCACTGTCAGAAATTAAATCATATATTGATCCTTGTAGACATTGTATTATGTATAGGACAAGTCAAAATGTAGACAATATGGAAAATGCATTTTTGGAAACAATCTTCATATAGATTTCACAGCACATATTATATAGTAAGTGTGAAAAACAAACAAACAAATAAACAGAAAAAAAAAATAACAAACAATAATAAAATGTTCAGGCCAAGTTCTTATCTAACATGAATTCGTTTATGCTGTAGTAGCTCTTGGACGCCAGTAATGATTTGATGCAATTTTTAAATAAATTGCCATTGAGATTTTGAATTCTTTCAGGCAGATGATTATAGAACATAATTCCTCGGTAACATGGGCTCATTTCATATTTAGTATTCCTATGTGAAGGAATACACAACAGGTTGCTATTCCTGGTTGGATAATCATGATAGTGAGAAATTGTTCTCCATTTGTTCATATTCTCTCTGATGTACAGAAGGCACTTGAAAATGTATAGGATACAAGGAAATGTTGATAATTCATGAAAAATAAAATAGTGTCTGCACGAATCTCTAGGAGATAAGTTGAACATGGATCGTATTATTCTTTTTTGAGCTGAGAAAATTCTCTCACTATCAGTAGAATTTCCCCACAGTACGATATTATATGAGATATGACTGTAAACAAGACTATAATAAACTGTTAACATAGACTCTACTGGCATGGATGACTTTATTCGTGAGATTGCGAATCTAGGTTTGTTCAGTTTTTTGCAGAGTGTGTCTATTTGATTATTCCATCGCAAATGCTGATCAACATCAATGCCAAGAAATTTGATGCATTTTGTTGATATCACATGAACTTCATTTAGATCGAATTGAAAGACATCTGAACGTGCGTGAAAAAAGGAGTGTATGCATTTCGTTTTGGAAATGTTTGCTATCAGACTATTTTTCTCACACCAGCAATTGAATGAATTCATAATTTGCTTGGTGGACTCAACTAGCTCTTCATGTGTGCATGCTGTCACTACTAATGAAGTATCATCTGCAAATAATGTTAACAACTCAGCATTGATATGTTCAGGCATATCGTTTATGAATAATAAAAACAATAATGGACCCAAAACTGAGCCCTGCGGAACTCCAATGTTCAGTGGATGTTCACTGGAATGATTATTACATATTTTAACAATCATCAGTCTATTTCTAAGATAGTCAATTATCCATTCCAAGAAAATTCCCCTCAATCCCAAATTGTATAATTTGTCACAGAGAAAACTGAAGTTAATGGAATCGAATGATTCCAGTTCTAAAAACAAGTTCGTGGAATGGGGCTCTATAACGCACGACTATATTTTTTTATAAAGATCAGGTGTTTATGACTGAAAATCAAACAATCAGGTACAACGTAAGCACGTAAAGATGAAAACACCTTTCTCAGCTGTTTATAGTATGGATAATGCTCATTTGGTCGCTAAACTAGTAAGTTTCCTGCATTTGCGAGGTGCAATATGACTATTATTAAAACATCGACCCAAAATCTCTCAATACTGTAATTAGACGACTGACACTTCGAAACATACCCTGAAGTGGACTTTCTGGATCGATGAATTAACGTGTCAGTCAACTCATGTGTTGGTGGAATGTTGTCAGTCAACAAATGCAAATGTATAATCAGAGATTACCCGAATGTATGAACCTTTCATTAAATGTTTATGACTGACAATAAATGTAGTTACAACGGGAGCATGTGGATGTGAAAATACATCTCTCAGTTGTTTTTGGTATGAATAAAGCCACAAACATCGTAGAATACTGTTCAAAAGAACATGAAATTATTATCATTTATTCCTACTGTCGCAAATAATAACAATGGGAAATGAGCATTCCGGGTGAGTTATACACTATGGTTTTTCTACGACTATCACAAAAAGTGGCGACATCTTTCCAGAAATCATAATCTGGGACCTATTTCAATGCAATTTGAAGAGGGGTCCACATATATATAAATATATACCAATTATTTAATGCTTTTAGCGCATTCCCACTTGTATGACGTCGTTTCCAATTTTTAGCGTGCCTTTGCCACACTTTACATGATTATAGACGACAAGGTGGTACAACTAACGTTGTGTGAATTTTTTGAGCATGAACTTATAATATTGAAGTATACTTGAATATTTGTGTACCTTTCCAAAGGCCCAGTACCCTTTTGCCACTTGGTACGTGACTGACGGTAATAGATTCTCGATGTATGCATTATAGATAACTTGTCCCTGAATTATGGAATATACCTAAGCTTATCATAAAAAAGTACCTTAAATAGACATTCTCCCGAAACAGGTGGGCCCAACGCCCTTCCGCCCCATCGAAAAAGGCTGGCCTGCGAAATTTGTATTATTGAAATGCTAATGGTAAGATCCCTCTAATTGTCAGTTGTGAACTGAATGTTTTCTGTTGTTTTTTTTTTATTCTCACATAGTTCGAGGGCTGCAGCGGGTTTTTCAGAAATCTTTGCTTTTTGCTAACTTTTTTTTAACAGATCGGTAAGCACGCTACCCTAACATCGCTCCGGAAATCATGTATGGCGAGAATCTTTGTAGCATCGTCGACATCGATAATACAAGTTTCAGAGGTCGATGGGCGTAAACTTATCACTTACAAAAAAGGTGACACAGGCTTTTGTCTATTGCATGAAGTACGCCATTTCTTCGTCTTGGTATCCATCACTCTGATAATAAAATTAATTCTCATGCGCCACAAACTCGGCCACAAATATTATGGCCCACGCAGTATAAGTTTGTATGACCAGCACAAAATATCCATTCATAAAGATGTTGTCACGTGCCATAATCGTCATTATCATGCTTACTTTCGCTAGTAGAAGACGATAGCTATTTGTGTATTTAGAGCGCAGTGATAGATTGCCGCTCGAAAAAGACAATCTTTCGAGAGCGGCAAGACACTGCGCTAGAAATACACGCAATATTTTGATTTTGAAACACATTTCCTAGGCAAGAAAACTCGATACTTCATGCAAACAACTTACATTTCATTATATTCTTCGTCTAAATCATTAATTTAAATATTTTTTTTTATTTTCGCGGCATCACCTGCTTGGTTATTAGCCACAGACATATATGACTGTTTCTTAAATTTTATGATGAATATCGAATAGGAATTTCAATATTTTATGAATGTGGGATGAGTTATTAAGATAATAATTATTCAGAATTATATTCAGAAACGAACCAGGGCCCTGGTGCAAGACCACAGCGGGTCCCCTTCATTCATTCACGGGAAAGATCAAATTATTTTTGAGTTCACTAGGGTTAGTTTCGTCAAAATTTGTAATTTTTTTGTTGTCATTGCAACCTCAAACTATAAAAAGAATCAAAATGAGAAAATCATCGTCTGATGCTATATGTGAAAAAAAAAAGCACAACTACCAGGCACAATAGTAGCCTTGAGGTCGTAATTTCTCAAAGTTCAGATAATAATTTTCAAAAAACAACAATATCTAACAGTTTTCAAATGCTCTCTGAGATGTACGCCTTACGATTTCTTCAGAGACGAGAAAAACTTCCCTAAAACATTATCACATACCAAGCCTGAACTTGGTAGAAATAATGCGAATTTTAAAAAATCGCTAAGACTGATTCCGCTGTAACTCGTAAACTATCGTTACGATCTTCGTGGGTAGAATGAACGACGACCGAGTTTTAAATAACTAATTTATTTCAAAGAGCACTAACACTTATTACAGACTAATCTATAACAACTATTTATTTTGTAGGTTATGAACGATATTCACGTAACGCGACTTCGTCTTCAACTAACTTCCACCATTATCTGGCCCTGTATATATATCGTGTTTGAGTTGTTCTAGGACTTTCTGAAACTGTCATTCTTCTGTCATCTCTGTCCATCTGATATATCTCCCAGGATATCTCATCCTTTTCTGTTCTAGATCTTTCATGAACAATCGAGAGCTATCTGGAATGTCCGATACAGGAGGATATTTCAATCTCGGCGATACTTCTTTATGACTGCCGAATTTCATTACAGTATCTTCCATAGAAACGGAGTCACCCCATACGATCATCGAAATTTGTCCACCCTCTATAAAATATATGCAAATTAGCACCTTAATGAGAACATAACAATAATATGAACACTATATTTGAACGCACGTTAATTGGTAGATATAAAAGCTATTCCAACAGATCCTCAAGCATTTCTCTGATGTTTCATTGATGTTACGGTTGTTCATTTTTTCGATCGGAATCAAAATGGTCAATAGTCCGCTAATACTACTTGTATTTTGCGTCGGTGTAAAATCACTGCAAAATAGCACATTTGAAGAGTTATATGAGTATTCAGAAAGAAATCTGGAATTCGCGAAAAACTATGTTCTGCCAAAGAATAATAGAAAATTACTTGAAACAAATGATGAAACCATCCATGGTGAGATATTCAATTATTATGCACGGTTGGGCGAATAGTGTATTATAATCCGTATGATACGTATAACCGATGTCATTAGAAGTGTGTTAATTTTTTTAATAGCTGCTGAAGATAATCAAATAATTTGGTCAATTGTTGTTATACTGATCAGATTTTTGGCAAACTAGACCTTCACATGTATCATATATTTCTTGAAATATTAAAAAAAAATGTTTCTGTAGTTTCACTTGTTGAAAAAGGTACATCTTCGGTTAAACTCAGTTGTCAATGATGATCCAAATCAAAATTTTCAGTAACTATACTTTTTATTGGATTAGGTTTTTGTTTTTTCTCATTATATTTTGTTCCCCATCGACACCAGGGACAATATATAACTACAAAAAGGTGAAAGTGAATCTAACTATCAGTTAAACTTCTATTGGTGAAACCATCATACTGAATTTTTTATAAGAGATCATCCACAATTCTAATGAACATGGGTTTTTTATGAACTAATGTGGATATTCAAGCTATTTGAATTATTAGATAATCTGGCGTTTCAAAAAATTGTGTTCTAATCACTATATTCATTTTCAAGTAGAAAATAGAATTGCACGTGAATTTTTTTATATCACCGAATGATTCGAAAAATACCTATTTCAAATGAACATGTAATTAATGGTTCTGGTACAGCTTAGCTATGTCATACTAGAGTCTGGTTCAGGATTCAGATTTGTAAAAACATGAGAGAATAATAAGTTTGATGTGTGCTTTTCAACAATCTGAAAATTATTAGTTCATTGATTCAATTATTTGACCGTATTTGAAATTGTCAATATTCCGCTAATACTGCTTGTATTCCGTTTAAAATTATTGCAAAAAAGCACTAGGAGTTATATGAGTATGTACAAAGAAATTTGAATTACGCGAAAAACTATGTTCTGCCAAAGAATAATAGAAAATTACATGAAACTAATGATGAAACCATCCATGGTGATTTTTTCAACACATATTGGCAAGCATTTCGGTGTATTTTCGATTCGCTGATCTGATTTTTGGCAAAGTTATAGACCAACACACAGCACCACAAAAAAATGTTTCCCGTGGTTTTACTTGGTCAAATACATCTTCGGTTATATTCAGTTCTCTATTATGATTCAAATGGAACAAGTTTCAATAATAACTTCAATAAATTCAACAAGATGAAAGATAGTGTAACCATCAGCAAAGTTTACAAAATATTCTGTAAACTTTGCCATCTGTTCATCTATATATTGGTGAAGTCGCCAAACTGAATTTTTTTGGTTTGATGTGCTTTTCAACAATCTGAAAATTATAAGTTTATTGATCATTCTCTAGTTCTAGAACTGATCTAATAATAATTCTGATGATCTTTAAGTTCAAGGATCCTACGATTTTATCATCGTGGGTGGTGGTTCAGCAGGGACAGTCTTAGCAAATCGTCTCTCAGAAATAAACGGATGGAATATCCTTTTATTAGAAGCTGGTGGTGATGAAAATGCGTTCAGCGATATTCCAGGATTTGGGCCTTATTTACCAGAAATGAATTGGGGATACTATACCACATCTCAAAAAACATGCTGCCTAGGTAAGTCATCAGGAGTTATAGACATGTTTCAGAATTTCAATTTGGAGATTTCCTATTTTCTCAAATAGCAAATTTCAACTGAATGAGATTTTAAGAAAACATATATATCTAATTAGCTATATTGCGGCTCCATGTACTTCTCATGTTCTGGTTCTCAAGAAAAGGGATATCCTCTAATGTTCAGAGAACATCGTGAGAACCAAGGGAAAGAAGGTAGGAGTTTCTGGACATTATATGCCACGGCGAACACCTCCCAAGGCAATGAGTTCCAAGCTACCATTTTGTTTCTTATCATATGTTTAAATATTAGAGTATAAACCTTAGTCCATATCTCGTGTCCCTCGTGGTGAATTTTCATTAAATTATATTGAGCAATATGAAAATTATTCAAGAAAAACCGATTTTCACCATCACCTTGTATATTCATGTGTGAATGATGAATATAATATGAATATGAATTTCCATTTTCATTCATTCATAAATCATGGCAAATTTTTGTTTGAGGTTATTTTTCATATTATATTATCAATATTATACCTGAGGTTGTTTATGAACAATGTCCAATACCATATTTTTATTCTATTTCAGGAATGAGAAATCAGCAATGCCAGTATCCACGTGGCAAGGTTTTAGGTGGGTCCAGTACAATTAATGCAATGATGTACGTGAGAGGTAGCTATGCAGATTTCGATGGATGGCAAGAAATGGGCAACCCTGGTTGGTCCTTTCAAGATGTTCTACCGTATTTCAAAAAATCTGAGCACATTGTTATAAATGATTACGACAAGGAATATCATGGCGTCAAAGGACAACTTTATGTCAACTATACAGAACCACCATCAGTAACTGCTGGACCTTTCATAGCAGCATGCGAAGAAAAAGGTCTGAAACAAGTTGATTACAATGGACGGAATCAAATGGGTGTATCAAAGATTCAGTACAACATGAAATTCAGTGCGAGAGATAGTGGTGCACGTGCCTTTATAGATCCTATCAGCAAATCTCGGAAAAATCTTTCGATAAAACTGAATGCATTCGTTGTTAAGATTTTGGTTGAACGTAAAACGGCATTGGGGGTCGAATTTATTGAAGGTGGAAAAAGGTATGTTGCCAAAGCAAATAAAGAGGTGATACTGTCAGCTGGTAGCATAAATAGTCCCCAGTTATTGTTGATATCTGGGATTGGTCCGAAGAATGAATTAACTAATTTAGGTATCGAAGTCAAGAATGATCTACCGGCAGTGGGCAAACACTTGCAAGACCACCCTTATTTCATAAATCTCTATTTTAGAACTAATATATCAGCAACGGACGGAACTTTAAGAGAACAACTCCATAGATACTTAAGGAAATAAAGTCCTCTAAATAGATATTATGGATTGGAGTTAGTAGCATTCATAAATACGAAAAACTTCAGCCAAACCCCTCCAGACATAGAATATATCTTGACATCACAGCCTCTAACCCTTCCTTCCCATGTCTATAACACTAATGATGATTACGCACGGGTTTTCCAGGAGTACAATACCTCGACTGATTTTTGGGTTGGAGTAGTCGTGTTGAAGCCAAAGTCTGAGGGGTCAGTTGCATTTCGATCAAATAACATGTTGGACTTTCCTTTGATTGATCTAAAATATTATTCAGATCCCGAAGGGCATGATATCGAGACAATGTACCAAGGTATAAAATACTTCTTGGATTTTGCCAATACTGAAGCTTTCAAGAAAATCAATGCTACTTTTATAAGTACTCATCCCGGATGTGAAGAACTTCGAAAATCCGATACGGATAGAGATTATTGGTATTGTGCAATCAGGCATGCGTCTTCAACGATATATCATCCTGTGGGAACAACCAAAATAGGTCATTCTCCAAAAAAATCCGTTGTTGATAATGATTGCTTAGTGCATAATATGAAGAAACTTAGGGTGGTAGATGCAGGAGTTTTACCCGATATTGTGAGAGGTCATACTAACGCAGTCACTTATATGATTGCGGAAAAAATATCTGATGTTATGGAGAGAACTGAATATGCTTCAATATGGTTGCAATGGTTTTGTAATTGGAGTACATTTTTGTTTGCGATTCTATAATTAACTGAGAAAGAATATTGGAATTATCATACTAGTATATTATTACTATGTATCTACTTCGAAACAATAAAATCCTTAAATATTTCGAACAATCAATTGCTAGGGTAGCCTACGAGACTCTCTTCAAGATGCATATAATAACGTAAGCAATTATTATGTTTGAGACTTCAGAGTGATCATAATATAGTATATTCTTCAACTAGCGTATAATGTCGACTCTCCTCGATCCAAGACGTGCTTTGTCACATTACATACACGTCTTGAAATATTAATCTTCTCATAGGAAAATCATCTATTGGAGTGATAAGGTATTCATATTTGATACATCAATAACATTAACAGCTATTAGCTTGATTCTAAGACACAAATAGACGCGAAAAATAAAAGGATTGTGCGCATGTTTACTATTTTCTCCTAATGGTATTTTTATTAACCGTTAATTGTTGAATGTGAAGTGTTTGAAAAGTGTTTTTAACCGCCAGCTTTGTTGGGACAAGCAACCCTCGAGTATGAGACTGAGTTGAGAAGTCGTGGACCTTGAGTTTTGAAGTGTCGATCGTTTATTGATAATAATTATTCGAATGGTGCTGCATAAATCCACAATAAACTATAATTGAAGACAATGTAGGTATATGAGTAGAAACTCAGATCATACATAGTGATGAGTGTAAGTGAAGTCGTCTGCATTTCTAGTAGGCATCAGCGTTGTATTTGATCGATTGAGTCGATTTCCAAATGAGCTTCGAAGTTGCATTATTGGTCTTCCTTGAAGACTGTGTAGTAAGAGAAATATGCTTTATGAACCCACAAAAAAAATCTTCTGAATAATGAAGAATGCATAGAAGATTTCCCCCCAATATTATTCTTGTTTTCCATAAAAAAAGTTTTTTCATATAATATACATGAAAAATACATACTTTCGTGAACATGTATATATTCTGTAGATTTTTTCGATATGAATTTCTCAAATTATTCTGATATAATCAGCATTCTTGTAAAAAAAAATTCCATTTGCCCACAAGATAGGGAAAAACACTAATGAAGATAGCAGTTAAGTACCGAATTATTCATAATGAACTTGTACGATATAGGTACCAAAAATTGTAACCAACATTTTTGTGAAACTCTGTTAGGCCAGGGGAAAAATCAGTAATAAGTATTTAAATTCTCAAATGAACAATTTTTCATGTATCTACATATTTTTTGTCCGATATCACTATTCAAGTTATCATCGCATTGTTGGATGCTTATACTCCCTATTATGATAGTAGGTATAGGTATTCATTGTCGTTCCAAGGCTGATGTCATTTTGAGATTGCATTTTAATCGTTCAATCATCATTAACTCATTGTTAATTTGTGATAAGCAATCGACTTTTTTCAGATAAAGATAAATGGCATGAAAATTATGCCGATAATTTCCATAGCACACTGCACATTGTGAGATTATATGATTTACATATTATAATTGGGTTACTTTTTGTTGAATATGTACCTCGTCTTCGACTCGGGATAATTTTATATCAATAAAAACATTCGTGACCTTCAAAAAAATTATCGGTAATAATTCTCTTGCTAGGGAGATATAGCTTGTCGCTGTATTTTTACGGTGATAAACCTGATGCTTAGTTTTTGTATTACTTACTGTCGAGTGAAAATAATCATTTGAATTATAAACGTAACATTTTTGTGTTTCGACTATATGAGCCATAGATCTTATTGCTTACACTAGATCCGGTATCCAGGATACTTGTTTTGTAGGTCCGTGGGGTTGAAAGTACTAGGCCAGCGATTGGTCGTTTTCATTTTTGTCCATACATGTGTTGTACCACATGATCATGTTGTACCTACTTTCTTGCAGACCCCTTTAGAGCAAAAAATTACTACAAGATGCCGGATCTAGGGTGAGCAATAAGATCTATGATATGAGCGATCGTAGGGGACGAATATCTATTTGTATCATCGATCATTCAGTGGAAAAGTGTATCCCTAATTTTTCTCTTTAGTGTTCACGTTGTCAGTTTTTGATTATGATTTCTGGTAATTCGATTCATCTTTATTTCAAGTCAATACATTAACGTCCTGAATATAATTCGTGGTATGATTGTTAGACTATAATTTTTTTGGAATATCAATTAATTGGCAATCCCAAAATTATCGGTAATATTCATACCACTTTACTCCTGATAATTCACTCGAATTAAAAGTCCTCGAACGAGTGAAAGATGATTTAGGAATTCCAAACCCTTATGGATGTGTCTATTCATCGGGGTGCTCCGACATATACAGGGCTTATCACGATGAGCGTTAATTAGACGTTTCTGGCTGACCAGACAACGGATCGACCTGAAAATTCGACAGCTTACATAAATCAATATGATTTACACATTTGAAATATTTCAGACGATGCGGCATTGCCGCTTCTACTATAAAGTAGCAGCAACTTTGATTTTTCATATGTTATGATTTCATTGATCCGTCATACTTGGGGTCCTAATCGAACGATTACAGAGATATAGGGTGTGAAAAATCGAGATTTTTAACTTTTTGCCGAAACTACCCATTATTGCACAAAACGGCTTACATGTTCCTATCCTAACTTTCCATTTACTATCGAATGATATTCAATTGAAACAAATACAGGGTGGTTTAGAATTCTAAATTTTGAACCACCCTGTATTTGTTTTGATTAAATAGCAATGGATAGTGGATGAAGAGTTGAGATAGAGACATGTAAGCCGTTTCAACCAATTATAAATGGTTTCGACAAAAAAAATTACCAAAGTTGAAAAATCTCAATTTTTCACACCCTATATGTCTGTAAAAGTTCGATAAGGACCCCGAGTATGAGAAATAAATGAATTTAGCTTTCCAAGGAGAATCTAAAGAGGCAATAAAATACAGGGTGTTCCATATGAAAAATCGGAGTAGCTTCTACTTCATAGTAGAAGCGGCAACGCCGCATCGTATAAAATATCTTTGCAGTGTAAATCATACTGATTTATGTACACTGTCGAATTTTCAGGTCGATCCGTTGTCTGGTAACCAGAAATGTCTCATTAACGCTAATCGTGAAAAGCCCTGTATATTAATTATATGCTATTCATCGGAGCGTGATCTACGCATGTTCATATTTCAATACGTTGCCTCACAAGCTGTACGCACTAGGTTTCCCCCAATTACCTTCCTTTTTTTATTTTTTCAATTATCAATCAATTGTTCCTTCTTGAAAAATTTGCGACAATAGTGATCCGGACACTTACTGCCAGGTTAGTTTGTTTGGTTCTGGCAGTCTCATTGAATAATATAGCGCGATGGCGCGTGGATTAAGCCGAGATTTCAAGGTATCCTTTTATTTTTTAAAATTTTCTTTAAAATGCACCAAAAATATAAATCCTGTTTTTTAGTCGGCGATTCAATTCGTCGGGGCGGAATATGAGCATGCGTGGAATACCATAGCGAATACGTTCAATCATAAAATAGACTAGATGAATAACGCTCAATCCATACCACAGTAGTTGTTTGAAGCCAACATCTAAATCAGTTACTAGGGTTTCCTCATTCGAAAACAAGGATAGCAACAACAGATTTCCCCAGCACCATCAGTGTCTTGCTATCTTGTAAGGGTCTGAATTTGAATAAATTGATCTACTAAAAAAATTATCGTATCCATTATTTCTGAGACTGAAAGAAAACAATGTAATATCAAAGTTTTCTGAAAATAGACATTTTTGACTTATTACCCTAATGATCATGGACTAGATTCACTGTCACAACAATATTGTTTATTTTCTGACAATATAAAATTCCAAGTGTCGAACTTGAAAATATAACATCAAACATGTTGTTACTACTTTTCAATTCTACTTAATATAGGATTATCTGAGAATTTTCTTACTACTTGGGCCAACCATTTTATCGCTTGTAGTAGAATGATGATAGCAAATTCTAGCGTCTCTTGAAATATTATCTTTCCCGATCATATTTTTCCATATATCCACTAACTTTTCATCTCAGGGAAACCCAAAAATGTTTTCAAATTAGCAAAAATCGTTTTGCATTCGAGAGTGGGTGAACAATGTTTACACAACGAATGATACGACACTGAGTAACTCACCAGTGGAATGTTGTGTTCTGGTCACCACTTACAAATCGTCTCTCACGATTTCAACAACGTTCACCATCCTTTAAATTCGATTTGAACAGAATAAACAAGGTTCCAAGTAAAATCCAATTCAAATTTCCACACAAACTGGAAATATGTCGTTTAATGAACCATCAAACAATATTTGATTTGAAAACGACAAGTTTCACGCTGTCACTGTCAGCGTTCAGTCGATTATCGGTTATAAACCACTTACATATAAATGTCTTATATGACGAAGATTGTATACATAGCTTTTGATACACTCATATGACTTATATAAGTTTCAACAGAAGGATATATACATTATATTATAGGTCAAACTAGGGAATATTGGGGTAAGCAGCAAGTAAACGAGGACTCTTTTGAGTTCCAAGCTTTTGGAAAACATTAATTTCGATCTTCAGGGAAGCTACAGAAATATACAACTGTTAGTACAACACCAAGTCGAGTGAAAAAACCATACTTACAACATAACAACATGAAAGTAGTTTAGTTAAAATTGTAAATCATTTATTACGGCAATAACAAACAAATACATGAAATCCACTGGTGGTCTTTTAATTATTTTAATATTGAAATTATATGCATGGGAATGTAACATCCATGATATTTATTCACATTGAATTAATACTGGCACGTGCAAAGCTTGATGAATTAAGAGGGTTAAAGAACAAGGTTATATCTGATTCTTCTTATCCTTATTGTGTGCAACAGGTGGCAAGGTTACCTGATCAAAATTATTATATTAAGTATGGAGAACGGTAAGGGTTTTATACCGATCGAAGACAATTGTTTGGAGGATGAGCGGAGCGACGACTCCAATTATTGTCTGAGATCGGTTACCCTTAACGTTCGACATGCTTATAACGTTTTTTGCACGATTGATATCATTATAAATTATAAAAATAAATTAAAATTAAGAGATTTTCAACTCGACGGTAAGTGACTTACTTACAGTCAAGAATGATCAATCGTGCAAAAAGGTTATTATCCTTAGGAAAATTTGTAATTGGTGTCATGATGACAACTGTTACGCAAATAAGTACAAGAAGTCAGAATTGAAAAACCATTGGTATTGCAATGCTTCCTGTATAAGGTGAGGGTTTTTGTCCAATTTTAACATATGCATAAATCTCACTGAGATGTTTGATATCCGTTTTTTTATTAATAGAAGATTCCTGTTGTGAAATGAAGGCCATTTATAAAAAAAACGGCCTTTTAACCTTTTTTTCCTGAATATTCAGATTATGTCTACTCTGACAACGATATTGCAATTTCTCATGATCAAGATTGCAATCTGCAGCACATTCTGGACATCTTACTGATGCCAAGATTATTCCGAGTCTGTTTAAAAAATTAATGAATGCTGCAGCGTTTTGGACCAAAGCCAAAAATTCCATTAATTTCAGCATATTTTTCAAATACTTTTCAAGTGAACGAAAGTTACATTTCAAATTCGAAAATAATGCGGTCAATTGTAGTAAATAAGGTTGGTATTGAGTTAGTGACAAAATGAACATCATTGGAAATGTAAAATCTGTCAAAATTCATAATTATTTTCATGCATCAATTATTGTTATTTAACGAGTGAATTATTTGTGAAAATGTATTGAAATCGTTCAATTAGAGTGTGTACAGTGTGCTGATTGAAAGAAGGAGCAATTTTGATCTGAAATTGGTGAAGAACAAGCATGCAGAACATATGCCTGAAACCCCGTTTTCCTGTCTTTGGGGGGTCGTATCTCCGAAACTAGTTGAGAGCGCCAAAAATTTCATTAGAATTTATTGAACAGGGGGCCAAACTACGTAAGTTTCCCACAACCGCAAGTCTGTACAAGGTGGAGTCCTTAAACTATTCATTTACCGCAAAGGGCACGAACTAAATTGTTTCCTGGCGTATCTCGCTCGTGAGCCTCCTTCAATGCTTTCCATGCAGCTTCTGCAGTATTGATACCTCGAATGTGCTTGATTTGATTATCACTGACAGACAGCCGCATTAACGTCAAAGCTTCCTGATCATTTATATCCCAATCAGTTCTTTGAGATGCATCGCTCGGTCGATATGAAGTAACTGCATTCCACAAACCTTTATGCTTTAACAACGTCTTCATTCTAAAGCTCCAATTGAAATAATTTCCTTCGTCCAACAGCTTTGTCGCACATTTCGTGCTGTTCTGATCCAATATGACAGACGATATCTCAATTACTTAATTTCAGAATAAACTCCAATTTTCGTCCGAAATATTTCTGGAAATCTTAATCCTTTATCATGCGGGGTCCTGGGCCCATAACCTGATGAAATTCAGTAGTGGAAGTGATTAAATTTCCAGCAATGATATTGGAGAGTATCTTGAACGAACAAACATCGTTGTTATATATTTGTTAAACAAAAGCATAACATACATATCCATTACATATCAGATCGAAAAAAAACATAATAGCCATATCAGAAATCTGCCAACAGCAATCAATCCAACATTTATATCCACTCATACTTTAACATACCTAGTATTTTCATTCTGACTTTCGTGTAGTTTGATGATTACTAGATCATGGAATCCTACTATAGTTCGATCTCTATACCAATTCGTGTTTTTCAGTTAGTGAAGGAAAAAGTTAAAAAAAATAGTTGAATACCATGTTTGATGAAAACGAGGCCGTTTAGGATCTGTGTAGAAATGGTATAGAGGTAAAACTTTTTCACAGTTCTCTGAATTTTCCATTGAATTCATTATCCTTTGATATCTCTCTCAGTGGTTTCATAGTATAAAGAGTAACATTCTTTTGACAAATATCCTGGAGAGTGAAATACTCGTTTTTAATCACGACTGATTCTCAGAGTTTTACAAGCAGGTCCAAACTTTCGTGTAATTCACCCCTATTGCCGAGAGGAACTGAGGGATGGAGGTTACGGGTGGAAAGATCCAAATTTTCTGGGAATTCCCGTGAAGATTACGAAAGTCGACTTTGTATAGAGGCATTACTTATAGCGCCAATTTTCCAACCCTAATTTGGCATACTGCGTTCAGATTCTGTTCACACAAAGCGTTACGTAATTATAATTAATGTAGCACTCCCTGAATTGTTGATGATTCGAATTTGGAAATATTAACGGAGTTCTTGGAAAGGATCAGGACTTTTCACATTTATCATTTCATTTTCTATATTCATTGCGATGATACATGAAGATTTGTACTAGACTTTTTATCTATTCATCTAGAATGACACAATTGATGAACAAATAAATTTTATGCACTTCAAGAAATATAAATAAACTTTCAATCTCTCATTCGAAAAACTTGTTTGCCACTTTCAATCCCTCAAGGAGTAAATGCAATCAAACGCTATAGCAATACGCTTTCAAGGTACGTCAACAATAATATGATAAGCACCCATCAGTCAGCAGAGTTGACATTTTGAAACTAGAGTAGGTACCTATACATAGTTGCCACGAGTATGAAAGTAGAACAAGCTGTTTTGTAGTATTTCCAGTGTCTCAAACTGAAATGAAAAGTCTTCTTGGCTAGTTCATTTTTCCTTATGAATGCATATTTCTGATAGTAGTTTTTTTTTTCAGGTTAGCTGAGTTCATATACTCTTATTATAGAATCTAAAGTTGCCTGTAGGCTCGATTGATTCGGATGTTCATTGGTCCTTCGTCTGTTTATATTCTATATGTGAATGATTTGCCAACCTTCTTAGATAACGCATATATATTTATGTACGCAGACGACTCAACTTTCTTAATCATCAGAAAAATCAATTTATAAGAGATAGATAGAATGTCAGGTGAGACACTGTCATGAGGTGAAGCTTACTTCAACGCAAATATTTTATCCTTGAATAAAAACGAAACTAAAGAAATAACTTTCTCAAAAAATGCAAAAAATAGTTCAACGGTCAAAATACTAGGATTTCACACACTGAACTGTAAAGAATACAGCATTTAGGGATCGCAAAAAAAGTTGTCCAGAAGTCAATTGTTATTTGAAAATCTCAGAGAAATACTACTATCAGTTGAAGTACTGAAAACTGTATACTACGGTATGGTTCACTGCCACTTAATGTATGGGGTTTTATTATGGGGCACAAGCTCAGCATGCCACCAGTTATTGATGAATCAAAAACAATTGTTAGAACTATGGCTGAGGCTGGACCAAGGAAACATGTTCATAAAAATGCAAATTCAAACACTTCCATGTATATATATTAGAGAAGCCATCTTGTGGATACACAAAAACAAAAATGCGAACACTACGGCAGTGAAATTCCCAATGAGTCGAGTGAACTACACTGAAACAATGAAGCAGACTGACGACTATCTGCCAATTAAATTAAATAACTTTATGCCGGTGGATTGGAAGACATTCACTACAAAAAAAATTGAGATACTATTTGTAAAAATCACTGTCTGTTAATCCACTTTATAATATTGAAGATGTTTTCTCCCATTTATGGACTTAATATTTAGTACTGACTATTATAACATATTGTATTTATTCTGGTACACCATAAATATAACAGCAGACAATAATAATAATAGTAACAATTAAGCACTCAGTAATAATTTAATTACAATAAAGAACTCGATAGGTGATTAATCACTTGTTTCGAGAAACATGGTAAATTGATTTCAAAACAATAATATATATATAAATCTGAATTAAAACACAATGTATAAACTATACTATTATCAATAAGATCTAATTCAGGTGAAATGTGAAAATAAAGAATACATCACGTATATGAACATTTAACTGAAATAATTATTTGATGATTTCAAAGCTCTCTTGAACGAATAAGTATTTCCTATCTCTCTTATTTCTTTAGGGACAGTGTTATATATTTCAGGAGCCATATAAGTGTATGATCGCTGACCTATGGATTTGTTCATCTTAGGGACAATATGTTGATGTTTATTTCTAGTGTTATGATCATGATTAGGTGTAATGAAGAAGTTCTTCTTGGTGTGATAGTGAATATTTAAGATCTTGTAATATAATTGCCGACTGTCTAGAGTTGCTGATTCGAGATATAAATTTTCTGAAGAATATCGGTTTGGTTTTTTGAGGAGTAATTTCAGGAATATGCTTTGAAGGACTTCAATGGATCGTAGGAGTTCTGAGTGCACCACCCCATACTTTTATAGCATATATATCAAATGGCTATCCACTGGTGCATGATATAAAATCTTCAATTTATGAAAGTGTAGTATATCTTGGAGGTACTTGAACCGTTATAATATTGTTTTCAATTTTTTACAAATTCATTAAATATGAACATCCCATTTCAACTGCGAATCGATGTACACTCCCAAGTACTTGACGCTTTTAGCAGACTTGATAGTTTTACTATTAGTATGACAACCTACAAGGAGTTGTTCAAAAGGTGGTTCATTAGATTTATTGCAGTGAAATGTTCTTATTAGCTTTAAGTTTCTTTAATATATTTGATATTTACTCATATAAACGAGTTTTTTATCTTTAGAATGGTGAATCGGAACTCATTCATATTTATTATTTATAACAACGTACATAACAACAGATAACAAAACATTTTACAGAACTTCTGACACTTTTGTCATTAAATACATATAACATACAATGTGGTCGACATTCCCCCTTAATGACAAAATCTTGAAAGGATATACTGAATACTCTGGAAACATCTCATGTAGTGCTGCATAACATCTTATTCTTGAAGTAGTTAGACTTGACATTCAATAGAGGTTTTGTCATGATATCGGCTATTTGATCTTCAGTGCTGCAATATTTTATTTCAAACCATCCTTCTTTGAGTTGTTCACTTATGAAGTGGTAACGTACATCAATGTGTTTACTGTTACGGCTCATTTGACCAGATTTAATCAGTTTTATTGCACTTTGATTATCGACATGCATTATAACTTTCATATTTTTGTTTGTCAATATTTCCATCACAGTCTTTAAATATTTAACTTATTTGCAACACTCAGCAGCAGCGATGTACTCCGCCTCTGTAGTTGATAAAGCTACTATACTCTGTTTTCTAGAGCACCAAGATATTGGTCCTCCTGCAAACATGATAACATACCCTGTGGTACTTTTTCTGTCTCTTCTGTCGCCAGCATAATCAGCATCACAGTATGCCTGAATCTTGATACAATCTTCTGTTCTAGAGGATGAGTATTGAATTGATGTGTTAACAGTTCCTCTCAAATATCTCATTGTCCTTTTTACATTCTGAAAATCTTTGCTTGGATTTGCAGTCGCACGGCTTTCGTAGTTCACTGCATATGACATATCTGGTCTTGTTTTGCAGGTCAAATACAGCAAACTGCCTACAGCTTCATTGTATTGAAATGTATTCTCACTTTTACTTCCTTCTTTTTCTTCAGCACATTCTTGAGTCATAATAGGAGTTTTCATTGGTTTTGCTTCTTCCATTCTGTATTTTTTTAAAATTCTTTCAGCATATGCAGCTTGACTTAGTTGTATTCCATTTTCATTTTTCTTTATTTCCATGCCTAAATAGTGTTGAAAATCTGTTTTTGCTATTTGAAATTCTTGGTTCAACTTTTTTATCAGATTTTCAATTTCCTCTTGATTTCTTCCAACTATCAATCCATTGTCGACATGGATTGCCAAATATAAATTGTTATTTTTTTTTAATATACACTGATCAGATTTCAACTGAATCATTTCTTCATTTTTCAAGTAACATCTTTTGTTCCATTGTAAAGGGGCTTGTTTCAATCCATAGAGTGCTTTATTTAGTAAACACACTATACCTGGCATATTGTATCCTTCTGGAACTGTCATATATAGTTCATTTTCCAGGATTCCATTGAGAAACGCAGTTTTCACATCAAATGTCTGAATATGGAAATTATTTTGAGCTGCAATTGCCAATAACAACCTCAGAGAACTGCTTTCTACCACTGGACTAAAAATTTTTTTGAAATCCATTTCAGATTTCTGTTGGCATCATCTGACAACTAGTCTAGCTTTATGTCTTTCATCTTCTTTAACTTCAAAAATACATCTGCTGGTTAAAATTTCTTTACCTTTTGCTTGCTCTTCATCGACAAAATACCAGGTGTTATTCTCCTCAAGTGATTGTTTTTCATTTTGTATTGCATGTAGCCACTTTTCTCTATTTTCATCTCTCATGCATTCCCAATTGTCAGTAAACTTCCTTCATCTTCTGATTCCATCATGAAGTCATCATATTTTGCGGGTTTCTTTATATTCCTTCTATTTCTTAGTCTGTATGTTTTATTTTCATCTGCATTCTCATCATTACTTCCATTTTCTTGATCTTGTTCACTTTCAATTTCCTCTGTTTCTTTATTCTCAACTTGATGATCTTCTTGATTTTCAGTTTCTTGAATTTGATTTTCTTTTTCTTCGCAGTTTTCTATTTTTACGGTTTCATTCTTGGTTTCTTCATCATCAGTTTTTGCAGAAAATACTACATCTCGGTGGATAGATATTTTTCTGGATTGTGGGTCCCACAGACGATAGCCATTATCTGAGTATCCAATAAAAATATATTTCTTACTTCTTTGGTCTAATTTCTTCAGATATCCTGATACTTTTGCATAGGCAATACTTCCAAAAATTTTAAGTATTGACATGTTAGGTTTCTTTCCATACCACTTTTCAGCAGGAAGAAAACTTATTGTTGTTGTGGGACAACGATTTATTAAATATGTAGCTGTGTATACAGCCTCTCTCCCACATCTCTTTGTCAAGTTTAGAATCGAACAATAATGCTCTTGCTTTGTTCATTATTGTCTGATGCATTCTTTCACATGTTCCATTCAGTTGTGGAGAATAAGGAATAGTATAGTTCATCATGATTCCTTTTCTTCTAGCCCATTCATTCAGGTCATTGCTTGTGAATTCACCATCATTATCTCACCTTATTTTTGATACCTTCAGGTTGAAATGTGTCTCTGCTCCATTTATATACTCCTTCAAATATTTTTCTGCTTCATGCTTGTATTTTAGTAGATATACTGATGTGAAATGTGTAAAATCATCTACAATAGTCAAAAAATAATGTTTGTCATCATGAGTAGCTGGATCTATTGGACCGCAAAGATATGTATGTATGATTTGTAATGGTCTCTTTGCTCTCCCTTTCTTCTTGAAATGATAGTCTGCTTTGGCGAGAATTCATGCATATTTCACATACTTCTCTTATATGCTTGATTTCAGGTACATCATCACACGTTTTGGACAATTTTTTAAGATTTTCAAAGTTGATATGACCTAACTTTTTATGCCACTCCATTGTCTTGTCAGTCTGAGTTAAAAGAGTTTCTGAATATTTATTTAGACACACTTCATACAATCCATTTTTATTTTTCCATCCTTCCAGGACTGGGGTATTGTTCATTATTATTTTGACTGCCGACTCTGTGAAACATACTTCTCCTCCACTTTCAGTTATAACATTGACTGACATCAAGTTTCTGCTCAGTTCTGGCACCACAGAAACATTTTTCATGTTGATTTTATCAGATTGATATTCACCAACTGAAATAGTGTTCATCAAGGCACCTTTCTTCGCACTTCGTACACTGGTTCTCTCACATTTGCTATTGGTGAGCATATGATGATCACCCACCATGTGATTAGTACATCCACTATTAACAATGAATATATCTCCTTTGCTTTCATTAGTACGAAGTGATGCTTCTTCTGGGTTATTTTCTTTGGTTATTGTTAATACTTCTGCAAGAAAACTGACCTTTTCTTTATCCTTTTTATTCTTGAAGCAGTATTTTTCTTCATGGCTATCCTTTTTACAAATGGTACATTTGAATGTTTGATTTTGTTTCATCTTTTCTTCTCTAAAATAACAGTCCTTTTCTTCATGATTGTTTTTTTTTGCATTTCTTTGATGCTCTGCATTTATTTGCCATATGTTCTACTTTATTACAATTGAAACATTTTCCTTGGAATTTTCCTGAAGTACTATTTTTGTTATTCATGAGAGCCTTGAATGCCACACTTTCTTCATTTCCTTCTTTTAATTTGTCTTTTTCAGCAGTGAGACGTGCTTGAAGATTTTCAAGAGTTTTCTCCGAATCACTGAATCCCATGCACTGCTGAAATGTTTATATTCTTCAGGCAATACTGACATTATTTTAGCTATCAACATTATATCTTTGATTTTCTCATTCATGCTCTTCAGTTTATGAGTAATAGTCAGCAAACTGCTAATATTGGCAGCTACATTTTTATTCTTTTCAAATTTGAATGTATGAAAGTCTTGTAAAAGGGCACACTTCTGCTGATTGGTATTTCTCTTGTAGATCTTGATGAGGATTTCATACATACTCTTAGCAGAATCACAAGTGAATAGATGAGTCTTCACACTCTCGTCTACTGTTCTCAAGATGTAATTTTTGGCTTGTGCATCTCTAATCTTCCACTTTATCAGTTTATCTGCATCATCAGGTTTTACTTCTTTACCATCCACAATATCCTTCAGGTTCTTTGCTTCAAATAAGATGTTAATCTCAAATTTCCACATGGAGAACGTGGTTGCATCCTTGAGTTTTATAATACTCGATATTTCTTCCAAATCTTCTTTGGTCGCGATGGTATTCGATTTCTGTACTTGGTTTTACTGATTTTACTGTTTTTTTTATACTTGGTTTCTCTGCTCACTGATTTTCTTTTATAATGTTTGGTGCCCGGGCCCATAACCTGTTCTTATTAGCTTTAAGTTTCTTCAATATATTTGATATTTATTCATATAAACGAGTTTTTTATCTTTAGGATGGTGAATCAAAACTCATTCATATTTATTATTTATAACAACGTACATAACAACAGATAACAAAACATTTTACAGAACTTATGACACTTTTGTCATTAAATACATATAACATACAAAGTGGTATATATCATTCGACATGAAACAAGTCTTTTCGTGATTAATAGTATCTGTATCAAGGAGAATTCGGTTTCTACTATGTTTTTTAGCTCTCTCCATGCGTTGGCTTTGTAGAATATGGTGGTGTCATCAGCAAAACCTATGATTTCTCCACCACTTCTCAGGGAAAACAAGCCACTAACATAAATATTGAATAGCACTGGCCCCAAGACAGTACCTTGTGGGACTCCACATTCAATCACTTGTCGGTCACTCAGATCATCACCCACCCGCACACTCTGGAATCCATCGGAAAAATAACGTTGGAATAATTTGAGAGCATTCTTTTTGATGCCAATATCTTCCAGTGCCCGCAGTAGTAAGTGATGACTGACGTATCGAAAGCTTTCGATAAATCAATGAATAAGCATTTTCATCGAGAGCTCTGGATATTTTTTTGGTAACTGTTATCACCGCATCATGCGTTGATATTTCGACGTACTACTTCACACAAAGCCTTTGTTTTAAGGATCATCCTGTTTTTAAATAATTCACTACTTTTATTTCTACATAATTTCACATGATATTACTACACCTGTCTTGACGTACCTAAACAATCATGTTGTGAGTTTATCTCCTAAACATTTTTGTAATTTTTAAAGGTCAATAAATGTCTTGTCTTGTCTTCCGATATGCTCTTTTGAAGTAGGTATCCATTCACCTGTAGCAACTAGACCAGACATATCATACGCAGAGAATTCAGCTAGGCAATTTATGGAATTGGATTTCTTTGAAAAGAATTATGAGGTATCTGAAAAAACCACTTAAACAGGTATTCTTTACCTCGGCAATGGTTCAATCAGCTAGAGTTTCCAAGCACAGAAATCAATATCACACGTTCAATAACTGAATGTGATTATTACATTGCAGCCAGCAAAGCAGTCGAGCAGATCATATGGTTGAAGTTGTTGCTAGAGGAACTCATCAGGAGAATGGGTCCTATTCCAATATTATTCGTGGATAACCAAAGTGAATAATCTGGAATAAACATATACCGCATGTCAACGGATGATATATCAAAGAAATCGGTCTCAGGAAATTTTGAATCTCAAATATCTTTCTGTTATGCCACGCGAAACTGATGTATATACGTTCGTTTTAGTTACTACCAAAATAGCTATTTTCTGATGGGAACATACGAATAGAACATCAATTAAACTGGAAAACAATACCACGTCTCTAGGAATTTCATGCAATCTAACACTCGAGTGATTTTCTCTGGTTATTCTGAGCGGAACTCATATCATCTTCCGTTTATCTACTTGAGCTGGGAGCTTTTGCTCGTTTAATTGCAAAATCATTTCAATTTCGGGATTGACATCCGTTCAATATTGAGAAATGATAATAATACATAAAATTACACTAATATTGATACTGACTTTCGATTTCGAGTTGAGAGTTTGCTAATCTGTTACAAAGCTCAATATTGCTTGCGGTAGCTAACGAAATTTCGGAATATATGGTTGCCACAATATGAACGGAAGTTATTTCTTCGAGTTTTTCTTGAAAATTATGTGAAAAGTCTTGGTACTGCGCTCGATGACAAGTAGGTACAAGTACAGATAATGTTTAAACTTTTTATCATTCTCTCCTATTTTGATACACACAAAGTGAGGAGGATGACATCAACCGAGACATCGACTAGAATAATTGTAATCTGTCACATCTTCTAACAGATGGAGCTGAGAAAAGTTGAGTTTCATCATGACATAAATGATGATGAAGAAAGAAAAGAAGACAAGGCAATCTGCCTTAGTTTCGTCGCTTCGTTTGCAGTATCGTACGAAACGAACGTAGGTAGTATAACTTTCCAGGAACATTTGAATTCAACTCGGAATACTCTCAGATCTCTTGAGATCTTACGACAAAAATGAGTTTGGAGATCGATAAACTCATTGAATGATTAGTCTTTTCTGAAAAGAGGTGAATCTCTCCCAAATGCAATGGTTTGTAATGTATTTGAATCACGAACATTTTCCACTTTTCATTCCTTTGTTGTAGCATAATCGAGATATGAAATTATCCTTATGACAATGATTTTATTGGGTTTATTCATTAGTTTTTTATTTATATTTGATGATGGTTTTGGAAATAAATGTACCCTATATGAAGAGTTAATTTTCATCGGCAAACAAGTTTCATATTTGATTGCAATAAATGATATATAATATAGTATCGAATCGAGACTGACAATACCTATCTATTTTCTCGGTCCATTATGTGTTGTACCTCTAGATATCCGCTCATTGTCAAGAAATTATAATATGATAGAACTTATTAGTTATTGTTTGGCTATTGGGTTTCAATGTTGTATGAGAAAAACGTTCTGAACCTGGCAGACCTCATATCAAAGACAGTATCATTACTTTATATGATAGATAGTTTCAGCAAAACCGCACTTGCTGCTTTATGGTTCCAATGTGCTTGTGCTAGTTCTATTTGAAAATGCATCATGCATGGTCATATTTCAGACAAAACTTCAATAGCTCAATTTATCAAAGGGGGCTTCCATTAAATATGTGAGGCACTTTTGGCGATTTTCCGAATCCCCCTCATTTTGTGGTGAGATGTCATAAGATTTATAGCTCAACCCCTCCCCGATCTCCCAACCTCACGTGAGATTGTTCAAAATTTCCAATTTTTGGTGCAAATACGTTGGATCTATTCTAAACAAAAAAAATTGCTCCATATTGTTATTAGACTTGTTTGAAAAGTAAGCCAGAATCACAATCAGAATTGAACAAAAAATATTTAGGAAGATTTGTCCATATTTAAGTGAAGGAACATTGTTTGCCTATTTGAACTCAATTTTCTTGCAATGTTCTAGAGGAAAAAAATAAAAAATGAGTTCACTGTTCATGCATATTGGATATCATTTGAATCAGCTAATATTTTTCGAGTTCTCAAAAAAAAACAGTTTCTGTAGACCCAAAGATCATTATCGGTTTGCAACATCAGAATCTACATTTATGAAACTAACGAAGTTCTCTGTTTATGCATATTGGATATCATATGAATCAGCTAATATTCTTCAAGTTCTCAAGAAAAAAAAACAGTTATAGTTGATCCAAAGATCATTATCGGTTTGCAACATCAGAATCATTATTTATAAAACTAACGAACATCGAAAAAATAAAAAACATATCGTATTCCAGGCAAATCTGGAAGAGACCCAAATTATTTTAGAATTTGAAGTGTAATATAACTACGTCAATATTGGAGGAAGTTAATATTTCCGTATGTCAAATAATGTAAGAAATGTTTGACGTAATGCAATTTCTACGTTCAACAAGAAAGCTGATTTTGAATGTACTCTTTGCCGGAAGGCGAGAGAAAAATGTTTTATGAATACACATTCACGATATACGTTATGAAAATTGCAGGCTCTGTGCTTATTGCGTTAAGGAAAAGTCGAGTCATTTATGAAGAAGAGAAAATCAACATCCAGTTTGAAATAGGACTTAATGAAACATGAGAGCTCATGATGTAAAAACGTTAATATTACATTTGGTACCGGACGTCTACTTGACAACCCAAAGCTAGATTTGAAATTGATCAGTTGTCGCGATTTCATAATATAGAAAAAAACATTTATATCGTTTTATATTGTGAAATACAAATGAGATTCGAGTATCTTGTCTCTATCCATCCATTCTTTGTTCTATCTATATAAACATCGTGCAAGCCAGTAGAAGGATAACGGAAGATGAGATAGGCACCTAATAAAATCATTCTTGAAAGTTTGTATAGGCATCAGTTACTAGGTGATGAGTTTCATAACTCCATTCAATAAAAAAGTATTACGGGGAAATAGTAGTTCGGCAGGTCTCAAGCCTGACAATCGCTTGTGGTGTAAAAATATATATGATTTCCGATGAGCAGATCGACCATGTATTTACTATTAATTTTTTTGAAGAGAAATACTAAAAATCCATCATAACCTAGGTTATATAGAACACATCATTTCACACCATTTTTTTTTATTTCACTAAATACTATTCAGGTTGAGGATTATTTTTCCGAAACTGAAAAATATCTATTAGGAAGAACATATTTTTCTGTAAATCAATGAATTGTTGACTATATAAAGAGGAGAGTTCCTATCATGGAATAAACTAGTGAAAACATCTAAACAATCACTTCATCTATAAACTGGAAATTTATGTGAATACTATAACAAACATTTCGAGATAAAAAACTATAATAAGGTAACAATGGATTGCAGTGGTTCAAATATTTTCTCTATTGATGGAATATATATGAGAAACATAACTTGAGAATAAGTATTGGGTTCAATCACTTGATAAACTCAATTGCCTAATCAAAAAAAAACGTACTTCGATTTATCAAAGTAAAAGATATATGATATTGAGGCATGATATGGAAAAATCCGAAAAATAAAACCCCAGGAAGATATTTTTTTTCTGCAACCGACTCAAAAGTAGTCCATTTTTGTTCTGAAATCAGCTCTTGAAGTTGATATTTCTTAACTGATACAATAAAATGATTAATATGTAAGTTGCTAAGCAACACCTCTTTAGTATGTGGGCGATAAAGTTTATATTTGAATCCTTGGATTAAAAACTTATGTATACCTAGTATACCATTGTGACATGATTATAAAAATCATTTCAGAAAAAAACTAGCACATTATCATTGAATAACATAGTATTCATTATGTTAAACAAGAAACTGTTAATATCGCATACCTACATAATATTCAATCCACTTGTGATTTTTGAAATTACACTTGAAAATTGAATAAACCTGATTCGTCAACAGTTGGTTCACTGTGGTTTACAGCAAAAACAATAAATATTCAGTTTTTTTATATGTCCTCGACCTGCTTACATTCCTCATTCTTCAAGTATTATTTTAGGGTCACCCTTGAGGTACATAAGTCCAGTTGAGTTTGTATAAATGATGAACTTCCAGTACTTCCACTCAATAAATTTTTACAGTCCTCTCAAATCGAAATCAAATGAACAAGAATATATCTTAAATTCATATTTTCTAATCCCGTTAGAACAGAAGGTAGGTAGGTGTTCTTATTCTTCTTCTTTGTCTTATTCCCCAATTTATTGCAACTTTTCCTCTTCCTGTTAGAATGACGTGAGCCACAATGGTGGTTATGTCACTTACATTTCATAAATATTAGATAAACATTGCTGAAAACTGAACTATCTATCATAGCCCTTCCTGTTTTTGACATACAGCGCGGAATTGAAAAACATTGTATTTTCGGGCTGGCCCTGTAACTCAGCTATCATTCAACTAATAGAAGAAGTAGAAACTGTATCATTTTTTTAACGTAGAATCCAGTGGCGAAGTCAGATTTTCGAAATGTGCTCTAATCATTTGGATTGATTATTTTTAATGAAACACCCTGTATATTTTATGATATTCGAAACCTGAATGATTTGCGCTTTCCAAAAATATATAAAACTTATACGTTGGTGATGTTAGCTCCCGGCCGGCCAGTTCCAAGCGGCACTTCTCCACCAACGGTCAAATTATTTCACATAGCCGGACCGCCTGACTCGATTCTCGCTTACTTCGTGTGCTTCGATTGCGATATTAGGTGAAGTAAATAGGTGTATATATTGAGGAATATCTAATGATATCATGAAGCATTCCATCTGCATTCTGTTTTAGTTACTCTAAATGCTCAGATTATAGGTACTACATAATATCATAAATTATTTCGTATGATTGATTACATGTGTTGAATATAATTTAGCAACGCGGTGATTCAAGTTCAGTTTATGTTATATTATGAACATATTGTATTTTGTTAAAAGAGTATTGTCAGATTGTATAACATGTTGTCAAATATATTATTCTGAAGTTCAGTCAGAAAGTTATTCTTGCTCCTCAATAACCAACAGGTTATGGGCCCAGGCTATATCTGAGTGGAAAATAACTGATAAAATATCAATATATCAAACTTGCAATGGCGTCAACATTCGCACACATCGAAAAATTGAGTAAAGAAAATTTCGATACCTGGCGTATGCAGATGGAAGCAATCCTAATCAAAAATGATCATTGGTCGTACGTGAATGGTGAATTGAAAGAACCAGCCGACCAAGAAGGGAAGAAAGTTTGGAAGAAAATAGATCAGAAAGCGAAAGCTGACATCGTTTTGGCAATGCAACCGTCAGAACTTTGTATCATCAAAAACTGCTCCAGTTCGAATGAAGTTTGGGTGAAATTGAATCAAACATACAAATCTCAAGGACCGGCTAGAAAAGCAACGTTATTGAAACAATTGCTTTTTACAAAAATGAAAGAAGGTGATACTATGACAGATCATCTGAATATGTTCTTCAATGTAGTCGATCAACTGAGAGAAATAGGAATCAGTGTTGAAAATGATCTCTTATCTATACTGATGTTATATTCTATTCCCAATACCTATGAAAACTTCAGATGTGCGATTGAAGCAAGGGACGAGTTACCTAACCCGGAGGTGTTGAAGATCAAACTCTTTGATGAATTTAATTCAAGAAGAGATTCCGATAGTCACGATGCAACACAGAAGGTTCTTTATACAAAGTTCAATAATAAGTGGTGTAAACAGAATCAAAATTATGACCAGAAGAGCAAGAAGAATTATAAAAGTGACAACAATAAAGGAAATAAAAAGTTTTTTCCTTTCAAATGTAATTACTGTCATAAATATGGACATAAAAGTTCAGATTGTAGAATGGGAGTTGAAAAAGAAAGACATGAAGCATCGACGGCAGAAAGAATTCCAGAAAAAGATGAAGAATTATTAATGATTTCAGAAGGTACAAATATAGAAAAAGCAAATCAGGTAGAGCATACTACAAGAAATGAATGGTGTTTAGATAGCGGCGCAACATCACATATGTGTAATGACAAATCGAAATTCACAAATTTTCATACGTTGAATAATCAAAAAGTTTGTTTGGCTATCAATAAGACAACAAACATTCATGGGAGAGGAACTGTCAAGATAACAGTAGATAATGGCTTATCAGGAAGACGAACAATAAGTCTGGAGAACACTCTCTTTGTACCTGAACTGAAAACAAATTTGATTTCGATTTCGAAGGCAACATCTAAAGGAAGAACCACAAAGTTTCTGAAAAACCATGCTGAAATTATCAACGAAAATGGTGAAATTATCTTGAGAGCTGAAAAAAGAGGTGAACTATATCATGTCACACAAGTTGAAGAATCCGTTTCTCTAGCAAAATCGTCAAACCTTAGTGAGATTCAAAAATGGCATTGTCGTTTTGGTCACCTAAACGAAAAACAATTGAAAACTATCAATTCGAAAAATTTGGTGGCAGGTATGAAATTTAACCCTTCTGAAAAACTGAATGAATGTGAAATTTGTATCAAAAGTAAGCAAGTAACTTCTTCATTTCCTACATCGTCTTCAAGAACGGAAAATGTATTAGATTTAATACACTCTGACATCTGTGGCCCCATGAGTAACAAGTCTTTAGGGGGTACACGGTATTTTGCTACTTTTATAGATGACAAATCTAGAATGGTACAGGTATATTTCCTGAAATCAAAAGATGAAGTGAAAGAAGCATTCATAAAATTCAAATATTATGCAGAAACAGAGACTGGAAGAAAAATAAAAACTCTGAGAACAGATAATGGTTTGGAGTATTGTGGAAAAGTGTTTAACAAAATGCTAGAAGAAAATGGGATAAGAAGAGAATATTCAGCAGCCTACACGCCTCAACAAAACGGAGTTGCTGAACGAATGAACCGTACCCTAGTTGAAATGGCTCGATCTATGCTAGAACAATCGAAATTACCAAAAAGTTTTTGGGCAGAAGCTGTATCAACTGCAGCTTATATCAGAAATAGATGCACTTCTCAAAGTTTGGAAAATAGCACAACACCTTATGAAATTTGGAATAAAAGGAAGCCAGTGGTGTCTCATTTCAGAATTTTTGGCTCAAAAGCATTCGCATTGATAAAATCACCGAATACAAAATTTGAATCAAGATCAAAGAAATGTACATTCATAGGATATTCAACAGAATCGAAAGCCTATCGTTTGTGGGATCCGGAAGACAAGAAAGTCATAATCAGTAGAGATGTAAAATTCATTGAAACTGGAATGATGAAAGCTGAAGAAGAAGAAGAAGAAGAAGAAGAAGAAGAAGAAGAAGAAGAAAATGAGAGAAAAATAAATAATTCCATATTATTCGATGTACTCGAAGGAAATGAAATGAATTCTGAAGGAAGATTACAAGAAGATGATATTCATGACCAAGAAGAAAACAGCGAAGAAAAAGACTACAGAGAGATTATTGACAATAATATAGAAGTATTAGAAGAAATGAAAATTAATAAGCCTGAAACATCTATAAATAGAGGGCGAGGTAGACCGAAGATATTAAGAAATGGTTTAAAAGGCAGACCAAAGAAAAAATATAATATGATAGAAAGTATGGACGAAATTCAAAACATGGAAGAAATTCAAATGATATCCGAAGAAATAGATAACCCTACTCTTGAAGAAGCTTTAACTGGGGATAACTCCAGAGAATGGAAAAAGGCGATGAATGAAGAATTCCAGGCCCTGGTAAAAAGTGGAGCATGGACTTTGGTGGAAAAACCTGAAAATAGGAAAAATTATTGGATACAAATGGGTTTTAAGAACAAAATATAAAGCAGATGGAACCATAGAGCGCAGAAAAGCACGTCTAGTTGCAAAAGGTTACGCACAGCAGCCGGGAGTCGATTTTCACGAGACGAGTTCACCAGTGACACGGCAGAGCTCCATAAGAATCCTTCTTTCTTTATCAGTTGAGTTGAGACTAACCCTGTATCAAATGGATATTGTTATGGCATATATTAATGGAGAACTCGAAGAGGATATTTTTATGCAACAAGCTGAACCATTCGTACAACTGGGTTCAGAAGAAAAGGTTTATCACTTAAATAAATCCCTTTATGGTTTAAAACAGTCGGGAAGACAATGGTACAAGAAACTAGACAATTATTTTCAAACTGTCATAGGACTGAAACCTTTAGGAAGTGATAAATGTGTCTACATATTGAAACAACATGGCACAATATTAGTAATTGCAGTATATGTTGACGATCTGATTATCGCGACAAATGACGTTAACAGTTATGTGAAATTGAAAGAAGATTTGGCTGCAGAATTTCAGATAAAGGATCTTGGGTATCTACATTATTGCCTTGGGATTGAATTCAACCAAAGCAAGACTTTAAATTCTGTCGTCATGTCACAGAAGAAATATACCACAGACATCATGAAAAAATTCAACATGACGGAATGTAAATCAGTTACTACCCCAATGGATATTAACACCAAACTGACTAAAGATATGAATCCTAAAACAGATGAAGAAAGAAATGAAATGAGGAATGTACCCTATCGACAAGCTATTGGGTCCCTATTATACCTTGCAACTACCACAAGACCTGACATATCTTTTCCCGTCAGTGCACTCAGTCAATTTAATAATGATCCAGGAACAGCACATTGGTGTGCAGTGAAACGACTGTTGAGATATTTGAAAGGAACTCAAGATTTCAATCTGACATTCCGAAAATCTGGAAAATCAATGCATGGATTTGTGGATGCAGATTGGGGAGGAGATCTTAATGATAGACGATCTTACAGCGGTTTCATTTTCATTTTGTCCGATTGTCCAATTAGTTGGGAGGCTAGGAAGCAGAAGTGTGTCTCTCTATCAAGCACCGAAGCGGAATATGTAGCTTTGTCTGAAGCAACCAAGGAAGCTGTTTATCTCCGAACTTTTTTACGTGAGCTGGAATTTCCCACTGAATTAAATGAACCAACGTTACTATATTGTGATAATCAGGGAGCACCAAAGTTGATTCATAATCCTGTGTATCATACTCGTACAAAACATATAGACATTCGCTACCACTATATTAGAGAAGTTTTCAATCGTAAGGAAATAGATGTTTCTTATATCCCAACACAAGACATGATTGCAGATATTTTCACAAAATCACTCAGCAGCCCTACTCTAACAAAGCATTTAAAAACTTTAGGAATTATAAAACAATCCACGTTGAGAGGGGGTGTTGAATATAATTTAGCAACGCGGTGATTCAAGTTCAGTTTATGTTATATTATGAACATATTGTATTTTGTTAAAAGAGTATTGTCAGATTGTATAACATGTTGTCAAATATATTATTCTGAAGTTCAGTCAGAAAGTTATTCTTGCTCCTCAATAACCAACAACATGAAAAGGATATGAGTATAAATAATACAGGCAAATTAACTTGATGTGATATATCGACCTCGAAAGGATACATGGTCGGGGTGTACTGTCTTCTATTCTCCAAAAATCTAATGTTGATTTACATAACGCTCGGAACAACTTTTCGAATTTTTTTTTGGATCCCAAAGTGGGCGGCCAAGGCAAATAATAAGCTGATCACATGGAGGAATGTGAGGACTATCTATACGAATTTTTTCGTCTCATTATATTCACTCTGAATAGCCAGCTCCAAGGTTCGAAATATTAAATTTTATACCGCTCGGAACAACTTTTCGAATTTTTTTTGGATCCCATAGTGGGCGGCCAAGACAAATAATTAGCTGATCACATGGAGGAATGTGAGGACTATCTATACGAATTTTTTCGTCTCATTATATTCACTCTGAATAGCCAGCTCCAAGGTTCGAAATATTAAATTTCATACCGCTCGGAACAACTTTTCGAATTTTATTTTGGATCCCTATGTGGGTGTCCAAGACAAATAATTAGCTGATCACATGGAGGAATGTGAGGACTATCTATACGAATTTTTTCGTCTCATTATATTCGCTCTGAATAGCCAGCTCCAAGGTTCGAAATATTAAATTTTATACCGCTCGGAACAACTTTTCGAATTTTTTTTGGATCCCATAGTGGGCGGCCAAGACAAATAATTAGCTGATCACATGGAGGAATGTGAGGACTATCTATACGAACTTTTTCGTCTCATTAAATTCACTCTGAATAGCCAGCTCCAAGGTTCGAAATATTAAATTTCATACCGCTCGGAACAACTTTTCGAATTTTTTTTGGATCCCATAGTGGGCGGCCAAGACAAATAATTAGCTGATCACATGGAGGAATGTGAGGACTATCTATACGAATTTTTTCGTCTCATTATATTCACTCTGAATAGCCAGCTCCAAGGTTCGAAATATTAAATTTCATACCGCTCGGAACAACTTTTCGAATTTTTTTTTGGATCCCAAAGTGGGCGGCCAAGGCAAATAATAAGCTGATCACATGGAGGAATGTGAGGACTATCTATACGAATTTTTTCGTCTCATTATATTCACTCTGAATAGCCAGCTCCAAGGTTCGAAATATTAAATTTTATACCGCTCGGAACAACTTTTCGAATTTTTTTTGGATCCCATAGTGGGCGGCCAAGACAAATAATTAGCTGATCACATGGAGGAATGTGAGGACTATCTATACGAATTTTTTCGTCTTATTATATTCACTCTGAATAGCCAGCTCCAAGGTTCGAAATATTAAATTTCATACCGCTCGGAACAACTTTTCGAATTTTTTTTGGGATAATTTTTATATGAACATAAAATTTGCGCGAGTTACGAACGCCACTACAATGGACCACCTTGTTAGAAGATGAACTACGCAGCTAGCAAGAAGATGAATCATGACCTTCAATTGACAATGCTTAATTGTTCCATTCATATTATTAGATTTAGCTAGCCTGCTATTTTGGATATGTATTTGTGCATAGAGAATCAATCTTATTCCAACTTCGAAGAGATTCACTAGTTTTGTAGAAAAGTCCACAATAAAGTTTTTTAAAAATCAATTCTCCTCATTACGAAACGTAATTGGCGCAGTCTGGGTAGGATCCACAGAGGAATTTTCTATCGCAGAAAAATTCTTTTCGTTTCAACGATCAATCAGTGGAAAAGAAAAAATTTGGAGATTTGAAAGATAGTGCGGGACAAACATCGCCTAATCTATCAGAAAAACCTACGTGGACAACAAGACAACGAGAGGCAGCAGGAGGACAAAAATCGCCGAATCTGTCAATCCAGTCTTACAGTGATCCCGAACAAAAATCGTCGAGACCTGGCTTAGAAGTAAGAAGAAACCTTAGAAGTAAGAAGAAACCCTTAGCCGTAAGAAACCAACATCGCAGATCCTGAAGAAAGAAATGCTAGTCATCACAGTACTGTAAGTGCTCAAAATTCCAGAAATCCAAAACCATTCCAAAACTCATTCCTATATAATATTCATAGTCGTTTATTCATAAATTTGATGGAGTAGTATTCATTTTATGTCAATATCACCAGATATACTTGACGTTATTGAATATTTTTCTAATATTAATTTGGAAAATAATTCGGAAACTGATTTGAATACAATTCAGAATAGTTTGTTGAATAATTCTGAAAACATGACAAGCTCTACAAATGTACCTCTTATGAGATATCAAGCTGATAACATCCCAACATTCGATGGTAACCCGAAACAACTTTTAAGATTCTTCACAGCATGTGAAAATTTTATTAAGAATTTTCAAAATAGAACTGATCCATTAGATGCGATAAATGTTTGTATACTTGACACAATCTTGAGTAAATTGAAAGATCGTGCAGCTGATTTGATTTATAGTCGAAGTGAATTAACAACATGGACTGATATAAAAACTCTTTTAACATTGACATTCAGCGATCAAAGAAGTATAGATTGTTTAATCCAAGATTTGATCACGTTGAAACCAATAATAAATGAAACACCAATCCAATTTGAAATGAGAATTCAAGATGCTAGGAGTCTTTTATTTTCGAAATTAAGTTCAGAAATAACTGATCCTATGGAACAAAAAATAAAAGTAAAACATTATGATGAATTTGCTCTCAAAACATTCATTAATGGATTACCCTATAATCTTCAGTTAGTTGTGAGATTAAGAAATCCTACGAATATCGAAACAGCCCTCGCAGTAGTGAGAGAAGAAGAAAATTTTGTTTATTTCAAATCAGGACAAAACACGAATTTATTGAATTCAACTCATAAACCGCAACCAAATATGAATCAATTTGTTCAAAGACCAAATAATCCCCAAACTTTACAGAATTCGAGAACATTTCAACCTCAAAATCCTATGCCGAGATATTATTCCCCAAATATACCGAGTTTTTCACAATTCCAAACTCGCCCAATTTGGAGACCACCAAGTTTTAATCAACCTTTGAGTAACAATTTTACAAGACCACCCTATAATAACTTCCAGCCATATAGTATCAGATTTCAATTTCAACAACATCCAAATATTAACGATCCAAGATCAAGTACTATAATAAGAAATCAACCACAAAGAAATGTACCCCAATTCAAAGTAGAACCAATGGACACTAGTTCAGGAAATACCAGAATAAAACTAATGCATAATCATGTTATTCAAACTGAAGAACCTGAAAACTCAGAATTCGTGAAACACAATTTTTCTGATCCATGCAATGAAAATCAATATCTTCCAATGAATACCCAAGGAGCTTATTTGTGTGAATATAATTATGAAGATTATTCTCCTCAGTATTACGACGTACAAGAAGATATTTATAATTTCGATAACTTTAGAAATGACCAAAATGCTCAAAACGTTCAATCAAATGAAGACACACAAAGCGTAAATTTTACTACAACCCTGAACCAGAAAACTCACAGATAATACAAGTGAATACTCATAGATTAGACCTACCATATATTCATATCCCTGAAATCGATGGATACTTTTTGACTGACACCGGTAGTTCTAAATCTCTCGTAAACCCAAAAATTGCCAATAAATATTTCGAACAATTTTTAATGAAAGAAGATTTTTATATTAAAACTGCTCATGGTTTAACTAAACATGACCAAATAATAAAAATTCCTGTTTTCAAGATTTTCAATACGAATCAAAAAACCAAATTTCATTTATTTAATATCCTTGATAGATATGATGGACTAATAGGTGCAGATTTTTTAACTCAGCTCAATGCAAATATTAATTTTGAATCTAGAAAATTGATAACGAAAAATGCTATAATTCCAATAATATACCAGGTAGCTCCAGATATACCGGAAATTATTAGTGCTCTTAATGAACAACCAAATTTCGAAAATTTTCATTATTCTATAACAATTCCTCCAAGATCACATAAGATTGTAAAAATCCCTGTGAAACAAAATCAAGGAATAGCAATAATTGAACATACAAGATTTGGAAATAATTTGGAAATGCCAGTTGCCTTGGTAACAATTGAAAATTATTTTGCTTCAACAATAATTACTAATTCATATGAAAATCCAGTTAAAATTGATTTTCTTGAACCATTTGATATACATAACATAGATATATTGCAGAAACAAATTTTTTAGAAAAAATGGAAGTTGATGAATTTTCAGAAATAGACATTTCACAAGATAACCTATTGAAACGAAATTTGAAAAATTTGAGAATTAATCATTGCAATAACGAAGAAAGAGATGCGATTCGAACTCTTTGTTTGAAATATAGAGATATTTTCTACTGTGAAGATATTCCTTTAAGTTTTACAAACATAGTGAAACATAAAATGAAAACTAGAGATGAAAATCCTATTTTCACAAAAACATATAGATACCCGGAAATTCATAAGGAAGAAGTTCGAACACAAATTGAAAGTATGTTAGAACAAGGAATAATTAGGGATACAAATTCTCCTTATTCCAGCCCAATATGGATTGTACCAAAAAAACTTGATGCATCTGGAAAAAAGAAGTGGAGATTAGTTATCGACTATAGAAAATTGAACGAAAAAACTATTGATGACCGATACCCCCTTCCAAATATATCAGATATACTTGATAAACTAGGAAAGTCGATTTATTTTACCACCCTTGATTTAGCATCATCAAATAGAAGTCGATGAAAATGATATTTCTAAAACTGCTTTTTCTACTCAAAATGGTCATTATGAATTCAAAAGAATGCCTTTTGGACTTAAAAATGCCCCCTCCACATTCCAAAGAGTGATGGATAATATACTACGTGGATTACAGAACGAAACATGTTTGGTATATTTAGACGATGTATCCTTGCAAGAACATATTGCTAGACTGAAACAAGTATTTGATAGATTGAGAGAAGCAAATTTTAAAATACAATTAGATAAATCTGAATTTTTGAGAAAAGAAGTGCAATACTTAGGACATGTAATAACTGCTAGTGGAGTACTTCCGAACCCTGATAAAATAAATGCAATTAAGAAATTTCCCATTCCAACTACTCAAAAAGAAATCAAAAGTTTCTCAGGACTTTTAGGATACTATCGTAGATTTATAAATAATTTTGCAAAAATCTCCAAAACCATGACAAACTGTTTGAAAATAAAGAATGCCAGAGTTACACATACCCATGAATTCAAAGAATGTTTCGAAACATGTAAAAATATTTTAAGCAATCCACCTGTACTACAATTCCCAGATTTTGAACGACAATTTATACTGACTACTGACGCTAGCAATTTTGCTATCGGAGCGGTACTCTCTCAAGGAGAAATACCAAATGATAAACCAGTGGCGTATGCCTCAAGAACATTGAATGAAACTGAGACTAGGTACTCAGTAATTGAAAAGGAATTATTATCAATAATTTGGGCCTGTAAATACTTTAGACCGTATTTATATGGAAGGAAATTCAAAATATACACAGATCATAGACCTTTAGTTTGGTTATTCAATTTGAATGAACCCAATAGTAAATTAGTGAGATGGAGATTACGTTTAGAAGAATTTGATTATGAAATCATATATAAAAAAGGAAAACATAATACGAATGCGGACGCCCTTTCAAGAATTCAAATTAATGCTTTAGAAAATGAAAGTACTGCTAATAATCCTGGTGATTCAGATCAAGAAATCATTGAATATATTTCAGCTCTAGAAGAAAATATGCCACAAACTTCTAGTGGAAAAGGTAATGTCCCAAAAGGACCCGAAAAAATTAAAATTTTACAAGATATCAGACTCGATTCTGCAGAAAATAGTGACACTTGTCATTCTGATAATGATACAGATTCAGCTAGTGGAAATATTCCAATACTTGATGAAATAATTAATAATAAATCACGACAACTCATAGTATCTTCTAATATTCATGATACGTTAATTATAAAAAGAAATGATTACCAAAATCTTAAAATTATAGAAGCCAAAGTTCCAAAAAATGAAGAACAGATTTTAAAATTTTTTAAGGAATATACAGGACCAGATGTCAGAATTTATATTTATTTTGAAGACGAATCATTGTATCCAGAGTTCAATAGAATATTTAAAAAATATTTTTACGCAAAACAATTACAATTAATAAGATGTACTAAACGAGTAAATTTAGTAAGGGAGCAAGAGGAACAAATAATGTTAATCAAACATCACCATGAAGGTAAATGTAATCATCGCGGAATCTTAGAAACCACCGAACATTTACGAAGAAATTATTATTGGCCAGCAATGAAAAAAGATGTGACTAATTTTATAAATGTATGTGACTTATGTCAAACTGCGAAATACGCAAGAGGAAAGCCATATTTTGCTCAAACTCTAACAGAAACTCCTTCAAAACCATTTCAGATACTTCATATAGATATTTTTAGATTTGAAGGAAGACTATTTAACAATTTTCGATAAGTTTTCAAAATTAGGACAAGCTTTCGAAATCAAAGCTAAAATAGCTACAGAAATATGTAAAGGTTTAATGAAATACTTCAGTTTTTATGGTTTACCTGAAAAAGTAATATCAGATAATGGAAAAGAATTCAATAATGCTACAGTGAAGGAATTATTAAAAGTTCATAAAATCAATATTCATTTTGGTACGCCATTGCACCATGAAAGCAATTCCCCTGTAGAGAGATTTCATTCAACATTATTAGAACATCTGAGATTATTACGAACAAAACACTCGAATGACCCTGATCTGATGGAATATGCAATCGTTGCCTATAATAGCTCGATTCATTCATCTACGAAATATACGCCATATGAACTCACGTTCGGACATACAAGTTCTAGAGACCCTGAAGATCTTTTAGAAACTACTTTTTATACTGATTATGTCGCGAGTCATAAAAATAAATTGAAATGTATTTATGAAAAAGTTACAGAAAGTACCCAACAAAACAAAAAAAAATAATTGACAAACTTAATGAAAAGGGACCAACTCAATATCAATTTAAAGTTGGACAAACTGTATATAAAACCCAAATAAAACGAAATAAAAAGGATAACAAATTTATAGGACCTTATGAAGTCATAGAACTTCTTGAAAATAATAAAGGGAAAGTAAAAAATAAAACCACAAGTAAAGAAGAAATAATTCACACTAAGGAGTTAAGGATACCTGTTTCTGTTACAGATGTACCATCTGCATAGCAGCGGCGCAACAAAAGGTGCCAATTTTTAATGAAATAAAAGAGAATCCTGGACTTTTCCCATTTAAATTAGGAACAGCCCAGAATCAAATAGATAAGTGGACATTTATTCAGGTATTCGACCTGACAAGCTTATTTGAAGAATTCAATGCTTTGACAGCTTCTGCTAGTTATTTAGATAAAGCTTTTAAAAATCATAATTATAGTGAAGGATATAAGAATGAATTTTATAACTCATATCATATAATGGGTAATTTAAAAGAGAAGATTAATTTACAATTCTCTCAGATAGATCCCCTTATATTCTATAAACAAAGAAACAAACGAGGTTTAATCAATGGACTTGGTTCCATAATCAAAACTCTAACTGGAAACCTTGATGAGGAAGATGCTGAAAGATATGATAAAATACTTGAAAACTTGACTACTAACCAAAACAAAATGAAGAATATTTTGAAAAACCAATTATCTATCTTGGACAAATCCATAAGAAAATTTAACGAGAGTATTTCAACTCTAAATCATAATCAGTTGATTATTCAAAGCAGAATAATGCAAATTGAGTCTCATATTAAGCAAACAGAAATTATCGCAATGGACAGTTATACTTTCATATTAATTGAAGCAGTAATATCACAAATTATTACTGAATTTCAAATGATTATTCAGATATTAGAAAGCCTTGAAGATGCTATAACATTCTCGAAACTGAATATATTTCATAATTCAATCGTCAAACCAGAAGACTTATTACAGGAGGTAAAATCTATAAATAAATTGTTGCCAATCGATCGCAAACTACCATTTGAACCAAAACTGGGAAATATATTGTTATTTGAAAAATTAATAACTGTTAAAGAGTTATTCGAAGGCTGAAAAAATAATATTTATTATTGAGATTCCATTAATGGAGAAAGAAAACTATGAATATTTCCAAATATTACCTTTACCTGTACCAAATGAAAATCAGTATAAATTTATCCTTCCAAATTCCAAATACCTAATAATGAATGAGCATTACTATATATCAACGAGCACACCCTGTAAGGAAATCACCGAAGACAAGTTCCTGTGTCAAGATGGAAATCCCACCAGAATTGAGAAGAATTCTATTTGTGAAGTACAATTATTGAGATATGAGCAAAACATAACGAACTGTAAACAGTTTCCAATTTTTATGCATAACTACAAGATACAAAAACTTTATAAAAACAAATTTCTCTTGATTATACCGAAAAAACTTATAGCAATTCAGAAGTGTAATCAAGATCATGAAAATGTGCCTCTATTTGGATAATATATTCTTGAATTAATTCCGGAATGCCAAATAAAAATTGAACAGTCAATTTTGAACATTTACGAAAACTCTAAAATGACATTCAAACATATCCATCTACCTGCAATCAAGACAGAAGAGATGAATAACAGGATTATCAAGAAAGAAAAACCAATACTTTTAGATGAAGTCGAACTGGACGATTTGAAGACGATTGGTGCGGCCTTAGCAATTCAAAAAGAAGAAATCAACGAGATTCAAGAACCTATTATTACTTCTCAGAATATGAATTTTTGGACTCTGTTAATTTATATTTTATTGACAGGGCTATTAATTATTATTATTTGGAAGTTTCAAGTTTGTCAAGGAATTTCAAGAAAATTCAAGAAGAAGCCATCCCAAGAAGAGGATAGCATCAAGTACATCGTGATTTAACTCACACCCATGTTCCAAGGGGTGTTCGAATCTTAGAGGGGAGGAGTTACGAACGCCACTACAATGGACCACCTTGTTAGAAGATGAACTACGCAGCTAGCAAGAAGATGAATCATGACCTTCAATTGACAATGCTTAATTGTTCTATTCATATTATTAGATTTAGCTAGCCTGCTATTTTGATGTTTACTTGGATATGTATTTGTGCATAGAGAATCAATCTTATTCCAACTTCGAAGAGATTCACTAGTTTTGTAGGAAAGTCCACAATAAAGTTTTTTAAAAATCAATTCTCCTCATTACGAAACGTAATTCGCGCAATGATTTTCTCACCTTATGTATATCCTATACATATGTATACAAAAACATATACAAAAACTCCAATTCCTTTAAAAACTCATTTTTCTCATAAATATCAGTATGAAATTATTGATATACAATCTTGAAATGTTTTCGTCGTCCTTATGAATTATAATAGCCATTTGTTCAGTCTAGATCATTGCAACGATAATATGATAATAAAGGAATAAAATATAATAAAATAAAAAATATTATAAAATAACAAAATAAACAAAAACTCTATACATGATTCTATATAAATCACAGTATTATCAGGTTATTTATGTTCTTATTCTTCATCACAAATTCACAAAATGAAAAAAAGAACTGTCACTTGAATTGGAAATCACAGTTATATAATGAATCAGCAATGAACTGAATCAACACATATTGTTTTTCAATACCTACATATTCATCAGTCTCAGACAGCATAAAACTAGATAACTCAAATAAAATAATACCTATAAAAATTCTGAAATGTTATCGAAGTTGTTGGCACTCCAAAAATATTATATATTTACATCTATATCCATATATTATATCTCAGTACTGGAATTATTTTTCACACTCAAATATCGAAGACTGCCCGTCATATATTGTTTCGAAATCGGAAATACACAATTAGTTCTAAGATATTTTTTCGCCCATAAAATCGACTGATTAGTTCAAGCTGTTGAGTATAGAGATTATATTAGAGATTATATTATCATTAAGGAAAAAATGCAGAAACAGCGGAATCCTTCGTCACTCTTTACTTTTAATCTCAACATGACATTTTGCATAATTACGAAAATTTACACACTTCGCAAATGAAGTATACGCCTTTGGGTGGCATTTTGAATTTTCTATCTTTATGCTGAATGCACTTTGAATGAATAAATCTCATACACATTTCACACATGAGTAAAATGTCATCCGATTTTTCAGAGCTGCCACAATATAAAAATGATTCTTTCATATTACTGGATCTCGTAATTAGAAATTTCTTCAGATATGTCCTATAACAAATCAAAAAAAAATTCGAAAAGTTGTTCCGAGCGGTATGAAATTTAATATTTCGAACCTTGGAGCTGGCTATCCAGAGTGAATATAATGGGACGAAAAAATTCGTATAGATATTCCTCACATTCCTCCATGTGATCAGCTAATTATTTGTCTTGGCCGCCCACTATGGGATCCAAAAAAAATTCGAAAAGTTGTTCCGAGCGGTATGAAATTTAATATTTCGAACCTTGGAGCTGGCTATTCAGAGTGAATATAATGAGACGAAAAAATTTCTTATCAATAGTCCTCACATTCCTCCATGTGATCAGCTAATTATTTGTCTTGGCCGCCCACTATGGGATCCAAAAAAAATTCGAAAAGTTGTTCCGAGCGGTATGAAATTTAATATTTCGAACCTTGGAGCTGGCTATTCAGAGTGAATATAATGAGACGAAAAAATTTCTTATCAATAGTCCTCACATTCCTCCATGTGATCAGCTGATTATTTGTCTCGGCCGCCCACTATGGAATCCAAAAAAAATTCGAAAAGTTGTTCCGAGCGGTATGAAATTTAATATTTCGAACCTTGGAGCTGGCTATTCAGAGTTAATATAATGAGACGAAAAAATTCGTATAGACAGTCCTCACATTCCTCCATGTGATCAGCTAATTATTTGTCTCGGCCGCCCACTATGGAATCCAAAAAAAATTCGAAAAGTTGTTCCGAGCGGTATGAAATTTAATATTTCGAACCTTGGAGCTGGCTATTCAGAGTGAATATAATGAGACGAAAAAATTTCTTATCAATAGTCCTCACATTCCTCCATGTGATCAGCTAATTATTTGTCTCGGCCGCCCACTATGGAATCCAAAAAAAATTCGAAAAGTTGTTCCGAGCGGTATGAAATTTAATATTTCGAACCTTGGAGCTGGCTATTCAGAGTTAATATAATGAGACGAAAAAATTCGTATAGACAGTCCTCACATTCCTCCATGTGATCAGCTAATTATTTGTCTCGGCCGCCCACTATGGAATCCAAAAAAAATTCGAAAAGTTGTTCCGAGCGGTATGAAATTTAATATTTCGAACCTTGGAGCTGGCTATTCAGAGTGAATATAATGAGACGAAAAAATTTCTTATCAATAGTCCTCACATTCCTCCATGTGATCAGCTAATTATTTGTCTCGGCCGCCCACTATGGAATCCAAAAAAAATTCGAAAAGTTGTTCCGAGCGGTATGAAATTTAATATTTCGAACCTTGGAGCTGGCTATTCAGAGTGAATATAATGAGACGAAAAAATTCGTATTAACAGTCCTTACATTCCTCCATGTGATCAGCTAATTATTTGTCTTGGCCGCCCACTATGGAATCCAAAAAAAATTCGAAAAGTTGTTCCGAGCGGTATGAAATTTAATATTTCGAACCTTGGAGCTGGCTATTCAGAGTGAATATAATGAGACGAAAAAATTCCTTATCAATAGTCCTCACATTCCTCCATGTGATCAGCTAATTATTTGTCTCGGCCGCCCACTATGGAATCCAAAAAAAATTCGAAAAGTTGTTCCGAGCGGTATGAAATTTAATATTTCGAACCTTGGAGCTGGCTATTCAGAGTGAATATAATGAGACGAAAATATTTCTTATCAATAGTCCTCACATTCCTCCATGTGATCAGCTAATTATTTGTCTTGGCCGCCCACTATGGGATCCAAAAAAAATTCGAAAAGTTGTACCGAGCGGTATGAAATTTAATATTTCGAACCTTGGAGCTGTCTATTCAGAGTGAATATAATGAGACGAAAAAATTTCTTATCAATAGTCCTCACATTCCTCCATGTGATCAGCTAATTATTTGTCTCGGCCGCCCACTATGGAATCAAAAAAAAATTCGAAAAGTTGTTCCGAGCGGTATGAAATTTAATATTTCGAACCTTGGAGCTGGCTATTCAGAGTTAATATAATGAGACGAAAAAATTCGTATAGATAGTCCTCACATTCCTCCATGTGATCAGCTAATTATTTGTCTTGGCCGCCCACTATGGGATCCAAAAAAAAATCGAAAATTTGTTCGAGCGGTATGAAATTTAATATTTCGAACTTTGGAGTTGGCTATTCAGAGTGAATATAATGAGACGAAAAAATTCGTATAGATAGTCCTCGTATTCCTCCATGTGATCAGCTTATTATTTGCCTTGGCCGCCCACTTTGGGATCCAAAAAAAAATTCGAAAAGTTGTTCCGAGCGGTATGAAATTTAATATTTCGAACCTTGGAGCTGGCTATTCAGAGTTAATATAATGAGACGAAAAAATTCGTATAGATAGTCCTCACATTCCTCCATGTGATCAGCTAATTATTTGTCTCGGCCGCCCACTATGGAATCCAAAAAAAATTCGAAAAGTTGTTCCGAGCGGTATGAAATTTAATATTTCGAACCTTGGAGCTGGCTATTCAGAGTTAATATAATGAGACGAAAAAATTCGTATAGATAGTCCTCACATTCCTCCATGTGATCAGCTAATTATTTGTCTTGGCCGCCCACTATGGGATCCAAAAAAAAATCGAAAATTTGTTCGAGCGGTATGAAATTTAATATTTCGAACATTGGAGTTGGCTAGTCAGAGTGAATATAATGAGACGAAAAAATTCGTATAGATAGTCCTCACATTCCTCCATGTGATCAGCTTATTATTTGCCTTGGCCGCCCACTTTGGGATCCAAAAAAAAATTCGAAAAGTTGTTCCGAGCGGTATGAAATTTAATATTTCGAACCTTGGAGCTGGCTATTCAGAGTTAATATAATGAGACGAAAAAATTCGTATAGATAGTCCTCACATTCCTCCATGTGATCAGCTAATTATTTGTCTCGGCCGCCCACTATGGAATCCAAAAAAAATTCGAAAAGTTGTTCCGAGCGGTATGAAATTTAATATTTCGAACCTTGGAGCTGGCTATTCAGAGTTAATATAATGAGACGAAAAAATTCGTATAGATAGTCCTCACATTCCTCCATGTGATCAGCTAATTATTTGTCTTGGCCGCCCACTATGGGATCCAAAAAAAAATCGAAAATTTGTTCGAGCGGTATGAAATTTAATATTTCGAACTTTGGAGTTGGCTATTCAGAGTGAATATAATGAGACGAAAAATTTCGTATAGATAGTCCTCACATTCCTCCATGTGATCAGCTTATTATTTGCCTTGGCCGCCCACTTTGGGATCCAAAAAAAATTCGAAAAGTTGTTCCGAGCGGTATGAAATTTAATATTTCGAACCTTGGAGCTGGCTATTCAGAGTTAATATAATGAGACGAAAAAATTCGTATAGATAGTCCTCACATTCCTCCATGTGATCAGCTAATTATTTGTCTCGGCCGCCCACTATGGAATCCAAAAAAAATTCGAAAATTTGTTCCGAGCGGTATGAAATTTAATATTTCGAACCTTGGAGCTGGCTATTCAGAGTTAATATAATGAGACGAAAAAATTCGTATAGATAGTCCTCACATTCCTCCATGTGATCAGCTAATTATTTGTCTTGGCCGCCCACTATGGGATCAAAAAAAAAATCGAAAATTTGTTCGAGCGGTATGAAATTTAATATTTCGAACTTTGGAGTTGGCTATTCAGAGTGAATATAATGAGACGAAAAAATTCGTATAGATAGTCCTCACATTCCTCCATGTGATCAGCTTATTATTTGCCTTGGCCGCCCACTTTGGGATTCAAAAAAAAATTCGAAAAGTTGTTCCGAGCGGTATGAAATTTAATATTTCGAACCTTGGAGCTGGCTATTCAGAGTTAATATAATGAGACGAAAAAATTCGTATAGATAGTCCTCACATTCCTCCATGTGATCAGCTAATTATTTGTCTCGGCCGCCCACTATGATATCCAAAAAAAATTCGAAAAGTTGTTCCGAGCGGTATGAAATTTAATATTTCGAACCTTGGAGCTGGCTATTCAGAGTTAATATAATGAGACGAAAAAATTCGTATAGATAGTCCTCACATTCCTCCATGTGATCAGCTAATTATTTGTCTTGGCCGCCCACTATGGGATCCAAAAAAAAATCGAAAATTTGTTCGAGCGGTATGAAATTTAATATTTCGAACTTTGGAGTTGGCTATTCAGAGTTAATATAATGAGACGAAAAAATTCGTATAGATAGTCCTCACATTCCTCCATGTGATCAGCTTATTATTTGCCTTGGCCGCCCACTTTGGGATCCAAAAAAAAATTCGAAAAGTTGTTCCGAGCGGTATGAAATTTAATATTTCGAACCTTGGAGCTGGCTATTCAGAGTTAATATAATGAGACGAAAAAATTCGTATAGATAGTCCTCACATTCCTCCATGTGATCAGCTAATTATTTGTCTCGGCCGCCCACTATGGAATCCAAAAAAAATTTGAAAAGTTGTTCCGAGCGGTATGAAATTTAATATTTCGAACCTTGGAGCTGGCTATTCAGAGTTAATATAATGAGACGAAAAAATTCGTATAGATAGTCCTCACATTCCTCCATGTGATCAGCTAATTATTTGTCTTGGCCGCCCACTATGGGATCCAAAAAAAAATCGAAAATTTGTTCGAGCGGTATGAAATTTAATATTTCGAACTTTGGAGTTGGCTATTCAGAGTGAATATAATGAGACGAAAAAATTCGTATAGATAGTCCTCACATTCCTCCATGTGATCAGCTTATTATTTGCCTTGGCCGCCCACTTTGGGATCCAAAAAAAAATTCGAAAAGTTGTTCCGAGCGGTATGAAATTTAATATTTCGAACCTTGGAGCTGGCTATTCAGAGTTAATATAATGAGACGAAAAAATTCGTATAGATAGTCCTCACATTCCTCCATGTGATCAGCTAATTATTTGTCTCGGCCGCCCACTATGGAATCCAAAAAAAATTCGAAAAGTTGTTCCGAGCGGTATGAAATTTAATATTTCGAACCTTGGAGCTGGCTATTCAGAGTTAATATAATGAGACGAGAAAATTCGTATAGATAGTCCTCACATTCCTCCATGTGATCAGCTAATTATTTGTCTCGGCCGCCCACTATGGAATCCAAAAAAAATTCGAAAAGTTGTTCCGAGCGGTATGAAATTTAATATTTCGAACCTTGGAGCTGGCTATTCAGAGTTAATATAATGAGACGAAAAAATTCGTATAGATAGTCCTCACATTCCTCCATGTGATCAGCTAATTATTTGTCTTGGCCGCCCACTATGGGATCCAAAAAAAAATCGAAAATTTGTTCGAGCGGTATGAAATTTAATATTTCGAACTTTGGAGTTGGCTATTCAGAGTGAATATAATGAGACGAAAAAATTCGTATAGATAGTCCTCACATTCCTCCATGTGATCAGCTTATTATTTGCCTTGGCCGCCCACTTTGGGATCCAAAAAAAAATTCGAAAAGTTGTTCCGAGCGTTATGTAAATCAACATTAGATTTTTGGAGAATAGAAGACAGTACACCCCGACCATGTATCCTTTCGAGGTCGATATATCACATCAAGTTAATTTGCCTGTATTATTTATACTCATATCCTTTTCATGTAATCAATCATACGAAATAATTTATGATATTATGTAGTACCTATAATCTGAGCATTTAGAGTAACTAAAACAGAATGCAGATGGAATGCTTCATGATATCATTAGATATTCCTCAATATATACACCTATTTACTTCACCTAATATCGCAATCGAAGCACACGAAGTAAGCGAGAATCGAGTCATGTGAAATAATTTGACCGTTGGTGGAAAAGTGCCGCTTGGAGCTGGCCGGCCGGGAGCTAACATCACCAACGTAAAACTTATACGATATGAGTATTAGCCCTGTATTTTGATAACTTTCAGTTGTTATAGCTAGTCAAGACAAATGTTAATATTATTATCAAATAATCAAATACTAACTCTCATATATGATGTAGAATGATGAAGGAGTCAATGGGAAAGGTGGTGTGAAATATACGTGAATACCCTGAACGATTAATTCATTTCCATGGAATCATTTTTGATATTTCAATTAAGAAAAGTGATGAACACACCCTTCCTCACATTCATGTTCAGATATATATCTTCAACAAAATATATAATAATACCAGGGTGCGATTCGTTTCCCAGTGGAAATTATTTTTCACATCATGCTCAAGTGCGGCCATAAAAAAACTTTTAATTGATATTACTTCTCTAACTCTTAATTAACCATTCGTTGGGCAACAGATGAAATTAAGTGATACTTTTATTCGGTTCGACGCAACATCTGTGGGTAAAATGAAAACATCATCGCACGGTTTTCATACAAAGTGTTGATTCGTTTTAAACTGAAAACTTTTAAATAATTATGGAATACAAGTGATAATCTGCATAAGATTTCACTGAAGGGCAAAACTATCAATAGATCCTTCAAATTACACATTGAACTATATCATAAAAATAGTGAAATTACACTGTGTTAATCTTAAAAATGCTGTATCCAGTACAATTACATATATCGCAGGAGATAATATATTTTCTAGTTTCGAAGAAGAAAATTTGAGAATTTGAAAGACTTTTCCCCTAACCTACAACCCCAACTTCAGATTCTCGTTTCGGACTGCGAATGGTCTCACCCAATTGTTCTTCTACCATCTGAAGTCAATAGACTAATATTCATGTAAAAAAATAAATGTAGTTATTTTTTCTGTTGTTTTTGAAAAATAAACGGTGAGATGCATATTTGATTTTATTTTCTACTTCTGTTTAAGAAATTCATAATTATTACTTACACCAAGATGTAGCCTGACAAGAAGCTCAATCATATTATATGTTGATAAACAAACTTATAATCATTCACCAGCAATCTACAGAAATGCACCATGGCTATAAATGGTCAAGAAAAAACGATAAGCTCTTTCACAAAGGGCCGGCTGACTATAACTTACACCATGATTAATACGAATACATGATCTCTAGCCATTCAATTATCCTAAGGGTTGAGTATCCTGTTTCATCTATTCAAAATTATGTACATTTAAGTTTCATCTGACTCAAAAATACCATAATTTCAGTATGATTATTGATAATGCGATTCCGTCTATTCGAATTTTATGAAAGAAAATATTTATACCTAACCAATTTTGATTTTTACATATGCTATCATTCAATAGTTCGATATGACTCTTAATAATGTGTTGCATTCATTTCTATAATGAAATCTGATCTTGAGACCCTATTGCATACTTCGTCAATGAGGCGAAAATCTTTAACAATTTTTGACACAATGGTCCCAGGATTACGGCCTTCTGCATGGCCCCAGCTATAGTTCGTGTACAGGGTGGGCCAAATTGGACACTTTTGAAAGGAAATTCCTGTTTCTAAACTAGATGAATAAAAACTGATGTAAAGTAAAGTAAAGTATTTATTTAACTACGTTACATTCTTTAAATGTTTGTAGCAAGTCAAAAAACAATTATAGAAAAAGAAAAGAAAAAAAAGAACAGATTAAAACATAGCAATTACCAAATATTTGAGATAGATTCACAATAATTTAAAACAATCGGATTGCTCTGAGTAATCAGCGTGTTGAAAAGTTGGTGAGTATGTTCACAGATACTGATTTTGGAAATGGCTAACATATTCATTGACATGGTTGTGTCGAAGGGTCAATTTTCAAGACTAACTAAATGGTGAAGACTTTAACATTTCCGAAGCACTTTTTTACGTAGAATTCAATGGTTTAACTTATTCATTTTATCAAATCATATATCAATAGTTATTGATAGAAACATCCTATGTATGTATGTTCCTACATATTTCAATAGAACTTGAAATTACCATTCCAAAAATATAGCACACTTAATGTTTTGATAGAGACACCTTTGAAATATAGAGCTTTTAGGTTTTTCCATATATAGGTAGAGTTTTGGAATGCACACTTGAACAAGTAGGCTTTTGACAAAGCGGCGGTTAAACAGAAAGCAAAGATAGTAGTAGTACTAAAATTCTGATTCAAGCAGTAAAGGTGCTCACTTATTCGTGGTTTTTGTTAATTTTTTTCAAACAAATTATGCAATGTAGTATGATAATCATGAAAAATAGGAATAGAGTACGTTTTATACAAACCGGGAAAAATGCAGAGGCAGCAAGCATTTTGTATCACGAGAGGTATCCAGAGAGAAGACAACCTTTTAGAGACAGTTTTGCAAGATTGCGACACAACTTAATTGATGGTGGTCAATTTGAAAAGAAAAGGCCAAAATTATATGCATCAAATAGGGGATAGGGAGTTGGAAGGGGTAGTTGTTTCAGGAGTTTTATTATCGATGAACCAATAATAAAGGTGAATTCTGATTATCGTTAATCCATATTTCCAATTCATTTTCATCCACCCCTGATTTTTTCAATCCTGTAGCAATTATTCGAATTTTTGTTATCAACAGCTCGTGAAGCATCGAAAAAGTATCGATTTATCAATAACGTCAATAATACAGTCGAAACATCATCCATAATATCGATTCTAATGCATATATTGATATTATCGATAAACCGATTATATATAGATAAATTCTGATCGATAATCGATATTTCCAAATCGTTATCGTCCAGCCGTACTCTGGAGGCATTATCCAGAACCATTTTGTAATGGAGTGACTGCAATCTTTAAGAGTCCACGACTTTCCTGATCTCTTGGCAGATATAACCGTAGGACTGACGAAGTTGGATGCAAGCTCATATCAAGGTGCATCATCTTGCGAGTACTCACGGCAAGTTGGCGCACCTCTGCTACTGTCCACTTCATTATTCTGAAGGAGTAGAGTATGATCGAAACAGCAAGCGTAACAGTAGCTGCGACTTTATTGTTTCCAGACAGTTCCGAAGACCAGATCTGTCGAAGTCGCTACCCATAATTGCTGCGGAGAGCATTTACCACCATTTGTGTTTCCTGGATGTGGCTTTTCTCCACATTCAGGTAAGTGTACGTCTCTCCGGCATCCAAGTGATGTAGGATGCTTTCGTCTACTAGTTGCGCTTTCTTGTCCTCGCATCGTCTTCTCTTAGAAAAACCAGTACCTCGACCAGTACCAGAGATAAGTAACCCACTAACAAGATGTGCACGTCAATGCTATAATTTGGCAATATATTTTTCATGGTTTTGGAATCAGCCACAAGATGGAACTAGTGCCGTTGATTTCAAAGAGTGAACATAGCTTTTTCAGCTGCCATATCTGGCTGCCATGTTCAAGGTCAAAATTTTCTGTCTTTTTCTTCATCGGTTTGTCTTTGTCTTTTGTATTCAACTTTACTGTCTCCCACTTTGTTTATTTTCATTGATTTTTGTCGACTGTTCGTACGGTGTATTTGTTCTCAGTTCTCGTGAATATTGTGGTTTCACATCAGAATTTTATCCATATCTTTATCAAAGTACTATTGAACAATATGAAATACCCTAGTTGCATACTTTATCATCAATTTATTATTGAGAAATACAGTGACAGTGGCAATGTCATGATCTGCAGGAAATAAAAATGTGAGTACCTACCTGAACTGTGAAAGAACACGTCGCCTAAATGAGGATTTTGTTTCCCAATCAAAGATTTGCTTCGAACAATAAAATGTATCGTTAATTATTCAGGTACGTCAAACACTACCTATTTTTCACTCTATTTACTATGTTCTGAGTGATATACTTGATTATTCTTTTTCTGTTACAGGAGATGTTGAGCGGATAGATTCGAATTGGGCAGAATTACACAAAGGGCTAGTTTGTGAATATCATTTCACTGAGGATGATTATTATAGAAATCCATTGCTCAGGAATAGATTGAATATCTGAAGCACCTATGAGAATATTTTGTAGACCATCAGTAGGTATGATAAGAAAACGTTAATCAATTGATGAGGAGAGGAAAAGCAATGCATCAGCCAATGTATCTTCAACTAGTCATCATTATTAAATAATAACCACTACCACTTCCAATGTATTGTTGAATATTGTATAAAAATAATCACTGACAATTCAATATTTATTCATATTACAAAACAGTTAAAGGTATTTTTCATAATCACTTGATATTATTACATTTCTCATGTTTTTTTTTCAAATTTATCTTTGATGTAGGTATTCTAAATTATTTGTATACTAAAGTGGAAACTAAAATTATGATCATATGGCACCACACCAACAAATTCCTGCAGTTGATGTCAGCAATTTTCAGTAATTATTTCATTTGAATCTGCTATCTGCTTCAATGGCGCATCTTCACTGCAGAGCTCATGTTGAGACACTTTTTTCCAATTGTCAAGTTATTATCTACACCTGTCTTACGTGTTAATTTTGTTTAGACCAGGATGAATAGTTGATAGTGATTCATACCTATTTCCTCACCATATCAATGAAAATTGAAAACTCTGTTATCAAACAAAACTCCCTTAGTACTGCAATCTAAGTTGGTGAAAGTTCGTATAATTCGAATTAGCTGCGAAATGCTAACTTCACATCAACAAAAATAGAGATTCATGCATTAAACGCCATCTGTGATAATACATTGAAACGAAAATCAATCACGTGACTATATTTCCAAATCTTCCATAAGACGTGCACATCTTGTTAGGGTTACTTATCTCTGACCAGTACACATTTGTCCGAATTCCATTTCAATAACCTGTGTACACTTTACCACCCTAAGGGATTGGTAGTAGTTCTTTATTTTCCTGAGCTCAACGGATACAGGCAATAGTGAGATGCAAGATATGAGAGGAATGAGGAAAACCACATCTCAATGATGACTGGCTCTGTCTGAACTTTCGCATTCCCGAGTTACACGAGTTACTCGTGTACTTACTTCCTACAATCGACGGAGTCCTGCGTGATAGATCTGTCATTCAGCAGGTTTCTCCTTGCAGCAAGCAACATCGATCCTCTTTGCTTATATATCCGTTGTCAAATTATCATTATTATCATTGTGTTAATCTATATTAGTGTTCGGATGTAAACTGAAGTAGTTCTGAAATACCTACGTGAGTATTTATTTGCTATTGGTGGCGAAAATTTCTGGAAAGCACAGACAACACAATCTCTCGAGTACCTACTGTTCACATCGAGGTTCACATACTTCAAAACAACCCCTGAGCCTAGCTGATATTGATTTACAGGAGAGCTTATGCTACAAAATCAGTACAAACATTGTAGAATTGGATACATCGAAAAAAACATTAGTTATGATATGAAACATTATATCCAAGCATCAGACCCGAATAGTATATTGTCACCACCGTAGAACCACTACATTTTTTCTACCTGCGAGTATGTTCTCAATGAAACTCAACTTTCACAAGCAGGTATATCATCACAAGCACCAACACAGCACCAACCTAGAATATTCCTGTTCACATGACACTATACCATTAATCACACAGTATTCGAAACAAAATTCGGAAACATTCAAGTATCCAATGGACCTTCCTGGAATGAACTGTCACTTCCCCATTTGATGAATTATCACCAGCCTCAGGCGAAAGGGACTTCGCACGTGAGCCTTCTCCATACTCTGTCATCTCCCCAGAGATGCGTATCCAAGGGTAGCATATGATTTATTTGCAGGATCGCTGAAAAACACTCTTGTTGTGGTCGCGTATGATTGATTGTCCCTGGAGATGACCATTCGTAATGTTGTTTATGTAATTCCAATTCGGAACTGGATGAAAAAAGTGACTATGGTAAAAACGATTGCCAGATAATAACATACTACGACAGATTTAACGTGATATAGTTATTCAGGTCCAGTCTTGGACCGAAAAAGTGTGACGTCAAAGCTATGTTGGTACTACTGATTTGTTTCTACAAAAATTATTTTCCTATGTAAATCTCCATTAGAGATTTTTTGAACTCGATTATATCATTTATAGTGAAGAAGTTACATATTTCGATACCATTTATGGAAAAAAGGACATACTAGTTCCTATCAGAAAAATAGAAACATGTGAGAAACGCTAACAAAGTTGAATGAGATTATATATAGATCTATTGAGGTTATGTTATTTCAGTGTTTACTTTTCAGACCCTGATATTTCGACTGTATCATGGAAAATATGTCTTGAAGCTATCAACAATGGTACATTTCTACAGAGATGAGGAAAAACTGATATCTAGTGGCTAAAAGGCTATCATGTTCAGAACATGGTATTTGATATGCTGATCTCAAGACCCTAATGTGGTTGATTCAAGCTAATATTCATGATGAAACATAAAGTACAGGTGAGCTATAACATTAAAGGGTATATTGAACGTTTTGAAATGTTTGTTGTAGATCAACTCTACCAGTGTATGTGAGTTCCTGTTCAAGAGCATAGTTTCTTGGTCATCACATGTCCGCTGTAGCAATATTTGCACACTATAATGAACGAGTACCTTCAAGGCTTGTACTAGGAGTAATAAAGAAAATGCACCATCAACATCTGAAGAAAAATCAGTCATACAAATGTAAATATAAAACAAAGTGAAAGCGGTCACCACGGGATTTGAATCGAATCGATTCGTGATTTATCTGAAAGAACTAAAAAAACTCTTCAAAATGAGACCAAGTTCGTTGAATTTCGTTACACCAAACTGTAGTTATTAGAGTTTTTTCATAGTGCTATTGATCCTCCCCTCCCTCTTTTATTCAAAGAGCTAGCGTAATTTTTTTCAGACCCAAATGATTGGATATCAACTCGAGATTATTAAAAAAGTGTTTTTGATATGTCTTGATATATCACATTCTCATAAAAACCCGTTTTTAGAATTGGCCAATGCAATTACGCCCTCTAGCGGTCGTCCTGGAAACTTGAAAATTATTTGCAGAGATTTCTCTAGGCCACTTTCATCATAAATATTTTTTTCCGAAACCTATGCGGCAAGTAGTTTCCGAGATATAGCCGGCGTCCATTCTTAGTGGTACACCCGGTACAAGTCCTCCACTGGATGTGAGTTGTATATTTCTGGTTCGCCAACTGGTTTCCTAAAAATTGTCTGCCTTGTTGTTGTTCTGTCAGAACTTTGGTTACAGTTCAGGTATGTTAGCTTACTTTTATTCAATTCACTACTTGTACATTTCACTAACTAGTTAATTCACTTTTTGATTTTCGCCCTTTCATATATATTATATTAATTTATGAAAGTAAAAAGCTGTATAACCAAATTCCTTACGAAATTAGAAAGGAGAAATGCTATAAAAAGTTTAGAAATCTTGTTGAAGAAGCCCTCGCAACAAAAGCTTACTACAACTTGGACGAATATTACAATGAGACTTTGCTGTGATTAATTTTTTTGTTGTAAAATATTTTTTGTATATTTATATTTTATATTTTTTATTTTTCACACCTATATGTTGAATCATATTTTAATAGTATATTGTTTACCGGGTAGGAAAAGCTTAACAATCCTTGGCGACTGTGAAGATTCCTAAGTCGAGGCGCAAGCCGAGACTTAGCAACACAGAGTCCAGGAATGTGGCTTTTCCTACGAGGTAAACATACTATTTTTCCGCAAATCGTTTAAAATTCCACAGATATTGATTGATTTAAAAAAAAAGGCGATAATTTTATTCCCAAATAAATGGTGCTTTGAAATTCCTAATAAAATTACTTGGGCTACTATGGAAACGTATTGAGGTTGAATTGTCAAACTTGACGCTTATAAATTTAATTGCTGTTGTTCTCGAAAGTAAAATGATAAGTGATGATGAAATTTCTATTCCTGGGACTCCTCCAGAGCTGGTTGAGGCAGTGAATACTGCTTCATTAGAATTATTGCCAAAGAAATCAAGAGAAAAGTACGAAAATGCATACAGACGTTTTATGGATTATCGCATGAGTAAAAATACGAGTTCTTTCTCAGAAAATGTTGTAATGGCATACTTTCTAGACCTTTGTTTAAATATGAAATCTTCAACATTATGAGCCAATTATTCAATGCTGAAGTCAACCCTTGCAATTAAACACAATGTAGATATATCTACATACTCAAAACTTTTCAAAATATAAATGAATTCCTTATAAGCAATGTGTTTTCAATCATTTATGTAGAACACTAACAACTGTACGGAAATATCATTTCCTTACAGTAAGGAAATGACATTTCCTCACAGTAAGGAAGTCCTGACTTTTTCTTCAAGAAATTTTGACATTCCTAGCGATTTGCGGAAAACTATATTACTTAAATCATTTCATTTCTATGACATGTGAACAAATTGTGTTTACCTATTCGCTTTTTAACATTACTTTCAATAGGACTATACAAAATATTTGTTCAACAAAATTTGTAAACCTCTATGTTAAATCTTATTTGATATTGTTTTATTCCATTTTTTTACTAGACATGTGAACTTTTTTTTGTTCAAAATCTGCTTCTAATTATTTGTGTTTTAAAATTTTTCTATTCTTTAAAGCTTTGTCAAAAAGAAAATATTTTTCTTGGAAAATAAAGTATATTTCTCTGTCTCTCTCTTATACACATTCAATAAATTGTTAGTTTTTTCTATCGAAATGCATAGTTTTCTTGCCGCAATGCTGAAAGTGGCGAATTACTTAGTGCCGGTTGCATAAAAGGCCCTCAAGCCTTCTGTTAACTCAACGTGGGATTAAGGGCCGGTTTATCAATGCAGGGTTAGGTTAATATAACCCAAGGTTAACAGCTAACTCTGGGATAAAATGTTTATTCAATTCGAGGTGGGGTTAAATGCTGTCAAAATCAAATGAGGAATTAGCTCCAGGATAAAGTTAACCCCGGGTCAGCTAACCCCGCGGGATAACCCTCCATTGATAAACCGGCCCTCACTCTACTAATGCGCGAGCTAAGTCATGCGTTGCCATGGTTATAAACAAATTATTTAATCGTCTGTTAAATCTTTATGCAACCGGCCCTTAATCTCTCCTATCTCGTTGCCAAGCTTAACCCCCAAACGGGCCCTTGCATGTTACAAGGAAGTGCCCTAGACTACATGGTGGAGGTGACTACGAAACAGTATTCGTAAATGATACATATACTATGTACCAAAATTCACCAGTTTCAATTGAAAGTATAGCTATTCGTTCCTTTTGTGTTTGGAATTTATAGTTGATGATGATAATTGTCGGTTTGCGGGCGGTCAGAACCATAAGTATGTAGGATTATAGTTATTTATGTATCAACGGCATTACAAGGGCCTTGATTACCGATGCCAGAGTTTGCCTGAGGTTATTGAGGCTTATTAATTCCCGTGGTACATGCATAATTTTATTTATGACCGATTTCAACGGGATAGATGTATCAATTTATCGTCTTTCCAGTATATTTGAATTAGGAATTTTGTTATTGTTAGATTGTTGCTATGATACTTGTTTATAGAGGGAATAGGGTCATAAACCTCTAAAGCTTTAACATAATTGATTGTCGTTTTTCGATACTTCACTAAACTACTACCGATATGGCATCAAAATTGAATCAGAATATTATTTAATGCTGACGTCACCTGGTAGATCGGGATCGGATCGTGAAAATATCGAAAATAATAGGAAATAATAATTTTTTGACATAAGTGATGGCAGATAAGTCAGATGACAATATGTCAATTTTCAATTCAAATTTTTTCTAATAATTCAAATAATTCAAAAGGTCGCATTAATTGATTGTTTATCATCTATATAACGCAAGTCAGGTATTTTATATGAGTTAATAATATTTCTACAGGATTTTCAATACTACCTCTGCGAAGTCAATGAGACGATTGAACTCAAAGACACTATAAAATAGAGAAATAAAAATGAAGAATTAATTCAATTAATAACTTTATTGTCTGGAAAAAGTAGGTGAGTGTAGTGGTGCATCTGATTATATATTATATAAACAACACAAGTTGATATTATAACACACAATATAATATAATTAATAAGAAATCTCATATAAACTCACATCATAGATAGAGTACATACAAAGAATAACTGAGTATTTGAGAAAATACATTTATTATTTATAAAAGTGCTTTTTTAATGAGAATTCACAATTCAGATTCAATGAAGATTCGGTTTATAAGCTTATACCTATTACTAATATAATTTGTGCTCACACTCCAGGTCCTCATGATGTTCATGTACAAAGATTCAAAGAATAAGGATAAGAATTTTAACTTAGATCAACATTATCTTCACAACAATTACTTACAGATGTAGCTGATGATATGTGTTGTCCTACTGCAAAACACCAAGTTTGTCTTATATTAACACTTGCAGTAGGAACAAATATGTCTTTCGAGAATCCACATTCGTGTTGCTACATGAAAAACAAGTCTTTGAATGCTTGAATTTTCTCAAAATACTGGTTATAATGAAAGCTGAACAATTAAATAAAACTCAATAGCAACTTACCTTGAATCATCCGAATATATTTTCGACAGCCATCTGTCAAAGAGAGAGATTGTCAATTATTCTTCTTCCACTTCGATTAATATGGAACAGAACTTGAACCAACCTACCAGGTGACGTCACAGTTTTAGAAAAAGATGGAGAATTTTCGATTTCTGAATGTTGATTTTGGATAAACCCTTTAAAATAAAAATTTCAAAATAATATCGACGTATTATCTGAAGGCCCGCATTTCACATCATATATAATTTTTGAAAAAAGTGTACAACCCTATTATAGCACCTCTAACGGCGCGTTCACATGACAGCTTTCGCCTATCGCGAAAAGCTTGAATAAAATATTGCTACACAATAATGTTTTATAATAACGGCAATCCTAACTTGAAAAGTGAAAACCCGTGGAAATCGGAGCTTCTTTTAGGAAAAAGTCGGAACGTAGGTAATCGACTTTTTCGCGAATGACCTTGATACGCGCTCACAAAGATCGGCCAATAGAATCACAATACGCCAAATTAAAAGGCGCGAAAGTTAACTGAATTTCAACAGCAACTTTCACGTTTCAACGCTGTTTATAACATTTGGTAACCTCACACCTAACCTAACAGCAGCAAAATCAAAGATTCGTGGTCATGCAGTCGTGACGACGACGTTGTACTGCCATTATGGCATAAGCCAAAAAGCAAAAAGCCAGCATGTGAGTGCGCCATAACATCCCAAGGGAGTTATGACCTCTTTTATTGATATCGTAACTATAAAGATATCAGCTTATAATATGCCAGTCAGAAATAATAGTTATTTATGTATTAAGGGAATTATGAGGGCCTTAATTACCGATGGCAAAGTTTGCGTCCCGAGCAATTGCCAGAGGTTATTAAGGCTCTATAATTCCGGTGGTACATAGATAATTTTATTTTTGACCGATTTTCATAACAATATGTCCATATTTAGAACGCAATAAATGTTTAAATTCATAACCTTTCTGGTATATTTGAATTAGGTAGCGTTGATTGTAGCATTGTTGGTTGTTGCTAGGTTGTCGCTATGTTACATGTTTATAAGCAAACTTTCTTTATCAATCAATGTTTTTCCGTTAAAAACGTGTTTATTTTTTACCACAAATCGACGATCTTTTTTTGATATAATGGAGGATATTATAAAAAAAGCGGAAAAAGCAAGACAATCATTACTTCCATCGAAAAGTGAAGCCCTATATCAAAAAGAATACAACTTATATCTGAAGTGGCTGACACAGAGAAATGTTATGTCAAAAGATGCCAACGAAACTGTCTTTCTGGCATATTTTCAAGAACTGGTAAAGTATTTTCAGTATTTTCTGGTAGATTTGGTAATAATTGTATTTATTCGTTGCAGTCAGAAACGTTTAGCCCAAATTCGTTATGGACTAAATGGTCAATGCTCAAATCGATGGTGACCATATATGAGAAAAGAGATATCACCAAGTTCAACGAACTAGAGGCTTTTTTGAAACGGAAAAGTAAGGGGTATAAGCCGAAAAAGTCTGCTGTCTTATCTCCTAAAGATGTCATCAAATTTCTAAAGGACGCCCCTAATGAAATTCATTTATTGCATAAGGTAATTTTTTCTCATAATTTTCTTTTTCGTTTGTTTATTTCGTTTCATTTGTTATAGGTTGTTCTAATCGTTTATAAGCATTTCTTGTATCATTTTCACCTGTAAAAGGTAAGAGGGAGTTTTTGAACCTTAATATCCCAAGGGAGTTATGAACCTCATTATAGATATCGTAACTATGACGATATAAGCTTATAATAGCTTCATTCGGGTTCGAACGATTACTGTTCTAGGACTGTCAGGAGCATGCGCAGTAGAATTGGTTGCGTTCGGGTTTTGTCGAACCGTTCTAGGACTGACTTGTTACGCGTTCGGGTTTTTTCAGAATCGTCCTGGAACAGTCCTAGAACCGTCCGAAATCAGTACCTGCTATCGAGCGTGAACCGTTCTGGGATTATTTCTGACGCATGCTCATTGCTCATTTTCATAGGTGTCATTGTGTCAACCTTGGTGTCAACCGAAGTAGATATCTCTTAGTAATATAAATATTTGTGTTTATTCTGTTTGTTGCTGTTTTCAATATTTTAATTGATTATGGATTTAGTAGATTTGTTTGATACTAGTAGTTCATCGTCCTCAGCAAGCAGTGATGAAGAGTTCCTTGCTGAAGTTGCTAATATTGTACCTAATCTAATAATTCCTGAACTTTTGTTAGACAAACCTAAAAATGAAAGATATGCCGAGGAGACAATTCCATTATATTCAAATTAGATCATTGAATTATTCGTTTTCAATTGTTTTCATATTTTGCTGCGTTCAGGTTTTCATAATTTTCGAACCGTTCTGAAACAGTCCTAGGATTCGAAACGAGTGCGCACCTTTTCTGCGCAGTTCAAGAACGATTCTTGAACAGTTCTGAAATCTGAACCCGAATGAAACTAATGTCACTCTCAGAAATAAAACATATTATGATCAAATGCTCCAATGAAATAGCTCACTTCAAGTCCAGTGATTAATATTTCCAGTAATGCTACATTAAAAAATACTTACTGGGATTGAGAGATAATTAGTACTCATGCTCATGCCATTCAGTTATCTGTGAATAATTCAAAAATGGATTTTCAGAATATTCCGAATTAATCGAATATCGATATTTAACGACATATATTAGCAACGATCTTTTCAGTTTGGTACTCAACTCTCGAGTGAACTGATCATTGAATTAAAATGAAGCAGCTGTTGCCATTCGACTTGGAAGGTAATCCAATGACAGGTATGAAACCCAATACATTGTTTTATCAGGATCAAGTGGCACTTCTTTTGACAAGAAATGAATTTGCACCCTTTCGAAAACTACATATACATTTTTGATTTGAATGAAATATGCATGCACTTTTTTGTGGAATTTCTTCAATACGCATTAGGCTGAGTAGGCTGCAGCCTTGGGCGGCAGATCTCAGGGGCGGCAAATTCGGTTCCCGAAGTGAAGGCTAAAGTACAATTAGTTTTAAAATAAGTTTCAAACGTTTCGGCTAGCAATAAACTGACATCTTTTAGCAACACGAAATACAATAATAATCGCGTAAGTACCTATCCAGTTGGTATCCGAAAAAAAAAACGTACGTATTTATCCGGTTCCCGCTGTACGAACACAATATACATATTTGGTTCCCACAGTTGAAGAGTTAAAATCATAATATGTGAACTATGGTCGTTATGGGCGGCAAGATTTGAATAGCCTACTACTGGCGGGAAATCTGTAAATCCGCCACTGCTACTCATCAATATTCTGCATCCTGCAATAACTATTCACCTCGATTATGGGGGCAAAATGAGCTACTATGACAAAAATTATATTTTCCTACGACCTCTGAATTCACTTCAAAACTGGAAACTTAACTCTTTGCTGGAACTATTTCGATGTTGAGAACAGATATTCAAAAGAGTACGGCTACAGTTTTATGCGCGGCTTGCTGCTCGCATCAGTTTGATATCACAGTATCACCAACGAGAAGATTATTTGGTATCACAGATGTTTGCAAAGAGTCAAGGACGCACTAACTCGAGTAACTCGTACGCGCTTACGAACTACATACTTTTATGGTTCTGTATTCCTGGTTGCGTGATTACTGGCGCTAGCAGGTGAATGGTGTCAAGGTTGTTTATGTACGCTGGTGTCAATATCAATAAAATGTGTCCAAACTAAACTAAATCAATCAATCAGTAATTCACATAATGAGGAATTATCGGAGAAGTATTCAAATATCATCTTGAATATGGAAATAAACAGTACTTGATTTTGAATCAAAACCACCTGAAATTCCAGAGACCGCTCAAGTTACGTTATTGACAAGACCTCCCGCGAAATGAAAGTATTCGGAGTCGTAGGAAAAATAGTGTACAAAACTCGTTGGAAAGTGCAATTCCTTCACTCGTTACGACTACTCGTGTGAAATATGTCACTTTCCACACTTGTTGTGTAATATACTATTCCAAAATGTCGGTTAGATACTAACAGTTATTGTTTTATTCTCAATCAGTTACCTGTGTCTCAGAGTTATCGAATTATTAGACGGGATTTCAATGGCTGGTGGTTATTATTTTCGAGACAGGAATCTTACTTCAGAAATAAGTCATTTGCTGGTAAAAGTGTCAGAAATACTTTCTGCAATGACGATTTCATCTACCAGAAATGAAGAAAAGTCAGCAACACATTTTACTTGGACGACTTTTCTCAGTGTGGTAGGAGATATGTGACCAACCGATTTCAATCCTTCGGACTCTCAACGATAACCAGCCGAGTAGTGCTTCGAATATGACACTTAAGAAAGCTAAGGTCCCCGTCTTCCTTACTCATACAAGTCCTAGACTTACAAGGGTTGCTTCGCAACTAAGTAGGCAGTTAAAAACACTTTTCAAACATATGGGTATGAATATTAATATACTAAATGAAGATGATCCTAAACCTGACTTACATTATGATGATGTGGTGTCACGAGTAGCCCCAGACCAGATTTCTAATCCCTCACATATAAAATATATATGATGTGCAAAAATAAATTAACCTACTAGTCCATTGTTTACACGAGCATTATCGACTCAAGTTAATGGAACATCCTGTAAACAAGCAACAATAAAGCTGTCGACCCCCGTTCTCCTATTTCACGGCCTAATCGATGGCATCTTGTTGACTGGGCACTCGAGATTCCCTGAAATATCGGTCCTCTGACTGACGCAGGTTTTCCGTACTCGAAGCGGGTTCATCCTTTTTATCGAATGTTTTCTCCCTGCCTGAACGCTTGGTGATTAATTGCCGGCGGTTCCGGAGCTTTTCCGAGCGGAATCTCGCTACAAAAAGTGCGCGATGCAAATTATATCGGGCGAACGAACGAGATTTTCCGATGATATTCTTTGACGTGAATACATCTTCTGGGTGGGATGTAAGGATGAGGAGGTGAACTTGACGAAACTAGAACGAATACGGAGTATTATGATAGTCCAGTATCCTGAACAATTTTTGAACCATAACTCGAAATTTTTTCCCCAGTAACTAAAACACTATGCTATTTGGATATGGTATTCCGGGTGTCTACGAAAGGCGACTCGCTCCAACTTTTTTGTTTTCGGAGATAATGAAATGAAATCTGGAGGAGCCGTTTATTGCATGAAACTGCATTCTTTGACAAGTAGGTAACTCAACGTCATACAAGTTCGGGATTCACTTGAAGTGACATAAACTTTCGAGTTTCAAATGGCCTCTCGAATAATTTTCTTCCTAAAAAATGTATGCATTATCCCCAAAAACAAAAAAGTCAGTGGCGAGCCACATTTCGTTGACACCCGGTATACCTAGCCCAATCTCGATAGCGCATTAAAAATATATGGAGAGCGCAATCTTCGGTGAATACTTTTATGAGATGCTGAGTTCTAGCCTATAAAAAAATTCAACACTGTTTTCAGACTTTGTGTAACTTGAACTAACTCTGTTATTCTAAATGAAGGCGGGTTTAGCCAGCTCACAATGCATAATGGATAACTCATAATGCGTAATGCATTATTTTGAAATTTAAGTTCCTTATGCACCCGTTTATACAACTCATAGTGCACAACTCGTAATTTAATGCATAACGCATAATTCACAAACTTGACCAACTTTTAACTTTTATGCATTATTCACTATGTAAATTAAGTTCGTGTGCATGCGTCTGTCAAAAATATCAACTTGTGAGATTATATTTCTGTTCTGTACCTTCATTGTGAATCAATAATTGATAATTGTCAATTATTAAAGTCACAAATGAGAAAAAAACTGTTATTCAAAACACAAAAGTTATGTTAACTGATTAATATTTTAACCTTGAGGCAAATGTCGCTGCCAAATCTGTCATTTAATTGAGAAATGAACATGAAAATTATGCATTTTATAAACATCTCTTTCTATTGTGCATTATGCATTAAAAATTATGTATTATGCATTAAGCACTATGAGTTATCCATTATGCATTGTGAGCTGGCTAAACCCGCCTTGACACAGTCTATATATTTTTGACATATCAAACTCTACACCTTTTCCAGTTGTATTTCAGAAAGAGTCAAGTTTATTTCAGAAAGTCACTTGTATTTCAGAAAGTATCAATTGTATTTCAGAATAGTGAGTTGAATTTCAGAAAGCTTCAAATGTATTTCAGAATTGCGAGTTTAATTTCAGAAAGCATCAATTGTATTTCAGAATAGTCAGTTCAATATCAGAAAGCGTCAAATGTATTTCAGAAAAGTGAATTGAATTTCAGAATTCGTATCATCTGTATACAAATGATATATTCTGAAATTCAAATGACGAATTCTGAAATCCAGTTGACTTTTCTGAAATACAATTGACGCTTTCTGAAATTAAACTCACAATTCTGAAATACAATTGATGCGTTCTGAAATCGACCTCGCTATTCTGAAATACATTTGACGCTTTCTGAAATTCAACTCACTATTCTGAAATACAATTGATACATTCTGAAATACAAGTGACTATTCTGAAATTAACTTGACGCTTTCTGAAATACAACTGGAAAAGGTGTAGTGTTTCGAAAATTGTTTTTAACCGACAACTTAGTTGCGAAGCAACCATTGCAAGTCTGGGCCGGTTGCATAAAGATTTAACAGACGATTAAATATTCAATTTGTGTATAACCACGGCAACGCATGCCTTAACTCGCGCATTAGCAGAGTTAATCCCACGTTAAGTTAACAGAAGGTTTGACGGGCTTTTATGCAACCGGCACTAGACTTGTATAAGCAAAGGTCGATTTTTTAAAATTTAACACTGGATTTTTTATCACCCATATGAATGAAACACTCAATTAGTGTTCCTCTGAATCATAAATCACCACTTTCAGGACTGCAATAATACGGGACATCTCGAGAGCTATTCAGAACCTGTGGAAACTAGTAGAATTCTATTTAAAAGTGAATATGAATTGTGTGGGTAGCAGACCTAGCATTATTCCTTTTTATAACTGAAATTTCTATCGTGGAGTTTGAGAACCTGGCACCCTGTATATTTCTTCAAAATTGAAAATTTAGATGATATCCTGAATTTTTAGTATAGTTACGTTTCAAATGGCCGAAATACAGAAATAGTAGATAATTCGCTGCGAAATGTACTTCATGAATAAATGAGGAATAATCATATAAATACCACATTACATTGCAAAAATACTGTACGAACGTTTTTTTATTCGGAGGTAGTAGTTATTGAAATCCTTTATGGTCATCATATGAGTCTGATCCCCATATGATAGTGTGGGAATCTATGATCTCAGTCAGGATCACCCACTAAAAACTCCACTCCCGAAGTCTCCGATGACACTTCAGTACGTACGGTAAATCAAATAATAAAAAAAAACAAATTCTTCTCTATTCTCCGTAACTGGCTGTTCAAAAGATGTAAAATGTGAACGGAAACTTGCAGGTGTTTGAAGTTCGTAAACAATTTCCTTCTCATGTTTATGACGTTTCAATTAAACAAAACTTCTCGGGAAACATAAACTCTAAGAATCCAATTTAACTGAGAAGTAGTTTCATCATTGAAAGTTGGGAAAGAATCAAGAAAACATATATTCTCAGCTTAAATTCATGAGCTTCATTATACATATTCATATAATACACCTAATACTTTGTCAGTAGTAGGTACATATTCTTGTTCGGTGGAGATTGATAATCATGATTAAGTAGAGAGTTGAATCAGGATAAACCTGAACAATTTGTATGGTTTCACCCACTTGATGAAGATTTTTTAGAGGCAATTTAATAAGAAATATCCTTCGGCTCTGCCATCAGAGGTAGCGGCTCGAATTTAAATGGAAATAGTGTGATTGACTCCGAAATACAAAAAAAAATCAGGATCATCGATTTATTTTGGTTGTATTCGAAATAGTATAATATTGAGAGAAAAAATTTCATTTCAATTTCGATTAATCTTAATTTTTCATAAAATGATAGGTGAAAATCAGTTTTCGTTGAAAAGTGATGAAAAATTTCTTAATTGATGGATAATAAAATGTGAAGTAATTTACGAAGGCTACTCCTACATTTCAGAACATAGTTCATTATAAAACTGACTGTAAAATCAAACAAAAATAAGAAATCAAACATGGCGGTAATTACGTATCTGAATTTTTAATAAAATAACACATCCAACGATAAACGATAATAAGCAGAGATCATACTATTTTTCAATTCCACTCTTCCTATCACATCATCCGTCGAGTGGATTGATTGTCGACTGGCGAAGTCGTAGTACAACTTCGGTGGTACAACTCAAGGATGGTAAACTAGAGAAGGATGGTTCATTCAAGCGATTTTTTCGGCCAAAAGGCGTGGCTTCCGAAGACGCGCGATGACGTAGTCAACGGCCCTGAATTCAAAATTATTAATGCTGAATATCACTAAATGGGCATTAAAAGTAATTTTACTGTGATGTACCTTTTTATAATCGATACATATTGATTATTGATGGTTATTGGTATCATATGGCTTCAAATATTAGTAACTTTTGGGAAACAAAAACTCCTTGATTCACAAAAATTCCTGAATGTCCACCAAGAAAATAATACATGAGATGATTTAACGTTTACAAAACAGGGAATATAATAGGTATATTCCATAAATAGGTAAGTACCTAATACCTACCTTGAAAACAATTTCATATTAAAAATAGGGAAATTTCAATGAAGAATTCATAGGTACTGATGAATGATGCATGTAATGTATGTGTGCATATATATTATTCAATGGACAGGTTATTGAAAGTTCATATTTTGAACTGAAATTGATATACCTACCTATTTTATCAAGTTTAACAATTATCACTGAATGGTGAAAATAAAATACATTCTTTAATTTAATTTATAGGTACCTACATTATAAATAATATATAAATATATTGACATCAGTTTCGATTTCCTCATTAGCTGACTATTTTCTTCATTTATACATTGGACTCTACTATAGATGCAATCCAGGTTGTTTCTTTTATTTGCAGGTTTTTATATCCTCATTATAGCTCGAAGTATACAAAATTCCTGAATCTGATTACATGGAACATTGTAACAGAATCACCCTGTATTTGATTCTGTTAAGTTCATTTCGTCTATAGAGAAATGATTGTATCGAAAACTAAACGAAAGCGCAACGTGCTATCGGGGCTCATGTAACTTGATACGAATCATAACAGATTTAACGGATACATTAATCGTTGGGAAAACTAAATATTTGGCTCCGAGAAGAGACATTTTTATTATGCAACACTTGCGTCTGAGTCTCCGTTCTCGAAAACCATCAAATACAATGTATTTAGTTGAAGTCATCGAAAAAACTCTGGGAACCGCTTGCGAGCTCTAAAGAAGTGCAACATACAGAAAAAAATTGAGATGAATATTCGAGTTGGAGAAAGATAGTAAGTTTTCAGCATTCAGTTTGGGGCATTCAGTTCAGACAGTCAGTTGCGAGAGTTCGGGAAAGGCACCAGCGGGAACTGGTCGCCTCGGACGAGGGTTTCCTCCCCCTCGGGGACGGAACCCTGGTTTCGGGAGTGTTTGGACACGGGTCGAAAGGGGTCGCCATAATTTGAAATTTAAAGACACATCGTGCATTTGCTTTGGGGTAGTATATCGATGGGATAATTCAATCGAATCGGGAATAAGAGGGTTTGATTTTTTGTGGGGAGTTTTGTGAACAATTCGATATTTTGAAACAACGCAGCCACAGAATTGGTCATTCTGTCTTCAGGGGTAAGTCGATATTCATTTCAAGGGTTTTCAGGATATATTCGGCCAAATGTTAGATATTTTGCAATTTTGCTCTAGGTCATGAGATGAGCGAGTTCCTTTCAGATTTTAGACAAAAGGGATTTAAATTCATTGAAGTTTCATCATTGAGGTAGAAACAGCGGTTATTTCAAAAGGTACTATTAGGGCGTAATCAAGGGTACTTTGCTATAATGGTAGAATCAGGATTTTAATACGATGTTTCAGAGTTTTGTCGTGGGTTTTTCATTCATAAGGGTTCAGACGGTTTTTTCGTATCAAGTACAGAGTCCACATAGTTACGCAGTTCCCAAAGTTTCAACAAATTGATTGGAAATACGAAGGGTCCGTATTTCGCGGTGTTTTTATATTGGAATGATAATTTTGTTCTATTACTTTCTTTTTGGTTTTGGCATAATTTCTGATTTTGTTTTGTTGTTTTTCTTTATTTAATCGCAATACATTTTATACGTAAAAGTTGATTTGAGTTTTATTTTGTATCTACTAAATTGCACATTCCCTATACTGAAGACTACGCATTTGTGAAGCCGTAGCCGTTCTCACCGTCCCCGAGGATATATGGTGGTCTAGTTTAACCAGTAGCCTATTTGGAGTTTGGATAATCAACGTCAAAGAAATTCATATTTATAATTGAACAAAGGAAACATCTTATTATACAACTTGTTTGGTCAGTGCGAGTTGTAAATCAAAAATCTGACCTGGTGGCAGCGCTTCCATTCCATTCCTATTTTATTATTATAAAAATGATACACCAAATAATTTATTTTTTATTACAACATCATAAAATAATGAGAATATAGGTACTTCTTTTTCATAATACATTATCATCTGCCCATTTTGTAGATCTGTTCCTTAAATTTGGTTGGACAAATCACAGCTCTGATGTATGACTTGTATCAGGATTCACAACATCTGCATGTTCACAACTTATCCACCTTTTCCAAAAAGTATCCCAAACAATAAAATCAGTGCCTTTTGGAAATGTGTGGTAAATAATACTGAAATCCTCTTGGTTTTTGTCCAAAAATAGGAAATCTGCTACCTGGCATACTGGTTATTAGATGGAAATGATTTCATAAACACTACACACTTTTCAATGGAGGTGATGTAATAATTTATTAATATTTATCGACACCACTAAATCTTCTTACTGAGTAATTCGTCTATACCTACAATTATTGAAGAACTCCATTCGAAAAAAAACAATTCGTACAGCCACAATCCCAATATGATATCGAATATGAATATCGAAACATAATTACATAAACGTAAACAAAGATTGAGGGCCGTCAGTGACGTCACGAACGCTGTTCGATGTGCCAACATTGCGTCTCATGGCAATAAACCATCCTTCTCTAGTTTACCATCCTTGGGTACAACTAATGAGGCTTGGCGAGCCGAAACATACTGTCAAATTCAAAAAATCACTTGAAATCAAAATGACTGAGATATTGTGAAAATTAATAATCATCATGCGGAATCAGTAGACGTGGCGCCATCCATATGAAGTCGTGGAGTTTTTACCAGTATTTGAAACTATGATTGAAATTCATCAAAATCAAGTAGGCATAATTATTCTACAAATATTTCTGGTGCCTTTTAATGGGACTCGTTCTACCATATATCTATATCCACCTTGACTGTACCGAACATCTGATGTATTCCTCACTGTTGAAGACTACATTCTGGTTCTCAGTCTTCGTGAGTGGAATTATTTTTTCATTAACTTTTGTTATGTTTTCCTCTTTTCCAAATGGGTTTCTTTCAACTATAATTTCTTTTTGTTTAAAAAATTATCGACCCTGGTCGCTAGCTTATAGCCCAAGTCAAATCCCGCGGCATCTATTGGAAATATTTATTTATTTCTATAGCATCGTTAAGCGGGAGGTGACCAACCAAACATTCTTGATTCTTGGTACCTAGATTTCAATCCTTCGGAATCTCAACGATAACCAGCCGAGTAGTGCTTCGGATGACATTCAAAAAGCTAAGGTCCCCATCTTCCTTACTCCTACAAGTCTCAATGATACTTCGAGGGTTGCTTTGCACCCTTAAGTTGGCGGTTGAAAACCCTTTTCAAACACACTTTTTCATCACGCTCCTCTTGTCGGTGTCCTCAGGAGATAGCCAGGTTGAAGCTGTCTTGGAGTTTTCAAGAAGTTGACGACGGCTGTAGTAATGCAATCAGCAACTACTGGTAGATTGCAAAAACAAAATCAGCTACCTACTGAAGCCGATGGGTGTCAGCAAAATCGGACAATCCATGTTGGTTTCGACGGAGGTCGACCGGATTCTCAACAAAATGGTCGGTGGCCACATGGTATTGGACACATGACAAAAAAGGAATTTGGCTTCAACACCCTCCAAAAAAACTCCAATGAAAATAAAAAAAAAATGTATCACGACTGGAATCGAATTTTGAGTGGAAAATTTGGACTTCCAGGAGAATTCACCTTCTTTGAAGGATAATATCAAAAAAATTGCCTGTCCACGTGGTCGAATTTGGATGCGATGAGGCTGGCCGGAAACCAAATCAAACGGGGATGGTGGAGTTCTTAAAGGTGGTGGTAGCAAAAAGACAATTCGGCAGAAAAAGAAATCCAGGATGAGCCGGTACCTCACAAATGCACTTTATGCATCTGCACCTAACACAAGTTTATCTCTTGAACCCATTCATTGTCGATCTAAATAAACACCTAGTAGACGGTATAATATTGTCTGTTCACTGGAAAAAATGACGTCACTTTCTCCGTGAGGCAGAGACATCTTCTCATTATAACCGTGAACTATTCTGAAATGTCATACTGGGCATAACCTAACGTTTTTATTTACATTTTGAATAACCCGCTCCTTTTAGCACAGCAAAGCTTCTGTTCCGATCACAGAATTATTCGATATCATTCATTTATTGATCAGAAAGGAAGGAAATAGAAAAAAGCATCGTCAGTCAGTGTCAATGATGTGAATGTGAAATATGTGTAATGTCACAAAATAGAGATTGTTCAATGTGTTCAAAATCGAGAAACTAAAAATGCGAGGAAAGTGAATAAAGTATTTGCAGATCGATTGTACGATATTTAATACAATTTTAATAACTCACGTTGAGTTGTATTGCTTCACGCATATTTCATACCCACTGAAGAAAGCAAACAAAACTTAGTGCTTCTTTAAACTAACACACCCCACACATTTTATAGTAGAATACACTAGTATATTTGAAAAGATTCAAAAAATTTTACCAAACTCATCGAGAACCGAGCATAACGGGACCTGAACTTTTTGACAGTGTCAAAGTCTCGTGCTCGTGTTTTCGAAGAACCATACATGTTTTCGAAAGTATTATTTTTTTCATCAAAAAGTGTTGAAAATAAGTAATAGTAAGCGTGTGTGCTGTTTTAGCTGAAAGACAGACGAATTTTGTGTTTTAAGTAGAAGAAATTCAAGATGTAAAATGGTGTATTTACGAAACTAGCGTTTCGAATTCTTATTCTGGAGGCCAAAATACTTGAGTACCACCAAACATGTTCCTTGGAATGCCTTATTATTGTTTCCAAAAACTGGAATTAGACCTATTTGAGTAAAAATATGTATAAAAGTAAAAATATGTCAGATTATGATAGATATATGATACGTGCTGAAGTTAGAAAAAATAAATAAAAACATAAGTCAAACCTAAAATTGGATTGCTGACGGAGAAAATACTGGAACAAATGAGCATCGAACGACTTCTATAAAGTAGCGACCTCAACTTGGCGAACGTTTGGGACTTGAGTCAAGAGTGAACAGACAATATAATAGTTCCAGCCTACTAGGTTTCCATTTAGAACGACAATGACTCATTTGAACACAATTCATCCTCGGACACCTATAGGAAACGGATTTGACGTCAATATTCTAGAAGCGAGTTTTATTGTTCGTGAGAGTTGAATTGAAAATTTACCAATGAAAGTAATTCCTTATTGTCCATCTCAGCACTGATTCCACTCCATTCATATAAATTTCAACACTCCTTGGTACTATTCAATAATAGTTATTTATGTATTAAGGGAATTATGAGGGCCTTAATTACCGATGGCAAAGTTTGCGTCCCGAATGCCTCTGGCCCGAGGGACAGCAATTGCCAGAGGTTATTAAGGCTCTATAATTCCCGTGGTACATAGATAATTTTATTTTTGACCGATTTTCCTAACAATATGTCCATATTTAGAACGCAATAAATGTTTAAATTCATAACATTTCTGGTATATTTGAATTAGGTAGCGTTGATTGTAGCATTGTTGGTTGTTGCTAGGTTGTCGCTATGTTACATGTTTATAAGCAAACTTTCTTTATCAATCAATGTTTTTCCGTTAAAAACGTGTTAATTTTTTTCCACAAATCGACGATCTTTTTCTGATATCATGGAGGATATTATAAAAAAAAGCCGAAAAAGCAAGACAATCATTACTTCCATCGAAAAGTGAAGCCCTACATCAAAAAGAATACAACTTATATCTGAAGTGGCTGACACAGAGAAATGTTATGTCAAAAGATGCCAACGAAACTGTCTTTCTGGCATATTTTCAAGAACTGGTAAAGTATTTTCAGTATTTTCTGGTAGATTTGGTAATAATTGTATTTATTCGTTGCAGTCAGAAACGTTTAGCCCAAATTCGTTATGGACTAAATGGTCAATGCTCAAATCGATGGTGACCATATATGAGAAAAGAGATATCACCAAGTTCAACGAACTAGAGGCTTTTTTGAAACGGAAAAGTAAGGGGTATAAGCCGAAAAAGTCTGCTGTCTTATCTCCTAAAGATGTCATCAAATTTCTAAAGGACGCCACAAATGAAATTCATTTATTGCATAAGATAATTTTTTTCTCATAATTTTCTTTTTCGTTTGTTTATTTCGTTTTATTTGTTATAGGTTGTTCTAATTATGGGTTATTTTGGAGGATGCTGAACTCAGGAACTTCTAAATATGAGTATAGCAGATATAGAGGACCGGGATACTGTTATGGTAGTGAACGTACCGGAAAGTAAAACTGGTGTATCGAAGAAATTTACAGTTGTGGATGAAAAAGAGTTCTCTGCTTTGCCTTTATTGAGACTTTATATGTCCTTGCGTCCTGAAGGTACAAAACGATTTTTTTTAGCTTCCGAAAAAATATATGTACAACTCAGCCAATTGGAAAGAATATGTTTGGCAAAATTCCCAGCAAAATCGCAATGTATTTAGGATTTCCAAACCCACTAACCTATACGGACATTGCTTTCGTCGCACTTCTGCTACTGCCCTAACCAATGCAGGAGCAACTATGACAAACTTAAAAAGACACGGAGGTTGGAGAAGTTCCACGGTGGCAGAGGGGTATCTGGAGGACAGTATTGAATTGAGAAATAAAACGGCGCGTATGCTGTCCACTTTGCCATCAGAAGAGGCAGGCACCTCGACTGTAGTGAACAGCAACAGCACCACCCATAAAAAAGAAGAAATTGTTTCCAGCGGCGGAAGTAATTTTCAGGGAACATTTGAAAATTGTACATTTATTATTTGTAATGACGTGAATAAGGAAAATATGTCTTAGTTTTCATTACATATAAACGTTTGTAAGCATTTTTTGTATCATTTTCACCTGTAAAAGGTAAGAGGGAGTTTTTGAACCTTAATATCCCAAGGGGGTTATGACCCTCATTATAGATATCGTAACTATGACGATATAAGCTTATAATGTCACTGTCAGAAATAAAAATATTTGGTAACCGCGCATTCTATCTTTCACATACAGACCAATGAGATCAAAAACCCGAAAGTGACAGAGGTGACAGTAATGACAGTCACTTCACCTGTCCCTCAACATGCTGATATCAACATGCTTATTACAAATGTAAGCACCTATTGAATAGAGCCTAGCATTATTGATCCATTACGGAAAGTAAAGACTGATTTTTTGCATAGAAACAATTTTAAGAAATAGGGTAGAGTGCGTACATTATCTGAGTCGGTAGAATGTCAACTGGGCCCAATAAAAAAAAGTGAACGATTATGAAGGCTTTGGTGGCAAAAGTGAGAGGAGTAGGGGTATTTTATCCTGCTGCATTCACTACTTGCAATGCCTGTTTCGTATGGAGCTGAGATAGCAGGATTTGAGGTTATATTTTAGGCTGATAATATCGTCGGTCAGGTGAGATATTTGCTTGCCTGTTTGCTGCACCAATTGTGCTTGTGATTCCGAAAACCTCATTGCTCACATCTACTAACTTGCTTGCATAGCTTTTTTCTAATAATCTGGCAGATTAGAAGAATACCATATAAAACAGAGTTTTTGTTCATCAACTTCATAAAGATTCATAAAGACTCATAGTGCATCTCTTCTGAGCAGTTGGAATGAATATCTGCTACCTATTCAGGAAGTTAACAGATTTTTATCGACTTTGATTTTATTTTAATTCGATTACTACTATTCAAGGTACTGTGTTATTTTGGTTTAAATTGACTTCTAGCGCTAGTTCTTATTTGATGAGTTAATAGTGCCCTGAATTTACATGACATGAGATAGCTTGAGATTGAACGTTATCTGCTAAACTATGAATAAATGTGCTCAGACAAAACTATTGTACTTTTTATGCGTAATGAAATGGGGCTACTCGTGACGCCTCTCAGAATTATGAAAAATTGTTTTAGGATCATAGTCATTTTTGTATATTCATAAACATGTTTCTCTTGTTACTTCTATATTTCTAACTACCATGGAATTATTAGTGCCTATCTCGCTACCTTCTGTAGCAAGCCACTGATCTCGACTCATGAAAGACGCTTTACTCCTAAGTTTTTTCTGAATGTGATAATATCAGATTATATTGTTCACATTCGAAAAATTCCATAAGGACTAGTTTGAAACAAAAATGAATAGGATGGGATGATGGAGTGATATGAGATCCAAAAGGTGATGGCAAAAAAAAGAAAATAGAACCTTATCATCAACAATTCATCATTCACCAATGAGCAAATGTGTGCAACAAAGTTCAGCAAAAATTTTCGTATATAGCGTATAGGAAATATTCCATAATGTATCTCATCATATATTCTCAGTATCGGAGAAATAAGTAATTAGTTCAAGCTATAATCAATCACATCTGTCAACAAAGAATTTATACATGATAATTCATCTCTCATGATGAATTATTACTTTTCCAAAATCGAATTAGGATTCTGTAGGGAGTTTTCTATTTCACATCTCGCTGATGATTTATTGCATTATTTGCTATTTGTCGTTTTCTGGACACGTTCGTTGTAACTTCAGATGAAAAATTGATCAGATAAAACTTATAAAAATGGCGAATTCACGTTTGAGGGTAAGAACATAATGTAAGTTTTGGTAAAGATAGCAGAAGTCGTTTATCACGTTAGCTGTCAGAGATTAGAGTTCTTACAGGGTATTCGGAGAATCAGAATGTGAAGTTTTTCTGAAAGTAGAAGATATCCTACAACTTTTTCATTATTGAATAATTCCTTATGTTATCAACACAATAGGGGAGAATTTGACGAGCCAACAGGGTAGTGGGTATATCTGGTATAAGAGTCATAGACTTCCACACTACCACGAAGTGCTCATGAAGGATGTTATCCACCCTCCACCAAAAACAAATGCATTCCATATAACTTCAGAAGGACATTGTTTCTTTGGGATTGTAGAAAATCTTTTCATTTTCGGTCGTGATAGCGTAGATCGAATCACTGTCATATACAAAAAACTTGGGTGTAATTTCAATCAAATGGATTTCAGAGCAAACTCCGACGAATAAAACACCTGAATATCAAAGTTGTGTCCTTTTTATTATACATTTCACAATTGATTGTTGTGTGGAGCTAATTCCGATCCTACTAGTGAAAAATGACACGAATGTGGTGAAGTAAAACGATTCTGAAACATTAAATCATAAGAAACACCAAATAATTTCATGCGCTCATCTGTTCGATCTTAGAACTTTTGCCAATAGGTGGCACTGACGTCCTTCCTACCTTACCTGATTTCAATATTGGGCATGATGATGATGGATCAGTATCAATTAGCCTAGGCCCTGGTGCCACTGAGCCGAAACAGTCCGTCATTATCCGAATGGTTCCTATAGATTCTTCTGAGTCTAATTTATTATGAATTATATTTCAATGGTAATCCAACTTAGTAAAAAACACCGGAGGTGGTAAAGAAAAGCACTGATTCGCATGAACACACTCATGATATGGTGTTCCTTCACACCAGAAAAGTATTCGCATGTACCTGCTCAGTGTAACGCACCGAAGAGAATGTCCTGGAGGTAGGATTCAGTTAATTTCAGCATCAAGGAAATCACAGAATGTGCATCACACCACTGCGGTGTAGAATCGCCCTTTCAGAAATGCATAAAGAACACCACCAAAGTGTTCATTCTGCTACTGACAACATGGGTTTGATTATTAAAAACACCTATGGGAAAGGTCACATAACACCTACAGTGGTGAATAGTATGCCGATTTTTACTGACACTAAAACAATCAGGACCTCAAGAAACACCAGACGGTGTTAGCTGGTGTGAGCTGGTGTAATTTTTTCTTTCACTGTGTACTGATGAACATTTCCGCTCATCATATTTAGAAATCAGCTGACCACAGCGAAAAATTCTAGTGGAATAATGAACAAGCAAGTCATCAGGCGCCTCGCGTACTGGAGCAATACACAACTAGCAAGGGGAAAAAGCATTAAGCAATATTATTACCAGTATGTATTTCACATTAATTTTTATAGCAACTCGTACACCGCCGCAACGTGATAATGTTATCGCCTGTGTAGAGCAATATTTGTTGCTAGTAACACGACGTGAGAATTGAAATACAATATTATATTGACTTTGGTTAGCAATATGTATACGCAGATTTGTCTCTTCATGTATAGAACATCAAAAGTTTGTGAGTCTAGTTTTCTTGTTATTTGGACATGACGGAAGATCCAGTAGTCAATATCAAACTTGTGGAAAAGTACCCATGTATTTATGATTATCGACGGCAAGATCATATTGTAAAAGGGATGTGGTGGAGAAGGCATGGAGTCAACACATACACTTGATGCTCCATGATTTTTGAGTACACGAATTGATGGATTCATCCCTTCTCATATTCATTTTCTATTTCTTCTTCGCCTATACTTCCACAACATTGAAGCTCAATTTATAAACTCCGCTGCCGTAGCTACAGTTGGCGCTCCAGTTACTGTTCGTAGATGAAATGTGCTAAAAATAAACATCTGTTCATGGATTCCGCAGCTGATGCAGCTGCCGTCAGATATCTTGTCAATACATTTTGGAACGGCAACGTCAACTGTAGCTACGGCAGCGGAGTTTATAAATTGAGCTAACAACTATGTCCTCATCAGACAACGACATTTTGAAATAGTCATATTTTATCACTTCGGTATACGAGATAGCTCACAATACATTGCCAATTACTGTTTGATCATTGCTTATTGATCTGGAGTACGAGCTTACTTTCAGTCGTTGATGGGAATCCCGCTATTAATATCGAGTGCTTCTACTTGTGACAGGAAGGTAGTGCTATAGTCGTGAGTGAAACAATGTGCTCTACTCTAGATTGTTTGCACCCTATTTGACTTTCATCGCATTGCTGCATCCATATCATCTCTGAAAGGTCGTTCTAAAATTATGCAAATAGACATTGTAAAGACACCTATATTTATTTTCAATTTTGGTAGTATCGATGATCCAATATAGTTTATTATGATACAAGTTTTATAAGACACTATTTTGTCGCACGCGTTTTTTGGAGTACGACGAGCAAAGCGAGGAGTGCTTCAAGTGAACAAGTGCGATAAAGTGTCTTATAAAACGTGTGTCATATACATTTTTTTCTATTTTGAATTAATTTGAAGAAAAAAATGGATCTAATATCGAATAATAACAGAAACATCTTCGATCGGTAACAATGATGACATTGAAATAATTAGAATCTGATGCACAAGCGTAAAGCCCATTTTACAGTTGAGCGATTTTGATTATTGCAATACCAGCGGTAAAAAATTCAATGTTGTTACTATTTTTATTGGTCTATTTAAATCAAATTAAACTCTAAATTAAAATTTACCTATTAAAACATTGATTTTTTCACTGCTAATATCACCAAATCCAAATCGCTCAGAAGTAAACTGGGCCTAACTCTTCTGACTTTCATTTGACAGTTCGATTGTACATCAATCTCCGAATAATAAAAAATGCGTATCGAAATAGAGACTATTTCGACACGCATGTGCGTTGCACAATGACTTCATTATACAACCAAAATAGAAAAAAATATTATATTCTGAGAATTGGAATCGGTTATGTGTACTCGAAATTTTCAAAAGAAGAACAATGAATACACAGAGAAAAAGGATCTCTCAAATCGAGTTGTAATCGCATTAACTCAAGAGATAGGTAATCTTGAATAAGTCCCACCAAATATTAGTTTGATTTTTAGACAAAATCCTCTTGACTACTTACGATCAAAAAGTTTTGTGTAAAATGTATACTTTCTTATTGAAAAATGTGGTTTGCTTGAGGCAAGAATATTTCAATGTTGTTGTGAAACAATTTTCTTGGATGAAGCTGATTTCTCAGCACATCTGAACAATGATCCTATTGATTCAAGAGGAATTACTTTTGATGCCGATAATTTATTTATTTATTTATTTATTAATTATCACTTCAAGCACATTAACATGACCTGACACAAAACAAAGCATTCTTGACACCCAACAGTGCCAGTGATACCACGACATGTCCACATATGTTCTAGATTGTTTTTGCTTCCAGGAAACCTTTTACGTCCATGTTGAGTACTCGAGTTATAAAGAATTCGCGAGCCTGCACTCTGCACTATAGGAACACAAATACCATCGAAGAAAACTTCACAGTAACCTGTCACAATGTATCTCTTGAAATAGTCTTGATGGCGGCCAACGGCGTTATTGTTGGCGTTGTCTAGCCGGTTCTGTGGGCAGTGCGCGGACTGCGCATCTTCGCCTCGGGTGATAATTCTCATTTATGCTTATTGGTCGAGCTGGTCACGTGGTACATGCTTCCGTCATCAAAATACATTTTCATAAGGAACGATATTCTTGAGCTGAGAGAAATAATCTTGACTGACATTACTCACAATGTTTTTAAAGGTGAATTATTATTCTTATCGGAAGATCATACAATTCAAGAATATATATATATTTGATTTAAGAGATCTGTTTTTTCTGTGTACTATATATAGTATAACGATACACTGTAGCAATTTTTCATGGCACACAAAGAGGTTGTTCTCAATTTTTGAATTATAGGCAACAGTGTATCGAATATAATATTTATTATATTTTTCAAAATATCACTGTTTTGACCACCCATCTGAATATATACAAGAATAGATTTTAAAGGCTTCCTTACTTCTTGTAATTAATGTATACATGTTTTCCTCCATTCTGGAAAGTGATCCTCGATAATTACATATACATACATACGTTGAATTTTTTGATCAACCCAATTCCGATATTGAGGGTGCCCTGGGTCCTAGGAGATTAACACCTACATCAGCCTGCTCTGGGTCATCAGAGGATATTGATGAATGTGTTTTGTACAGTGTTTCATGTAGCTCCAATTTTTATTTTCATACAATTTCTGTTGAATATGATTATTGAGCCATGTGCATATACTCCGCATGAAATGTAGCCCACTACGAAAAAAAGTTGTTCATCAACTTTTTATCATCGTTTTGAGCCAACGAAATCATATTACTCATCATTTGTCTCCCTAATAATTAATGTGAAGCCATGCAAAGATTGTGCGAAGCCCCAACGGATTATTTTATCTTTATTATTATAAATCTATATGTGAGTTTTTTTTTTTGGTCATCACAAGCAGTATTTTTTTAGGATAAATGTGAGACTCATCAGTCTATCATATTTCTTATTTCAAAATTTTTTAGTGAATATCAAACTAATCGTTTTGAGGACTAGAAATTTGAATAGGTTATACTAGTACCTACTATACTAAATGAAGAAAGACCCAGAACCATTCGGTTCGCTCACCAGACAATTACAGCACCAGCTGAATGCATTTTTTTATTTCGTCCGTTCGATTTTATTATAAGGTCCAATCGATGAAGCTTTATATTCTAAATCGAACAACAGACAAGTGATGGTTATCAAACGCAGAAGAGTATCGAAGCCTGTGTATGTATTGAGATGCTATTTCCAGAAGCTGATATTATATATTAAGGCAAAATCGTTTACTTTGCTACCAACAGACGTTGAAAATATTTGTTATATTCGTTATAACAGTGTATCACGAGGTGTTGTAACAGGATCACCCTGTATTCGATTCTGTTAAGATCATTTCGGCTATAGGGAAATATTTGTATCGAATATTCAACGGAAAGCGTGACGTATTATATGGGCTCAGGAAGTTTGATACGAGTAAGATAACATTCAGTATGAGCGACTCAAAAAACTGATATCGATTTCAAGGATAAATCAATTAATTCCAGACGAAAATATTGGTCTCCGAGACTTCGTTATAATTGATTCAGAGTTTTTGGTAACAAAAGCTATTGAATACAATGGTCAATAGTACTCCGCCTGATAAGCGCTTGCAAGTTTTGAAAATGCAAACATAGAGAAAAATACGACAAAGGCCCGCCTTCGAATACATGTTGGGGGATAATATTCGAAGAAATCAATTGTTATTGGCTAAACAGTAGAATGGGAGAACTTACTAACTAATCAGAGCAAAATATCGTAGCTTAGAAATGAAAAGGCACTTTGAGAACGGGGACGAAAAATCGAGATCAAAAATATTATTTCATTCAGAATCGAGAGTGAGTTTCGAGAGTCCGAAAAGGCACCAGCAGATCTGCTGGTCGCCTCGGAAGAGGGTTTTCCTCCGGGGATGAAACCCCCGGGTTTCGGGAGTGTTTGCTGGGGTATCGAAAACGAGTCGCCGTGGAAGTGAAATTTAAGGATATACACTGATAAAAATGGGTGAAAAAAACAATATATTTTCTGTAAAATATCGCAGTATCCGTCATGCTTTTTCACGAAATTCAGCACATTTACCACTAAAAATATACTTTTCAAACATTCATTATGTTTTTTCACTTTACAAGGTGATTATTAGTGCGCGCATGACTGAAATATGTGAATATTCAGAAGTTCTGTGAAATTCAGGTACCGGTTCTGGAATCCTTCGCGACAACTCGCCAAAGATTAGTGGTTAACAAGATGTTCCACTCCCCTCATTTATGAATGAAATAGTAGAAATCGTAGATGTGGCCTTAAGAATGATGTGGAAAGAGACCACCAGGAGACAGGACCCCTCGCATGAATGGCGAGGGGGCCTTTTTCTATTGGTTGATACAGTCATGTGATCAAGTAAATGATGTAAAGTTCTATTCACAGTACAGCGTTTTTCGACGATCGACACTTTGAATCTTGATTGGAGTTTAGATGGCTTTCTGACAGCTGAACGAGTTTTTAACCAATAGCAAGTCAGGTCTCTTCAAACGACAATAACGTTATGAATTTAGGTTTGTCAGTAATTTGTACAAATAGTGAGGTTAGATCTTTCTATTTACATTTGGATAATTGGCATATTAATGAAAGTAAATTCAATTTATGCTAATAATGTGAACAAGTAGACATTGTTCCAGTGGTAAATAAACCTATAAAATATTAACATGTCTGTTCTTTTTCAGAATAAGATAAAAGTCAAATTCAATAACTTTATTTCACTGAACAGGCCAACAGGTAGGTTACATTATAATATAGTCTCAAAAATTTTGCTTCCTAATACAAAAGTGTGGTAGAAAATGTTTCATGGTTTGAACTAGCTTCTTCACTAACAAATGGACTGGGCACCCATAAGCTGATAGCCCACCAATGCTGAAACAAATATTTGAAAATACAGCAATCAATAGCAAAACCATGAAAGCACAGTTAAAAAGTGATGCTCATCAGATGAGTACTTACAGAAAAAATACAGCTAGATTCTAGATTATCTATAAATTCAGTATATTCCATTCAACTGAAAAATGTATTGTTTCCTCTACTTCATAATTTTTCTTCAGACCAGTTCGCAGGAGAGTATATACATGAAAATTAGGATGGATGTATAACACAAATAACAATTCGAAAACAAAATATACTCACAAAAGGGTTGTAAACCCTTGATCTGTTCATCCAGTCTCACATCATTAAGTCACATCAATTAGCATATAGTGATACTCATTATTTGAAAATAAGAGTTTTGATAAATATTCATCTGAAAAAATAAAGGTATTATTTTTATCAGCATTTACTTTAATCTCACATGTCTGTGTCCCAACATTCAACTTCATCTCTTCTGTTTGAGTGCCAATGCTCCTAGTTGTCTTGTTGCTGATAACTCTATCATCTATCTCCAAATAATGGCCAACTTCTATGTTTTCATCCCTGAAATATGCATGCTCCTCAAGTACTGCTGATGATGACAATACCTTTAAAAGAATGAAAGGATTATCAGATGAAATGAAATCATAAGATAATATTCAATACTTTCAAGTTCAGAGTAGGAACAGCATCTTCCTTCAAATATCGGTTCATCATCATATGTTCCTCAAAATGTAAACTACACACTCTATGATTATTATGCAGTTTCATGGAATCCATATGTATTATACTATCATTACCACAAGCTAACTTCCATTTCATAAAATGATCTGCATCTATGGGTTTTGGGAATCTGAAAAATCTCAAAGACCTACTGTTATCATTATACCTACGACTTGAGCAGATTTTAACTGCACAATTAGCTCCTCCAGACTTGCCCATTATGGAAAATATATAAGTTACTCAATATTATAATTCAAAGCAAAAATAATGAAAATCAAATGATCAACTCTAAGTAACTAACAAGAAATTAAATATTTATTAAACAAAGAATATATATGTGATATATGCAAAGCAGAACAGCATCAACAAAAGCAAAAATCAAAGCAAAACAGGCATCAACACAAGCAGAAATGGAAGAATGTACTCCACTTTTACTATTAACAAGAAAAAAAGTGAAATCACTGGACATGCAATAACTAAAATAACGTCAATACAAGCAAAAATCTACTAATATAACTAGAATCTAGCAATAATCTACTAATATAACTTGAATCTACAATCTACTCAACAAATAATAAATCGTGCATAATAAGGTTATGTAAAAATAGTAGTGCTAAATATCAGTAAGATGATATAAATTCACTAAAATTCCTAAAAATAACACAAAATAATATTCTCTAATCGCTTATAGAATTCGTTGAATCGCTTTTTTCTCAGAAAATCGCAGGTGAAAAGTTTAGCCAAAGCTCTCATAAGAAATCGATTGGTAAACAGAACTTGACATGACAGCACAGTTGACAACGTAGTAAAATTTCAAGGACATTCGGTAGACATTTCCCGCGCAGTCAAGTGATTTCTCTGTTTACTGTAACTCTGTGAACTCGCGCTCATTTGCTCGGCTCGAACATAACCGCACTTATTCCATTCTACAAGCTGCGTCTTGTTGCATCTAACAGTGTTTGATGGCTATTCATTATTATTATTAAGCATTGGTGATTTATTCATTAACAGTGAAAGTGAGTGAGAGCAATTTGGTTTTTACACAGTATCGTAAAGTATCATCAGGCATGTATATCTGTGAGACGTGTTGTTTCAAGTGTACAACTATATAGACAAATACAGCATTCAGCAGTATTTGCATAGGCAAAACCAGGGTGCCAAATATAGTTGTTTGTACGCTAACTGTGAGGTGGTTCACACAAACTAAAAAACATTCAAGCAACATGTATTTAGGAACCATCATCGAACAAATTTGGCTTCCAAACCAGGTGCTATAACTCAATTGCTATGTGATTTGTGATTTCAGATTCTAAAGACACCAAAGAAGAACACTCTCATCAACATTTTGTCTTCGTCGACAAAATATGCGTCGACGAGGAAGGTTATGACTTGCGTTGCAAGTACTTTTTGCACTTCATTTTATTTTGAATATCAAATATCCAGGAGAAATAGAATGGTTAGAATTCATTCCGAGATATTTCCTAAAGATACACCCCGACCAGGGTAGTAAGGCAAAGAAAGTAGCACTATCCAGAAAGAGATTATTTATAGTTTTATAAATAAGTTGTCCGTACAATAATAAAATCCTTATATCATCCAGCGAAATAACCGATGAATATTGTTTCTTCAAGAGTGTTGCTTATCATTTTTTATTTCATCACCAATTTTTTTTTTTGTGTCATAATATAATATATATTTTGTGCATAAATGTTTTATTTCCTTGCATCTTTTCTTTTAAAACATGATTTTAATGTTACAGTCGAAATATCCTCTGTGAAATAACGGAGAAATTCATCAAGAAAAGTACCATTATATTATTACAGAACGATATTTACATTGCAAGAATACATAATATAATCATGAAAATTACACTGTAAAAGTATCATAGAACGATAATCACAATGCAAAAATACATGATATTATCATGAACATTACATTGTTAAAGTGAGGTATGCGTACTGGAATGAAATTACAGTACTGGTACCGGAATCGTATTTTACAGAACTGATGGTGAAATTCAGGTAAATTACGTTGGTGACAAAATAACCAACGTTTTGTAACTGAATTTTACAAGACTATTTTTTTCGGTGTACCGTGCATTAGCTTTGGTGTAGTCATCGATTGGGGAAAATTCAATTAATTTGGGTTCAGAGGTTTCATTTTCACATAACGGGTTAATTTTTTTGTGATGGAAGTTTTTGAGCTATTTTGGGGATCAATGTTGATACAACGCAGTCACTATTCGATATTCATTACAAGGGTTTTCAGGATGTATTCGGCCAAATGTTAGATATTCTGCAATTTTGCTCAAGGTCACGAGATAAGCGAGTTCCTTTCAATTATCAGGCAAAAAGGGGTCTATTAGGGTTTTATGATGGAGGTGGAATCAGCGGTTATTTTAATTACGGCGTAATCAAGGGTACTTTGCTATAACGGTAGAATCAAGATTTTAATTCGATGTTTCAGAGTTTTATTATTCATAAGAGTTTAGACAGTTTTTCGTATATAAAGTACTGAGTCCACGTAGATACGCGCAGTTCCCAAAGTTTTGACAAATTGATCGGAAATACGAAGGGTCCGTCTTTCTCGGTATTTTTATAAGGAAATGATTATTTTTGTTTTATTACTATCCTTTGTTTTGGCATAATTTCTTGTATGTATTATTAATTTTCAATTTGTTTCTCTTTATTATTTTGTTTGATTTTTTTATTTGATCGCAATAAATTTTGGACGTTGAAGTTAATTCACGGTCGATGGTACCTTAAACGTTTACGGAGAACGGGACGTAGGATTATTCTGAAAATTTGGTTTATTGGGTAATCAGTTTTGTTCTATAGATCTGAAATACTTTCAGCGTTGCGGCGTTGCCGCTTCTATCAAAAAGTAGCAACAACTTTGTTATTTCAAAAGGAACACCCTGTATTTCATTTATAATATGTGAAGTTTGTATTGTTTGTTTTATTCTTTTGTATTATTTTTTATATTTAACAAGATTTGTCGACAAGTTTTCTACTTATGACAATAAAGTATATTTTGAATTTGAAAGCGGTGGGATATTTCAATATCAATAATAATAGGTTGATGTAAAAAAATTTCATCACATCATTGCATGTCAAGGTCCCTCGTTATCACAGTGTATTGTTGTAAAGTGCGCCCTTCAGGCTATTGCTATGTTTGCCATATATAAATGTATCACACTATATTATATCATATTGATTTGTTCATCATACCATTTCGAAATGTTAGTTCTCTTCCAATTAGTTCATGTTTTAATAAACATATCAACATAACATAATAACCTAATATCGTAAAGTGCTGACAGTTCATGTGCCTTGGGTAGCGAATGAATTCTTCAATAAACATACTGTTATTTATTATTCAAAAAAAAACTATGGTCTCCTAAGTCACATGATGTGTCGTTTATAAAAACGATTGCACCTCTCCAAATGGGGACAGATACCTCTGAAAACCATCAAACGTTATATTGATACTGTGTAACCGTAATTTCTGAATCTATTCCAATTATACTGAGTTGCCAAAGGAAATAAACTTTTTTTTCTTCCAATATTTGGGGTACCAACATACACAATATTTGGTATTCCCCAACATAAATTTGGTGTCAGGTGTGCAAGTGGTCGAAAAATAACCCACCTTCCAAGAACCAGTTGTTCCTGAAATTTTGCGAGCCATAATCCTGTGATCCAGTGGTGCAGAAGCAGCTGTTAAGCAAATTGTACCTGCTACAACTGAAGCCTAGCATACCATCGTGGGTCATACAAGATTCTAAGGAGGCAAAGGACAATAGGACAACAGGACAACAACTCAAGTACTCGATACCTTCAGCGAATTATTCCTGAAACCTACAAGCAGCAGTCAACATCTAGCAAGATTCAGCCAGTAAGTTATTCAGCATCTACACGTGGTGGTTTTGAATGGTAGTGTCCTCCATTCACAGCATAATCATCAGTTAACATTTGTGGACTCAAATTTTCATTTTTTTTTCTTCGTACATATCTCTGAATATCTGTATTTTTCATTGAACTTTTCTCATACATAATTTGATATTGGTGGTAATAACATTTCATGCAATTTTCTGTAAATCTATGCCACATACAGTAGAAGTTAATCCAGAAGGCAATAATACTGACAACATGCCAAAATTGAACATTGACACAGCCTTGAAATTAATTCCTGAATTTAGAGGTGATAGATCAGAACTTCATCGTTTCATTTCATGTTGTGATATAGTAAGTACAGATCTATCTCAACCTGCCGATGCGAGTATGCTTGTTAACATAATCAAATCGCGTTTATCTGGCCCAGCATACAATGTAGTCAAACATAAAATATATGAGGATTGGAATGAATTGAAAAAAGATTTGCAAGATCAATTTTTAGAGACACGCAGTATCGCGCAATTACAAGGAGAATTACTTCGAATCAAACAAAAAATAGGTGAAACAGTACGGAATTTTGGTAATCGAGTTGAGCACTTATTGAGTAACCTCAACGATGCTTGCATCCAAGCCGAAGGTAGTGAGGCCGCAGAAACCATTAAAAATCTCAATTCTCGTACAGCCTTCAAATCTTTTGTAGATGGTCTCAATTCCAACATCAAAATAATTATAAAAGCATCTCGTTTTGAGAAACTATCAGAAGCGATCGAAGCAGCTGTGGAAGAAGAGCGAAATAGCGATAGACAACAACCAAATAATTTTTCCAAAAATAGATCTTTCAAAAAATGTAATTTTTGTCACCGGAATGGTCATTTAGAAACTGAATGTTTCTTCAAAAATAAACCGTCCACTTCCACGCCACTTCCATCGTACTCAAAAAGGGAGATTAAGTCTGAAGTAAACGTAACGAAAATAATTTGTGCATATTGCAAAAAACAAGGTCACCATATACGTGATTGTTTCAAAAAGAAAAGGGTCGATCAATATCAATCAAACTCAAACAACTCCCTTACGGATTCGGGAAACTCCCGAACACCGACTGCAGAGACAGGCAGTGCACGTCGGGTGAGCGATCTTTAAACTGCCGTCCTTTGAAAAATACTTGTAGTTCTTCAATTATGCATATTCCTATCGCTACAAGTCCTGAATCATATTGTTCTAATAATGAAAATAAAATTCTTCGCTTAGAGCCTTGCAATACTGAAGAAGCCGAAAGTGTAATATTTCCTTTACTATTAGCGAAAAATAGTGTAGCTAATCTTCTACTCGACACTGGAAGCTCCATTAGTCTTTTGAAAAAATCTTGTACCAAAGGTGATGCAATTTGTCATACCCAACATAAATCTTTTTCGAAAGGTATTTCAGAATCTCTTATTGAAACATATGGTATATGCTATGGTGAATTTCAGTTAGGTGAAAATATTTTTATACATCCTATACATATCGTGAATGATAATTTTCCTATTCTGCAAGATGGAATATTAGGTAAAGATATCCTCCTTAAACTCAAAGCTCAAATTGATTATGAAAATAAAATATTATCTCTCACACATGAACGTAAAACATTATCTTTCGAATTCATGAAAACACAGCAAAACACATGCAATACTAAAATTGTTGTGCCAGCAAGGAGTGAAGTTATACGCAAAATAAAAACAACACAAAAATCCGAATCTTTATGCTTATCTTCAGAAATTCTAGACGGAGTCTTCGTTGGAAATTGCATAGTCAAGCCAAAAAATGGGTATTGCAATATAGCATTCATTAATACCAATGATCAAGATATGACAATCGAAAATCCGTTCGTCACTTTTGAAAATGTTGCCGAATATGAAATTCTTAATATTGATAAACCTCATTGCAATCTTGAACGACTAACAAATTTAACAGAATCCTTACGAACGTCTCACATGCATCCAAATGAAAAAGACAGTATTCTTGAAATTTGCAAATCCTTCCATGATATATTTCACTTACAGGGTGATAGCTTAACTCATACAGACGCAATAAAACATTCCATACCTACATCTAATGATATTCCTGTGAACATCAAGCCCTATAGACTACCATTTCAACAACACGAAGAAATTCGAAATCAAGTCGATAAGATGCTCAAAGATGGAATCATTTCAGATTCAAAATCTCCATATAATTCTCCTCTTTTAGTCGTTCCTAAAAAGCCAGATTCGAATGGAAATAAAAAATGGCGAATAGTTGTTGACTTTCGAAAACTCAACGAAAAAACTCTAGACGAAGTCTATTATTTGCCAAATATTACAGAAATATTAGACCAGTTAGGAAATTCAAAATTTTTCAGTTCGCTAGATTTGGCATCGGGATATCATCAGGTTCTGATGGAACCTAAGGATAAACATAAAACTGCTTTCAGCGTGCCCTACGGTCACTATGAATTCAACCGTTTGCCTTTTGGGCTTAAGGGAGCACCCAGTACCTTCATGAAAATGATGAATAACGTTCTCTCCGGATTACAAGGTATAAAATGCTTTGTGTACCTTGATGACATCATCATCTATGCAAAAACTCTGAAGGAGCATAATGAAAAGTTGGTAGAAATATTTGACCGAATGAGAATGTATAATCTTAAATTGCAACCTGAAAAATGCGAATTTCTACGCCCCGAATTGAGTTATTTAGGTCATATAATCACGGAAAACGGCATCAGCCCTGATCCTGCTAAAATAAAAGCAGTGAAGGAATTTCCTGTCCCTAAAAATGTCACTGAAATAAAATCTTTCTTAGGATTGGCTGGTTACTATAGACGCCATATCCAAAATTTTGCGAAAATCACTCAACCTTTAAATAATCTCCTAAAAAAGGATGTTCCTTTCGAGTTTACACCTTCCTGTATAGAGGCATTCGAAATACTTAAAGAAAAATTGTGCAACCCTCCGATATTACAATTTCCCGTTTTCACTAATCCTTTTATTTTAACTACCGATGCAAGTAACACTGCAATAGGAGCAGTCTTGTCACAAGGAGAGATTGGCAAAGATCTCCCTGTAGCATACGCCTCACGTACTCTTAACAAAGCTGAAAAAAATTACAGTACGATCGAAAAGGAGTTGCTCTCAATAGTTTGGAGTTGCAAATATTTTAGGCCGTACTTATATGGTCGTAAGTTTCTTATTTGTACCGATCATAAACCGTTATTGTGGATGTTTTCAATTAAAGACCCAGGTAGTCGTCTCATGAAATTCCGGTTAAAACTAGAAGAATTCCAATTTGAAATAAAACATAAGCCGGGAATACAAAATTCCAATGCAGACGCATTGAGTAGAATACATCACATCAATGCAATAAATACATGTTCTGAATATGAAAAGTTCGTGAAGGAAAAGGAAAATCATGTCATAATAAATTCTAATATCATCGATAGCCACAAGAATATTTCTGAGTGCGACCCTGTCTCTTTACGAGTATATTTTATTAGCACCGATATAACAACAGCTCATGATTCAGTCGAAGTAAATATTGTAAATAAACTAAAATCTGCAACCTTAACAAAACTCGGAATTCAATACTTTAAGGAAGACAGCACCTTATTCATACCTTCTCACGAACATGTTAAGAAGGTCAGTTATGAAAACATTTTCGATGCATTACAGATAATAAAGGAATTTGCAATTATAAATAGTATAAATAGCTTATCAATGATAAATTTCACAAGAAACATTCCATTCAAAAGCTTGAAAATTGAAAATATTCGAACAATGATGAGATATGTTTTTAAGAATCTTGATATCAAGATAACAATTTTTCATAGTAATACTATAAAAGTAACTTCGAGAGAAGAAATACAACAAATTCTCAAGGAATGCCATGATAGTCCATTAGGAGGACATTTAGGCGTAAATAGATCTTTCAAAAAAATCAGAAGGAAGTATAAGTGGTCTGGAATGTATAAGGACATCCATGACTACATTACGAAGTGTGATTACTGTCAAAGAAATAAATCCTCCAAATATACAAAAATGCCTATGACTATTACTACTACAGCCAAAAAACCCTTCGAAAAGATAAGTTTAGATATTGTTGGTCCGTTAGCAGTAACATATAATCATAACAAATACATACTAACTTTCCAAGACGAATTGACGAAATTTTGCGAATTAATACCTCTAGAAAATCAAGAAGCTAGTAGCATAGCTGAACATTTTGTCACTAATATCATATGTCGACACGGAATTCCCGAATCAGTTCTCACTGATCAAGGTCAGAATTTTTTGAGTGAACTCTTCAAAAGGGTCTGTAAACTTTTGAAAATACACAAAATTCAAACATGTGCATTTAGACCACAGACCAATGGTGCACTAGAACGATCACATAAAACTCTTACCGAATATTTGAGAACATATATAGATAACGATCAAAACTCTTGGGATACATGGTTGCCTTATGCACAATTCGTTTTCAATTCATCAGTAAATAGTGCCACTAACTATACTCCATTTGAGTTACTTTATGGACATCCTGTAGAAATTCCATCGAGTTTGAAAAAATCTCCTGAATTATCATATAATTACAATGATTACGATAGTGAACTGAAATCTCGCCTTCAGCATGCCCATGAAATAGCTCGGGATAATCTTGTTAAGAATAAGCAAAAATCTAAGGAATATTATGATCAAAACGTGAACGCAGTTCAATTTCAAATTGGTGATTTGGTTTTACTCAAAAACGAATCTACAGTCAAAGGAAAAAGTAAAAAACTATCATCAGTTTGGAATGGTCCATATAAAGTAGTAGAAATACATTCGAACGTAAACACAACTATCTTGATTAAGAAAAAGCGAACAAAAGTTCACAATAATAGACTGAAACTTTATCATAACTAATATGAAACATTTTCTGTTTCAGAAATAAAACCCTAGAATAAACAGCATACGAAGAGTAGTCGTGATGAATTTGATGAAAATAATTATACTTTTCCTTCAATTATTAGTACGTAGTTCATTAGGTGACAATGATTATAACAATACTCTGACGACATATCAAGTTACTCAGATCAGCGAAAGTGCAGGAATTTACTACGAACAATTCAATACTGTTTCCTTATACAATAGCTATTGGAAAATGATAACCAAGCTAGATTTGAAATCATATTTCAGTCTCTACAAATTGTTGAATTATAATTTTGAAAAAGCTAATCGCCTTTGCGAATCAGTACTATTAGTAGAAGCCAATTTTAAACAATGTGCCGCATTCACAAATGTGATGAGGTTGACATTACAGAAAACTAGGGAAACAAATATATTGATTAACGAATTATTGATAAATTCTGATGTTCCACTTGAAGAGACCAGAGTAAAAAGGGGATTATTAAATATTTTTGGAAGTACCGCGAAAGTTCTTTTTGGTACCTTAGATGAGAATGATGCTATTTATTACAATAATGCTATCAAAAAACTTGAAAATAAACAATCAGGTTTTCAAAAACTATTATTGGAACAGACGAGTGTCTTTCAAAGTGCTATGGAATACATGAATTCATCTATGATAAATCTACATGATTTCGATAGAAAGTTCTCCAATGTCCAAAATTATGTTAACAATCTAACTATTATGATTAATAATGCCTCAGCACATTTCGAAATCATTGAACAACTAGATCAACACTTGCTAATGTTCGACATGCTTACAAATCAGTTCGACTTATATCAAAACAATTTATTGAATATCATATTATCAGCACAAAATGGCAATGTTCATCCACTGATTATCAGCCCAAAAAATTTGATCAATCATTTGGTACAATTCAGTATGCATATGCCTTCAGGTTTGACTTTCCCTGTATTATTAACGCAGAAAAATTCTTTAGAATTGTATAAATCTATGTCACCAAATGTAATTTTAATAGATAACTCTCTCATGTTTATTTTACATATCCCTTTAGTTAGTACGAACTCATATGACTTGTTGAAAATGACGAGTTTACCCATGCACTATAATAAAAACTTGTTTTGTTTCATCATTCCTGAAAAACCATTCTTAGCAATAGATAGTGTTAAACAACATTATTTTCTTCTTGATCATCAAGATATCGATAAATGCCTAGTTCTAGACAATAAGTATAATTGTAAACAAAAATATCCTTTGTTCCTTTTGCAACTACACAAAACCTGCGAAGCGTTATTGTTTCTCCCACGCAGTACCATGCCAGAAACATGCGAAAAACGAATAATTTTCATTGACAGCACTATTTTCATTCAATTACATCAACCAAATTCTTGGATTTTCAATAGCCCGAAAAAGGAATTCTTGACAATAAAATGTGGTAAAGTTGAAAAACAAATTTTCTTATACGAAACTGGTATTTTAAAAATGAATCCTCATTGTTCTGCATTCACTAGTTCTATTATATTGAACTCTTTAGACTCACAATCTTACAGTGATTCAACGTATAGTTCATATTATCCAAATTTTGATATTAATACCAATATGCTCAATAATTCATTGAATGTAAATGCTTTTCCTTTATTGAATAAGACTTTACTAATCTCATCGCAACATATTGATAAACTAGAAAGGATCAGTTACGCAGTGAACACATTGAAGCTCAAGGAACAAGAGATGTTTGAAGATAATGACATACAATTCGATCATATTCATCATTATGTTTTTATTTACCTATTTATCATGATAGGAATCATTTTTGTTTTATATAAGTATAGAAATAGTATTAAGTGTTTAAAAAAAATCGCCGAGTAGCAATTCACCCCAAAATTCACAGGGAATTGAAAATCCTATTGAAATCGAAATTGACAATGATATTTCTGACTCTTCAGATGAACATGCTGAAAATAAATCAACAGAAATTTGCAACAATCCAAGTTACAAATTTCGTTCTTGAGGGGGACGGATGTTGTAAAGTGCGCCCTTCAGGCTATTGCTATGTTTGCCATATATAAATGTATCACACTATATTATATCATATTGATTTGTTCATCATACCATTTCGAAATGTTAGTTCTCTTCCAATTAGTTCATGTTTTAATAAACATATCAACATAACATAATAACCTAATATCGTAAAGTGCTGACAGTTCATGTGCCTTGGGTAGCGAATGAATTCTTCAATAAACATACTGTTATTTATTATTCAAAAAAAAACTATGGTCTCCTAAGTCACATGATGTGTCGTTTATAAAAACGATTGCACCTCTCCAAATGGGGACAGATACCTCTGAAAACCATCAAACGTTATATTGATACTGTGTAACCGTAATTTCTGAATCTATTCCAATTATACTGAGTTGCCAAAGGAAATAAACTTTTTTTTCTTCCAATATTTGGGGTACCAACATACACAATATTTGGTATTCCCCAACAGTATAATTGAATTGAGATGATGATTTATTATTCTTATCTCGGAAATTATTGGCAGTTATTTTTCGAACATGGATGATTCCGTTTTCCCACTGTTTTCTATCATCTCTGATATATTAATCCGCAAATACATCGGAAGATTGAAGATGCCCCATTCACCGTATTGAAATGAACTTCTGGAAGTAATAAGGATGAGATGAAAAGTTTCGCTGAGAGCACTGAATCACTAAACAAGTATAACAAAGTTGGCTGAACTCAACATTTTTCTATCAGAACCTCTATGAAACTTCATCTCGCTGAACAAAATACAATCTTTGTAGTAACTTTCAACAACAAATCCCTCCGAAAGCTATACTGAAAACTGACGAGAAAGTATAACGAGTCAGAAAATTTGGAAACCTTGTTATTACATGAAGGTACTTCGGAGAACGTAACGTGATGGATTTGTGCTCCGAGGAAAATGTTCTACGAACAGCCACATACAAGGTGTTCGTGAATTTTTGTCCAATCATGAGAGAGATATTAGATCACGCCAATATAATCGGGTTCACACACCTTCAATGTGCAAAAAAAAAACTACAAATGGGATAAGATGAAACCATAGATTGTAGAATAAAAATAATAAAGCGAGAACACGATGATAGAATGCCAAACTGAGAACTTCTTCAAGAAAAAAACTGACAATATTCGGGGAAACGAAAGTAATTATATGCCAAAAATGGCGGGAATTGTTTCTTCACATCCCTCCAAAACATGGGTTTCTTAATTATTTTTTCATTCTTTGCACCGCTATATGTATGAATACTCCAGAAGTTATATTGTTTTATGTGAATATTTTTCATAACATACAAGTGTACTGGTCTGAACTACTTATACTCTTTTTGTGATATTCGTAGAGAAAGTACGGTCTCCTACTCGTGTTGAATGGCTATTATTTTGCTCTATTGTAAATAGATGGTTGGAATTCCATTATGTCCAGATCATAACATTATGACGACAGATCAAACGGAGAAAAAATAGAGTACATATATACAGGGTGCCCGTTTTTCGAGCTCAACCATGGGGATCTCAGTTATTATAAGAGATATGAGGTCGGTTTAATCAGGGCAAAGTTGCGCATTTTTATGCTGAACAATTATGTGAAAGAAAAGTTCATGTATCATTTTTCGTTTTTGAAATATTTGAAAAAAAAACGGAAGTTTGTAGTTTTCGTTTTCATTCCTCCAATCGAAAACGAAGCGAACAAGACGTTTTTAACTACTATAGGACGTTCTAGAGGCACTTCTTCACAGGGAATCTGAATCTGTGTCAGAGATACAACACTCAACTTTGCTTTTTCTTACGGTCGCCGTATTGGATTTGAACATTTTTGGAAAGTCTGTATTTTTCTGATTACTATGACGTGAAAATTTTGTTCAACAAATTGAATTCTGATAGTTCAATTGAACTTGGAAGCTAGCTAACATGAAAACCAAGGTTATTTTGAATTAGGAACAACATTTAAAGTTATACAATTTCTTTCTTCGCAAAACAACGTACTTCTACCCATACAACATATACTGACGGAATGTCCAAACTACGACTACCAGAGAAGCCAATGTAAAATTTCTAAAGACTTAACAGAAGTTTTGAACAGACAACCAGACCGAGTCATAAAATTTCTACAATCAGTTAATCTTATGTATAAATTATAGTTATTCGATATCACAAACTCTGATGTTATTCAATAATGTACCCCGCTAATAACCCTCAGTGGTTGATGCGGACATTTTTTCGAATAAAAAAAAACAGTCATGAAAGATGCTCCCATATTCCATCATTCACTTCTTAACACAATTTCATTCTTTACTCCATTTCGAGAATCAGATATTAAAAGAAAGAATACTGGATTATTGTTTGGGGACTGGAGGAAGATTTCTTAAAATTGAACCCATCGATGATATTGCTGGGCTGGCAAAAAAAAAGAACGAGTGGAATTGTGTCTTGAAGAGAATGGTGGAGTATTCGAGCATCTTTTATAACTTTGTTATTCATTTGATAATTTCGTTTCGTTTTGCGGAAAAAATACTTATAGTTTTCCTGTCAACTTTGTTACTAACTTCAAATCTTCGTTTATATGAGGGTGATCTTGACAGAAATGTATTCGTTCCTTATCCTCAATTGAAATATCAAAATTCAGTTTTTGTTAATCAAAATTGTTTCAAGTACTCTTCGTGAAAATGGATTTTTCTCAATATTGATTGTAAGATTCAAGCATATTATGTGTCACATCATTGTATTCAGAAAGTGACTTTTCAAAAATGTAAAAATGTAGTATGGCACCTATAAGAAAATTCAAAGTCGACTGTTGTAGTCTCTGACATCAAGAACGCCTTACGATGACAGATTTAGATGCCTCGTAAAAAAGTGCCTGAAGAACGTCCTAGTTATAAGACACGTCGAGTTCTTATGGTTTTCGCTTGAAAAAATAAAAACGAAAAATACGAAATTAAGTTTTTTTTTTCATTAATCCAAAAACTAAGAATGATACATCAAATTTTCTTTCACATAATTGTTCAGCATGAAAATGCTCAACTTTGCCCCAATTCAACCGACATCGTATCTCTTATAATAACTGAGATCACCATGGTTAAGCTCGTAAAACGGGCACCCTGTATATGTATAATGGAATGACTTGTCCCCCATTCTCATTAGGAGGTAGGTATAATAAACAGTTCAATCTCATGATGTCTAGGTAATTTTCATCTTCATCTGAAATAATATATCCAGAAAATACAATTTTACGATTCTGACAATTTCCAGTGAATATCACTTTGTGAATATTTATATTTTCATACGTTTCGACCAAAAGCAGGAGTGCATAAATTATCATTGAACAGAATTTCCCTTTCAGGATATCACGTTCCAAAAAGCGTACACGTATGAATATTTCACGGGATGTCAAGATAGAATAACATTATGATGGGTTGTCAGCAGTTACTAATTGTATTCCCTTTGAATCGTGCATATATAGCATTGCGATATATTTTACTTCAGTTCTGTGAAATTTTCGAACAGGGTTCTGAATGTTCTTCTCTTTTTTTTTTCGATATATAACCCTTGATACTAAGTTTCTGTTTGTGCCATCACCTGATTGAGTCTTGAATGTTGTAATCGGGTTGTCTTATCCTATGAAGATTTGGAATAGGGTAATCTTCGTTTATGAGTGCGTCATGGCACAAGGTAAAAAATCCAATTGAGTTATTTTAGTCATTGTCGGTCAAGTGTAATTATTTGAGTGCCACATTATGAGTAAACTTGGTTCGACCACTCGATTTGAGTTAATTTGGGGAAAAAAACTCGTCAATTCAACGAACTTTACATCTTCAATCATAACACCTCAATTGGAAATTTCACGGATTTGAGTATTTCACCTGATTATGAAATGATGCTCACTGCCGTATTTTTTACTCAATTCTAAGTGAGTATAGCGCGATCTAATATTAAGCTAAGGGGATGGCTGGTGACCGCGTTCCTATGATGTGCATCTTATACGGTTGATTTATGCAGAGGTTTCAAGTTGTAAGTTTTAAGTCTCAAGTTCTAAGTAATAAGTCATAAGATGTTCATCCATTGGTTTGTAATGTTACTACTTATACAGCTGTCATAAATTCTCTCTTACGACTTACGACTTAAAACTCGATCGATTTGCGCATGCGTCTGATTTTGCAAAGGGGTATCGTAACAAACAGCAGGAGTTGAATGCATGTAATAAACAAATAGACATAAATGAAAATAGCATTAAGGCTGGAAATTTGGATTGAATAGAAGGAAATGAGAAAAACAAGCACACAGTGATAACAGGATTGACACTTTTGACAGTCCTTAAAACTTCTTGCATAAATGGTCCATTTTCCTTACTAACGACTTACGACTCAACTAACGACTTAAAACTAACGACTTGGAACATCTGCATGAATCCACCGTTAGTCACTTCAACCAGAGACGTAGTGATGGTTGGATATAGACATTATGAAACCCAAGGTTTGTTAAACTGTCACTTATACGGAAGTAGTAGAGACAAGTATGAGTAGGTACACAAATATTTGAAATCATTCTGAAAGTGGAATATTTTTCGCCATGACGTTCTATCGTTATTTTTTACTCAATTATCTCTTGAAATTTTCGAATTCGCTTATTTATGTGTGAATGTGTATAAAAATGTTCGGTCAATTGCACACTTCACTTATTCGAGTTGATGTATCTACCTATACTGACATATACGACTTCCTAACTCATACAAGTCCTGGACTTACGAGGGTTGCTTTGCAACTAATTTGGCGGTTGAAAACACTTTTCAAAAACTTTTCAAACAAACAATTAATTATCCGATTCGATCATGAAACATTACCTGTTCTAGGTATATTATTCCAAGACAATTTTGAAGAGCTTGAAGAAAAATGCAATTGGCGTTCTATTTGAAAAAATGCAACTCAAGTCTATAACTTGACAAAACTGTTCTCACTTATACATTTATATTTTTTATAGACCGGAACAAGTTTCCCTTGGTGGTTGTGTATGATGACGTTCTTATTGACGACTTGAATATGAGTATGTACAAAAAAATCAAACGCTGGACCTCGTTATTGATTATCTATTTCTTTCTTTCTTTCCACAAATTGAGTCTGATAATACGCTCACCGCCGTATAATCTCCGAATTCGTAACAACATTGTCATTGCGTGTTCTTTTTCTTGGTGATATGCTTCAGAGAAAACAATGCAGATGGTTATTGTTCTCCAGGTGTGCAAAATAAGGTAGGAAATTCAATCTGAAATACTGTGACGAAAGGAAACGCCGACTGATTCACCTCTCTTGGAGCCATCTATGTAGGAGATCCTCCTTGACGATGGAATTGAACAATCACTAAAGCCTGGATAAGCATGAAAGAGTAACACATTGACATTTCTGATTGAATTTATACATATACATGAATATTTTCACTAAGATATGCTATAACAGGAGCATTTCTTTCCGAGGCAGATAATTGAGTGGTCGATGGATTCTCACAGCTTCCTCAGCGTTGCATCAGGGGACAGCACAGTTGTGACTGGATTTGATTCGAATTCAAAAATTATAATGATGAGAAAATAAATAATATCAAATGGACCTTTATGAAATTATCCAGTGAATGTTCGTGATCGATTTATTAGGTGAATGAATAAATACTGGAAATAATAGTTGTTACATGGTATATAACTTATATACTGGGCACACCGGACTCGATGGCCTATCAGACGTTTCAAAAGTAAATATAGGGAGACGTGAGTCGTTTCGACCTATAATGAATAGTTCCGACATAAAAAATTCCCCATTGGACCCCAAGTGTGACATATCGATTAAATCAGCTCTTTGGTGAGAATCTGAAATTTGAAAATATTTCAAATCGATGGAGCAGAATCAATAATTACTCAATGAACCACATTTTCAGAATGATCCTATGTCCCGTCCAAAAACGTCTAATCAGTCATCAAGTTTGGCGTAACCTGTATACTGATATAGTTCCTATGATAGAGCTGTGATTCTCTAATACATGGATTTTATATCAAAGGGCAGATATCCTTTGAGAAACCGATCTACTTGCATTCCTTCTTACTTGGTGTTCTTTGATGTCGGAGAATCAAGCTACTGAAACACTAACGTTTTCATCAACACCTACATAACTTTACTTCACTCTATGACATTCGAATCTGTTGATACATATAGTGTTCAAATATCCCATTGGATTGTTTTTATTATTGGATTATTTGTCATCAATACACTGGAATCCATAAAAATATTCAAATGATGAATTGAAGACTTTCCAAATCAAGTATTCATTCAAAAATTAGGGCAATATGATTAGAAACAATTTCTGTGATTATGAATATCTAGTGAGTCTTAGGTATGCATGTATAAATCGTAGTAGATTAATATACTATTCTATTAGGTATTATCGTATGTGCAGCTGCTATTTGATTTGACTATTTAAAATAAACATAATTTTTAATCTAATATTGGCATTTCAATAATACTGCTTCTCAAAACTACAAATGCGAGCAACAAAATATTATATAAAATTGACTCTACTATACTTATTCGAATTTCCGGTTCATGACTTGAAAATATGATGTCAAACCATTGTGAATTATCGCAATTATTTACAATACCAAAACCAAATTATGAAATGTTATGAAATGTTGATAGAATCCGTTGAAACTATTATGTAGTTCCTATAATAATCGAGATAGCAATATATCCAGCACCTAGTAGATGTACTTACATGGATTTTGAACCATGTTTCAGATTCTACAGTCCAGCGGAAAGAAGAAGCAGAAATTTAATGTTTCATGATTTTCTTGTTGTCTAGATTACTCTTGATGGATACACTCGAGGAATTCTACACTTCTTTTCCAATCCAAGCCGATTTGACATGGGAGAAGAAGAATAGAATAAACATATCATGAACTAATAGGTATGTTGCGAAATCTGAATTTTCATTGAAAATATTTGGAAGCCTGATGGGACTTTCGGATATTCCTACTCATTAATCAACTATGTGAACACTCAAAATATTCTTCTTCTCACACACCCAGTATATTTGAACGAAGTGGATGCACAGCCTGTTGCATATGTTGGATTCTTATTTCACTATGATCCAAAGAAAGCCACTTCGATCAAATTAAAACTGGTATCGTTATATCGACTTTGATTCGCTCTCAGAAAAGCTGGACATCGCTCCCCACATCGTTTTGGTAATGATATTATCCAACCCCCATTTACGCCCTTCAACATGTTGAACTTCCACCCAACGACACACAGGTGCTATGTTGGGTGAAATTGCCAATTTTCTAGAAAATAAACATTGCTTATTTCATTTCCTAGATTTTGTCGACCTCCATGCATTGTAAAACAAATGTTTCATATGTGATTGTGGTTTAAATCACGAAATTATGAATTCCCTGGTGAAAACCTAATATTCTGATTATTACGTTCACGTTTTATCGAGCGTTTTATTAGATGACGAGATGAAAGGGAGGGATTCGGACTTTTGTGAGCCAATAATGCAACAGTTATATCAAGTTACTGTTCAATTTGAAGTTGATGTCATGTTTTTTTGATTCACTTTCACTATTCATATCTTCACTTAATTGAAGAATAACATACCTACGCAGATTCTTGGATATATCAGCTTGATTGTAATAATTTGAAACCATGTCAATGCTGCCTTTTTCATTGGTGGTAGTTTGACTAAAGATTATCATTGATTTCATATATTCATACACAGTGTCAGTCATAAAGTTTAATAGAGTTATATGTTTTCAAAATTCCGTTGCCCTTAAATTTGGCAGGAATTTGAAAAAGTTGTCTGTGGTGCCGAAGAATATTAAATCCAGCAAGAATAAATCATGCAGTGTTAGAAAGCAGGAATTAAGCTCAATGTAATCTCCACAACACCTATTTGGCATAAACGGCCTATTAGGAGGAGGACATCTTTCGGATGTGTATACATCTACATCTTCAAATAATAATAATAATTATTGCTTTCATTGATGAGTGTACAGAATTGAATGTTAACAATAACCAGTACAATACACTTATCAATCGGCAGGATTAAATTTCTGCTCATATACATAAGTGTATGAAAAACTTTTTATTTTTGTTTTAAATTTGTATGTAGACATATCTGAGTAATGATTCCTAACCTATTATATAGACATGGTACAAAATATGAAAAATAAACTCTGAAGAGTGATGTTTTTTTTTCACTGTGCATGTAATTATTGACGATCATTATAATTCAAAATCGAAAACATGTGGTCAATTATAGTCATGAACAACTCGCATTATACAGTGTTCACAGTGGAAAGTGGAAACGTAAACAAAATGATTTGTGACAATGACCTAGTGGCACTAATCAATGATGGTATATCAACAAGCTATAATCAAAATGAGGTATGTTTTTGACGTGAATCATGGCCGTCTTTAATCTATTGTAGGCCCTGGGAACAATAGGATAATGTGGGCCCTATCTCACGCACAGAGCAAAATTTTCTTGAAACTAGAAGGAAGTAGATAATGAAGGTTGTAAGAGAAAAAAAGAATCTTCAATTGACCAAGACAAAAAATATCTACTTTTCATTGAATAGATTCACGGGTTGGTTCATAAAAATTTTTGTAGATTGAAAACAGACCTTCTAGATTCAAGATTAGCAAAACAGATTATCAATCCTCAGAATTTATATTTTCAAACAATTCTTTTATCCTCTTTAATTTGGAAAAGGTACGTGCCCCACTGCAGTTAGTTACATGCTTGAGAAAATTTATGTTATTGTTTGATTGCCACTCACGGAAGTTTTTCCAGTAGTAGTAGTAGTGAAATATGAAGTTAATTATAATAACTTTTCAATCACTTCCTTTCGATGTACCGAAGTCATTTTACTCAGTCGCCAATTTGGAACTTAAAGCTGTCATTTTTCCATAAAAAATAAGTTTTAATCTCGTATTGAGCCCTCCACATTTATGCCATCATTCGTCGATTTGGATTCATATTACGCATATTCAGATCGTTTCACAGAAGAAGTTACTCTTATTCCGTATCGATCAGATGTGTCATATTCGAGTGAAATCGACTTAAAAATATTGTTACATCTCACAAGTTATGCACATCGTAATTATTTCAAATCATATAGTAGGTATAAAAAAGTTAACAACCAAATTTTGTTTTAAAACGAATAATTTCATAGGGACGCATAAAATAAGAAGACATAGGAAGAAAAGAAATTCCATTTCTCTGTGCATCTTCTTGATTATAGAATTAAATTTTTTTTGAATTATGTTCCATATATTAGGTTTGTGATACAGTCGAAACCTGATATAACGACATCGAATAAGGACGCTATATCCGAGAGTTGTTATAAGCAAAACATCGAGACTTTGATGGAACTCATTGCCTAAGGAGATGTTCCCCGAGGCATACCATCTCCAGAAATTCAAGAAGAATACCAACTCCTACTGCTTTTCCTTGGTTCCCACGATGTTCTCTAAACATTATATAGGATATATCCTTTCTCGTAATGACCAGAACATAAGAAAAAAATGTTTTTCCATTCAACTAACCATTGATGGATCCTCAATGGGTATCTCACTAAGTTGTTTCAGATACCTACCTAGAGAAAAAAGTATTCGTTTTAATGCAACCAACCTCAATCCCACGATCAGTTAAGCTAACGCAGTCCGTAGTTCTAGTGGTAGGAACACATGATCATGATGTCCCACTACTGCTACAGAAAAAAAAATTCCGTACTAGTCAAAACACCTTTTTCATGCTCTTTGCCTCAGGATCAACATACATTTGTTGAGGAGTCACAAAACAAGAAATTGGAGTTGAAAAGTTGCATAGGTATTCTGTGTACGAACTGGTTCACAAATTCACAAAAACGTCAAAAAAATTTGCAAAATGATTTTTCAACACTTTTCCGTTTCGCTATAAATCTCCGTTACGCTGGTCGTGGTCCATAAGAGATAGCACTTTTGGAAAGCTTTCCAATGACTTATTACACATGAGGAGTTGCCGTTCAAACATTCAAAGTGTGATTCGATGATGCAGAAGAGGTTAGAGATTTTTGTTTGAAGGTGGCTGACAATGTCTCGAGTTGTGAAGAAAAGTTTCGGACTTCCGTTGTCTAAAGGTATGAAGATTTGAATCCTGAGAAAAGAAAAGATGAGTTATGCTGAAAAAACGAAATAAGTGATGAATAAAAATTAACTATTTTATCGAATCAAGAAGATTCGAGTATCAATAAATCAGGTTAGTATTAGTGTTAGTATATATGAAGTCGAAAAAATGTAGATTTAAATGGGAGTTTAACTAGTCGATGAGCCTGAAAATAAGAAAAAATTGAATTAGAAATCAATAGCCTGAAAAAGAAAAGTTGAATTAAAAATTAAAATAAAATGAATGAATAAAGAATTGAAATTATGAGAAAGATTCAAATCGAGTTTGTCACGACGTTTCGATTGTGTGTATCTACAATCGTCTTCAGGTGAGAACTAACAAAGTCCTGGGATACGGGGGTATTTATAGGTCAGCTATGGCGGGATTTTCCGGTTCAGTGAGCCGTAACCGGTTGATTCGGCTAATCAGCGGTTTCCATGTGTTGCGGATCTCGACGCTTGGTTGACTGAAAGCGTTATTATTCATTATGTATGCTGCTTCCTTGAATTTCCTCTTGAACCAGTGTTCTTCTCTATGGATGATTTCTGCCTCAGACCATTTGATGTTATGTTGGTGGGTCCACACATGTTCTGCGATTCCTGACTTGGTGGTTTCTCCTCGTTGGGTGTTTTTCTTGTGTTCGCCGATTCTGGTTTCCAGTGGTCTCTTGGTTTCTCCGATGTATGATTTGCCACATTCGCATGGTACTCGATAAACACAATTCTTGGAGTCACTGTTTTTGTTCGTTGGTCTGGTTTTGGTGAGTTGGCTGCGGATGGTGTTTCCAGATTTGAAGCAGGTCTTGATCTTGTATTTAGCGCCTTCTTGTATTTAGCGCCTTCTGTGGGTAAAGATGGAATTAAGACCTTCAGAATCGGGAAAAAACAGGGTGACAACTCATCGCCACTCAAAGTAATCTTGAACAATAGGGAAGATGTCATTACAATTCTCAAAAATAAAAGAAAGCTGAAATCTTTGAATATTAACGTTCAAATTAGCACTGACAAAACTAATTTGCAACGAGAATACCTAAAAAAAGTACTCACGGAAATTAATGAACGTAAGCAGAAAGGTGAGGAAAACCTTTATATAAAATATACTAATGGAAAACCCACAATAGCTGTGTCAAAAAAGTGGATTGCAAAATAGGCCATGTTAACATACGTTCCTTGAACAACTGTTTCAATAGTTTCAAGGATTGTATTATAGGAAATAAATTTTCTATAGTTGGTGTAACTGAAACTTGGCTAGCGCCAGATTTCCCTAATAATCTTCTCACGATACCAAATTTCAACATTGTACGAATGGACAGAGCCAGCAGAGGGGGTGGAGTGTGTTTTTTTCTAAAATCTCTTTATAAGTATAAAGTATATTACTCGTCCATTTCTACTAATGGTTTGGAGCAGCTATGGATCATAGTGAATATAAACAAACACAAGTTAGCTTGTGGTGTGGTTTATCGTCCACCAGGAACAAATATAAACGACTGTATGCAAGATATAAGTGATGTGTTGGAACGTGTATACCTCGAGACTACAGTGGTTCTTTTAGTGGGTGATATCAACATAAACCTGTTGAATCCCTTTACTCGCGATTGTGAATTATTCAATGGTCTGATTTCTAATTATGATTTATGTCAAATTGTCAAAAGTCCAACTCGGATTACAAGTGCTTCTGAGTCCCTAATTGATATTATCTGCACTAGCAAGGACATTGTGGTAACAAATGTCAGTACACTGGATATGAACGGTATGTCTGATCATATGATGGTATATTGTTATATTGATTTGGGAGAAGATGTTCCTAATGATGAGTTGATATTTTTTAGAAACTTCAAACATTTTGATATTGACGATTTTTCACGAGATGCTGACAGATTGCCTTGGGGCGAGATTGTTAATTTGCACGACATAAATTCCAAGGTTTCCCTTCTCAATGAACTCATTACTAGTTTATTTGATAAACATGCACCCATTTGCACAATAAATAGAAGACACAAAACACTTCCTTATATAACATATAATCTTAAACTTATGATGCGCGCTAGAGACAAAGCACATGCTAAATATTTGAGTAATAAAACTCCAGCGGCAAGACAATATTACGTCGAGCTACGTAATTATGTGAATAGCGCATTGAGAAGCGAAAAAATCGCGTATGTACAATTTATCCTAAATAAAAACAGGAATAATAGCAAAATGACTTGGAAAAATCTTGCTGAATGGGGAGTCACCACTAAATCCTGCTCAAAAAACAACAATTTACCTACTAATTTGCGCCACCCTGCAGAAATAAATGAATTTTTCCTAAATGTGGCAGGCGATTCGATAATTAACGAAGATACTTTGGCATTTTATGATAATAACAAATTGAACTATGAATCTCACTTTTCCTTTGCAGACATAAAAAACGAAGACATTCTTACTGCTATATGTGAAATCAAATCGAACGCTATGGGTATCGATAACATAAACATTAAAATGATATCCATCGTAATACCACATTGTATTGAAGAAATCAAACATATTCTCAATGAATCTTTGAACCAAGGCGTTTTTCCCGACATTTGGAAAATGGCAAATGTAATACCTATACCTAAAAAAAGTACACCTATTTCATATAATGACCTGCGTCCAATAAGCATTCTGCCCTCGTTATCTAAAGTGTTCGAAAAAAATGCCTCTCGTCAAATTAAAAAATTTCTGGATGAAAATAAAATACTTCCTGATGTGCAGTCGGGGTTTCGCCAAAAACATGGAACACAGACTGCCTTACTTAAAGTGATCGATGACATCGAAAAAGCTAATGACAAATCAGCTGTCTCTCTTCTAGTTATGCTCGATCAAAGTAAAGCATTTGATTTGGTCAATTTTGAATTACTTATCAGTAAACTGAAATACATTGGATTCGATGAGTTATCACTGAGATGGATGACGAGTTATCTCACAGGACGGGCTCAAAGAGTCATACTCGATCAAAATCTCTCGTACTCATCATTGAAAGAAACTAAATTAGGAGTTCCACAAGGAAGTATCCTGGGGCCCTTGATGTTTTCGATTTTTATATTCGATTACCCGTCCTCATTGTCATTTTGCCAAGCCCATCTCTATGCAGATGATTTTCAAATTTATTTATCTGGCAAGGCCGATGAAACAGAAAATTGTATTTCACATATCAACCAAGACTTACAAAATACGTTAAATTACTCCGAAAACCATGGTCTGAGAATAAATCCTAGTAAAACAGTCGCACTATGCTTTGGACCACTAAGACAGAAAACAGAAATAATAAATCAACATAGGCTCTCACTAAATAATGTTGACATCGAATGGGCCGATTCTACAAAAAATTTGGGCGTTATTATTGATTCCTCTCTTTCTTTCGATAAACATGTGGAAAAAATATTCAGAACATCTTTTTTCAAACTTAAGAATTTATATATATTCAAATACCAGCTCTCTACAGAAATGAAACTAAGATTAGTCAAAACTCTGATTTATCCTCATATCGATTACTGCTGTTCAGTGTACTACAACTTCTTACCACAGTATAACAAGAATAAATTGCAACGTATTCAGAACGCTTGCATGCGATTTGTATGTTGTATACCATTCGGAGAGCACATCAGTCCTTATCTAATAAGTATGGAAGAATTAAATGTCAAAGCCAGAGTTCAATATCTTACTAGTATATTTGTGTACAGGTTGCTACAAACTCAAATTCCTAGGTACCTATATAGTTTGATAACCAGGAGATCCGATCTTCATTTGGTAAATATCAGGAATGATTCTTTCAATATTCCCTTTCATAATACCTCGAAATTCGAAGGATGCTTTTCATTTTTGGCCCCTTCATACTTGAATCAGATACAACCTTTACTGGATCTTTCAATTACTCAATTTAAAAAAGTTTTGAAATCACAACTGACTATTTCCCAATGAAGATATTTTTCATTGTCTATAGATCATCATTTTTTTTTTTTTTAAATTCGTATATTTCCAAATAAGTCGGGTGTGAATAATGTTATTGTTTGTCCTTAGTTAGTAGCCTTATTACTTACTCCTAGATAACATGATGAGTTTGTTCTTTTTCCTCGTTTTTTCTCTTTTTATATTCTTACTTTATTCATTTAATGCATTTAATTTAATTATACCATGAAAATACATGTCAATTTTGGGAAGGGTGGAAGATAGCTTATGGCTAACCCTTTTTCCCTTTGGGTGTAAAATTTAATTTTTTTATGCACAATAAACTTTATTATTATTATTATTATTATTATTATTTGGATCCAATCTTCTTGATTCTCTCTGACAATCCTTTGATGTAGGGAAGGCACAATGTTGGTTGTTGCGGTTCTTCTTCTTTTTGGATTATCCTCTGTTTCCTGCTCTTCAACGTCTGTTCCACCAATTTCCAGAAGGCTTTAAACCATCTACGAAGAGACAACACCATCAAAATCCTACCTGCAGACAAAGGAAATGCTACCGTTATTATGGACACAGAACTCTATGAGCAGAAAATTGAAGAGACTCTCAGAAAAGGAAAATACACCACGATCGCACGAGATCCCACTCCAGCAATCGAACGGAAGGTTTACCTCACTTTGAAGAAATATCAACTTTATTTTTCAGATAAGGAGAGATCATCGTTGACACCACATCACAGCAAACCACCTCACCTATATGGACTGCCAAAGATTCATAAAACAGACGTCCCACTCAGACCGATCATCAGCTCCAGAAATTCAGCCACCCACAAGCTAGCGAGATTCCTACTACCGATCATCCAACCACTACAGGGAAACACTCCATCCTTCGTGAAGAACTCCAGGCACTTTGTTGAGATCCTAGAGAAAATTGAAGCTACACAAGGAGACCAACTCGTCAGCTTCGATGTAGAAAGCCTTTACACCAACGTTCCTGTCGGAGAAGCACTTCAAATAATCAAAACAAAACTTCAGAGCGACGAACACCTCGGAGATAGAACACCAATACCAGTAGAAGGAATTATGGATCTCCTAGAATGCTGTCTTCGGAACTGCTACTTCCAGGTTAAGGACTCTTTCTTCACTCAAGATGAAGGACTACCAATGGGATCACCGCTCTCGCCGGTAATAGCGAATATATATATGGAATGGTTCGAAACATTCGCCATCGACCAAGCACATAAAAAGCCGCGAATCTGGTTGAGATACGTCGACGACACATTCATAGTGTGGAACCACGGAGACGACGAACTGGACACCTTCCTACAACACCTCAACAACGTGAGACCTTCCATCAAATTCACCATCGAGAGAGAATCCCAAAACGAATTGCCTTTCCTGGACGTGAAAGTGAAGAGAACAGACAACAAATGGCAAACTTCTGTTTACAGGAAACCAACTCACACAGGACAATATCTCAACAATGGATCCAACCATCACGGAGCTACGAAAAGGGGCATAGTGAAAACTCTGATTGATCGTGCCTTCAGCCTCTGCAACAACGAGGAAAGCCTAACTTCCGAACTGGACCACATCAAGAGAGACCTCTACCAGAACGGCTATTCAAGGAAATTGGTGGAACAGACGTTGAAGAGCAGGAAACAGAGGATAATCCAAAAAGAAGAAGAACCGCAACAACCAACATTGTGCCTTCCCTACATCAAAGGATTGTCAGAGAGAATCAAGAAGATTGGATCCAAATACAAGATCAAGACCTGCTTCAAATCTGGAAACACCATCCGCAGCCAACTCACCAAAACCAGACCAACGAACAAAAACAGTGACTCCAAGAATTGTGTTTATCGAGTACCATGCGAATGTGGCAAATCATACATCGGAGAAACCAAGAGACCACTGGAAACCAGAATCGGCGAACACAAGAAAAACACCCAACGAGGAGAAACCTCCAAGTCAGGAATCGCAGAACATGTGTGGACCCACCAACATAACATCAAATGGTCTGAGGCAGAAATCATCCATAGAGAAGAACACTGGTTCAAGAGGAAATTCAAGGAAGCAGCATACATAATGAATAATAACGCTTTCAGTCAACCAAGCGTCGAGATCCGCAACACATGGAAACCGCTGATTAGCCGAATCAACCGGTTACGGCTCACTGAACCGGAAAATCCCGCCATAGCTGACCTATAAATACCCCCGTATCCCAGGACTTTGTTAGTTCTCACCTGAAGACGATTGTAGATACACACAATCGAAACGTCGTGACAAACTCGATTTGAATCTTTCTCATAATTTCAATTCTTTATTCATTCATTTTATTTTAATTTTTAATTCAACTTTTCTTTTTCAGGCTATTGATTTCTAATTCAATTTTTTCTTATTTTCAGGCTCATCGACTAGTTAAACTCCCATTTAAATCTACATTTTTTCGACTTCATATATACTAACACTAATACTAACCTGATTTATTGATACTCGAATCTTCTTGATTCGATAAAATAGTTAATTTTTATTCATCACTTATTTCGTTTTTTCAGCATAACTCATCTTTTCTTTTCTCAGGATTCAAATCTTCATACCTTTAGACAATGGAAGTCCGAAACTTTTCTTCAGAGGTTAGAGAGATAGATATAATATTGATGGTGAATTTATGAACTAAACTGAGAATTGAATGAACGTTCACCCAACATTTCCATTAATAATTGAAAACTATGAAGAGGGCTATCTCTCATATTTTCAACCAAGAATTAACCATCATGAATTCAACGAATGTATGAATAAGGCATATTTGACCTCAGAATCCTCCTTATGCTCTGAGCATGGAACAATCGAAATATGTGTTGATTCCTGATTTTTCCGTTCCGTTTGGATATTTCATAATATCCCCTTTATTTCCTAGCTATTCCATTAGCTTTTTCTGAATTTTGACAGACCGTGTAATGTCTGTTTCAGTAGACTTCAGATTCCAAGATGTGTGTTGAGGTCTACCACTGTCGTTGAACGGCTGCGATATAAAAATATCGAGCAATGTGCTCCTATTAGACTGAATCTCAAATTCACCAAGTGATTAAAATAATTCGAAATATTTACGAACACAAAAGAAATTGAGGAGGGGAAAAGTGAATTACCCACATTATTCATCGAAAAAAGCGCGCCGCTCTCACCACAACGAATTTTAATTATCCGCAAATGTTTCACCTCGGAAATATTCCGTTAACATCGGTAACGAGCCAAAATATGCGGGCTTCAAAAAGGTGCTTTGGGGGGGTATTAAAAAACCACTGCCAAGTGGACTGGAACAGCACTCCCTCATCTAATAATTGATTAAGGGCTGGCGAGAAAATTTATCATGAAAGGTAGCACAGTATAATGAATCTGAGAATGAATAATTGTCGAAAAAAAAACTGAAAAATTGTTAAATCAATTTGATCTTGTACCGTGCACTGACGACACTGACGTTGTATCACACATATAGAAACACCCACCATAAACCTAACCTAACCTAACCTAACCATAATCCGGTGTACTACCTAGATTGTACAGATTCTCCATCAGTTTTATTCTTGAGAGTAAGCCTAGGCTCTCCGAATATTGCTTGAATTTTACAATCTGATGCCTCTCAGTCTGACAGTAAATATTTGGACGTTTCAGTCCCTCTTCACCGCATTGTCCACAACTCTCCATTGTATAGTCTGTTGCCTTTCATTGGGTTGTGACCAGTGAGAAGGCATGTTATTGTACTTACGTGGTTTTTACTCAACTCATGTAGTTCTTCGGTTTTCTGTTTTGACCTAGTCCCGTATATCTCCTAGAATGTAAGATTTAGTAACCCCGAGGGCGGTTCTGCATCAGTATATGGAGTTACGGGTTTGTTAATCAGCTTTTTCGTTGTCCTCGATGCCTGAATTCCACATCCACGTGGTGTATCGAGAGGAAACTGAGTTATTCTCGGCACACCAGGTTAACCCCTGATGTTGTCATCTGTCCAATCGCTTGGATCTTGCATAATCACCTCGAGGTTGTTGTTAAAGAAGTACATAGGAAGGTCCAGTTTGGTCTGTTGATTGCATTCCTAGACTGTTACCTTCCATTATTTTCCTTATCATGTTGTGATTAGATCTGTTGCTCGTTTTGTGTCTTAGAAGTCCCATTCTTGATTGACCTTATAATCATGGGGAGGTCCCGTTAGGTCTCTGATGGTTTCAATCATTTGATGGCGTTCTGTATATAGTATTATGTAGAGTCTTGCTTCCTGATGAATGCCATATTCTTTCTCACAGTGCTTCTTTCGCGTCTCTCTTTTAGCATTTTTGCTTTGTTGTACCCTGTGATAAAGTTATTGTATTTCCTCCCTTGCTTTGTTAAAGAGTGTCCTTACCAGTTTCCTTTTCTCAGGCATCTTCTTGATGTTTTTGTTTCTATTGTTGTGACAATTACCTCTTACAGATGAACCGGGTGTATTGTCTACATTTAATACACAACCAGGAGCTCTCGTTCGCAAAAGGTATCTATTATTTATAACTCCCAACTAAATTCGATTGAATTCAACGAATGATCATGTCAACTTTTTCAGTTTGTTTTCAATGATATATATCTAGTTTTAAGAAGTGATGAATGTCCTAGTCGAGTGTAAAAAAGTATGGTTTTCATTATTTCATGTATCTTGTAATATTATGTGGATTGCCAAATCATTTCTCAATTACATCAGCAGCATTTCCGACCAGATGTAGTAGTTTATTGGTTAGAATTGCGAGAAGTGTTCACATATTTATTTCCCCAGTTGCTTTATGCAGAGTCTTCCATTAATTTTCTCTCTAAATGCTTGTTTAATATAGTTGGTAGAGAAACTTGGAAATTCAACTAATTATCATTCCGGAGTTTGCCTAGCGCATAAATCAGACTTTGGATCTGGATTTCATTAGACAGTCGTGGAACTTATACCGAATGGAAATATAAAGTAAATACACTGCGTTCATTTGAAGTCGACCCAATCGTATTTGAAGGCTTGAGTACTTCTGAATACTGAATATTGTTCTTCGTAAAGTTGGGGTGATACTTTCTTGTGACATGATCTGGTTTATTAATGAGAGAGTGGAGTGAAAGTTAATATCTTCAATCATTTGGATATTTTATGTTCTATAGTCCACAAGGACATGATTATATGTTCATATTTATAGATAGTGAGACATAAAGTTCAGCAAAAAAAAGGAACTCCCTGTTAATGTTTGATATGTTGAATATTCTGATTGAGTTATGATCCTAATCATCCTGTAACATGGCGAAGATATCGGAACACTGATGACACTGATCTTAAACCGAAAGTTGGTTGAATATTTTTTACTATCATACGTTTCTCAGATAAGATGAAAACTTAATCAAGAATGCGTAGATATGTATCCGAGTCGAATATTTTCCAAGTTTAATGTAATTGTTTCATTACTTATATGGAAAATATGTTGTGATAGGTCTTTATTCTTTCACCTGAAAGATATGTTCAATATAATGACCGTTGTTATATATTTATCATCCCAATCATCCTATAATATGGCAGTATTTCAAAACGACAAAGATGTCAGAATTGTTAAAACTCAGACTTCACTGACCATGTACCAGAAGTTGGTTGAATAAGGTATTCCCTATTATCATCTGTTCCTTCAGATTAGATGAATATTTAACAGTTAACCCCAATTCAACAACTGTTGTGAAATTGACGAGAAATAAAGTACAAGACGGATAAAAATTACCAGAACTCAACTCCAACACATACATATAGAGTGGACCACTAGGCTAATCCAGATTGTTATTAAGCAAGTATGATATCTTGTATTCTACAAGTTTTTTACCACAAAAACCTCACTTACCTTTTCATCCATCTGGAAGTGAAAGTGTTAACCGCCAACTTAGTTGCAAAGCAACCCTCGAAGTCTTATTAAGACTTATATGAGTTAGGAAGACGAGGACCTTAGCTTAATAAGTGTCATCCGAAGCACTACTCTGCTAGTTATCGTTTAGAGTCCGAAGCATTTGAATCTAGGTATCAAGAATTTTCGATTGGTCAACTATCTCCTCCCACTAAACGATACTATAAAAAATAAATAAATATTTCCAATAGCTGGCGGTATACGAACCCGGGCTCTCTGAGTCATAAGCCAGCGACTCAATGCACTCGACCACCAGCCTAGCTAGTATAGAAGGCAATTAGAAAGCTGCACACAACAGCACTAAAGATAAAATAGTTTCTGAAGGTGTATAACTCGAATTTGTTCTTGCTGACATACCTTATTCATCACGAATATGCGTTTCGGTAACTTTTCAGATAACCCTGAAATAATTCAGGAAGTAGAGAACAGAAGAACATATGCTGACTAGGCTAAGGGACTTTTTCCAATCCATCGAAGGAAAAATCGTTGGTCCAGATACTGGAGCATGTATGAATCGAAATATAGAGGTTCTTATGTTATTCACATTTTGTTTATAACATTCAGCGGTCAAATCAATAGGCATTAATTATACAGATTACCTATTCTAGAAACCACAGTGTGAGGTTTACAGCAATCACGCAAATGTGACTGTTTCTTATTTTGAAATCACAATACTGTTCTCCTGCAATCAGGTTCGGTGTGACCCAAAACCATTGGCAAAAACCCAATCGAAGCATATTTGACCTAATTGCAGGCTCTATAGCGATCATGGCTCGCATTTGAGAATCCAGAGCTGTAAATACTGGCCTGGATTGCTTTAAGTCACCTTTGTGGATAACACCAGTCACACGTGGTTGGAAAAGGTGTCTGAACAACTCCAACCATGGAAAGGGGCGAACATTAACTTTGTCTGAGGTCAAGACCATCCGAAGAATTTCATCTGCGTAGCATACATTCAATGAAGTCAATGAGCAACTCACGTTTGGGACGGTGCCAAAGTACTATGGAAAATGATGGCTAAGGAAAATCAACCATGACCCAAACACTCGAGAGTGGGTAGTACTGCACCAAGAAACACCAGGCCGTGATCAAACATGGACGTTTGCAGTGGACTTTTCCTTCATTTCAACCTTGAAGGAGCTTACTCAGCTTTGGACGGCTGCAAGGTTTGGAGGGCCACGCTCATGATTACAATTACTTGACATGATGCCCTAGATACTCTTCTAGTTCTAGATGTATTCAACTTGTTCTTTGATCAACGATCTCTTCAAGTAATTGAGGTGATCAACTTTTCATTTTTCCCGGAGTAAATATTATAAATCATCTCAGTTCTGTTATCATTTTCGCTGCTAAAACATAACTATAACTATAACAAGAGTGCCTCATCTCTGACAGAACACGAGGCTGAAAATGCTCTGTCTCTTTCAGGGCCGGTTTATCAATGCAGGGTTATCCCGAGGGGTAAGTTGACCCAGGGTTAAATTTATCCTAGAGCTAATTTCCCGTTTGATTTTAATAGCGTTTAACCCCACCTCGAAGTGAATGAACATTTTATCCCAGAGTTAGCTGTTAACCTTGGGTTATATTAACCTTACCCCGCATTGATAAACCGGCCCTCAGAGGAAGGGCACATCCTAAAGGAATCTAGTGATGAAACAAAAGAGAATAGGGGCCAATATTCATTAGATCCAACTGTAGACCTCGAAGGGAAAAAAAGGTTGCATGGATCGCAGCGAAGAAATCTGGCGATTGAGATAGCCTTGGATCGGAGGAAACCGATAAGACCAAGGAAACCTAGGTCTACTAGAAAGCCTAAGTCCTGAAATCAGTCCTCGGCGAAATAAAAACCACCAGGTCATGAAAACTCTGATTGGAAGGCCTGCTCTACTACGGGAATAGAAAAATCCTTCGGAATTTCTGGAAAAAGCAACGGATTCGACACCAACAGAACTTCTCCGATGGCCAAGAAAAAACTTTTTCAGAGGTATTTTCAACCACCACTTTATTTTCAAAGCAAACTTCGTAAGTCTAGGTCTCCTATTAATTAGGAAGACAGGGACCTCAGCTTTTGAAGTGTTACTTGGCTGGTTATCGTGGAGGATTGGTGTATAGGTACCAAGAATGTTCAGTTGGTCACCTATCTCTTCCCAGTAATACAACTGAAGGAAGCTCAGAAGCAATAGAATTATGGAGCTTCCTGACTAGAACAATAGATTGATCATGTCAAAAGGGAAAATTGCCGTTATTGATGAATGATGGAGCTTTACTTTCAAAATCCCCAAGAAACAGTCGGTGATTAATGTGTTACTCATAAGCTTTGGCCTCGGCTTTGGCTCCTAGTGAGCACTTCTCGTATAAACGAAAGTGAAAGTTTCGACTATTCAAGGCAAAACCTGTAGAGAATGAGTGATTTAAATTGTTCATCTCGTCCAACGAATGCATACCAAAATGACAAAGATTAATCAAGTTTCGATAGCACGATGGCTTTGTAGAACATCGCGTGTACAAATTATACTCACCTCTTAATTCGTTCTGGAGCTGTTGGAGTTGGGAAAGTTTAGGAAAAGATAGGCGTTCACATGGAATTTATTCCTTAACTTTTCAACAATTCAATTAATTGGGATGAATTACAAGAGTTTTCCACGAATCCTGCATATTTGATATTGTTCCTGATTGTGATCCTTATCTACTTGAATTATTTCCTTGAAGGAAATCTGGAAATATGTATCTCCCTGATGAAAAGATGATGCACGTATTCTGAGATGATTTTGAACTTGATAACATTGAAATATTTAGTATGTATCCTGCGAAACAATTCAACCAGTTTCTTTAGTCCTGCAATTCTGGAAATCGGCTACAGCTGAAGGATCTTTCGTTTGACGCTGCAACTATGTATCCTGCGAAACAATTCAACCAGTTTCTTTAGTCCTGCAATTTTGGAAATCGGCTACAGCTGAAGGATCTTTCGGATGACGCTGCAACTATGTATTTGATGAAACTACTCGAAAGGAAATAGTTGAGTAAACATAAAATGTAATGAAATAAAAAATCAACCCTAAAAAACTAAACTTCGGTTTCGACTGGTACATATTTTGTCCACAGGTGGCAGGACTGCATTGGGACAGGCTGGACAGGCACCGCTTCGAGTGAGAATCTCAGTATCTCTACTCGGTTGACAATTCTGCACTGATGAGGGCCAATAAGCCCGAAACCAGTCTGTATCTTATCAAGCGTGCCGTCACGATGTGAACTTTTTCACGTCTTAGGAAAAAGAAACATTCGCGATCTCGAAAGTAGTCGTTTTATGCTCGTTGTGTACCAGTCATTAAAACTGTGTTTGATTAATACTTGGTCAATTTTATGGCTTTTTAATTTTGGTTCAGACAAGTTAGATGCGTTCGAGTCAATCCAGGAAAAATACCACCGACAGACTGTCAAGACATTGATCGTCAATGTTAATTGATGGGTTCAGTTCTAATACTCAAGGGTTCAACGAATTTCGTTTGAGCCCATGAGTCCAGCAAGCTGAGGATTTGTTTTCGAGTGAATCTCTCTGAATGTAAACAGTACTCAAGAGATAGTACGATCAGACTTTCGCACAATTCCTAGAGTAGGAAGCAGATGTGAGGTGAACGTTATTTATGTTCGTAAGTGGAATTTCAGATAATGATTGATTTTGGTTTTCGATGCCATATCGCCGATCTAAAATGTTATTGTTGTTTTCCAGAAAGTTCATTATTTCTATGTTCAAGACAGTTACCATAAATTCTGAGATAACGGAGGGTGAAGCAATTTGACGATGATTGGCTGTATCTAAATGTCGAAACTCCCTCTGAATGTAGTATAAAATTGATCATCTCGCCAAGAATAATAGTCCTAGGCGCAGAATTTTTCGAAATATTTTCTGTTCCAGTGGACTCCCACTTATGTTGATGAACACACACATAACACACACTTATAAGAGACATTTCCTAGGTTGTATTCATTTACCCATTAATTATAAATATTGAACCATTTTGGACAATAATAATGTCAACAAGTCGTTTCCAAGAACTCAGAATTATTGAGTATTTTCTACTATAAAATATACTATAACTAAAGGATACCTACTATTTAGCATCGTCCTCTGAACAGAAAGTTGTGAATGATGTACCTTTCAGAAGTTATTTCTAATGCTATTTTTAATATCTCATATGGGAATTATTTTTGATAATATCCCGGTCCGAGAAGCCAGGTAATTTTTTTAGGTTCACGATTTTTTCTGTTTATTTCATGTACTAATTTGTGAAGAATTGATTAATAGTGAATCTACTATATTTTCTATTCCTCTCTGCTACTCTGCTACTTCTTGATACGAGACAGATATGACTCACCATAATCAGCTTCACCGGCCAGACTTTCTGATCTTCAATAATTAGATGAGAGAGATAGAATAAAGAATGAAATGTCGCATGTGATCATCATTGTTCCTTGTAGAACAAAAGGATGAGAAAATAACGAGGTTGAGAACATTTGCCTTCTTGGATAAAATATTTCTTCAAATTGATCTATACTGTACAGGTTGTCTCATTTTCGATGGCCTAACCTAATATATCAATTATTTTTAAAGATACAGATTTGCGGTCTTCGCGAACGTTGACTACTTTTTTGTGAAACTCACGATAACGCAAACAAAATTATCATAGCCCGCTTCGTTTCTGAGATACAGGGCGAAATTGAAAATATTGCATTATTGGACCCTCCTGTATCTCAGCTATCTTTCAACTTATTGAAGAAGTGAAAAATGTTTTCTGAACATATTTTCACGTAGAATCCAGTGGCGTAGTCAGATTATTTCAATAAGCTGTCATCATTTAGTTATAACCCAAAGGTATGTTTTTTTTAATTCAACACCCTATATATTTTTCGATATTTGAAACAAAAATGCTTCGCGCTTTCCAAAAATATATCACACTCATGAGATAATTTGGATATTAGCTCTGTGGTTAGATAATTTTCATTTTTATAGCTAGACAAGGCAAAATATCCCTTTTCTGTCATTTATATAATTATAATAGCTGACCCGGCAAACGTTGTCTTGCCATATAAATAATTTTCTAGTAATGTGTAGGGAGTGAGAAAGAAAGGAGACCGGCTTCGTTCTCATCCCTAATCCGTGCTGTTTACTGGGTCAGAAGTGACACCTGTAGACATCTGGCGGGGATAACTAATTAAATGACGATTGATCAGTTTTCGACCGGAGAGGAAAAATAAAAAATAAAAAAAAATGTAGGGGTGGACTACCCCTAACATTTAGGGGGATGAAAAATAGATGTTGGCCGATTCTCATAGATACCGGATAAGCACAAAAAAATTCATCAAAATCGGTCAAGCCGTTTCGGTGGAGTATGTTAGGGGTAGACTACCCCTAACATTTAGGGGGATGAAAAATAGATGTTGGCCGATTCTCATAGATACCGGATAAGCACAAAAAATTTCATCAAAATCGGTCAAGCCGTTTCGGAGGAGTATGTTAGGGGTGGACTACCCCTAACATTTAGGGGGATGAAAAATAGATGTTGGCCGATTCTCAAAGATACCGGATAAGCACAAAAAAATTCATCAAAATCGATCAAGCCGTTTCGGAGGAGTATGTTAGGGGTGGACTACCCCTAACATTTAGGGGGATGAAAAATAGATGTTGGCCGATTCTCATAGATACCGGATAAGCACAAAAAATTTCATCAAAATCGGTCAAGCCGTTTCGGAGGAGTATGGCAACGAAAACTGTGACACGAGAATTTTATATATTAGATAGGGTAGAATAGAAAATATTCATTTGAAATGATCACTTGATATGAGAAGCAAAACTATTCAACAAACCAATAAATTAAAACTTTTATGAAAAACTACTATAAATAAAGGTCTATTGATTATTCTACTGTTGAAAATGTTTTGCATATTGTTGAAATTGCTGTTGAAGACACAGCCTACATCTTCTGATAGCGTCAATCGACTGCAGTAACAATATATGGGAATCTTTTCTCGTTGCATTCATCAGTGCATCTCGATTCTCATGCCGCGACTGCCGGTGTGGTATATTTAATTTATTATATAGCCCCATAAAAAGAAATCTGATATCTATAAGTCAGGCGAGCTTGCTGGCTATTATCTTTCAACACATATTCATATACTCAAGTTTAAATTTATCGATTCGTCAAATAGTTCAGCTACTTATATTTGATAATAATTTTGAACGAATACTCTTTCTTTTTCCCTATATAAATGGGAGTATCAGATTATTGCGCAAAAGGATCTATTTTGAAAGCAATATTTGTCTTGACTAGCTATAAAAACTGAAAATTATTTGACCACAGAGCTAATATCCAAATTATCTCATGAGTGTGATATATTTTTAGAAAGCGCGAAGCATTTATGTTTCAAATATAGAAAAATATACAGGATGTTCCTTTTAAAAAAACATAACTTTGGGTTATAACTAAATAATGACAGCTTATTGAAAAAATATGACTACGACACTGGATTCTATGTGAAAATATGTATAGATAACAGTTTTCATTTTATCCATAAGTTGAAAGATACCTGAGGTACAGGGGGGGTCCCAAAATACGATATTTTTAATTTCGCCCTGTATCTCAGAAACGAAGCGGGCAATGGGAATTTTGTTTGCAGTGTCGTGAGTTTCACAAAAAAGTAGTCGACGTTCGCGAAAACTGCAAGTCTCTTTCTTTGAAAATAAGCGAGATAACCCGTAAAAAGACATCGAAAATGGGACAGCCTGTACTGATGAAAGAATTTGAAACGACCTTCTGAAGGGAATAAGTATTTCACGGGAAATTGCCATTTATTCTTTATGTAAAGCATAGGCTATAATTTGAAAAGTTCTGCATGGATATATAATTCAAATTTAATCCATACATCTGATCGATTAGTTTTTGCAATAGTTTCTACTCATCTTATAATTCATCTGTAATTATTATTCACCCTTCATTCTGACGTTTCGTCAAGCCAGTAAAAACTTAGGAAAACTATCATTTCACGACGAGCGATTCCGAGATTCGAGACCTGCCGAACTTCACTCTATCAGGATTCTTTTCTCCATCGGACGATGAAATTGTGGAACTCATTTCCTATAAAGAATTTTCCTGATAAGTACCTGAAATTTCAACAAATATTCAAATGCCTATTTTCTCTCCCAATATTTTTCTACTGGCTTATGCATAACTTTTTCAACTACCTCTAATATCATTTGTATATCATCAATTGATAACAGATGAATCGAAAATATCTGAAAACCAAGCTGAGTTCTTCAAAAGCACTACATCCTTCTCATGAACAGTGAACGAATGCTTGATGAGAATGTTTCTAAATTCGCTACAGAAATCGATGAATGATCAATATACGTTATGCACTGGATTCTGAAAAAGAAGTTTTTCCAACTTTTTTGAATCGATGCATCCTTTATAATATGTGTGATATCAGTAGCTCATTCCTAACCCCGAAATAAATTCAAGGATATTATATTCGAAACCTCAAACTCGAGAATTTTTTTCAGAATACTGATCCAGCTTTGAATCAGAGTTGGCATAGATCACACATGACGTATATTGATTATTCGTCATCTCTGTAGAAATTTTCGATTCCTACATTCCAGCTACCATTACACTGTTTAAGGCAAAACTAGTCGTTGATTGCGGTTGAAAATTATTCATTGCGTCTCTCACCTCAAAAACCAGCATCAGCCTCACAACAGTTAATTCAATTTTTTAGGCTCATGGCTTTACTGCCATGTCTTGTACAATACAGACTCACTTGAGATAACCATCAATTCGCACTCAATCTCTGGAAGGATCTCTTCTCCGATTTGGAAGCCACATCGTCGAAAAGTCGATCGAGTTCTGGCACCCCTGCAACTACCAGATTTTCAGTCTGGAATTGCTTTTCCATTCGATTCCCTCGAACTTGCTGATCAAAAGTCACCCCTAGCAGTCGTTATAATTTATTTTTCCATGCATTCTACTCTCTAGTGTTTAGGAGTGGACCCGCGAACCACCCCAAGTAGATGACGAAAATCTACTCACTGGAAAATTATAGCCGAAGGGATAGCCATTCTTACGAAAGCGTATAAGGCTCGGTATAAGGGCCACCGAGATTTTTTTAATTTTTTCCGACTTCAAACTTGGAATTATTTTTTTCCGACTTCAAACTCGGAATTTCCGACTTTGAACTCAGAATTATTTTTTTCCGACTTCAATCACGGAATTTCCGACTTTGAACTCAGAATTATTTTTTTCCGACTTCAATCTCGGAATTTCCGACTTTGAACGATGGATGATGGAATAATCATCGATGCCGGTGTTCCACAAGGATCTGTTTTGGCATCAACTTTGTTTATACTTCACATCAATTACCTGATAAAGTTGTCCTGTCTACAGCTTTGCCGATGAAAGTACACTCCATGTACACTTCTGCCCTAGAGCCGCGCTATATCATCCAAAGAAGCTAGAGGTGCAAGGCGAAGGCAGGTTGACATAATCTATGAAGTTTTAGTTACAGTTTTTGAAATGGGGATCTGATTATCTGAGTAGAGTTTGATGCAACCAAACTCAAGTTGCATATTTTCTAGAAGAAGGCTGATCTCATATAATGCCTGGTCTGATGATACCAGCAGCCATGATTGTTCTTATATCATCCTCAATATTCATCATTTTTCATTCATTCTCATCATTTTTCGAGAAATATCTATATCTCGGAAAAAATTGATATATAGATATTTTACCCAGGTCTGGTTAGATATAGAAACCAGGAAAAACCATACTAGATAATGTCACACAAATTCGCCGTTTGATGAAAAATAGAATCCTGATAGAGGGAAGTTCTGCGGGTCTCGAGCCTATCAATGAAAGGGTGGCCAATCTGAGTCTGTCTGGTCTGTCTGCTATTTTTTGATAAGCACCTACCATAAAAATATATCTACAAAAAAGGAGATATCGCCCACTTTTCTGCGGTCAACAAACTCGTAAATGCAAGGTCACCTACCAGACGTATAATTTTAATGGATATTGAATCCTGGAGCTGAACTCTAAACATGTGAGCCAAACTCCATGACAGGTCAAATTTGTGCTTTCAATTATGAGAATCGAATTCTTGTGAAGCAATTTTTGCACATAATCATTCCATGATAAGTTATTGTTGATGATGGTAATACCAAGCATGCTCAGCATAAACAGGAATAAAAACATTCCTGACATCATCATAAGTATAAGGCATCATGAGGTTCACCTTCTTGAAAAAAAATACAAGCTTGAGTGTGGTAGCAATTGTATCATCGAACTCTACTAGATTATCAGATCTCTATTGATAGCATGATTGATAGCTATTCCATCATCCATCGTAAAACAAAATTCCGAGTTCGTAGTCGGAATTTCCGAATTCAAAGTCGGAATTTCTGAAATTGAAGTCGGAATAAAAACATTCCTAGTTCAAAGTCGGAATTTCCGAGTTCAAAGTCGGAAAAAATATAAAAAAATCTCGGTGGCCCTTATACGCTTTCGTACATTCTGCACTATAATATCATCAAAAAGCAGATTAGTCATGTGTTCAAGTTAACATGTTGATTTAAAGTATTATCTGCATAGTAAGTACCCACTGAGCAATGTAATATTTGTTCAATATTACAGCAACACAACAATGCAAGGTTGTAAGGTTTTTCGCTATTTTACTGCAATATTTCAGCAACCGCTGAAACGGACCTTCCCTAATATAACAAATTCAATATTTCTTGATGACACATTCTAGCAAGGTTCCTGCAACATTACATATAAATGAGTAAATTTTTTTTTTATATATTGTGAATGTAATGTTTCCAGTAAGGTTACTGCAATATAACATGTGATGTATATGAAAATTACATATTGAATATTCCTACTACCACCTTGTTGCAATATGGCAGTGACTACTCGACAGAAAAGTATGTGTGAAGCATATTGAAATCTTGAGAATAAAAGCACAAATTTCAAAGATAAAACATATAATTCACAAAATGAACGCAAAATACACAAAAAATACAATAAGTAATAAACTAAAATTAACATCCACAAAATACTTCTTGAAGTGGCAGCCCAATATTCAGTAGGAAAACTGAAACAAAAAAACTACAGATGAAATATGGTGATAATAATAAAATCAGTAATCATTATTCATTATTGACCTCTGAGTATATGGCAATCACCTTTTCTATTCTTTGACTTTATTAAAACGACTATACAACCTCACGTAAACATTTTATTGACATTTGCGAAAATTTCTTACGATGATTCTGTTTCTAAAAACCTTACATTCAATATCACCATAAAAAAAATTCATCTTACCTTCGATCTATCTATATTAACAGCTTCTTTTTGATGAGAGTGCACTTTATCACTTACTCCAATATGTCAGTTGAAAGGAAACCTGTGCAATAGTCTTGTGAATTGCAAACCGATACACAAAGAACAAAGAACTTGACGAAACAACAATGGCTGACTGCCGATGCGACTGATGCGAGATCTCTGATGAGTCTGATGCAATGATCCTCCAATGATCGAACCGATTCCACCCGATACAACACGAGTGAAAATGTAATAAAGTTACAAGGTTTAGGCAATATTATAAATGAAATTGAATCAAACACTAAATCATAACTTGCTATAAAATTGTTTATAGATTGTTCATAGAATGTTGCGAATATATTGAACTTTTATAGTTGAGACAATATTGCAATTGAAACTTGATCAAAAGTTACTTTTGTAACTTGCAATGCATTTTTTGATGGATGGTTCATGTGATGTTACAAATGTAATGAAGTTACAAGGTTTGGGCAATATTACAAATGAAATTGAATCGAAAATTGAATTTATAACTTGCTATAAAATTGTTTATAGATTTTTCATCGAATGTTGCGAATGTAATGAACTTTTATAGTTGAGACAATATTGCAATTGAAACTCGATCAAAAGTTACTTTTGTTATGTACAAATCATTTGATAGTAGGTTTTTCTGTTATGATTGGGAATATAACATTACAAGAAGCCTTATGCAATATTGTCATGCTATATTACGGGAGCAAGCCGCAAATAATATTGAAGCAATATTTTGTAACATTGCATGTTCAGTGGGTATACTATAAGTAATATATCAATCCTTTATTCAGTCCAAGATAAGAGATAAAAATATAAAGATAAAATACATCATGACATGTAACTAAAACAGCAGGTACACAAAATCAATATTCACTACTAGATATTTGAAAGTATTACTATAAGTACATCGATAATTTGTTGCATAATCACAAAGAGTCGCAGTCTAACAGTTGGAACATACCGATCGCGATGCGGTGATTTTTTCTCTAAATAATATCATAGTACCCACTAACAATGAAGTATTCAAATGAAAATGCGCTATATACGCCTTCAAACAATTTCATCTTCGGCACCCAAACTTCAGATCACAGGATTAGTACAATACATTGATAATTCTACTTACCAAAACGCGATATTTTTCCACTTCTTGACGTTTATCTGTCAATTGTCAGTTTTGTTTGTAGTATCATGGCAACAGTATATGTTTTCGCAGTGCAATTATAGCTCCGCCAATAAGGCATTCCTTCTATTCCTTCAGCCAACACTTATAATGAGAATTCAAAGTGACAAACATTTAATTGGACCACAGCTTCCATTATTCAAGTTTATCACAAATATGAAATTGTCTTTTGAGTGAATGAGGTATAGCATACTGTATATTATTCTAATATGTCGAGTATGAATCATTTCTGGTTTCTTAGAGCTCTTGAGATATCCACGTTACATTCGTGAAACGTTTTGCATTATTCACGAGAACAAAGACAATTTCAGGACGAAGCCCTGATTTTCATCTTACCTATACGTCTACCGTAGTAAGTGGCAGCGCACCCAAACACAATAGAATCCAGATGTATGAACAATAAATGTCCTACTCCAAATCATTCTACTGAGTTCAAGGGGTGAATTCTGCTCACATTATGGAATATGACACATTTAACTTGATTTCAATCCATTGGATTAACATAGGTTCTTTTCGAATACCACAGCTACTATCCTGAGGTATTACCTATATATTGGAAAGAATAAGCTTTTTACTCACTTATGTGAACTAAACGAAAATGTCAGTATCTGTTTCTGTATGTTGTGATGAAGATTCAATTCTCTGCTCTCAGGATTGACCTCTTCGTCGTTCGTATGTGAGCTCAAAAGTGTTTTTGAATATGAAAATATTGAAATTTATCATGAACATTCTGAATAATGAATTTTGATCTCGAGGACGGCGTTGGATAGCAATAGGAAAATGTTGATAAAACTTATAAGCTAGGGTTCTTCATCGAAATAGCATAAAAGTATCATCAGTTCATCCTTCTCAATATAGGGAACCTAGATTAAGATCGTAGCGCCAGAACGGTGAAAATCACTACTCTATTGGCCATTCCAGTTTGTTTACATGTCTGGAAGAATATCATTATCTCATTTCCTTTCAATGTTTTCAACTTGTTTGCTTGGCTAGGCTAAGTTTTTTTCGTTTCGTCTTTTTATATTATGTAGTGTATAGTGCTCTACTAAGCAGTTTTGTGTATATATGGTTGTGTTTTTCTGGACAATATACCTATATTAATTGAAAGTACAATTTCAGTTGAAAAAACTATCTTTCTGAAGATAGTATTTAAATAATCTTGATTATGGATTTACTTCAAATATGTAAGCAATAAAACAAAATGATTTTAATAACAAAATGATACTCATTGTCCTGTGTGAGCACCTACCTGGATAGTTAAAATAATCTTATATTGACCTATTGAGAAACTTCAAGAACTTGTTTGTGTGCCAACATCTAAAATTATTAAATTTATTTTAAAAAATGTTGAAGTTTTTAGCTATACCTACTATTTCATACTTTTTGATAAAAACAATGAAAACGCTATGCGATATAAATATTCATTGGTAAGTATGAAATAAATGGAAAAATACATTATTATGTAGTAAGTTTCAAGTGTCTTAACTAAGATATCAGTAATAAACTACTCAATTACCTCGTCAATTACTAACAATGAAAAGAAATAATAGGTACATATTTTTAATCCACACATATCTCCTGTCCAGCAACTCTTCTGCTTTCAATTTGGTTACAATATAACTCGGGATTTTCCTGTATTTGGGGAGGTATGAAAACTTATTTCGGTTTTTTTTCTCGCTCAAGGAAAACAGTAAGGTACGACGACAATAACGATTCATAGTTTTTCCAGAATTATTTGAATTGCAAGCAACAAATTAACACTTCACAAAAAGAAAATTATATGGAAATCTTATGGCAACAAATGTAAACAAACGATTCTATGGCCCATGCGTTAGTTATATTCGTCAACGGTAGGGGGCGTACTGCTTATTTTGTTTCGCCTATAAAGTTTTTTTTTTCTCTCGACTGTACGAGAAGGAAACCTTTAATGTTCGTATAATGACATCAGTCATCTTGCTTAAAGGTGCGTTTCCTGTGGAGCGGCTGTCGCGCAGCGTCTAACGCTACTGCTCATGTGACAAAAATAAAATGTCCGATTCTTATCGAGCGTCAGCCGCCAGCGTCAGACGGGCTGCGCATAGATGCTGCGCAGCAGCCGCTCAGCGGCCGCGATTGGCTGCCGCTCCATAGGAAACGCACCTTAACCCTTCGTCGTTGTGGTGGGGTATGATACATTCCATGGATACCAAATACAATATTGCTATTTCCTTGAACGTTGTTCTTTGTTCTATTTGTGGCAATAGCTATTCGTTTCACATCATCCACGTTGAAATGACCAGTTGATATAGTATAATTTAAATACTGGTCTAGTTACAATATTATTCATTATTCCTTCATTTGTTCAGAGTAACATATAGGTACTCCACCACACAGCTGTTTCTTTGTATTCTCTCGAGATTAAATCAACTACTATGCGAATAATAATTGATGATCCTCGAATTTCTTGTGCATTCCAGGAAAAAAATCTAGCACCAACAAAGCGAACAATAGAAAATATTACGAACCAGTGGAAGATGTGAAATATGTTCTATAACAAAGTATCGAATAAATATTTATTGCTTACAAAAAATGTCATTATACAACGCAAATGCATATCGAAGTAGCGTTTGTTTCGCCACGCATTTTTATTCCTCGAAAGTTGGTAGAATCGAACTGTCAAATGAGAGTCAGAAGAGATGCTGAATCTCCATACTTACTAATGTTCCGACTGCCAACTGCATAATATTTTAATTTCACCATCAGTGTTTCTGATCGAATATGTTTCTGTAATTTATTAATACTACATTCATTTTATCAATAAAATTCTTCAAATAAATGCGAAATGGAAAAATATATAGATTAGACACGTTGTTGCTTCGCTCGTCGTATTTCGAACAACGCTTATTACGACAATAGGGCGTTTTATAAATCATTCATCATGATTTGCTATTATATAGACACTATAATCTTCAAATTATTGTGCAGTGTCTCCGTAACTTTTCTTCTTTTCGATATTCTTCATTTGTCTTGATTCGTCCTCAATGTTTATTGATCACCTGAAAATCTAGTTTTTTTGATGTTTCACAATTATTATATATTATAGCAACAAAAAGTCCAGCAAGTTTTCGATCTGTAGAATTAAAAATCTTTTTGCAAAAACGAAGGTTCATTGGGTATCTTGAAAGTAAGTTCGAGAAAAAAATGGCTGAGTGACTGGGGTCTAATAAATCTCTCAACAAGGCATATATCAGATGATTAATGTCCAAGTCTCATAACTGGCCACATATCCATACCTGGAAGAAGGCTGCCCTGCCTAGCCGTAGGGCTCAACCGACGCTGTTTCTATGCGGGCTCTGATGGTACATTATAATAATAATAACACAATAAATAAAGGTGTATCAGTTTCATTTCATAGTTCAAATCTTGTAACTTAGGTACTTGCTACCACTTGAAAAATATTTCTTGGAGCAGGGCTCCCCAAACTTCTTTTTACTGTGACGCCCTTGTGAATTTACCATTTTGTCGCGATGCACCCCCCTTCCCCTCTGATCAAAAACTACCTACAAATTGAAGGTTTTGCCTAGTAATAATAATGATAAGAATAAAAACAAATAGTTATTTATGTATTAAGGGAAATATGAGGGCCTTAATTACCGATGGCAAAGTTTGCGTCCCGAGGGCCTCTGGCCCGAGGGACAGCAATTGCCAGAGGTTATTAAGGCTCTTTAATTCCCGTGGTACATAGATAATTTTATTTTTGACCGATTTTCATATCAATATGTTCATATTTAGAACGCAATAAATGTTTAAATTCATAACCTTTCTGGTATATTTGAATTAGGTAGCGTTGATTGTAGCATTGTTGGTTGTTGCTAGGTTGTCGGTATGTTACATGTTTATAAGCAAACTTTCTTTATCAATCAATGTTTTTCCGTTAAAAACGTGTTTATTTTTTACCACAAATCGACGATCTTTTTCTGATATAATGGAGGATATTATAAAAAAAGCGGAAAAAGCAAGACAATCATTACTTCCATCGAAAAGTGAAGCCCTATATCAAAAAGAATACAACTTATATCTGAAGTGGCTGACACAGAGAAATGTTATGTCAAAAGATGCCAACGAAACTGTCTTTCTGGCATATTTTCAAGAACTGGTAAAGTATTTTCAGTATTTTCTGGTAGATTTGGTAATAATTGTATTTATTCGTTGCAGTCAGAAACGTTTAGCCCGAATTCGTTATGGACTAAATGGTCAATGCTCAAATCGATGGTGACCATATATGAGAAAAGAGATATCACCAAGTTCAACGAACTAGAGGCTTTTTTGAAACGGAAAAGTAAGGGGTATAAGCCGAAAAAGTCTGCTGTCTTATCTCCTAAAGATGTCATCAAATTTCTAAAGGACGCCCCTAATGAAATTCATTTATTGCATAAGGTAATTTTTTTCTCATAATTTTCTTTTTCGTTTGTTTATTTCGTTTTATTTGTTATAGGTTGTTCTAATTATGGGTTATTTTGGAGGATGCAGAACTCAGGAACTTTTAAATATGAGTATAGCAGATATAGACGACCGGGATACTGTTATGGTAGTGAACGTACCGGAAAGTAAAACTGGTGTATCAAAGAAATTTACAGTTGTGGATGAAAAAGAGTTCTCTGCTTTGCCTTTATTGAGACTTTATATGTCCTTGCGTCCTGAAGGTACAAAACGATTTTTTTTTGAGCTTCCGACAAAATAAATGTACAATTCAGCCAATTGGAAAGAATATGTTTGGCAAAATTCCCAGCAAAATCGCAATGTATTTAGGATTGCCAAACCCACTAACCTATACGGGACATTGCCTTCGTCGCACTTTTGCTACTGCCCTAGCCAATGCAGGAGCAACTATGACAAACTTAAAAAGATACGGAGGTTGGAGAAGTTCCACGGTGGCAGAGGGGTATTTGGAGGACAGTATTGAATTGAGAAATAAAACGGCGCGTATGCTGTCTACTTTGCCATCGGAAGAGGCAGGCACCTCGACTGTAGTGAACAGCAACAGCACCACCCATAAAAAAGAAGAAATTGTTTCCAGCGGCGGAAGTAATTTTCAGGGAACATTTGAAAATTGTACATTTATTATTTGTAATGACGTGAAAAAAGGGAAAAAATGTCTTAGTTTTCATTACATATAAACGTTTATAAGCATTTCTTGTATCATTTTTACCTGTAAAAGGTAAGAGGTAGTTTTTGAACCTTGATATCCCAAGGGAGTTATGACCCTCATTATAGATATCGTAACTATGACGATATAAGCTTATAATGTCACTGTCAGAAATAAATAAATTTATGTATATGAATGAAAATTAAAGGAAATATTTATTTTACTTTGTTGAATGGCTACCAATGAGATCAATGTGCTTGCATTTCTGAGCATATATCTTAAAACGATGTTCAAGTTCGAAAATTGCTCTTTATTACTGCAACTTTGGAAGATCTATTTCGAACAAGTACAATGTTGCAAATGGTAGCAGAACCCTCAATGCTGCAGTGATGATGGCACAATATTCGTGAGAAACTGAGCTCCAAAATTCAAGCAGTTCGTCTGCGTTAATTGGAGCTTAAGGCTGGAGTCACAGGACAATTCTATCAATTGTTCTCTTTCCACTGTCGTGAGTTTTGTTTTATTGTTCTAGATTTTCGGGAAAACATTTGTCAAAATGGCTTAATATTGACAAATGCAGTCTAAATTTAATTTTTATGGAGAGATCGAGGATTTCTATCAATTTTTCTAATAGAATACCATGTGAAGCAGAAAAATAGTCAGTCTTACTTGATCCTCTCCTAATGTTCTCTATGTGGATCGCCTCACGACGTCCTTGGGAAAATGCAATGTTTGGGAAGCCCAGTCTTGGAGTATTCATTCACCAACTTGTTACATGTGGACCTTTATTACAAACCCAAGAAGTATCCAATTCAGTTCTTATGATTCAATATCCACCAAATACTCGTTTGCATATTCGTTTTATATTTCCCTACTGGTTAGGTGGTAAACTGGGTGTGGTTTCGGAAAGTTCAATCATTTGAACACTCCAATACATCTACGGTGGTTACTCTTTATAAAACAATGTCTCGAATCATTTGGGATACGATTGTTATCGAAAGAACGACTCTGGTCATTATACTCGAAGTTCTCTAGTATTTTCTTGTCTCCTATTCGGTCTCGAAGAGGCCTCAGCTTGTATATTAATCCAGTCGATAAGCCGATGAGTACTTTTCAAATTATCCCTGAATAGACAGAAAACCCGTAAGTACTCAACCTTGTGGGCAAGATATGATATTGTAGTCTCATTTTCATCAAAATTATGAAATTTGAATCATGTTTCGTTCGAATCGATAGAGCGAAAGATTTGAAGAATTTAAAAAAAAATGGAAAAAAGTCGAAGTGACAGTAGAGAGTCCAAATTTGGAACAAACGTATAAAATTGGAAGCTGAGCAACTTTTTTTCTTTGACACATGAAAAAATGAAAGATGCTGTATTTTACTGATTTTTCAAGCACAAACTAACTGCGAAGTCAAATTTTCTTTATATCTATTAATAAAAAAACTTCCATATGTCGCGAACTTTATGTGTGACACTGTATATAGAAAATAAAGAAAATGCCACTCGTTTTCGGCAACACTGCATTGCTGTCTTGATTGTCTTTCCATTTCACATTAGACAGGTTCATATTGAAGGCAGTTAATTGGATGGTAATCCTAGCATCATAGTTCAATCGGAATTCTGAAAATGCACTATAAACATCTGATGATTGATACTAGAATTGAATTTTAATGAAAATGTGATCTCAGTAACAACAAGGACTCGTTAATATCAACACAACAAAGGCGTGATGATTGAATAGAGGATTTTGATGTGCAATAAGTTTTTTACTATCAATCACGTTTCTCTTGGAAAATGTATCTGATTTTTTAATTCACTGTAGATTTCCTTCTGAAATTATCGTTTCACAAGTAGAGAATTCTTCGGAAAGAAAATTCCAATGATTATAATATACTAAATGGAAAAAAAATCGAACATGAAATCTATTGAGAGAAACACGATGATCACTATTGAAAACAACTGAAAAATCCTAATCAATATACCAATGATAGCTGATATTATTTCCGGTCATCAACAGTATTTGTATCGCATAAGATTCGACCATGAAAATATTTAGGGGTCGACTTATCTATGATATTAAAAATAGATCAGTGAGTTCTCAGGAGCAGAACCAGCAATCAGACTCTCAATATGTCATGAGTAGTAAACTAAATCATATACATGAAGCCTAGGTATCCGTAAAAATGGCTAGGTTTGCCAACCGGTTGAACAAAACATAATTTTGAATCGATTACATAACCAATTAATCATAGTTTGAAAGGTGAAAGAGTTTTCAACCGCCAACTTAGTTGCAAAGCAACCCTCGAAGTCTCATTGAGACTTGTATGAGTTAGGAAGACGGGGACCTTACTTTTCAAGTGTCATCCGAAGTACTACTCGGCTGATTACCGTGGAAAGACCGAAGGATTTGAATCTAGGTACCAAGACTGTTCGGTTGGTCACCTATTTCATCCCGCTAAACGATGCTAAAGAAATAGATAAAATTTTCAGAGGCCGCGCCGGGATTTGAACCCGTACCCCCTGGGGCCATTTACCAGCGCCTCAACGCATTCGACCACCAACCCAGTTATTGAAATTATAGTTGAGAGGAACACCATCCTGAGAAGGTGGTTGTCTATGCTCAACTATATAAAATGTACTACACGAATGGAAAAACGGTTAAAATAACAGGAATTATTTCAAGTGACATTGAACATGGAACCATGCATTCATAGAGTACACAATGAAAACTGAAATTACACCAGATCACACCAGCTAACACCGTCTGGTGTCCCCTGAGGTCCTGATTGTTTTAGTGGCAGTAAACACCAGCATATTATTCACCACTGTAGGTGTTATGTGACCTATTCCATAGATGTTTTCAATAATCAAAGCCAGTTGTCAGTTACACTAGTGTGAGTGCTGAATTCAGCAGAATGAACAATTTTGGGTGCTCTTTATGCATTTCCCAAGGTGCGATTTGACACCGCAGTGGTGTGATGCACATTATGTGATTTTATTGATGCCAAATCCTATCTCCACGAAATTTTATTCGGTGCATTGAAACACTGAGCAGGTGTACAGGCGAATACTTTTCTGGTGTGAAGGAACACCATATCATAAGTGTGTTCATGCGAATCAGTGCTTTTTTCACCACCTCTGGAGTTTTTCATCGAGTTGGATTACCTATTGAATTATAATTCATATGATGATAGAGTAGACTCAGAAGAATCTAGATACAAATCTGATGATGACGAACTGTTTCGGCCCATACAAACTCATGAAAAGTTACCAGCAAGAGATGAAACAATTAGTTAAAATCAAAACAAGTAGAAGGTTTAAGCCGATTCCAGGTCTCCCCCCAAGGTCGACCCCCCCAAGGCCACCCCCCAAGGCCACCTCCCAAGGTCGCATCACATATTATGCTTGCAGTACGCCACTGGTGACCTTGGGGGGAGTGGTCTTGGAGGGTGTCCTTGGGGGGTAACCTTCGATTGGGAGTGATTTTGCGTTTGGATGACCTTGGAAGAATACAGTGATCTCGGGTGGAGTGGCCTTGGGAGTATACGTGCACTCTTTTGAGAGACGACCTTGGCGATTGATGATATATGCGCTCTTTTCGCGACCTTGGGAAGATGTGGAAGAGTTCCTCTGACTCAGAGAGTATGTGACCTTGATGGCTCGCTCGACATCCTACACTCGAGGTCACTCAGTTAGGAGGGGATAACCTTGCCGAGTTCTACGTCATCACTCCTCTCCCCTATAAATTGAAAGGTGTGTTCGTTAGACTTCAGTTCTCCCATTGCTCTCGATTGTCACACACTCCTTTTTCATTCTCGAAAGTGTACTTTGCATTCGCTTAATCGAAATGTTGTTCTGCAATGCTTGTGCCCAATCCTTTACACGAAGTGATAACCTGCGGCGCCATCAGAAATTGTCGTGTATAGGGAGTGTTGGTCCATCTGCGGCAAAGAAGTCACGATTAGATGATGCATCATCAACATCAGCGATTGGAAATGTGCAAACATGCACTGTATGTGATAAAACAGTTCCTGCAGACAGAATGGCGGCACATAAGAGGTCATTGGAGCATCGTACGAATGCTTGTATTAATCAAGGAAATGGCATATCCGTGATTGAGAGCGCATTCAGATGCCGCATCATCAGTTACAGAGTGGAATGTAGAACTGGAGTATTAGATTATAATACATTTTTTGATGAGAATAGAGCGACTATCATATCATTATTAAACAATATGGTCTCGATTCACCACACCATCAAAGTGAACATGGAAATGTTTGGGAGATATGTGATTGAATCTAAGGATATTCGTGATAATAAATCTTTCATCACACCCAATCATATCATCGATTCTTCCCTCGATCTAGGAGCTTGCATAGATACATTCAAGGAGATGATTGTGAATCTTTCAACGGAATTCGAAGAACGTGATTCTGGTGAGTTCAATTGTGACATTTTAGCTATTTATGCGAACCCATTGAAGAATATTGTCACCTCAATATTTTCTATTGTTACAGGGTGGGCTCTCGAGAAGATATTATTTCTCGAGATAAACATCAATAAATATAGCCCGCTGCGAGGATGTTCCTACTTGAAACTCCCCAGATTCATCGAGAACAAGACGGCGGTGGTGAATGTGATTAATCAGGACGAATGCTGTTTCGCATGGGCTGTGACATCTGCACTATATCCAGCATACAGCAAGCCGTGTGAAATGTCTTCGTACCCGCATTTTTCAACAGTCCTGAATCTGGTGGGTATAGAGTTTCCTGTCAAGGTATCAAGTATACCTAAATTTGACGTCCTAAACGACTGTTCCATAAATGTTTATGGTTTAGAAAGCGTCTTTGAAAATCAGCATGTTAAGTATCAAGTGGTTGGCCCACTTCATTATGCTAGAAAGAGAATGAGTAAACATGTTAACCTACTATTGATGACAGATGATTCTGGTAATAGTCACTATTGCTGGATAAAGAACTTGTCTAGATTGGTTTCAAGTCAAATATCTTCGAGAGGTCATAAGAAATATTTCTGTGATGGATGTTTGTTATATTTCTCTGACGAGTCTAAGTTGTTGCGCCATCAACAGACTGATTGTAATCATACTTTTACAACAACACCGTCTACAAAACTAAAAATTGATAAATTTGGTAATGATACACAAGAAAATCTTTTGAAATTTGAGAATTTCGAGAAACAGATGAAGGTACCCTTCGTTATATATGCAGATTTTGAGTCAGTATTGAAGCCGATACATACTTGTGAACCAGATTCGAAGAAATCGTTTACTAATCGAACATTCATTCATGAACCACACTCATTTGCATATGTGATAAAATGCTCATACGATGATTCCATCACGAAATTTGTTTCTTTTCGTGGCAAAGGTGTATCGAAGAAATTTGTTTCAAGTTTAGTGAATGATTCAAAAAATATATACAATACATATTCGAAGCATATAGTTCCGATGGAGAAATTGACTCGAGCAGAAGAGCCTGATTTTAACAGAGCAACCGAGTGCGGTATTTGTGATAAACCCTTCGAATATGGTGATGTTAAAGTGAGAGATCACTGTCATTTAACTGGTAGGAAGAGATTTGGAGCAGCACACTCAATTTGCAATTTGAATTATAAAATTCCAAATTTCATTCCCATATTCTTTCATAATATGAGCGGTTATGATAGCCATCTTTTTATCAAAGAATTATTTGATCAGAATGAACAAGTAGATTGCGTGGCTCAAACAAAGGAGAAATATATTTCATTCACCAAGCACATCTTGGTTGACAAATATCTGGGAAAAGATGGCCACAATCATGACATATTTCTCAAACTCCGCTTTTTAGATAGCTACAAGTTTCTTCCACAATCCCTTGAAACGTTAGCTGGAAATTTGAAATCGAATCAATTAATTGAAACTATGAAGCATTTCCGAGACCCAATACAATTTGAAGTCATGACTAAAAAAGGTATTTTCCCATATAGCTTCATTACTTCAATGGATAAATTGGACGTTCAAGTTTTACCATCAAAAAATGATTTTTATGATAACCTTTCCAACCAACACATTTCGGATGGAGATTATCGGAGAGCTGAGCTTGTCTGGAACCTATTCAAGTGTAAATCTCTCGGAGATTACTCAGACATTTACTTGAAATCGGATGTTCTATTACTATGCGATGTTTTCGAAAACTTTCGAAAGGTTTGTTTGAGAACATATAAGTTAGATCCTAGCCAATACTTCACAGCACCCGGTTTATCATGGGATGCTATGTTGAGATATACCAAAGTTGAATTGGAATTACTAACCGACATAGACATGATACATTTCTTCAAGAAAGGAATAAGGGGTGGCATTAGCCAGTGCAGCCTCAGATCCCATGTAGCAAATAATAGTTTTCTTCCGAATTTCAATCCAAATGAACCAACATCATTTATTATGTATCTTGATGCAACTAATTTATATGGGCATAGCATGTCGCAACCGCTACCTACTTCTGGTTTCGAGTGGTTATCTTCTGAAGACATTGAAGAATTGGATGTAATGAATTTGGCGGACGATGGTCCATGCGGGTATATCTTTGAAGTGGATGTACACTATCCCGAAGGATTACATGACGCTCATTCGGATCTTCCATTTCTCGTAGAGTCAATGTCGCCTCCTGGTTCGATATCGAAATTACTGAAATTGATTCCAAATTTGTTCAACAAATCTAAATATATCGTGCATCAAAGAAACCTCAAACAAGCTTTGATGAATGGGCTGGTATTGGTGAAAACTCATAGAGTTCTTAAATTCAATCAATCCCCGTGGCTGAAGAAGTATGTAGACCTCAATACTGAAATGCGTAACAAGAGTACCAATAAGGCGGATAAAGATCTGTTTAAAAATATGGTTAACTCAGGTCATGGCAAGACAATGGAGAATGTAGATAAAAGAACTGATATCAAACTGGTTACTCATTGGGATAGTGTCAAAAGAAGGATGGGTGCCAATGCATTGATCGCGCAACCGAATTATAAAACCTGTAAAATATTTCATGAGAATTTTGTAGCGATCCACATGGGTAAAGTAAGGGTGCACTATGACAAACCACTTTATTTGGGTTTTTGTATATTAGATGTGTCGAAAGTCGTCATATATAATTTTCTTTATGAATGTATCAAGAAACAGTTTGCTAGCAAATCACAATTATTATATACTGATACAGACTCCTTGATCCTGAAAATAGAGACAGAAAACTTTTACAATTTCATGAAGGAAAACATAGCGTATTTCGACACATCCAATTACCCCGTGAACAATAAAATGGGTATGCCGATTACGAAATCAGTCGTGGGAAATATGAAGGATGAATTTCCAGATGATCCTATTGTGAGTTTCTATGGAACTGGGGCCAAAGCATATTGTGTTCGATCTTTAGGTAGTGAATTGAAGAAAGCAAAAGGCATTTCAAGATCTGTGGTTAGAACCCAATTAACACTGGATGATTACAAAAATATTGTACAGAAAGGCGGCTTTATCTTCAGAAAAATGAATTGTTTCCGTAGTGATCATCATGATATTTATACGGAAATGAAAAACAAAGTTGCCCTTTCATATCATGACGATAAACGTTTCATTATACCTAACACACCAAAAACTCTACCGTGGGGGCATAATGACATCGAATTCTATAAAGTGAGTCCCGAACAAAATGTGCTTTGGCTACAGCAAGCAATTACTCATGCGGAATCGGACCGAAACAAAAATTCAAACGATAGCGGGTTAGATGGGCTGATAAGACTATTGGAAATGGAACAAACAGGACTTCAATAGATAACTCTATACCCACGAAATATTGATTAATTTATTTTATGTTATCCCGGAATGATATTTCATATATCTATGTGTACATATAATTTTTATTTCATGATATTCTATATATGACGTAGATCTCGAATTTCGAATATTTTGAATCATCCTATACAAAGAAGAAGAAAGTGATGTATTATTTATCATATTATATCCGTTTCGAATTGTATCTTGTGAATTTGAAATGTATAATTATTCAATGTATTCTATGATTACTCTATTCCTTTCAACATATGAAGATGGAGATGAATATGTGTATGCAAATCTATTCTAGAATAAAACATTTTCGAGCAACAATGCCTATTATTTCTGTGGAACAAAAATATTCAATAACTTGATAGAGATGGAGTTGAATGGGGTATATGTATAAATATATTTCTTGGAAGTGGAGGTGAGGTGGGAAGGAGAGATGCATTCGTACACAGTTCGATATTCAAGTAATATATAGTTAGTTCACGTCGAGCTGTTGTGGTTGAAGGATGTATAACACTATCGATAAATTTGGTCGAAAGAAGAAAAAATCGATAAGTTTTTCACAAGGGCGCCCAGGAATCGGATTCAAATTCGACAACAGTGGAAATTATGATATGCAGGGTAAACGGCTAGTGAATATTGGCTATCCAATAAATGATGGGGATGGTATACCACTGAAATTCCACAACCTACAAATGTCTGAGATGCAAGAAGCAGTAAACGGGTTGAAGAAGTTCGTCAAAGATTATCCACAATTCTGCCAGAAGGTTCTCACGATGTCACCCGAATTGAATGATTCAATTGTAGCGGTGAATCTCACATCTAAAAGAATAGATGAAACGATATCGAGCTACGACATCAAATTGAAGGAATGTGTTGATAGAATATCTCAATTAGAACGCATGATGAGATTTGTTACTTCCCAACTAAATTAGTAGGTCTCTATCTTAACGTGATTTTATTGTACATTGTAGCAAATAAAAATTATAAATTTTATAATTTGATTTTCATTGAATAAAACAAATCCCTATGATCGAAGTTCTTCCCTACCGCGCTGGTTAGGTATTTTTTAAGTTTTTCGGCCCGTGGGGGTGGGGGGGCCGAAAAACTTAAAAAATACCTAACCAGCGCGGTAGGGAAGAACTTCGATCATAGGGATTTGTTTTATTCAATGAAAATCAAATTATAAAATTTATAATTTTTATTTGCTACAATGTACAATAAAATCACGTTAAGATAGAGACCTACTAATTTAGTTGGGAAGTAACAAATCTCATCATGCGTTCTAATTGAGATATTCTATCAACACATTCCTTCAATTTGATGTCGTAGCTCGATATCGTTTCATCTATTCTTTTAGATGTGAGATTCACCGCTACAATTGAATCATTCAATTCGGGTGACATCGTGAGAACCTTCTGGCAGAATTGTGGATAATCTTTGACGAACTTCTTCAACCCGTTTACTGCTTCTTGCATCTCAGACATTTGTAGGTTGTGGAATTTCAGTGGTATACCATCCCCATCATTTATTGGATAGCCAATATTCACTAGCCGTTTACCCTGCATATCATAATTTCCACTGTTGTCGAATTTGAATCCGATTCCTGGGCGCCCTTGTGAAAAACTTATCGATTTTTTCTTCTTTCGACCAAATTTATCGATAGTGTTATACATCCTTCAACCACAACAGCTCGACGTGAACTAACTATATATTACTTGAATATCGAACTGTGTACGAATGCATCTCTCCTTCCCACCCCACCTCCACTTCCAAGAAATATATTTATACATATACCCCATTCAACTCCATCTCTATCAAGTTATTGAATATTTTTGTTCCACAGAAATAATAGGCATTGTTGCTCGAAAATGTTTTATTCTAGAATAGATTTGCATACACATATTCATCTCCATCTTCATATGTTGAAAGGAATAGAGTAATCATAGAATACATTGAATAATTATACATTTCAAATTCACAAGATACAATTCGAAACGGATATAATATGATAAATAATACATCACTTTCTTCTTCTTTGTATAGGATGATTCAAAATATTCGAAATTCGAGATCTACGTCATATATAGAATATCATGAAATAAAAATTATATGTACACATAGATATATGAAATATCATTCCGGGATAACATAAAATAAATTAATCAATATTTCGTGGGTATAGAGTTATCTATTGAAGTCCTGTTTGTTCCATTTCCAATAGTCTTATCAGCCCATCTAACCCGCTATCGTTTGAATTTTTGTTTCGGTCCGATTCCGCATGAGTAATTGCTTGCTGTAGCCAAAGCACATTTTGTTCGGGACTCACTTTATAGAATTCGATGTCATTATGCCCCCACGGTAGAGTTTTTGGTGTGTTAGGTATAATGAAACGTTTATCGTCATGATATGAAAGGGCAACTTTGTTTTTCATTTCCGTATAAATATCATGATGATCACTACGGAAACAATTCATTTTTCTGAAGATAAAGCCGCCTTTCTGTACAATATTTTTGTAATCATCCAGTGTTAATTGGGTTCTAACCACAGATCTTGAAATGCCTTTTGCTTTCTTCAATTCACTACCTAAAGATCGAACACAATATGCTTTGGCCCCAGTTCCATAGAAACTCACAATAGGATCATCTGGAAATTCATCCTTCATATTTCCCACGACTGATTTCGTAATCGGCATACCCATTTTATTGTTCACGGGGTAATTGGATGTGTCGAAATACGCTATGTTTTCCTTCATGAAATTGTAAAAGTTTTCTGTCTCTATTTTCAGGATCAAGGAGTCTGTATCAGTATATAATAATTGTGATTTGCTAGCAAACTGTTTCTTGATACATTCATAAAGAAAATTATATATGACGACTTTCGACACATCTAATATACAAAAACCCAAATAAAGTGGTTTGTCATAGTGCACCCTTACTTTACCCATGTGGATCGCTACAAAATTCTCATGAAATATTTTACAGGTTTTATAATTCGGTTGCGCGATCAATGCATTGGCACCCATCCTTCTTTTGACACTATCCCAATGAGTAACCAGTTTGATATCAGTTCTTTTAACTACATTCTCCATTGTCTTGCCATGACCTGAGTTAACCATATTTTTAAACAGATCTTTATCCGCCTTATTGGTACTCTTGTTACGCATTTCAGTATTGAGGTCTACATACTTCTTCAGCCACGGGAATTGATTGAATTTAAGAACTCTATGAGTTTTCACCAATACCAGCCCATTCATCAAAGCTTGTTTGAGGTTTCTTTGATGCACGATATATTTAGATTTGTTGAACAAATTTGGAATCAATTTCAGTAATTTCGATATCGAACCAGGAGGCGACATTGACTCTACGAGAAATGGAAGATCCGAATGAGCGTCATGTAATCCTTCGGGATAGTGTACATCCACTTCAAAGATATACCCGCATGGACCATCGTCCGCCAAATTCATTACATCCAATTCTTCAATGTCTTCAGAAGATAACCACTCGAAACCAGAAGTAGGTAGCGGTTGCGACATGCTATGCCCATATAAATTAGTTGCATCAAGATACATAATAAATGATGTTGGTTCATTTGGATTGAAATTCGGAAGAAAACTATTATTTGCTACATGGGATCTGAGGCTGCACTGGCTAATGCCACCCCTTATTCCTTTCTTGAAGAAATGTATCATGTCTATGTCGGTTAGTAATTCCAATTCAACTTTGGTATATCTCAACATAGCATCCCATGATAAACCGGGTGCTGTGAAGTATTGGCTAGGATCTAACTTATATGTTCTCAAACAAACCTTTCGAAAGTTTTCGAAAACATCGCATAGTAATAGAACATCCGATTTCAAGTAAATGTCTGAGTAATCTCCGAGAAATTTACACTTGAATAGGTTCCAGACAAGCTCAGCTCTCCGATAATCTCCATCCGAAATGTGTTGGTTGGAAAGGTTATCATAAAAATCATTTTTTGATGGTAAAACTTGAACGTCCAATTTATCCATTGAAGTAATGAAGCTATATGGGAAAATACCTTTTTTAGTCATGACTTCAAATTGTATTGGGTCTCGGAAATGCTTCATAGTTTCAATTAATTGATTCGATTTCAAATTTCCAGCTAACGTTTCAAGGGATTGTGGAAGAAACTTGTAGCTATCTAAAAAGCGGAGTTTGAGAAATATGTCATGATTGTGGCCATCTTTTCCCAGATATTTGTCAACCAAGATGTGCTTGGTGAATGAAATATATTTCTCCTTTGTTTGAGCCACGCAATCTACTTGTTCATTCTGATCAAATAATTCTTTGATAAAAAGATGGCTATCATAACCGCTCATATTATGAAAGAATATGGGAATGAAATTTGGAATTTTATAATTCAAATTGCAAATTGAGTGTGCTGCTCCAAATCTCTTCCTACCAGTTAAATGACAGTGATCTCTCACTTTAACATCACCATATTCGAAGGGTTTATCACAAATACCGCACTCGGTTGCTCTGTTGAAATCAAGCTCTTCTGCTCGAGTCAATTTCTCCATCGGAACTATATGCTTCAAATATGTATTGTATATATTTTTTGAATCATTCACTAAACTTGAAACAAATTTCTTCGATACACCTTTGCCACGAAAAGAAACAAATTTCGTGATGGAATCATCGTATGAGCATTTTATCACATATGCAAATGAGTGTGGTTCATGAATGAATGTTCGATTAGTAAACGATTTCTTCGAATCTGGTTCACAAGTATGTATCGGCTTCAATACTGACTCAAAATCTGCATATATAACGAAGGGTACCTTCATCTGTTTCTCGAAATTCTCAAATTTCAAAAGATTTTCTTGTGTATCATTACCAAATTTATCAATTTTCAGTTTTGTAGACGGTGTTGTTGTAAAAGTATGATTACAATCAGTCTGTTGATGGCGCAACAACTTAGACTCGTCAGAGAAATATAACAAACATCCATCACAGAAATATTTCTTATGACCTCTCGAAGATATTTGACTTGAAACCAATCTAGACAAGTTCTTTATCCAGCGATAGTGACTATTACCAGAATCATCTGTCATCAATAGTAGGTTAACATGTTTACTCATTCTCTTTCTAGCATAATGAAGTGGGCCAACCACTTGATACTTAACATGCTGATTTTCAAAGACGCTTTCTAAACCATAAACATTTATGGAACAGTCGTTTAGGACCTCAAATTTAGGTATACTTGATACCTTGACAGGAAACTCTATACCCACCAGATTCAGGACTGTTGAAAAATGCAGGTACGAAGACATTTCACACGGCTTGCTGTATGCTGGATATAGTGCAGATGTCACAGCCCATGCGAAACAGCATTCGTCCTGATTAATCACATTCACCACCGCCGTCTTGTTCTCGATGAATCTGGGGAGTTTCAAGTAGGAACATCCTCGCAGCGGGCTATATTTATTGATGTTTATCTCGAGAAATAATATCTTCTCGAGAGCCCACCCTGTAACAATAGAAAATATTGAGGTGACAATATTCTTCAATGGGTTCGCATAAATAGCTAAAATGTCACAATTGAACTCACCAGAATCACGTTCTTCGAATTCCGTTGAAAGATTCACAATCATCTCCTTGAATGTATCTATGCAAGCTCCTAGATCGAGGGAAGAATCGATGATATGATTGGGTGTGATGAAAGATTTATTATCACGAATATCCTTAGATTCAATCACATATCTCCCAAACATTTCCATGTTCACTTTGATGGTGTGGTGAATCGAGACCATATTGTTTAATAATGATATGATAGTCGCTCTATTCTCATAAAAAAATGTATTATAATCTAATACTCCAGTTCTACATTCCACTCTGTAACTGATGATGCGGCATCTGAATGCGCTCTCAATCACGGATATGCCATTTCCTTGATTAATACAAGCATTCGTACGATGCTCCAATGACCTCTTATGTGCCGCCATTCTGTCTGCAGGAACTGTTTTATCACATACAGTGCATGTTTGCACATTTCCAATCGCTGATGTTGATGATGCATCATCTAATCGTGACTTCTTTGCCGCAGATGGACCAACACTCCCTATACACGACAATTTCTGATGGCGCCGCAGGTTATCACTTCGTGTAAAGGATTGGGCACAAGCATTGCAGAACAACATTTCGATTAAGCGAATGCAAAGTACACTTTCGAGAATGAAAAAGGAGTGTGTGACAATCGAGAGCAATGGGAGAACTGAAGTCTAACGAACACACCTTTCAATTTATAGGGGAGAGGAGTGATGACGTAGAACTCGGCAAGGTTATCCCCTCCTAACTGAGTGACCTCGAGTGTAGGATGTCGAGCGAGCCATCAAGGTCACATACTCTCTGAGTCAGAGGAACTCTTCCACATCTTCCCAAGGTCGCGAAAAGAGCGCATATATCATCAATCGCCAAGGTCGTCTCTCAAAAGAGTGCACGTATACTCCCAAGGCCACTCCACCCGAGATCACTGTATTCTTCCAAGGTCATCCAAACGCAAAATCACTCCCAATCGAAGGTTACCCCCCAAGGACACCCTCCAAGACCACTCCCCCCAAGGTCACCAGTGGCGTACTGCAAGCATAATATGTGATGCGACCTTGGGAGGTGGCCTTGGGGGGTGGCCTTGGGGGGGTCGACCTTGGGGGGAGACCTGGAATCGGCTTAAACCTTCTACTAAAACAACATCGAGCAAAGAAAAGGGAGTTGAGTTTGGTATCCCACAAGGAACAGTTTTGGGACCTATACTTTTCATAGCATACATAAACAACTCACTAACCATGAAAAGCTCAGGGGATAAAATTAGCTATGCAGATGATACTGCAATTTTTTATGAAGGTGACAACTGGAACGAGCTGAAAACCAAAGAAGAGAGTGACTTATCTCAAATATTGGCATGACTCAATCACAAGTTAATGACAATATAGACAAAACTAACTTTGTTTCTTTCACCTCGTATAAAACTAATCTACCACCCTACACGTCATTGAATATAAGTGATAGTGATATTTCCATCAAATCAACGAATGAGATCAAATACCTTGGTGTAACTATAGATAATTATCTTAAATGAGATAAACATATCAATAATGTCACAAAAACTCTACGTAGTCTATTGTATAAGTTCACATATTTTTCTAAAATATTGGATACTCACCACAAGAAAATAATTTATTATGCCCTAAGTAATCGAATCTAGACTCCAGAATCTTAGCATGGGGAGGAGTAGCAACGGTTCACCTGAAAAAACTAGAGAATCTACAAAAACCCTTTCTGAAAATTATTCTATCTAAAGATCTCACTTACCTTACTGAGACTCTCTATACTGAGTCTAGAATGTTGAGTATAAGACAAACATTATTTTTGAATCTAAACATGCATCTTCACTATCATAAACATCTTTTGGAGAATACTGACCATATATAAATATCACACAAGGCACAAAATTGGCAACTTTGTCAAAATACCTGTTCAAACGAAAATAATTGGACAAAGATGGTATGCATATCTCGCTTCGAAAGCATTTTATTTGTTTCCTGCAGATTTATGTCGTAAATTCGAAACATTTACTGAAGAAAAAAATTAAGCGACTGCTACTTGATACAAATTACAGAATCATCTCTGAGTTATACTTGGTTGATGGAAGTATTTTATGATATAATGATAATAAGATAATAATCTTTTTTTTCTTCTCCTTTCTTTATCATATATATAGTATTATTGTTTTTTTTCTTTATTATTATATTGCAACAGAATTGAATTCCATTTATAAGTTAATGTTAATGAGATAACTTGGGGTCATTTATTGTAAATGATAAACTGTTACCTATGTTTTCACCATTTGCAGCACAATTAAGATCAAGAAAACACCACGCGCGGCTTTGGCTTTTGTGGTTTTCCCCTGTTTATTCGTGTTCTATAGTGGTACTAACATCAACATTAGTGTAATATTTGTTACTATAGATCGGCATAAATGATTCATTATTATTATTTAGGCCAATTGGTACTGTTCTACATCAAAATCATCTAGTATAATTAGATGATTTATACACCGCCTCGATTCCATCGTAATATGATATCGTGTAACGTGATGTTAATTTTATATAATAGGTGTTTTTCATGCGTTAATGTCAATAATTTTATGTTTCAGAATCGTTCTACTTCACCACATTTGTGTCATTTTCCACTACTGAGATCGGAATTAGCACCACTCAACACAATTGTGGAATGTATAATAAAAAGGACACAACTTTGATATTTATGTGTTGTATTCATCGGAGTTTGCTCTGAAATCCATTTGATTGGAATTACACCCAAGTTTTTTTTTACCTTGTACGAAAAAAGAGGGAACCAAGTAAAAATCTCATGTTATAGAAACAAAATTGCCCATTGTGACTGCCTCCTTGGTATTTCAATGTCCAAATACACCTTCTCATGCATAATATCATCACCATTCTACCCTATTGAAGCCGAGTTGATCATGTTCAACAAAGAAACAATAGAATGCCACTCACCTCGAGAAAGTAATAAAATTCATCAGTTTTCCCAGTGGTCGCCGACAATGTTAGCAAATTTGATATTCCATATCCATTCATGTTTGATACCTTTCAGCAAATGCATAATTGCATAATACATGGAAAGTCAGTGAGTTCGCTGAACGAACGTTCAGTTGGAATCGCCCGCAGATATCCACACTGAATTCACAACGTTTGGGGCCAGCAAAATCGTGGGGGAAGGAATCCTTCAGGGGTGGCGCTCCAACAACAAAATCATACTCCCTAATACACAAAACGTGTTCCACACAAACATTCGTAGGAGCTAATCGTGAGGTATTCCAAGAGACGCCTGCGGGATTATAGAGGGAAACACATTTTCAATTGACTGTGTCATCAAACATTCGCATATTCTATATTATTGCAGGAGCTAAAATAATATGGAAAGTAAAGCGCCAACTCGAACAAGAAATACTTCAGTGAGTGTTCTATAGCTATTTACTTGAAGGGACAAACATGAGCATGTAATTGTAGATCGTAAGTCGGATAAATTGTTCAAAACAAGGGTATATATGATATATGTGGTGTTTTGAAGTTGAATGAATACTCGATAAGCGCTGATAGAGGTGGGTTCAATAGACATGAAAAAATCTCATTCATTACATAAATTGACATTCAATGGCGTTACTTGTTACACATAATAGAAATGCATATTCATATGAATGAGCTTGGTACTTACATGCTTTTATTTCATTCAGTCATCAATACACTCATGATGGAATGCATTCAACTTCATCAAGATGAAAAAAATTATCGCATGTAATACAACAAGTGTATTATTGATGATTATCGAAACACAAATTCCTTCGATTTTGAGAAACAAATCATGTTGCTTGGAAACTACACGAGCGCACAACGCGAGTGTGGTTGCCCAAAGCATTATTTGTTTTGAAAAAGAGAAGGAATTTTCGATAATCATCAATAACACGAGTTGTATTTGTTCAGATTATTTCATGAATAAAATCAAGCCATTCTGATGGTTTCCTATTTATTGTTTAAATTAATATTAAACGTACAGTTTATTGAATTAGTTATTCTGATTATGCATTGTAGTTCAACACAAAAAGATTCGTTATGCAACCAACAATACATTTATGCCATTGTATCATGTAGGCAAGATTACCTATGCACTAGGTACTACTGAGCTGAATTCATTTTGATTGTTGTCACAATTTGTGTGGTTAGGTTACATTAGATTAATTCTTGCTGAAATTATAAATAATTTGTGGAAAATGAAGTTGATACATATTAATAGTGTGTGTTTTTCATGGTTCAGACGAAAATTTGGTGTAGTGGCATTCATTTATTTACCAGGGAATCGGAAAATACTATGACAGATTGCAACTAGTAAGTCGTTGTTTAATTAAACTATCCTACTGGCTACGAATCAGAAAGCGAAATACAGAAACGAACACACAGCATGTAGGTATCCAATAGCCAATCAGGAGCCGAAATACAAAATCGAAAACATGGTGTTATTGCTTATCAACACAATCATTTCAACCAATCAAAAACGTGTATTTTAGCATGAATGAAATAATCGCATTTATTTATACTATTATAATCGCCTTTCGAAATCAGGAATTTCCCACTATGCAGTTGACCAACGATGATTGATCGAAGCAGTTCTGCTTATTTTTTTTTGAAAAGATATACCTGTGAATTAATATTCATCTCATGAGGTTTTTTATGATGATACATCTGAATTCCGAAGTAATAATTTAAATGAATATCATAGTTTTGTCAACATCTGTAGAAGCTCCCAATGAAAAAAACAAAAATTTACAATCGAATACTTTTTATATACGAAAGAAGAAAAAAACGATGGAAAAATAATAGTCACATTCGAGTGAATGGGAACTGATAGAAATCTCACATCGATATTAATACGATTCATGATATGTAAAATATAGAATGAATCAAATATTTGTGAAAATATCTTTCCTTTTCGTAAAGTATGAAAAGTTCAAAGATTGAAGAAAAACAATTAACCGATTTTTGAAAGAGAAAATAGTCTATCCAATTGAAAATATCAAACATAGTTTGAAATTGAATGTCTGTTAGACTAAAAGCAGAAAACAACTACTTTTATGGCAAATACCACGCAGAACATTGAATTGGTATATCTGTAGGTTGTTAATCGTGCCTGTCTCGATGTGAATTTGTCACGTCTCAGTAAGAGAGAAACATTTAAGATCTGCATTCACAAAGTGAATCGTTGCATGGACTACGAGCAGATATAATTCAATGTTCTGCGTGGTATTCGCCAAGAAAGTAGTTTTTTTCTGCGCGTAATCCACCAGACATTTATTTTCAAACTAAGTTTGATATTTGTAATCGGATAGACTATTTTCACTTTCAAAATTTTTTGTCCAATTCATGGCTTTTCCATTTTTCATTTATTAGCTCAGTCGATTTATCAGCCACTTCCGAGTTCATCAACTTGGAAGATTTGTTTCTAGAGTGTTTCTTTCCTCTGCAGCATGAGGTCGCCACTTCCAATTGTCTGTTGGAACGCGGCTCAGTGCGGTCAAAAAGACGCGACGAATATGCATTGGGACAGGCAACGCTTCGAGTGGAGATCTTACGGTCTCTACTCGGATAACTACCCTGCACTGATGAGGGCCTATAAGCCCGAAACCGGTCTGTAGGTTGTTAAGCGTGCCTGTACCGATGTGAATTTGTCACGTCTTATATGAATAAAGAAACATTCGCGATCTGCATTCACAGTGTGAATCGTTGCATGGACTACGAGCAGATATAATTCAATGTTCTGCGTGGTATTTACCAGGAAAGTGGTTGTTTTCTGCTCGTAGTCTACCGTCTGATAGATATGTTTGATATTTCTAATGGAATAGACTATTTTCACTTTCAAAAATATTCATGATAATAATAATGTATATTATATATATATATATATATATATAATTTATATAACTTAAATACTTTCTACTCACACTTCAGGTCTCATATGATATTCATGTACGAAGATTAAAAGGATAAGAAGAAAAATGTCTTTCGATAATCCACATTCGTGTTACTACATGAAAAACAAGTCTTTGAATGCTTAAATTTTCTGAAAAAAGTGGTCAGTGTGTCAGTAAACAGTATAATGATACGCTGAACAATGAACTAAAACTCAATAGTAACTCACCTTGAATAACCCGAATATACTTCCACAGGAAGAATTAAAATCGCCCAGTAATTTTTTACCACCAACAGTCAAAGATGACAGAGATTGTCAATTCTTCTTCCACTTAGATCAATGGAGCAGAACCCAAACCAACCTACCGGGTGACGTCACATTTTTAGAAAGAGATGGAGAATTTTCGATTTTTGAATGCCGATTTTGGAAAAACCCTTGGCAATAAAATTTTCAAAAAAATATCGACGTATTCTCTGGAGGCTCACGTTTCACATATACAATTTTTGAAAAAAAGTGAACAGCCCTTTTATCAGTTGTCCAATGTCACAGTAACAATTCTCTTGTCTCTTGTGATTTTTCAGCACTGAGACCTGTCATTCACTGTTATAGGGTTAGTTTGGTATAATTATCTTCATAATATCTCTCGTAATATCCGAACATGGAGGTTGAAAGAGGATGGAGTATATTGTGTGAGGAAAAGAAAACTATTTTTTTTTTCATTTTATCTGTGATTGTCTTTCCATTTCACATCAGACAGGTTCATATTGAAAACAGTTAATTGGATGGTAATCCTAGCATCATAGTTTAACTGTAATAATTCTGAAAATGCCCTATAAACAGCTAATGATTGATACTAGAATTGGATTCTAATGTAATCATCTGTAGAATCTTCGAATGAAGAAAGCAGGATCCAAATTTACAATCGAATACTGTTTATACACAATAGAAGAAAGCGATAAGAAGATTTTACTCACATTTGAGTGAATAGGACCTGATATCTCACATCAACAGGAATACGATTTATGAAATACATTGAATATAGTAAAGTGAACAGTTTAAAGATTGAAGAAGAACAATAAACAGATTTTCGATTCTTCGTCTTCTACCATCAGAATATACTTCATCTCTGAATAGGACGTAGTCGTCACTCATGAGAGGTCGATAGGATTAAATTATTCAGTTATCTTTTTGATGAGTTCAACTTCATTTCTGAAGTCTGAATGGGTACCAAAAGGACCTCTCATGATATAAAAAATATAATGAATAATTTCATTCCCCTTGATTAGCCCAAGTTATTTCGTGTAAATGAGACAATATCAAACTATCACTTCCTTTTATCCTCTACTTATAATGAAACTCCTGACAAAATAAATGCAGAATCTTATCCTGGTGATTATCAATGAGAAGCAATGGAAAATTGAAGCTCCAAAGTTTATCCTCTGTGAGTTCAAATTGTGGAATTGCATCTCGAGGGACCGAGTGAAAAATGAATTTCCATTCGAAGATGTCGGATTGAGCTGCCAGTTTCAGCTGAGGGATTTAAGGGATTTACGGAAAAAGTCATCGAGATTCTCCTTGAGTCCCATTTATTTTAATTTCCGTCTCTCATTATTTTCAGGATTCACTTTAGATATATCCACCTGTATCGTTAAAAAAATTACAAGAAATTGTTGTTGAAGCCGTAGATATACATGATAATAATAATAATAATAATGATTATAATATGTCTATAAACAATTGATAAAAAAGGGCGGAATTCAGCCATCACATATTCTATGAATATAAGAGGCTGCTCACCGAGTTCATATTGTTACTAACAAACAAAGTGCGCCGTGATATTTTGACGTGATATTTTGACGACATTGTCAGAAAATGAGTCGATCAGGTACTTATCATTAGCAATATCAGCGGAGTGTGTTGGAACGAATGTACTCAAAAAATTATCGCATCGAATACAATTCGTACTTCAAAATAGGTTAAACGTACATCTCAAACTCCCAATACACAATCACAAATCTTGTCAAATCAACAGAATAACCTTCCGCTTCGCGGTTGGTTTATTTCAACAATGATGAGAAAAGTGCCTGGTAGGTATTCTCTTCAATTGTTTCAGCAGACGAATCTTTGATTTGAAATAATTGAATTTCAGCTCATTACGTGTGGTTCTCAAATAAAATGATAGAAGTCGAGAAATATTTGGGAAATTTTTTTTTCAATCATGTTCGATACTTAGGTATTCGCATAAGAATCATTGGAAAATGGCTACATGGAATTGTTGAAAACAATTGGACGTCATTCAGAGTCGAAAATTTCTTACTTTCGTAGTGACACCTGCAGTAACCTGTAAATTTGGTTGAGAACACGATATTTATTTATGTCACGTTAGACAAGTTAATCGTAGTAAGCAAAATCAACAGATTAGAGATCAGTCACAGGATGATAAGTGGATTCATCTCTATTTCAACTGTTAAACTGACACTATTTGTAATTATCCAACAAGTTATTGATGTATAACCCGAAAGTACTCATAGTATAACTTCTGTATTTCATAATGTTTTCATGGTATGAGTGGAATTCAGTTATTCTAGATGAAGATAGATAGGTCCATTCCTGACTATTACTCGAGTCAAACTATTTTGTCTCTCGAGTTACCTACCTGAAATGAATTCTTCAATATTGATCCAGATTGATTAGCATTCATAGTTTTTGCGAACGTTGTCGAATCATAATCACAACAAATATCTGTTGAAATAAGAATCAGTGAAAGTAAATAACATCAGGAAATTATGCGCCCATGAATTATTAAACACAAATTGAATGTCATGAATAAGGATGAGAACCCATCCCACAAAACCCTTTAATGATAGGATGTACAGCGTCCTTCCAGCAGGACGGAATCAGCCCATTTGAGGACGCTCGATTTCTATTAATTATAGTACTTTCTGAGATTCTGACAGGACTTTTAGTGCGTCTGGAATATTGTGCAGATTATAAGCTTTCAGCGCAATTTTTTTTCGAAACTGTACCCCCACCCAGTAGCAAGATATGACGAGTTAAAAAGAAAGATATTCCAGTCGAGAAAATGATCTCTGTGGGTGACCACGTTTCCGTGCTCGCCACCACTTTCGATGGAAAAAATGACAATTCGTGGAGTTATTCCCAATTCGGTGACCAGTGGCAGTCCGCCAGGTGTTATGGGATTGTGAAAAATATCATAAAATCTAGTAATAACGTCACAGTGAAGTGGGACATTGATGGGAATATAACAAAAATTGACCCAAATCTATTACAGATAGAAAGATCTTCTAACAAAACTCAGGAAGGTGAGTTTTTTAGTTTTATTCATTCAAAAATGAAAATGCAAAACTCTTTCCTTGAACTGTATCACTCCTTTTCTTGTACCCTGTATACGGATACCATGTACTCTGGCAATATCACCAGTTGGGGATCGTTATAGAATTTCTTGGGAAATAGCGCATGAATATCATTTCAATCCATGCGATTTTCTCCTGAGCTGATTTCAAAAATTTTCCACAGGGTGTTTCAAATTGATACTCTCATAGGTGAAAAAAGTAAGTTGTTCAGTCCGCAAAATAGCAAATCAATTAATTTTCATAGGATTTTAATTTTTTACGTTATTTTCACATTACAATACACAGGGTGAATCATACTGAACACATTTGTTTCTTCTACCGATTATCAGTTGATCAAGAAAAACTGTCGAAATCTGAAAATATACAGGGTGATTTATTGAAACAATTTGCTAGTAGACGTTCCTGGTGAACCAGGCAACAGACTGCTTCGAGAATCTGAGTGTTTATTCAAACAAACATGCTTTACTTAGTAAAGATTTTAATGATGTGGTGTTGCCGCTTCTACTGAAATGTAGTAGCAACTCTGATATCACAAATAGCATTCTTGAAAAATATCATTTTCAGAATATTGTTGAATCGTTATTTATAATTAATCTGAACTCCCTAACCAAACCGTTTTCGAGTGAATAATCAATATTTTTCCCGAAAACAATACCTTTAAAAAATTTTGATATTCGCTAATTCTGACATAATGGAATTCCATGTTCATTTATATATACAATGTATTTTTATGATATTATATACCGATAATTATCAACAAATGCATCAAAATACTGCTATTATTTTATTCTAATATAATCATAGATAATATCACTTATTCAAGTATCAATGAAATTTATATTTCGAGAATTCACAGGTAAGTACATTCATATCAGTATATTGATAAAATGAAATCAATTTCATTAAAACTCATTTCAGTTGTCAAGAGAAATATCAGTTTTGATTGCAATGGAAATTGAAGATAATTCTTGTGAAATCTTGACACACTGGTATTTTTCATTAACCTCCTTCTAGTTATGGAGGAACTAACTTCATTAACATTCGTATTCCAAATGTGACAATCAGAACTTTCATTCAATTTGTAGGGAGCTACAAATAGAAAAAAAATCAACTAAACCCTGTATTGCTTCCGAATATATTTCTTTCTGCAGACGTTTATCCCATTGTCTGTGCCACCACTGAGTTTTATATAGGACTAAATGTATCCTCAGACTTTCAAACGCTCTAGATCATTTGTTGCGACTGATTTTTCATCACGTCCTGCTAGAAGAACACTTTGAAGTTCTGGACGGACAAGCGCGCGTCCTGCCAGTAGGACGTACAAAAGTATTTCTGGAAGCGCTTCCAGCAGGACAACCGCTTCTACGTTCAATACGTCCTGCTAGAAGGACACTTTGAACTTCTGGAAGGATAAGCGCGCGTCCTGCCAGTAGGACGTACAAAAGTACGTCTGGAAGCGCTTCCAGCAGGACAACTGCTTGTACGTTCTATCATTAAATGATTTAGTCAATCAGAAATGGGTGAGTTATTTATATAACTGGAAAGCGGAAAAAACATTGATGGGTCAGGAAATGCCGCTTTCACGGTTCAAACCGTTGATTGCAAGAGTTGCCGCCTTCACGGTTTAGGCTTCAAGTCGCTCAGTACTACACCTTTTCCAGTTTTATTTCAGAAAGTGTCAAGTTAATTTCAGAATAGTCACTTGTATTTCAGAAAGTATCAATTGTATTTCAGAATAGTGAGTTGAATTTGAGAAAGCATCAAATGTATTCCAGAATAGCGAGTTCGATTTCAGAAAGCATCAATTGTATTTCAGAATTGTGAGTTTAATTTCAGAAAGCGTCAATTGTATTTCAGAAAAGTCAACTTTATTTCAGAATTCGTCATTTGAATTTCAGAATATATAATTTGTATACAAATGACGAATTCTGAAATTCAATTGACGCTTTCTGAAATAAACTTGATGGTTTCTGAAATACAACTGGAAAAGGTGTAGATTCGATCTCAAGCCGATGTGGATTCGGGTTTATCTATGCTTTGTGCAATGTACCTACATCATGAGGTTACTACCAGCTCAGATGCCACAGTGGTTTCAATTTCACTTGCGTAAACTATAGATCTCCTTCTGCGAGCCCTTCTATGTAGAGCTTCTGAAGGTATTTGCGGTGAGTAGGATGATGAGTTATTACGTCAATACTAATACTTATTCTGAATAATTTGGTAGAAATTATTCGAAATACCTTTTCATCTGGTTGCCGAGCATTTTGAAAGTCATCCAGTTAAATATTGTTTCAACAAAATTATTTGTATTTCAACCTCTGAATCTGATGAAATCTTCTCGAGAATAATGATGCACATCCCTTAAAGGGAAAGACGCTTAGTGAACGCTCCACTCCCCCCAATTACTGTCAAATTTCACGTGACAATCGATAAAGAAGATAAACGGAAACACACTCGAGCCGCAGCATCCATCAGCCTAACTGACAATATTCATCCGGAACGTTGGAACAAGCGTAGGGAAGGGTATTGCCATTCTGGAAACCATCTTCCATTGAGGCATTTCCAATCGATAGTCAGGGTGCTTACTATTTCGCGCGGGACATAGTTGATTGAAGACTGATGTTGAATTCCTTAATACTCCATGATACATGTACTATTCATAATAATGAGATATAGGTACTATAGAAGTCAATTCTCACATTTCTCATAACATAGTTTCATAGAAAAAGAGACCCTGATATGACCATACATTCCAAAAGCATCTCTATTGTAACGAAATAACTGAAAAAATCTTGAAAAAAACAATTCACGAAGAACTATACACGAATAACCACAAACAGAAAAAAAACTATCATTTTATCTTCACCTACGTTCCTGGGCAACTGATAATTGAACCACACAATACCACACGAATTCTCGATTTCAACCATCATTTTGTCAATATGCTTGATATAGAGATATCGACTGGTGAAATCACTTCCTATACTGGGCCTGGTCCCAAATCTCTTTTTTTCGCCTATTTCGATAAAACATATCTAACGTGACATTGATTGGGTAAATCTCGCTAAGTTTTTCAATGTTTTTTTGTCAACACAAATTTTCTACAAAATATTCCCGTTGAAGAACACACACCCAAATATTATTCAAGTCTGTTCCAGTTGAGAATACATCAAAATTTCTGTGGAACACTGCATTAAAGGTTCGACTTCGATTCTCATTGGTCTGTGAATGGAAGTGGTTAGTTGACCGTACGGCTGAGTACGAACAGTAAAATAATATACAAAGTTGACGAGATTAACTGTTGAAGTGTTATTTCTATTATATCTACCGTGAGTCCCGTTAATCAAGATGTACAATTTCAATAATCGCAGAACACGAATTTGATTCTCATTTACACTTGACAGTTTTCATAGTCAACCGCTACCGGTCCACTAGCCAACAAATCCATATCGGCTATTTCGAAATATTATCGTTAATTGTGAATAATTATGGAAGAAAACTCTTAACCACTGAGGCAAAGTGCACACCAGTTTCACCAATAGAAAACACGATTAGTATTTGAAGTAAGGTAAATGTGAAGCTCATTCAACATATAAAGTTCAATTAATATTCAACCGTCAAGAGTCGTATGCCTGAAATCTTCTTCGCCCAATCAGAAGTATTCTGCTAGATCTTGATATCAAAGAAGATATATTTGAATGGATAATGAATATCAAACTTTAACATTGTTCTTCATGTGTACAAAAGTATGAATATTCGATTCTGAACAATCCCATGGAGCCATTTTCCATTGAGTTTGATGCGAATATGTATTGAACATGATTGATATACCAAATTTTTCAAATATGTTTCTAGGGTAGCGCCTTTATTGTTGTATATGAGAACCCCACGTAATGAGCTGAAATTCAATTGTATCAATTCAAGGATTTTTCTGCTGGGACAATTGAAAGATCTGTTCACTGCTTCAAATGAAATTCAGCCTCTTATATTCATAGAATATGTGATGGCTGAATTCCGCCCTTTCGTATCTATTGTTGATATAAATAAAGACATAATATTATCATTATTATTATTATATTATAATGTACACTACATTTTTCTACACTAACTGGTCGGTGTCGATGGGTGTAGTTGAGTGGAGTGTAATTATTTCAACATCTGTTCAATGCTTTTCTTGCTGATCCTAGGATCATAATTGGGAGCTTATGCTTATAATTATTTCGAAATTTTTTGTTGATTGTGAATCTTTTCCAAATATGTTGAAAAAGAACAGTGATGATGAAAACATATATTGAATTCAATTGCGAATTCGAAGATAAATCGATGACAAGTTTATCTGACGAGGGTCAATCAATAGGGTCAATTCTTTTGGTGCTTTCGTCAATGGTGAAAAAAGATTTTCGGGTAACAATAACAAATTTTGTCGGATTTGTTTTTTCTTCAAAATATATTATAATACACCTAAATTCCTATTATCCAATATCGATTTGCACTACACTTATCACACCTCCTCTAGATCCAGTGCAACACTTGATTTTTTTGTGTTACAACATTTCGACAACGAACATAGTTTAAGTGTACACTGGAAATCACCGAACGGTATCACTGTTACATCTACTCCTCTGTACAATGGTGTAGTTAATGGAGACAGCGAACAGACCTGAAGAGTAGCGCCTCCAGGTCTCATGTTCATCATTTGCTTGATATATCCCTCACCACACCACAACATAGATTCCTACTGCTTTCACCATATCCTCGACCTGTCGTTATATGGAGACCTACATTTCATTGTTCAATAAAAGTTATTCAAGAGCTGTTGCTATAAAATAAGCAGCACTGGTACCTTCGTTAGCGCGATAAACTATTCCTAGAGACCAGAACAGATTTAATCGAAGCCAAAAATAGGTGTCATCATAATAAATAATATATGTTACAAAAGAAGAAAAGAAGCATATAATTCCAAGATACCGATGAATCTTATCGAATGCTTAAATGATTCTTGTTTATTTTGGATCTTCGAATTATGGAAGATATTTCACTTCTATCTCGTTTCCTCGGCAAAAACATCACAAGAAAAATCAAATATATTTGCAATATTGTTTGTATCAAATTCTACCTTGGATTCACAATGAAAATACTCCTCACCGTCAAAAGTCGTATGCCTGAAATTTTCTTCGCCAAATCAGGAGTATTCTGCTAGATCTTGATATCAAAGGAGATATATTTGAATGGATAAGTCATTATCAAACTTTACCATTGTTCTTCATGTATGGTGACCTAATCATTCTTTCTTTTCACAACTTGGAACTCCTATATCGAAATAGTTCATTTTTCGAATTGATTCAACGATTTTAATGTTCAATATACCATTCTCGAAAGATTCGTGCATGAAAACTGGTGATTGAATTGATTCTTGCCCATTGAAATTTTCTATTGGGATATTATGAACCATAAACCCATAGAATCAGTGCACCGTATTCTATTCTTTCTCACCTTCTTGAACTCATTTCCTAGTTTCATTTGATAGAGATAACCAAGACCAAAGAGTAGTTTCGAATTATAGAGCTGGAATAACTCACAGCAAATGTTTTTGCGTAACTTCCTCTGTTCCAACCAGAGACGAAATAAATCGTCACCATAATTCTTTGTAGATATCTAAAAACCCTATTCCGAATACTGCGTTCAGTGTCAACTCTCGACTCTATATCCCGGCTGAATTTCATATCATGCCGATATTCTCTGCATTATTCAAACGACCTACCCATAACTCCCAGCCAACAAGAGCTGTCGTACTGACCTCTAACTTAATCCAGGATTCCACTGAGATTTATGACGTCATATGTTTCCGGTCAAATACCGCTAGTCCACATCCACCATCGTGATTGCGGACGTCAATGTTGACTAAATGTAGATAAATCTGTCTGGGCGGACAGCTTTGAAAAATGGATGTGAACTGATTTTTACGTATGCCGCTTCCGTGTTTCCTGGTTGGGTTAAGGGAAGCTTGGCCAGAGTAATTCCTAGACGTCATCGAAATATGAAAGATGGATTATGAAGACTTTCCAACGAGAATTCCTCAGGGGCGTCGAATTATTAGTATCCTTCTTATATCCTTATTTATTACTTCATACAATTACGTATGGATCAGTAGTGAAGTAGAATATAATAACACACGTGGGAAGGGTAAATATGGGTAAAATCCCAGCAAACACTGGGAAGTAACTGTAATGTACTATGGAAGTAACTTTGCGACTAAAACTCGCATGCGATGTACCATAAACATTTCCTCCCGCTCGCATTTGCAGCGAAATGTCCGCGACATCAAGTACGCATTTCAAGTCGTTGTGCTGTTCAAATTGAGATTTGGAAAAATAGCCCCCAATAAACATCCATCCGTAGTCACTTTTGTGGAAGTTTTTAAGTCAATAAATGTATGATTAATAGCCACATTGCGAACTTTTATGCGAGGTTTCTACGAGACCTCATTAGGCCATCTCCTTTCCGTTATACAAATCTCAATAGTTCAGTAGTCCAATTGATAACCACATTGGGTCGTTTTATGAGAGGTTTATTCGAGACATAATGGTCATTGGTCATTAATCATTATACATGTTACTAATATTAATAGCTCAGTAGTCGCAGCGATATCCATTTCGGTCACTTCAGGCGAGGTTTCTTCGAGACCTCAAAGTTGCATTGCTTTTTTCACCACACATAGGAAACACATTCAATATTAGATGGATTTCCAGTAGTGCTGCTGTATCATTGTTTATGAGCGATTGTGGATCGCGCGCAAACCGCTCCCTCTGTCGGTGCGGTCAACTATTGACTGAATGCTCACGCGACTGACTTCACTCATTGCTGATACCGGGCGAGTATTTATTGAGCCTAGGGGTTCATGCTTTGCATTTTTCGAGGTTTTAAAGTCTGGTTCTATCCAAACACATGAATATTTTCAATAAAGTTACTACTATTCCATAATATAATTAACTGATGAATAATTATTATGAGGAAAACTTTTTTTCTTCAAACAAAATCAGCGAAACGAGCAAAATCATATGCATAATAATTATTTGAATTTTATATTCATTTATAAATTTTATATATGTGTTCAGAAGTTCTCAAAAGCTACTAATTCATCTACATTCATTAGTTAAATACAGGAGTAACGCAAAATTTTGTTTTCCAATAATTAAATTTGATTGAATGGTATAATGAAATATCATTTCATATTATTTTTAAATTGTGTATCTAATATCTTATATCAACCTAATATAGGTACTAGAGATGCACCGGGTAGTGATTTTTACAATGCCGGGTACCGAGTTTGATCTAAAATTCACACAAAGCGGGTACCGAGTACGACTAGCACGAGTAACAAGTACCGAGTACCCGGTATATTCACCGAGTACCGGGTATACACAGCTGTAAATAACTAGCGAACGGGTGCACATAACCTAACTTTAGTAGAACAGAATGCTCTGCAACTTCGTGCGCTCCGGTCTTGAAAGTGCAAGAATTTGACTGAATTTGACGTTGATCATTATTCATTAATTACTGAAACGGCAATGAGTGTTAACACAGTGAATACAAAACAAATACTGATGTGAAAAAGAATGCAGTTTCATCACAAAAACGTCATTCTGGTGGCAGTAGCAGTAGTTGTGGCGGTACGCTTGACGTTAAACTTAAACAAGTGGATATTGAAAACTATAGTAACAGAAAATGAAAAATTAATGATAAAAGATTAAAATTATCTATTTTCAGTGTACCCGGTCTAGGCGGCCGGGTACACCGGGTACAGCATACGCGGACTAGGCGGCCGGGTACAGAATACCCGGTCTAGGCTGCCGAGTACTAACTGGTACCCGGTAAAACCGGGTTCATCGTTTTCTTCGTTATGTGGCCGGGTATCGCCAAAACCGAGTACTGACCGGGTACCCGGTGCATCCCTAATAGGTACCTACATACTGTTACAAATTTGGTTACTCTAAAGGGATCTCAAACATAATGCTGAGGGATCGGTACAGTTGAATCGGGGTAGCCTTATATTTTTTTTTGAATTGAATGGCCAAAAGTGAATTAATTTCAGACTGCTACAATCAACACTCAGAATGTGAAAGTCGGATGCTTCATTCCGTGAAGTATATAAAAGTGGAAATTGTTCATCCATATTGTCAATTATCAGCTCGAAATTCAGAATATGCGAATAAATACAACTAACATTCACAATAATAAACAGCCACATTGGGAACATGAAGTCACGCACTTAGAGAGGAATTTAAATTTCATCCATTTCATGTTAACATAGTGATGATCTCGAATAGACTTCGTTGCGAAGTTGCTCGATGGCAAAGTTTTTAACTAGAAATTTGCCACTCTCAGTGGAAGTGGCATTGTGGTTATTTTTCAATATCCCCAAACTATTGTCACTGCATCTTCGAATTCTTATTAACAAAGCAATGTCTCAATATTACTTGTTTGGAATGAATATGCGTAATCACAATGAATATATCTTGCAATGTGCAATTCGAGACTTCGCTTAACTGCCAAGTGATGTAACGTGTTTGCTGGGATGGCCACCCTTGGTTTGAAAACAATTTTTGAAAAAATGTTCGATGATATTTTGATAGTATATTTGACCAGAACATTCATGGCCACCCTTGGTTTGAAAACAATTTTTGAAAAAATGTTCGATGATATTTTGATAGTATATTGGACCAGAACATTCATCAACTGGTCTACTATTGAACTTTCAAGCGATAATGTGGTGCAATACCTAATAAATTTTTGCAAATTGAATTGAATTTTGCAAATTGAATTGACCATAAATGATTACGCTAGATACGGTATCTAGGTTATTTGTTTGGTAGGTCCAGGAGGGTTTAACGTACTAAGCCATTGATTGGTCGTTTTGAAATTTTGATCATAATTATGTGTTGTACCACAGACCTCTCTAATACCAAACGAATACTGATGATGCCGGATCTAGCACAAGCATATATGATCTAAGGTTTCACCCCATGATTAGAGAAGAAGTGACCAACGTGAAGTATTCATCACCAAAGACACCATGGTGAACTTTGAAACCACAATGAAAAATGGGGTAATAAGCAGGTGAAGCGGCCACTATTTGGCTACTTTACTGAAAAAATGTGGAAGATTCAATTAATTTTTGATATGACCGTACAGCTACTGATGAATCTAATTGTCATATGAATGAAGTGGTTATTTCAATCGATATCCCGATTCAGATGGGAGGCTCACCTTAGATCAAATACGATGGAAACAAGAAAAAAATTGAGATTGTGGTGAAGTTCTCAGCTGATAAACGAATACCTACTGATACTGATGGGTAGTTCATTTGACACCGGAGATCTGGAAAATGACCCTAATCTTGAATAGATGGCGTTTTAAGTAGAGAACTGAGTTATTCTGACCACTTGATTCCAGACGTCCCCTTTACAATGTTCCCCCCAATGGACTTCAGCATAGTTATTCTATTCACAGCTGTCACAGAGAGTCTAGAATTCAACTAGAATGAAACTCGATAAAATATTCAGAAATGATATTGAGAAAAATTGTTAACTAATCAAAAATACACAATCTATACTCGAGGAAAGACAGTGAGAATCATGAAGAAAAATTGATTTGATTATCTCTTACATACAGAATATACTAAGTGGAAACTCATTCCTGCATAAGTGATAAAATAATCAACATGCTTCCTTTCAGCTCAATTGAACATTTTCTATCATTGAGTACATTTTATAAAGAACGAATCAGGATCAAGCCAGCGCGTATCCTTAACGATAAAAACCTCCATCCTATTATGTCTTGTTCACTCCATTGGAATCATTCGGTAGTGAAAAGAAAATGTCCCCCTCTGAATCCTCTTTTCTGCTTCACGTCAATTATGCCGTGAGTGTTTTAAGGGTACAGTCGATGGAGACCCACATCAAGATGGCGTTGTGAATGGACAGGAGTTTATCCCCTTTCTACTAGTTATTTGCATTAGAAGGGCCTACTGATGATAAAGTGAGTTTTTTTCGGAGAAGAGACAGGAATCATGAAATACTCGATTATCTCTCGAATGCATATTATAAAGAATGCATCAAACCGAAAGAAGTTGGAAAAATCAATCTTATTTTCAATATTCTCTGGACGAAGTAAGTACGCGAATTAGACTGCAATATGAGGGCATTATGAAATCTTCAAGTCCACTGATAATTTTAGTTAGCTAAGGCAATTTGTTTGATTTCTACTGAATGTGTTGACGATACAATCTTACAACCATTATCTTTCGTGATTTCTGATCAAGAAACAACGACCGACAACCTCGAATTTTCAATCAGGTAGACATTGTTGGTTGCGTGCAGTTTTATGTTTATAGTGCACTGATATAATCTCGGTACAAAATATTTGAATTCAAAGTAAATAGTAGGTACACTTCATATCACTTTCTTTTCTCATGCCTATAACCTATTGAGTAGAATCAAGACAGCAATACCCCATCATCAGATGATCTTGTAAGGTTCATTGAAGAAACTGACTCAAATAAACTCGGTTTCCACTTCTTCGCCATTCATACACTGAGACCTCCTCATTATCAACATATTGTCACGAGTAGAACATTCGGTATATTCTAAATTGATTTGAATGTTTTATAAATGATTATTTTGTTAAAATATGATTGACATTGAACCTAACGTGCTAACTAAGGAACCCATGCACAAACGTGATCACACGAACTTGTATTTCTAATAAATAGTAAATGTGAGGGTTCTGAAGTTAGTCTGGTCTGGGGCTACTCGTGACACCACATCATCGTAATGTAAGTTAGTTTAAAGATCATCTTCATCTTGTATATTCATATTCATTAGTGCCTGTATGAATAAAATACCTCTCGCTACCCTCTGTAGTAACCCCCCGATCACGACATGAGGGAGGCTTTACCCCAAAGCTTCCCCCTAGTTGTGACAATATCGCATATTCGACGTGTCATATTGTATTCTTCACATCATTTTCGTAGTTCAGCTCCCAAACATACGCTGAAGTTCTATCGACAGGAGAATTATTCGTTTAGTTGGCGATATGCGCACACGAACTCACTGACTTCTCCAGAACATCCTTAAAACGTAGTCATCATCTGCTCTTTTCATTAATAATCATAATGATCGATAATCGTCATGAATTTATTATTTCGCTACGAGTAATTTAGCGCTGGCAAAGTAGACATGTTTTGGATAATTATTCTAATTGAAGTGATTGCAATAAATATCAAGTTTTATGATGAAGGTGACACTGATAATGATAATAATAGTGATGATTCTGAAACTAGGACCAAATTCATGACCGCATTTGTAAAGTTCATGATGAATACTCAAAGAAAACAGGTCGGTTTTTCAACTAGATATTATCATTTCGTAAAAAAGCAATGGAAACCCCAAAGTGATTTATTTTCCTCTTTCTGTTCGGATGCATCGGAGAAGAAATTGAATCGATTCTATCTGAATTATCCACTATTATACCGAATCCTTCAAAATGTGGTGATGAATAAATCTGACAAATTGAAGCCACCCTATGTCTTCCATCATATTCCACTATTCAGTTACAAGTTTTTAACATTCTGTGTACGAACTGAGAGTTCGAATAAATTTTCTAATCAGAGTTCAGAACAACAAAGTAATGGGATCTTATTTATCTCATGATATTTACCGAGAGTTTGGACATATTTTGCGGAATTGTTTATAAAGAGAAATCGCTGTTGTTGAAACCGGAGAGTCGGAAAATCTCATTAAAATATCATTACTTATTCTCCTTCGCTTCTTTCAGTTTAACTTGTTAGTGAGGTAGAATTTATGCGTATCCATATAGATGTTGGTGGTCCGAACTCAACTACCAACGGTGGTGCATTTCGAAGTGAAGTAGTATTTGTGAAATAGATCGAAGATAATTATTATGGTAACATCAGTCAAATCAATTGACCCATATATCTTGCATATGACATATTGCAAATGGTTGCATACGCAGATTTTATCAGTGTATATGACTAAATAAACGGATTTATATACATATACTTGAACAGCACAAACTGTGATCTTCAAGATTGGATCGTCTTCGACTTATAGAACCTTGCGGAAAGGGCCACCGAAAATAAAAAAATCTAATCATTCACAACTTGTAACGTGAATTGATTCGAAATTTTGCAACTTATAACTTGCAGTAATTCCAAATACTGCAACTTACAACTTGCAGTAATTTCGAATGCAAAAATAATAATATTGAGTACCTAAGGTAGCCGAAGCTGATCATTGCCATTCACCATTCCACCATGATATGTACTTACTCAGTGGTCACTGCAAGTCGCTTCTAGATTACTGCAAGTTGGGAGTTGCATTATTTCCAATTACTGCAAATTGAAAGTTGCAGTATTTCCAAATTACTGCAAGTTGTAGTTCATAATTTGGCACCCAACTGATTTTCCTCAGCTCTGTGGAGGAGGTCCAACATTGTCCCTGTGGCGCTGTCACGTCAAACTCGACATCATTTTCCATAGATGATGAGGTGTCCAAAACATAGTCCAATCTGAAACAGATTATGTGACTGTGAAGGCTTTGAATCAACAAGTGTAACATGCTCAGTCATTGGAGAAAATTGGAGAACAAAGTATCACCGCAATCCTTGGAAGAACCAAAAAGATCAACATTTCATGTTGGATCTAACAAAACTAAGAATAGGGATGAAGTAGTTCTAGAGTCAACTAGGTGCTCATCATAAGTATCCGATTCTACTAGACAGTCTGTGAGGAAATCGGAACGATCAGGTGTCGTCTTCAGAGAGGGTGCGAATTGAAATGAGGCGTTTGGCGTTAGAGACTGAGGTTACAAGACTCCGAACTGATGTGAATTTTGGATCGACAGAAATAGAAAATTAAAGTTTGGAGAAGAGTTGTTATATTCGATTCAGAAAGAGGGAGCACAAGAAAATTATCCATCAATCAAAAATAAAGGCGTGCAACAAGAGATCTACGAATCAGAAAAAGATGTCGTCGACGAAATTCGAAAAGTAGAAACATCACATGAAACCGACTTTTTAAGCTACAAGCATTAGTCTCTACAATAGAAGAACTAAGATGTATTACATGAAGTTGAAGTGATGGTAAACCACCAATAATCTAGATGATTAAAAACGGATTTAAACAGGGTTGATATGAAATAGCATTGATATAACGAGATTATTATGCCAATTATCGAGGACATTGCTTGGTTACGAGGCGGTAGCCGAGTCAACCGCATTGTCCGAGACGGTGTGAAAAAGCTAATAATCGAGTGGTATTCAAAGCTTTAACAACGGCGATGCGAAAATAAATAGAAAATAAATAAATATTATTTGTTATCTAACGTATTATGTTTTCGTAACTGACGCAAATTATGAGTACCTAATAATTGATAATTATCAATAGAGATTTCATATAATGATGTATCAATCTTCAATGATACTGTCACGATCTTCGTGGGTAAAAATGAACGACGACCGAGTTTCAACTTGATAACTTATTTATTTCAACGAACACTAACACTTATCACAGTCTGATTTATAACAACTATTTATTTTGGAGGTTATGGACGATATTCACATAACGCTACTTCGTATTCACTTGAATACTGCCGTTATCTGGCCCTGTATATATATCGTGTTTGAGTTGTTCTCGAACTTTCTGGAACTGTCATTCTTCTGTCATCTTTCTCCATCCCATCTGATAATGGATAATCCATAAGATCCGGCATCCTGTAGTATTTTTTTTATCCAGAGGGTCAAGTGGGACAACACATTTGTATGGTCAACAACTTAAACGACCAATCAATGGCTTGGTACCCTCAACCCCCCGGACCTACAAAACAAATAACCTGGACACATTCTGGATATTCCCAGGATATTCCATCCTTTTCTGTCCTAGATCCTTCATGAACAATCGAGAACTATCTGGACTGTACAATACAGGAGGATATTTTAATATTGGCGATACTGCTTGTTGACTTTGCCGAATTCCATTACAATACGATAAACATTATAACATAAAACTTTCGGAAAGTGAATCGAATATATTCAGAAGGTTCCTTTGTATTGAAAAAAAAATGTCAAGACAATTTGTGAAAAAGGTATATAACACTAATCCCAAAGAGCCGAATAAGTTACGACCCGTTTTCGATACTGCCGCAAAAAGTAATAGCACCAGCCTTAATAATAATTTTCATCGCTGAGATGCTTCATCAGGTCAAAATTCGAAACGAATACAAGTGTGCTCGGCGGTTTCTGGGGCGCAATGGTTGTTCTTCATGTTCCAACATCGAGCCCATGAAATATCTGGAACACTCAGGAATTGTCGACGATAGGCAATATGGCTTCCGTCATCAGAGATCAACTGGTGACCTGCTCGCTTACGTCTCTAATTTATGGCAGCTAGCCATTGAAAAATATGGAGAAACTTTAGCCTTGGCATTAGATATTTCCAAAGCATTTCATCGAGTTTGCCACCAGGGACTCCTCGCCAAGCTTTCATCTTATGGTTTGCCCCGTCAGCTGTGTTCTCTGCTTGCAAGTTTTCTCTCAAACAGGTATCTCCATGTAGTGGTCGATGGAGTTTCATCTGATACTCTACTCATAAATGCTGGTGTTCCGCAGGGATCAATTTTAGCACCAACACTATTTCTACTTCACATCAACGATTTGTTGTAAGCAACTTCATGTCCCATACACAGCTTCGCGGATGTACCCTCCATACCGCTTTCTCTTCCAGGGCTCCTATATTGGCCCGTCAATCCAGAAATAAACGAGGAAGAAATATTAACAAAGTGAATATGGACTAAGCAACAATTCTCGATTGGGATCTAATAACCTGCTAGAATTCAATGCAAACAAAACACAAGCATGTCTTTTCTCTAGAAAAGCCGATCTCACTGTGCCCAACATAATTCAGTCAGGAGTAACGATACCATTGAAGTCATCCATTTCGATATGATTGGCTTTACTATCAGCAATAACCTATTTTGGGAAAATTACGTGAGGTCCATCCCAAAAACTTGGATTTCTGTTAAGAGCCAAGAGCTATTTCACTTCCAGTCAGCTGCTTATGATCTATGAGGCACAGATCTGACCTGTCCTGGAATACTGTTCCCATATTTGGAGCGCAGCACCTAAACATATCCTGAAACTATTAGATTCTGTCCAAAAAAGGGCAATACGTCTCGTCGATGATGTTTCGCTCCCTTTTCTAGAACTTCAACTTCAAAATTAACCCGTCAAGTTCAGTCTTCACACCCCTTCGTGTTTAGAGACCTGCAGAACGTTCTTTTCAAACACTCGTTCATTCAACGAACATCGGGACTTTGGAACTCAGGGAGGTGTTCCCCGAGGCATACGATCTTCAGAAATTTCTCCCTTGGTTCTCACGATGTTCTCTGAACATTACAAGATATTCCTCTTCGTGAGAACTAGAACATAAAAAAAATACTTCAAAACAGGTTTTTGTACCAAACAAATGAAACATTTTCAACTCGCCTGAATTTGAAGACACCGGAGTGGCAAGCTACGGTACTATCTTGAAAAGAGCCAATGAGTTTCTTCCGATCATACTTGCGGACAACTGGTTTCCAGATATCATGTTGATCACGAAGCAAAGGGTATTGACATGAAACATATTTGAAAACATTACCATCGTAGGATCTCAATTTGATGAAGGTATCAGAGAGAGCAATGTCTGGAAATGATTAGTCGCAAAGTTTCAATGTTATGCAAGATAAACTAGCTCCTGTATATACAATTCGCGCTTCATTCCTACTGATTTTCCACAAGATATAATATATCAATAGATATTCGATTCGATAATTTCTCGTAACACTCGGGTTGGTGTGTTCTCCCCTTTTTTCGATTCCATTTTCATACCTTCAACACGAATAATTTTCTTGACAAGATGATTGGTAAATTCCTCGACTGTTGCTTCCAACTCCTCCTTTCGAAGACACAGTCACGTGATTGTGTGTGCGCGATGGGCGTTTTGCTTATTTAGAATTGATGCCGCCAATTCGAGTGGAAACCAATCAAGATGGAAATTAGAGGTCCCCGTTCGATATCCGTTTGCAGCAAAATTAGCAATATCGACTGATAGCGGAGCATCTCTCAAATGGCCAATATCCTGAATGATTTTTCACTGGGGTGCGAGTGGAAATTGCTAGCGAAATTTCCTTGATTAGGGTGAAGACGGAATTCTGACAAGGGATATTGATAATCCATTCGGTTGCTTTGAAAAATATATGATGGCATCTTTAAATTAGCATACCTAATGAAATTCCAAAATGTAGATATATTACCTTCATTTTGATTCATAATATTACAGTTGAAAGAACTCAACATTGGCCACCCCAGTGGATGTCGAGTCAATCGATGAGAGTTCAGTATCACTAAATTGAAATGTCATGCTAGTTGCTACTACCATCCATGATGCAAGCAATAGTCTATTCATAATTCAAACTTACGCAAGCGCATATCAGCGATTTGACCCGCAGACTGTCAATTGTTTTATTTTTCGGCTTCCGCTTAGAGATCCTTGTTACCTATATAGTTATTATTAGATATATGATATAGATATGTGAAGATCATCTGATATTGCAGACATTTTCATAACGGATTTTTCCATAGAAGACAGCCGCATGCTAACGTTTTTGTTCTTGTTCACCAAGGACTTTCTAATGAAGGATTAAGATTAACACACATCGTCAATGAGTCGACAATGACCGTATTCACATTTTTTGTTAAGAGAATGAAAACAGGATAATTCTGCGTGAACTCAAGTTTTGAGATCAACTCACGTTCCTGAAAGGACTATCCATATAATCTTGAGACGAATTCGAAAAAATAATCCTTATGGACTGATGCATGTTCCACCCGTCGTGTAGTAATGAAGTTCTACAATCATAGTTTTGTGGGCGTTAGCTTAACCACATGCTCTCCAGAGCATAGCGGCAAGTTGGACGTGCCGCAGAGTCTTTGGCAAAACATGGGGTCTGAAACCAAAAATGATCTATTGTTGCAGCGGCTAGTTTGTCTGGGAATCACAAAGGCAATATTCACGTGCCCCACTGCAGCCTTAGAGGTGATGCTGAACCTTCCATCATTGCACCTGTGTCTAATGAAAGAAGCAGCAATCAGTGCCTTCAGACTGAGCCAGACAAAAAATCTCAGATCAGGAAATCGTATTGGACACTTGAAGACTTTGGAAAATATATTCCTAGAAATGCAGTTTGAAGTGGTCATAAACAACCACAAAATTTGCACAAAGAACGTACTTCAACTGGGAAGGGATGCATCAGTATTACATACTGATGGATCCAAGATGGATAAAAGAGCTGGAGTGGTTACAGCGAGGGTTACAGGGTCAAATTTCAACCCCTTGGTAACACCCCGACCATCTTTCAAGCAGAAGTATATGCTATAGAGATATGTGCCCAGGAGTGCCTTGAAAGGGACACTTGAAGGGCAAATATCACATAGACAAGCTTCACTGAAAGCTCTGAAGTCATACACTTGTGAGTCTAAGCTGACTTGGGACTGTAAACAATCACTGGGACAACTGGCAGCGAACAACCAGGTCACTTTGATGTAGGTGCCAGGTCATAAGGGAGTTGAAGGCAACGAAGAAGCAGACTGCCTTGCCAAAGAAGGGGCGAATACACAATTTCTCGGCGCAGAACCCTTCTGTGGACTATCCAAGGCCCACTTGAGAGAAGAGGTTCGACATTTGGAAGCGGATGAAATGAAATCTCACTGGAATAAAGTGTCAGGACAAAGACAAGCTAAAAGGCTTGTGAGCCTCTTGCCAAGGAAGGCTAAACAGCTTCTCGAGTTAGACAAAAAATACTTGAAACTGGTAACGGGACTCCTCACTGGACCCTGCCCTCTGAGGTATCACCTCAAGAAGATAGGTTAAACAGAGGGTGATAGTTGTCGTTACTGCGAGAACTTCGCTGAAACTGCAGAACATTTGCTTTGCGAATGCCCAGCACTCTTCTGCAAGAGGCTTACGTTCCTGGAAGGAGCCTTTTTAGAGCCCTCCGATATCAGAAACCTAGCTCCCAGGAAACTGATAGACTTCGCACGAAGCCTCGGAATCCCGGGCCTCGAATAGATTGAGGGTTATGCACAAAATATCTAATAGGTCAAGGTGCTTGAGAGGCAATCTATGGGTATGAACAAATCTCATATAATCATTTCAGCATGAGTTCAGTGTTAATATTTTGGATTGGCACTAGTTGTTGAACGTATGTAACAGGTTTCGAGCCCGACATCAAAATAGTGGCCAGCTTCAGCCCGTCTAGTATACTATTCTTTTAAGGTGTACTAGAAACTATAAGAAACTGGGTGTGAAATAGCTATTGGCAAAAGCAATGATCATCTCATGATAAGGTATTGTTTATGGTTCCCCGAGCAGGAAAATCGAGCACTTTGAAGGAAAATGCCTACATTGTTAGGTATTCCCGCAGGATATTCCTTCTCTTCAAATTAGATGCCCTGTTTCTCTTTTCATCCAAATTATGTTCTAAAGAACTTCATTTCTCAAAATGAGTCCTACTAGTGTAATCAGAAACCCTGTAAATTCAAGTATACAGTGATATCGAAAGAGTAGGTACGCAAATGATTTGAAAATTCCGTTTACTTTTAGGATGACCTTAGCAGCAATTATCGAAAACAGTCAATTGTTTCTTATATTCCATAGGATAATTCATTCAAGACTGAATTTTGTTGAAAACCTGTTTTTGTTTTGAGGCATTTTTTGACAACATATCTCACATAACTGACTGATTTCTATTCATCAAATGGCTTGTGAAGAATCAAAACTATCCCTTCCAATGAATTACTATCCAGATGTTACTCAATTCGAAAAATATATCTTGAGATTTTTCTAATTTTTAAAAATGCGTTATTTTGAGAAACTGATGATCATGCAGTATATGTGATATTAGCTCAGTGAGTTATATTTGACTCGTGCTGTTGCAAACTAGCGAAAACTAAAGTTCAGAATAACGTCTCCTAACTTTTCATCACAATATTCCTTTCCTCGGTGGATTACTATCAAACTTCTATTACCTACTTTGAAAATACTGAAATCTTGTCTTTCCAGCGGGATAATATAAAAATGCAAGGAACATCCAACGGAAATCATATATTACATGAGTTCAGAATCTTCCAGCATTTCTGGGCCAAGTGTTGCTGGAGCGAATATGAAATCAAATACCGATTCTTCCGGGATGAAGTCATGCTGATGGCATGATGCCGATATGACTGTGTATCTATGGATAGTAGTTCACATATCGAAAGAATTTTTCTAGGAATGCTTGTCAGATAATATACCAATGAATGAACAATTAATACAGATACCTACTTATTCTTTCTTTTCATTTCATGTATTCCTGAAATGACCTCACAAATCGATCGTGATACAAGAGGTCATTTGTATATGTTTGTGAATCAGGAATTATGAAAGAAAATCAAGAAGCAGATGTGAAATACAGTACGGGCGTATAAAGGATATTAAAATAAAAGGTCATTAATTGAGAATGGGCAATAACTGATCCTCTGAAATTAAACTTATTCAGCCCTATGCCCAAAAAGCATTTCAATAATGTGCCGGTTATCATGGATATATAAGGTTTTCGAGGGAAAACTTTATTCTGAAATTCCTCAATAACTTTATAAGTTTCAAAAACATGAACATTTTTGATGACATGAGAAATTCGAACGATGTAGTTAATTATTTTATGACTCTAGTAGCACCCTGTAACTCCATTAAATTAGTTAATTTCTCCTTTGTTTATTGAACAATGGTCCAATAAATCAAAAATTTGGGAACATGTTCAATTCCACATGCAATGTTGTGCAATATAGCGCTTGACCGAGTGTGATCGCGTCGCTTCGGCTAAGGTCACTGGTTGTGAACAACTTGATAGGAAAGCTACGCGACTTCGCTTTCACAACTTTAACTGGGCTGGTGGTCGAGTGCGTGTATCGCTGACTTATAGTCTAGAGGTTCCGGGTTCGAATCCCGTCGGGGCTATTAGAAATTTTATTTATTTCTGTAGCATCGTTTGGCGGGAGGAGATAGGTGACCAACCGAACATTCTTGGTGCCTTGATTTCAATCCTTCGGATTCTCAACGATAACCAGTCGAGTAGTGCTTCGGATGACACTTAAAAAGCTAAGGTCCCCGTCTTCCTCACTCACACAAGTCTTAATGAGACTGCGAGGGTTGCTTTGCAACTAAGTTGGCGGTTAAAAAACACTTTTCAAACTTTTCGAACAGGTTACGCTGATGACCTGGTCATCACAATCAGGAAAATACAAGTGATGTAAGAATTGCTTACGACCCCTCGCTACGCTAAGGGGTTTACAAATGCACAGACGTTCTACACGAGTGAAACCAGGAGATTGTTGTCGATCGTGCTAATGTTCACTGCTCGGAGGATAGGGACTAGGGTTGTGATCCGTGCCGAAGCCAAAACCATAGAGGCAGACATAAACAAATTCCTGGTTGAGACGATGCTGGAGGCAGTAACTTCGTCCAACTTCGTACGTCCAGGACAGGCGAGCGTGTCCCGAATCCTTCGACCTTGATTCCGACGGCGAGTCCAAACCTGGATCTCCTAAGGTCGAAGTGTCTAGAGATGATGTGTTCTTCTGGGCTGTTGGTCAGCTTGCCTTACCGATTACCTAGGAAGCTTTTGGCGATCGGTAATCGTCCTCAGGAAGCCAATTCGTAGTTGCCTGGGACAGGACTAGAGTAGATCAAGGATACCCTGCCACTGGTAGATGTGTGAACAGGCAGCAATCAGCACGGCGTACGGCCGAAACATGTGCTCAACATCATCAGAATAGATCAATGGCTGTGGCAATGACAATATAGCTATGTCCAGTAGCAAATCTTAGACGGGAAGCAGTATCTACTGATGTGGTGTCCTCGGAACAACTAGCCAGGAACGTTAAATACATTGATTATAAGGTATCTACAGTATGATAATGTCGTACATTGAAATAAATAAAAAATCAGATAGTTCTAGCTCAAATTTTCAAGCTGAACGGTTCCATCTCATATGAAGAGCATTGTGATTTTCTATTATAAGGTATATCATATTGCCAATAAAATTTTGTGGATGCGTACAATAAATAATAAATTACCCCAAAATTCCGTAAAAACATGGAGCACAATCTTTTATCAAAAATTTTTTTCTTGAATATGATCTTGTAGATTTCATATATGTCAACAGAAACACATTTGAATACCTGAAAAAAGTTTCTCTAATAGATTTTGAGTTATTCGACGTGGAAATTGAGATTTTATCCGGGTTAGGAGAAATCAAAAATATATTTGTTGTCAACGATTACCAAATATTGTGCTTCTGCATGATTTTTCATATTTTTTCAGTGGAAAAAACAAAATCTCTCGAGGGCATGCGCTATAGAATTTGTTTTATGTTCCTCGAAAGTCCTCTTCTTCATCGTCATTTTAAATCGATCTTCGTTTTATTTATTCGAGAAAATTTGTCTCATTCGACAGTGAATATTAATTCATTGTTGAATGGGACATATATGTCAATTATTACATATTATGTTCAAAAGATTTTAGATTTCAGAGAAAGAATTTAAAAACGGTTAAATTTATAAACCACGTCCCCTAGCGACGGCGGTAAGAACTAGGATGGCATGGATGGTTTTTTTATTACCAAACCTTCCTTTGTCGAATTATGCCTCGTTGGAAAGATTCCATTAAGTTGAACAAGGGTGAAACCTTTAGTATACATTTACATTTCTAAACTTATTTCAGAAAATTTTCAGAAAAATTCAAATTTTTGTACGATCGAAACTAATATACCCACTAGCGGTTGACGTATGAGTTTAAAAAATATTTTCGGAAGTTTTTTTTTCGTCCATCTCCTCTGAAGGAAGTAGCTGTAATGATTGAAGCTCAGTACTGTCTACTATACAGGATGTTTCGTCTGAAATTTTGTAGTTCTTTGTTACCCTCGTTAGAGCAACAGTATGTTTGTTATGAGATTGAGGTTTTGATAGACTGTAATTATTAACAATGATTTAGAAGAAATACAAAACTTGGTGCCACTTCATACCTGTTGAAGACGGGATATTCCGATTCAAGTTATACATGGATGATTGTCCACGCAGGCTAGGGTGTCACTCTTTGCACTTGGGTGCGCGATCGCGATTATGATTATTACCTTTTTTTGAGTTTCTCAGAGCGAGCAATTTTTTGCCGGTTTATTCCGAATCTCGAAAGCGTGAGTGTCCTTTTCTTCTTCTCCTCTTGTTCATGCGCCTTCGTGCATATAAAGCTTTACCAAGCAATAGGGAGGAATTATATACTATATATCTGAAATATTCATTGTATTCAAGTGACTTGGCTTAATCACTAATTCTATCTTATAAATTACAATAAGATGAAAACGATTACTTAAAAGTCGACCATGACGCGACAAAGTTCAAAAGCATCCTATGATCAGAACCCTATATTTCCTTCAAAATATAGTCCTTTTGATTCTCTAGATACAAAAAGTTTGACGTACCCGTCATTAAAATACAGTTGATCATGTGGGGAAAGTCCCCACTTTTTAACACCCTGTATATATTTTATATTCAGTTCGAGGTAAAAACATCTATGTATATAATACTTTCACTTTTTGGTGCACTGGCGAAGTCCTATTGGTTAGTCACGTACGAATTTCTTTCCGTGCAGGCAGGCATGCCAGATGTACGTCTAGAAAGAGGATGTACAGGAATTTCCACAGGCCCTCCTGAGGATCGACCTTTTCTCTCAGAAGTTTCGTGAGTAATAAATAGTCCTAGATTTAACAGTTCAACTCAACACTTCGATCAGACCGGTTCGTTCCCAGTAGGTTCGTTTTACTCTCTAGTCAACAATAAACAACCAATCAACATCCCTACCTGTGTTTTACTTCACATTCAAAGTGTATACTTATCGAGACATTTAAATAGGCGTTAGGCTTCTCAAAAACCTCAATGCCAAAATCATTATTTGGAATTGAAAGTGTTATGGTCTTTTTGATTCTCTAGATACCACAAGTTTGACGTACCCCATTGAAATACAGTCGATATTGGACTTCTATTGTTATTGAAAGAGTGTTCAACACACTGTTCATTTGGTTATTCTATTTTATGAAATTGTATAAAAAATGGCGAAGTTGTAGCTCACGGCGTTTTCCATGAGACAACTTGTATGGTGAATTTATCGAAGCATCCTGATCTAATCTATGCTCAGTTTTTGTGAAAACACTGTTCTTAAGTGAGTCCCGAAGCGTTGTAGCAACACGAGACCTCAGCTTGATAGGAAATTGAATTCCAGTTTTTATATCCCAATATCTCTCATCACTCTAACCTACTTTGATTTTATATCTTCTCCTCCATGCAAATAACCTTTGCGTGGATATGGAGATTTCGCTGAGTAGAACATCATTTCCACATCAACGTTATGTGAAATCTCTCCGTCAGCAGAAAATCGTTTGAGGACGGACTATTTTCCAGATAATAGTCCAGTTAATACATTCAATAAATATTTTGTGAATTATTTTTATTTATTTATATATTTTTTATTTGGAAGTCTTCAGAATCATAGATTTCAAAATGAATTATTATCCCCGACAGTGGGTTTGCCATCATCAATCTAAGTGTTTCCAGAACAAATTTTATTCTAGAAACGATTTTGACTACCTATAAAATTTAGAAGATAACAGTTAAATTCAAAATTTTTTGACCTTCTATAAAATATCTAGGTTGGGCTCGTGATAGGGCAAATTTTCAAGTGGAAATAATAGATAATTTTCACATTTCGAGATTATTTTCCAATATTCAGGTTATTTCATGTAGTTATAGGATACCAAACCTATATTTTTTGAATGAAAAACCCTATATATTATATTGAATTTAAATTCCTCTTATTCTTCCAATTCCAAAGATATGGGGTCTCATTAAGTTTTACATGGTAGGTATTCTTGAAGACTTCACCCTGTATTATCTCATTTCAACATAATCCTGGAAAATAACCTGTAGTAGAACTACCGTCAAATGAGGTGACTTCGGACGGAGCTGGTGATTTCGGACAATCGGTTCTTTTTGCTCTCAATCGAGAATATCGCGGAAGGAAGTATCACTATCGACTCGAATCTTTTGCAAGTCAAATCTTGTTAGTATAGGTCCGGCGATCGTGTGTGTTTGTTGCGTGCAAAGGTAAGGAGGCATCTTTCACGTCGTTATTTTTATGAGCGTATTCGTATGCGAATTCTCGAAAGTGAAAAAGTAACTGGTGTAGGACTTTTCGTGCTGAATGTAGAGCTTAGTGGCATATAATCAATCGAAGGCTGATATTCAAAGAATACTTTGACGATAAATCCGCTTCAGAATTTTATAGTATTTTTTTTATACAGGGTGATAACCAAAATAACAAACATATTGCAGACGACTTCGGACATGGGCCGGACCTACAGAAAAGTCCTTGGTGGACGTTCATATAAGAATTACATGCATGAGAAATTAGAAGCAGCTGTGAATGATGTGAAGGGAGGAATTAGGGGTATCAGAGAAGCTTCTGAGTTGCACGGAGTTCCCAGATCTACCATTAGCGATAAAATTTTAGAAAAGCATTATTAAAAAAGTTGGTGGACAGCCAGTATCATTTTCTGAAGAGGAGAAAAAGCTGGTTAATGCTATAAATACAACTGCTGAATGGGGATTTCCACTCAGTGAGTATGACATTAGAATAATAATAAAACAATATCTGGACAGGAAAGGTGTGTCCTCGAAAATTTTTAAAAATAACTTGCATGGGCGGGAATGGGCGAAATATTTTTTGTCGAGACATAAAGAGCTTTCATTAAGAAACTGTCAGAACATAAAGAGATACCGTGCTCAGGTTACTGTTAACTCATTGAAAGAATATTTCTCAGAGCTCAAAAGATCTCTAGAAAACGTTTCTCCAGAATGTATAATAAATTTTGACGAGACAAACTTCAGCGACGCCCCTGGAAAAGTAGAAGTAGTGTGCAAAAGGGGATCCAAGCACTGTGATAGAATAATAGACTCCTCGAAGACGAACATCAGTGTCATGATGGCTGCTGCAGCGAATGGAGAATGTTTTCCTCCATTTGCTGTTTATAAAGCAAAACATCGTTATGAAGAATGGGAGGAAGATGGACCAGATGGTTGCCGTTATGGCGTCAGTAGATCCGGATGGTTTGATTCCTATACCTTCATACAATGGTTTCGTCAAATTGCCATTCCATATTTTAGGCAAAAGGAGGGACCCCAAGCGATGATAGGGGATAATTTATCCAGTCACGTGAGTGTCGATATAATACAGGAATGCGAGAGGCATAACATTATAGTTATTTATGTATTAAGGGAATTATGAGGGCCTTAATTACCGATGGCAAAGTTTGCGTCCCGAGGGCCTCTGGCTCGAGGGACAGCAATTGCCAGAGGTTATTAAGGCTCTATAATTCCCGTGGTACTTAGATAATTTTATTTTTGACCGATTTTCATAACAATATGTCCATATTTGGAACGCAATAAATGTTTAAATTCATAACCTTTCTGGTATATTTGAATTAGGTAGCGTTGATTGTAGCATTGTTGGTTGTTGCTAGGTTGTCGCTATGTTACATGTTTATAAGCAAACTTTCTTTATCAATCAATGTTTTTCCGTTAAAAACGTGTTTATTTTTTACCACAAATCGACGATCTTTTTCTGATATAATGGAGGATATTATAAAAAAAGCGGAAAAAGCAAGACAATCATTACTTCCATCGAAAAGTGAAGCCCTATATCAAAAAGAATACAACTTATATCTGAAGTGGCTGACACAGAGAAATGTTATGTCAAAAGATGCCAACGAAACTGTCTTTCTGGCATATTTTCAAGAACTGGTAAAGTATTTCCAGTATTTTCTGGTAGATTTGGTGATAATTGTATTTATTCGTTGCAGTCAGAAACGTTTAGCCCAAATTCGTTATGGACTAAATGGTCAATGCTAAAATCGATGGTGACCATATATGAGAAAAGAGATATCACCAAGTTCAACGAACTAGAGGCTTTTTTGAAACGGAAAAGTAAGGGGTATAAGCCGAAAAAGTCTGCTGTCTTATCTCCTAAAGATGTCATCAAATTTCTAAAGGACGCCACTAATGAAATTCATTTATTGCATAAGGTAATTTTTTTCTCATAATTTTCTTTTTCGTTTGTTTATTTCGTTTCATTTGTTATAGGTTGTTTTAATTATGGGTTATTTTGGAGGATGCAGAACTCAGAAACTTCTAAATATGAGTATAGCAGATATAGAGGACCGGGATACTGTTATGGTAGTGAATGTACCGGAAAGTAAAACTGGTGTATCGAAGAAATTTACAGTTGTGGATGAAAAAGAGTTCTCTGCTTTGCCTTTATTGAGACTTTGCGTCCTGAAGGTACAAAACGATTTTTTTTGAGCTTCCGACAAAATAAATGTACAACTCAGCCAATTGGAAAGAATATGTTTGGCAAAATTCCCAGCAAAATCGCAATGTATTTAGGATTGCCAAACCCACTAACCTATACGGGACATTGCCTTCGTCGCACTTCTGCTACTGCCCTAGCCAATGCAGGAGCAACTATGACATACTTAAAAAGACACGGAGGTTGGAGAAGTTCCACGGTGGCAGAGGGGTATCTGGAGGACAGTATTGAATTGAGAAATAAAACGGCGCGTATGCTGTCTACTTTGCCATCAGAAGAGGCAGGCACCTCGACTGTAGTGAACAGCAACAGCACCACCCATAAAAAAGAAGAAATTGTTTCCAGCGGCGGAAGTAATTTTCAGGGAACATTTGAAAATTGTACATTTATTATTTGTAATGACGTGAATAAGGAAAATATGTCTTAGTTTTCATTACATATGAACGTTTATAAGCATTTCTTGTATCATTTTCACCTGTAAAAGGTAAGAGGGAGTTTTTGAACCTTAATATCCCAAGGGAGTTATGACCCTCATTATAGATATCGTAACTATGACGATATTCATTGTCACTGTCAGAAATAAAATTTATTTTGTTGCCTCCTAACTCGACACATTTATGTCAGCCCCTCGACGTGGCTTTTTTCGGTCCGATAAAAAAGGCATGGCGGAAAATTTTGAATGACTGGAAAACAAAGAAGAGGGGCCGATTCCAGAAATCTGACTTCCCAAAACTCTAGAAACAAACAATTACATCTATCGAGGCTACATCGAGAAAGAATATTTTATCTGGATTTCGCGCTGCAGGAATTGTGCCACTAGATGCAGGACAGGTTCTGAAACGCTTGCCAGACAGTATGCTGAATGAAGAACTACAACCAGATGGATCTGGAATAGATAACGCCCTTCTGAATTTCCTGAAAGAGAATCGTGCTCCAGATACCTCAAATAAACCAAGAAGACGTAAGCGCGTGAATGTTCCACCGGGAAAAGGAGTGAGACATTCAAAATACGATGACAATAGAGGATCAAGAGTAACCGTCAACATCCTATTCGCAAGAAACTAGCAGAATAAATCTCGATTCAGTTGGAAGTCACAGCTCCATTCTACAAGAATCTATCAACATGGTCACTGATTCAGACTCAGATTCAAGCTCAGGTAACCTGCCACTAGCAGTTCTGAGAAAAAAAATATTTGCGATCAATTCAAACGAGGATGACGTGATGAAGATGATTGAAGACCGCGTCGAAACTAATTGACGAAATAAAAACTTCCCTGAGGAATCATCAGATGAGGATACAAACGTGGGAATAGAAGCTGAGACTGATATAGAAAATCTGAAAGAAAATGATTTCGCAATAATCAAAGTACCAATATTTAATTCTAAGAAAAATAAACTTTATGTTCTTGAGAAAAAAAACAATTTGGGGAGGAACTTTGGTTCTCATTTCCAATCCGGATTGATGAAGCGACTGTGAATAAAACAGAAATTCACCAAAAAATTAATATGAAAGAGTCTAGAAGAGGAAATTACAAATTCTGTGATTTTAATGATATTATTATAGAATAGGTGGCTTTGTTTTGTTTTCATTTTAATTTCATTACTCGTGATACATGAAATGAGTTCCTATTTTTTTTATATATTTTTAAGGCAGAATGCTATTTTATGTTTGTTAGAATGTTACCTATTCATTTTATATTATTTTTAACGAACTTGTTCAAACTACAAATTAAAATTATGTTCTTAATGTAGTGTCCGAATCATCTTTGTTGAGACGAGAAATTCATTTCCCATTGTCAAAAATGTGCGTCCGAAGTCATCACCTCAAGTTACAAAAATTCGGACACCTTCCTTTCAAAAATTTGAATTTTTACTATTCAACTTTTTCAAAATTCGAATTTGTGTCCGAAGTCAATTGTAGTTAAGCTAGATGTCGTTTCTGTGTGTTTTTGAAGGGCTGTCCGAAATCACCACACCCTGCCAGGTAACTTCGGACACTTTTCAAAAAAAAAATATTTCTGAAAATGAAAACGAAAGTTTCATATCACAAATCGATTCATTTATATATGTGCTACATTTGGTAAAAATTTCGTGTGAAAACATCTATTTTTCTGAAAGTTATGTCGAAAAAACTGTAAAAATCGACCGAAGTCACCTCATTTGACGGTATGTTTTATATTTTCAATTGGATTAGACTCATTTTTCTTTGAATTATCTGTCCAATGCATGTATTTTCATTTCACACCACAGTCTTCAAGGTATTATCTATACAGAGCAGATACTCTAACGAACTGACAATATCATCAAACAATTATGTTTTCCGACAGCCTATACGTGAGATACGTTTCATTTCCGAGATCATTTCGCACTGTAACCTAGTACACAAAATAAGATATTTCGCACCAGCGCGAAATATTTCATTCTCACTCTGCGCACACTCGTTTTTGAAATATAGGAAAAAACGAAAATTTGTAGTTTAAATCGAAAACGAAGCGAACTAGACGTTTTTAACTAAGATGCTCTATAGACTTTTCTTCACAAGGAATCTAAATCTGTCATCGCATTTTCCATTGCGTTCTTGATGTCAGATATACAACACTAAACTTTGGTTTTTCTCATGGTCGCCATGTTGGATTTTTACATTCTTGAAAATTCTGTTTTTTCTGATTACAATGACGTATTCGCGAGCGTATTCGAATGCTGGTCAAAATTGTCAAAAAATCGTTTTTGCGGAGAGTGCTTTGGAAACAATCCACAAAAATTTGTTTAACAAACTAATTAACTAAATTCTGATGGTTCAATTAAACTTGAAAGCTTACCAACATAAAAACCAAGGTTATTTTGAATAAGGAATGATATTTGAAGTTAGGAAAGTTTTTTCTTCGCAAAACAAAACAGCCATAAAAGATTCCACCATTCACATCTGAACACAATCTTACTCTTCACCCAAAGTTCTGAATAGCCCAATCAATGGGTACTTAAAATTCCGAGAATCAGATTTCTAGAAAAATAATACTGGATTTCTGTTTATGGGGAAAGAAGAAAGATTTCTTAAAATTGTCATCGATGATATTGCTGAGCTGGGAAGAAGAACGAGTGAAGTTGTGTCTAGACGAGAATGGTGGAGTATTCAAGAATCTTTTATAACTTTGTTATGTATTTGATAATTTTGTTTCATTTTGCTGAGGAAAAACTTCTAGGTTTCCTGTCAAGTTCGTTCCTAACTTTAAACCTTTTTTAAGCAAGGAAAGCTCTACAGATATGTAAACGTTCCTTATCCTCAATTGAACTATCAAAATTTAGTTTTTGTTAAACAAAACTGCTGGCATTATTTTCAAAGCACTCTTCGTAAGAACGATTTTTTCTCAATTTTGATTAACATGTAAGATTCAAACATAACGTGTGTAACATCATTGTATTCAGAAACTGACAGACTTTCCAAAAATGCAAAAATCCGATATGGCGACCATAAGAAAAACCAAAGTCGATTGTTGTATCTCTCACATCATGAACGCCTTGGAAAATTATACGATGACAGATTCAGATTACTTTTAAGAATGTACCTCGATAAAGTCCCAGTTGAAAACGTCCACTTCTCATGGTTTTCACTTGGAAAAATAAAAACGAAAACTACAAATTTCCTTTTTTTTTTCAATATTTCAAAAACGATAAAAGGTAAATGAAATTTTCTTTCACCCAATTGTTCAGCATACTTGGACCCACTTCAATCGACCTCGTATCTCTTATTATAATAATTGAGATCCCCATGATTAAGCTCAAAAAACGGGCACCCTGTATATTGTCGCGTAGTATGGTTACTACTAGGGCACCCCCTTGTCACATGCAAGGGCGGCCCGTTTGGGGGTTAAGCTTGGCAGCGAGATGGGAGATGAAGTAATTCACCACTTTCAGCATTGCGGCAAGAAAACAATGCATTTCGATAGAACGAACTAACAATTTATTGAAAGTGTATAAAAAGGATCAAAATCAAAAGGTGAACAAAGTGAATAAAAACTGACCCGTGAATAAATAAATAAGTTAAATGTGAATAAAATATAAGTAAGCAAACATCCCTGGACTGTAACTGACAAAAGGGCCCACATACAATTGAAGGGCGCACAAGGTAACAATAGACATTAATACTCACATTATGATTGCTGCAAATTGTACCGCCCTGGTCGAGGAGATGTGCCCATATTCGTCTGGTTAGGGTTTTTATCCTCGTGTCGGTGGAATCACCGCAAATAATCACTTCTCGCCCTGGTCTAACGGTTATAATTTTGATAACGCAAGTTTTGGATCTTGACCCAATTGAGAACCAAAGCATGCTTTATAAATCATAAACTATTATATTTGAGATCGTGAATTAATGTGAATTAATGAACTACCTTGAACTAAATAGTTACTGAATGTTTCTTACTTTGGAATACATGAATTGATCGATTTGAATTGTGATTTCCACCCTGATATACCGAGCGGCTAGTCAATGGAGTCTAGTGAGAAGAAATCGCTAAAATATAGCGAGCAAATACGTGAGTATAGATATAATTTGAGACTATCATCAGAAGAATTTGTGTAATGATGGATATGAATTATAACAGATGCATCACAGTGGCGTCGCCAGGAACAAATTCAGGGGGTGGTCACAAGAAATTCAGGAGGGGGCAAAGGAGAACAAAATGTCAAAAACATGAGGCTTACACCTAGAATAACGAATAAATTATACTCCAGTTTATTTTCCAAGGGGAGGCATCAGAATCGATAGATGTCCTAGGAGCCACTCACGACTATAATAGGATGGTATCTAAGTGAGTAATAGCGACTGATATTAATATTCTCAATCGCGCGTTGGAGGAGCTCGTTTTTAATCACATTCCTGAACGCTTGTTAATAACGTGCTAATAGCCCGTCTCCTTATCCGGGATCCTGGAATCACCAATTTAGATGTTACCCGGCTCGATATTATCAATCAAGTGGAGCCCACGCTGTTTTGAACATGGTGGGAGGGCAGTGCTGATATATGGTTGGTGAAGCACACTGATTATTAACAGCGATAATTTCATCTTATATTCAGTGTATTTCACTAGGAAATACTAGCTCTGAGCCATTTATTTTTTTTTCAAGTTTTAGTGAATGAAGTGGCTACACGACAATGGCGCAAATGAGCGCTGATTTTCATCCAATCACACGTGAAAAAGTGCTGTCAAAATGTTATATCCAGTAGGCTGAACCTATAATTGTCTATCATTATCTGACATATATTTACTCAAATGGACCTGCACCAGTTTTTGGGAACAATAAAAACGCATTAAAAAAAAACATAAAAAAGTTGTTGGACGTACTCACGTATTTTGGCCTCCTGAACAAGAATCTGAAGTCGAAACGCTAGTATCATGAATACACCATTGGACATCTTAAATTTCTGATACTAAAATTATAAAATTCGTTCTTCTTTCAACGAAAACACCACACACGCTTATATTCACTTGTTTCCAACACTTTTCAGCGAAAAAAATAATATTTTTCGAAGAATGTGTCGTTCTACGAAAACACGAGACATTGATCCGTCAACTTGACACTGTCTCGTCATGCTCGGTTTTGTTAAATGTTTTGAAGGGCAAATTTTCTCAAATATACTGTTTTTTTCTGCTCAAAATTGTTGAAAACACGTGGATGTAAGTGTGTATGTTGTTTCTACTGTGGGTATGAAATATGAGTGAAGTAAAAATTTAACCCAACGTAAGTGAATTTTATATACTATTTATTGTACATTCGATATGCCAATACTTTTACTTGCCTCGAATTTTAGTTTCTTAATTTGAACACGTTCTTTCTACACTGTGAAATTACACATTTTTCATAGCCATATCACTGGAGAAATTATATTTCCCAATCAACGGTTACGTCATTGTTTTCATTGAACAGACAAAAATATACCGTATACAGGTGTTCATTTAGATCGACATACACTGATAATTAGCAGTGACTCATATCAGTGCGTAAATGAGAGAAATCAACAATGGGCTTATCCCGCATGGTTGAATCTTCTTGACGATATTTGTTAAAAAGTTAACACATATTTTCAAAATGTTTCAAATGAAATTCAATAGCGTCTGAACACAGTAGATATTGATAACATACCGTGGATTGGGATGACGTTGCCACGGTTTTGACACGTCATCTCAATTATTTTTGAATCCATATATTGTATCCGCATAGCTTTGCGATATGTGTATTTGTTTTTTCAAGACCTAATACACATATGTTTATATTATAATCCTTTATATTTTAATTTGTTCTAATCCGGTATTATCAGGTTAGGTGAAGTTACCTAAGTGTGTCTTTGCCCATCCATCTTTTTATTTGAGTACGAAAAATATGTAGAAATTCGGCATTATACGTTGTAGCTGTACCATACACAGATGTTTCATCCGCATCACCTTAGAGCAAACGACTTACTGACGATTCCTTCACAAAATGCAAATATATCCAATTTTGAAAAATATTCATTCGAACAAGCCACCCATCGACGCAAAGTCAACCCAATCTACGGTAATAACCCGACAAACAAAAAAATTTTGGTGATACAGCAAGACGTTCTCGATGAAAATTCGAGGGTGTCAAATGGCTGTGATAGGAACAATATAATTTTGTTTAAGACAATAACTTATCATCCATAATTAAATCACAAAGTATGATAGTGGACACTGTAGATAATCTCTATCTACCTCATTATTTCGGTGATTTGAAATATAATTATTCAATTAGTTTTTTTTTGTTCTGAGGAAGAAATGGTTCGAACTAATGAACTAGGTTGGATTTATGATTCAAAATTTTCGATTGAAAAAGTTTGTGAGATATGCCTATTTGAATGTAATTTTCAGGTGAGTTATGCTCCCTTTTCTCTATGAATTCAATATAGAAAAGAGATAGATAGATAGATAGATAGTCTTCCAGAGGGCCATAGGTCAGGTTGTGGATGACAAAATTGAAAAATTGTATTGAGATCTAGACAGTGGATTCCACTCAGAATCACAATAATGGTGCAGCAGTCAGTAACTTTCATCGGAGACAATAAATTTTTACAAATTAGTTTCACTTGTACGACATCATCGATAAACTCAGCCTTTTTCAAATTCGATTGATATAATAGAAGGTTCAAATCGAATACATCCACTGAAATTAAATTTCCTAAAAATAAAGTCAAATATGTAATGAGTTCAATTTATAAAAATAACCCTGATCAATGTTCAAATTATTTGACTGAAATATCCTTAGAAAACTCGAATCATGATTATGGATCTTTCAAGAGAAAACTTTACCTCGAAGTAGCCAATTATTCTCACAAGATCCACTTAAGATGTTCATGTGATACTTGAAAACCATACTCTATTGAACAAAATTCATATTCCTGGAATTGAGTGGGAGTAGTGTTGGGTCAAATTTTGAATAGCACTGAAGTAAAAGCTTTCCCGTAAAATAAACGAGATCCGGTATGTATTCAACAATTTTTTTTATACATATGGGTCACTAAGCCAACAATTCTTCAGGTGAATTTTACTGGTAACGACGTTCAGCCCGACATATATAAAGAAATATCCCAGCTTTATTCTTCGAGCTACCAGAAATGCCATTTATTTCCACTTCAATTCAGATATCGATGCATATTCATTCAGTATATATTCAGAAGAGTGCAGTCGGAAAGTGGTTGATGCAACCCGCATCGCATTTATTTATAGTCCCAAAGGGCCATCATTGTACGGATATCTCGAATTAGGCCCTTGCCGACTGGACTCGTAATTACATTTAGCATATTAATGGGAAAATAAATTGGAGTTCGATCAGCCCATTCCATGTTTTATAGTAGCGAAATAATGATGTTACGAGTAATTGGCCGAACGAAATGGCCGTATCTATTACAATTCGATGTGGAATCCGTCCCTTAATGATTCAATTGTTTGTGAAATAGGAGAACGATCCGAGTCATCAAAGGCCATCCATCATTTGTTTTCAACTCACATAGCCTACTGAGTTCGGAAGAATGATGAATGACTTTCTGTTTAGTCAAGTTTTTTTCGAAGCTCGCTGGAAATGGCATCTGAATAAAATCGAAGGAGGACTATTATAGGTGGATGATTAGGTGATAATGGCTTGATTCTGAATGTGAACAAGATAGAATCATAGTCAGTAAACAAAATCACGAAACTGAATCAACTGAAATAATCAGTGTAGAGTTATCGTACTCCATGTATCACTTATAACAGAACAGAATTTATTGAAAACAATAAACCACAAAATTGTGAAATGGCGAACCCATCTCTGGACAATCGTGTAGGACCGAAGATGTCAGCTGTCAATACTTTTCCTGACGTCTGAATGACAGCTTTCAGTAGCGCTGTCGTTGGATTGCTGCTTGAAGTCAGGGCAGTTCGATGCACCTCAGTTGTTGTTCCATGGATCTCATTGACAAGTGACGCCACATTCACTTCCCCCTTAGTGACCTATTCGGATTTCGGGGAGAGTAACGAATAAGACCCAAGGTTATTAAACTGTAAGGATTGCTCAATAGGCCAAATTTTCCTTCCGGATGTATGACATCACTGACTCCGTTCGTAATTCCCATGGTCATTGACTGACTATCCATCTTTGTCCCTGATTTAGTTGCAGTTTCTCACTTTATTTTTGTGGTATTTTCCTTTTATTTCTGAAAGGTTAATTATTTATCAACTATTAAGCAGAAAGAATCATCAATGATAAGTTTTTAGTTGATATGAGAACAATAAATATCTGGACAATCAATTTATAGCCATTATTATCCATTCGCAAAATTTTACGAATAGGAATTGGATGAAAATATATTTTTTTCATTCTGTGAAGACCGTTGTGGCACAGTGATACCTTTTTGGTTTGATGCCGATAGTCTATACAGTGGTCACAGAAATCCTATTCACAGTGAATTTAGGAACTGAAGGTATATAAAATGCATGTTGCTGCCTTAGAGTCAAAATTCAATTGAAAATATGCTAGAAGAAAGGTGATTTATATTTCACACCAGGTAAGCTCTGGAGAGAGTGGTGAAATGAGGGTTTATTATTAATATCCATTGAATTTTAGGGTAGGTACTATTTAAAGGCAGAATATAGAATACTTTTCTGGATATTGTCCAGTGCAAGTAGATATGGAAGCAATGATGAAATTGAAAATGTCCTCAGAAGTTTGAAGTGCATGTACATTTTACATTTCAAATATACATAAAATATTATTATCTATTATAAACTGTATAGATCAAAAAATCATTCCCTATTGAGTTAGGCATATTATCATTTTGCAATCAGTAGCACATTTTATTGTCTGATATACCTAACAATATTTTTTAAACAACCAAACATACATACACGTAATATATACCATTTTCAACTAACAAATTATGTAATCTTCCACATAATTACATTGTTTCTGAAGTGAATTCAGAAACAGTGATCTATATAATGCCTCAGAACAAAAGACTATTCAGATCAACGGATAATAATGTCATCACTTAATACTGTATCTAAATATTATATCTCAGTGGCATAACTGGTGTGGTTCCTTATTGTGTAATATTCATGAAAGTTACATATACCTATTTTTGTTGAATACTTGTGCATTATCATGATCAATGTGAAACCAAATGAAATATAAGGATTTGCGTGACTTATTGTGATTCCTAGAAAAAAAAGGAGTCCATTCAAATTGAAATCATTCAGGGCACTGAGAGAAATACCTAGGTATCATGAAATCATATGAACTGTGATATGAACCAGATAAAACATTTTGATCAATCTTTTTATATTTACCTGGCAATCACCAGGAACGGTGGTACATTGACTACAATTTCACAAGAAAATAGGTGAAAAGTCAATATTATACTCTTCCTTTATTCAAACTGAAAACATATAGAATTCAATCAATTCCAAAGAAGCAGGAATACTTTTCTCTTGTGCGATGTTGAAAGTAGGAAGCAATCAAAATAGAGCTCATCAATATCTAGACAGACCTTGATCGATCAAACATATAGCTTTCGTTATCAGAGATCAACTGAAGATTTGCTTGACTATATGATACAGCAGGCTTCATTGTGAAACACAGGAAATTTCTGGGTGTAGCATTCGATATTACTGGGGCATTTGACCGGATTTGGCACAAAGGACTTTTTGTAAAACTTTCATGATATTGTTTGTTGTCATCACTCTTTGTGTCCTCTGATTCACCCATCAACGATCTGATGAGAGTGATCAACTGTCCTGTCCACAACGTTCCGCCTTCATCTTCAGACCTCTACTACAGTACTATCAAATCAGATGCAAGAAGGAGACAGGTCGTACTGTAAGTATGATATTGCTTTTAACTTATCACGTGAAAGCGATGGTGTTCCACCAAGTGATCACTTGAGCATCGCTGATATCTTGTCCTGTTTATTAACCCTATCCTTCACTTTTGTATCTGAAAAATCTTAATGATTTTCCAAATTCTGATCAAGTTTACTGAATTTTCGTGTTTGTCTATTATTATAAGTTTTTTCGATAGGGCACTCTGTATACATTTGAATTTTTGAATGCACCATCCGAATTGCTATATTACGATTGATTTTTGAATTTGACCTCACGGCTGAAAAATACTGATCCCATAATAAAGTTACCGTAAATCCAAGAACACAATTGACTCACCACACGTTATATGTTTTTTTTTATGTTCTGGTTCTCAAGAAAAGGGATATCCTGTAATGTTTAGAGAACATGTATACACAATTTGAATGAAACAATCAAACAACAAAAACAATTTTATTAATTATTGTCATATGAGGAAATATTGTTTCACCATTTCTCATAGAAATATTATTGTAAATGATATCAAGAAATATAACGATTACACGTCATGATAATGAAACTTCTGAACAATGACTGATGAATACTAGAAGTGCCAAGCACAACAAGATTAATTCTGGTTTCTGTGTGACCGACAGTGTTTTCGATCACTTTTTTTTCAATCTAGCGTATACACTTCGTAGAGTTGCTGGTGAAGCTAAACAAGATATTTCAATTATGGGAGCCTATTACGTTCCGCTTCTACAACTCTGCCGGGGATGGAAAAACAGAGTCGGTGTCACTTTGATTCATTAGAAATAAAAATTTGAGACAGTTGTGAATGAAGAGAAAGTCGTTTTTCCTCAGTTCTCCATTGATTTCTTTCGTTTTGCGTGTTGGGCGCTCTGGGAACTGAATTTTTATCTGTACAGGGTGGACCAAACTCGAGGCGTAACATGGGGATCTCGTGAACCGTGAAAGATACAGGGTCAGTTAAATCGAGGCAAAGTTGCGTAATTTTGAGCTTAATGAAATGCTGTCGAGAAAATCGAAAATTTCCCACTACTTCCGGAGATATCCGAAAAAAACTGAAATTTCGTGAAATCGTTTTGTTTTTTTCCTGGTGTTATTTGAAGAAAATTCTCAAAATGAATGGCAGTTCATTGTTGCCACTTTTTCTCTTCTACAAGATGACGTTGTCACATTTGAAGTCCGACGTTTCGTTTTCGGCCCACCACCATCAACTTTATTTTTTCAAATACGGATATGGATTTTTTATTTTGGATTCGGTTTTCTCTTGGTACCCTGATGATAATGACATATCATATCTATTGGAAAAGTTAGTGAATATGAGAAAAATTGCCTATTGAAATAAATGCATCTATATCCATTTCTCTTTCACACATTGCTCTTGTTATAGGTTTGTTTTCGTTGCACTCGTTATTGAGAGCGCTTCAAATATTCTAGTTTACATTGAATTAAATTTAAGTAAATGTGAGTAAATCAGTTTGGATTTTTATACCTAACTATCGGAAAAAGGTATACTTGTTGATAAAAGGCACATCTTTCGAGAATTTCCAGAATTGTTGCTATGATGATGTGGAATTATAAATAGAGCTATTGAAAATTTGCAAATGAGAATCCGCAAGTGCATTCAACAAGGAGGTAACATTTCTGAACATTCGATTCAATACTATTTGGTTAGCAATAATAGTTGAATGTTAGTCATTAAATGAAATGAAAGACAGTTGGAAAGATGCATTTATTTCAATAGGCTTTTTTCTCATATATATTCATCTTCCCGATAGTTGTGATATGTCATTATCATCAGGAAAAAATAAAGTTGATGGTGGTGGGCCGAAGACGAAACGTCGGACTGCAAATGTGACAACGTCATCTTGTACAAAACAAAAAGTGGCAATGATGAACTGCCATTCATTTTGTAAATTTTCTTCAAAAAACGCCTGGAAAAAATCAAAACGATTTCACGAAATTTCAGTTTTTTTCGGATATCTCCAGAACTAGTGGAAAATTTCCGATTTTCTTGACAGCATTTCATTGAGTTCAAAATTACGCCACTTTGCCACAATTTAACCGACCCTGTATCTCTTACGGTTTACGAGATCCCCATGTTACGCCTCGAATTTGGTCCACCCAGAATAATTAAAAGTATAAGTGCCAGTTGCATAAAAGCCTGTCAACCTTCTGTTAACTTAACGTGGGATTAACTCTGCTAATGCGCGAGCTAAGGCATGCGTTGCCGTGGTTATAAACAAATTAAATATTTAATCGTCTGTTAAATCTTTGGGCAACCGGCCCTGAGTCTCAGAAAAGAGAAGACATTTTTGAAATGGCACTGTCTTGTAGTGAAGAAGAACCTGTAGGCCTCCAAAGAGAACGTTATCACATTGCTGTCTATGAATTGAGAGGTGGAGAAACAGCAAATTGTAAGGTATTCTATTTTAAAATCGAGACAGACAACCGTGGAAGAGAAACCGGAAGAGTTGAATATAACCCAGTGTTTTCGAAGACAGCACAAGGGAGAAATCAGAAGTTGGTAGCAAACACTGAAGAAGATTGTGTATGTCCAGTAAGATTGTGCGAATAAGTTATGATGGGAAGACGGGAAAACCATATCACATGTGATAACTCTAAATCCTTTCTGACCAAAAACAAATTCGAAAGGATGGTATATAAATATTAAATGGACCAAATCTTCGGCGATAAATATTGGACTTGATGTCAAGCGGGTGAAATTTACGAACCATTCTAATCGATCTGTCGCCGTAACTGAATTGTCCAGGAGTGGTATAGGTGAACAAAAACTGAAAATTACGGGATATAACAACTCATCGTTCCATTCATACTACCATTCAGGAAACAGTTACTAACACCGCTCAAAAACTAGCATTTAGCAACTATCAACAAAAGATAATAGAGTTCTAGAAAACAACTTTTTTTCAATAATTGTGTTATTGAATAAAACTTGATTCGAAATTCCTGTTTTGGTTTCAATTGAAGGTCCTAACCTTCACAATTCAAGACCAAACATTGTCAGCAACGTGAACTATCTGGCATATACGTCTCTTCCACCAACTGTAAGAGCTTTTTATCAAATGAATGGCCAAGTTTCATCGTTAAAGAGAAACTTTGGATTGGAATGGAGAAGTTTATTTTTATTTGTCGATCTGCCTGCATGGGAGTTCATTTTATTGTTTCCAACAATATGATGTTGCATGACTTCGGAGATTGATAGGTTCACATTACATCATTTTGAAAATTCTACAGATTATGTGCAATATACTCCTGCGATTTGATGATGTTCCTATTGTGCTAATGAGTCGACTATTCATTTACGGAAGTTATATAGGTAAAGGTATAGGTAATTGCTAGTAAAGTAGCTGCTTTATGCTTGTTGTCTCCCAGTCATTCAAATTGTGTTTGATATTATTAATTGGATGAGACGATATATTATGTACCTCTTTTAATTCTTGATATTCCGTCCAATGGCTTTTTATTTTGCATTGATTGAGCTGAATCGAGATATCAGCCACTCCAATGATTTATGACAAGTAAATGTTGTTCCTGAAGTGTTTATTTCTTCCGTCGTATGCTCACTTGGAACGCGGCTTAGTGCTGTAACATATGCGTGGCGCAGATTGTATTGGGACTGTTTCGAGTGAAGATCTCATCAAGGTCTCTACTTAGTGACTTCCTTCCACTGATGAGGGTCTCAATTTGCTGAGATAATTCTTACATAATTTTAAAATTTTTCCTTATCCCTCATAGATTCTCTAGATCTTTAGTTACCTACTCGTGGTTGCTGTTTGCTCTTTGCCTTGAGGTTGACACGTTCTATTCTACCAATGGTCAATGGCACTCACAGGATTAATCTCAAGTAATTCTGTCACTGCCATACCATTTGTTATTCTACGCTGTGCATACATTTTGTCTCACTTTCATGTCAACTATTGGCTTGTACAGTAGGTGTTCGCACCTGGTGCAATTCACTAAATTTCGATATAAGACTTTTTCATGTCTTCAATTTAATTTTTTTCACCGACGGTAAGTCTTGAGTATTTCCATCTTTGCTATATCAAGTTCTCAACTTTAAATTTTTTCTCTCTAGATGTACTTATGACCATTAGCCGATGATGAGGGATTAATCCCTTGAAACATAATATGTCCTATTTTGTTGATGTAATTCTGTAGATTACATTGAACTACATTTTTGGTGGAGTAAGACTGTATGTTCTACCCTTTTGACCTATTTTATGATTTCTTGATTCATAGAATAACTTTGAATATAATAACATCATCATTCGTTTCATCGCTGGAACTCCTGACGTAGCCATAACAAATGGTCGAAGTTAACGTGTCACCGAATGGAGTCAACGGAGACAGATGACATCTGCGTCGACATATTCCGAATGTAGATGGGGCTAAAGCGGAAACGATATCATAGACCCTTATAAGTGGAGTAGGGAACGTAAAATGGAGCGACACAGTCGAGAGGCATATGCTTTTTATTTCGCTACCGTGTGGCACGGATTTATAAACCAGATTTTTATACATTACAGATGCTCCCAAGATATTTCAATGACATAAATATGGATCTGATTCGCAACGTCGGAATTCTCAATTAGCTGATGTTCTTATGGATGGAGCACTGGGTAATAATTATGCTCATGAGATCTTTGATGAATATCGGACATTCATGAGTTCTGTGTACAGTGTCAACGAGTCCACATCATGTGGAATTTTGTCTTCACCATTTATTTTGGTAGAATTAAATTTTTTTCTATGTTCTTTTTCCTGGTCAATAAATTTTGAAACAATTCGGACTACTTCGATATTGTTTTCCTAACCCTACAGTTTTTAGGTTTTCTTAATGCGAAAAGACCCTAACCCTAAGATAAAATTATTTCAATCCCTAGTCGATATTGATTTGGCAATGCCCTGCATGATATGATATATACCATACGATGTATACCATCAAGAATTCCTTGATTCCACTTGAATAAACTTTAGTTTCACCGTCTCCCTTACTTGTACGAGCCCTTCGAGTGCTCCTCAGGGTTGTTTCAGAAACTAGAGTGATGAGTTGAGATTTCACAGTAAGATGATTCCAATGATAACATCATTATATGAACGTTGGAAATCAATTATCACATTTCGGTGTGTCTGCCAATACGCCCATGCCTATTATTGTCTCCTGGAAACTTTGTTGACAGCATTTATCTAAAATCTGAGAAGACATAACCAATAGGCAATCTCGAATTACTGTCTCCCGAAGATTTATATTTCAGAGTGTATGATCTTGGAGGCTTCTTGCTCTAAATACCACTGAAGAATAACATTTAGTAGGGTAGTCTGGTAACCCGAAATCATAGGTGACATTTACTTTCATCTGAAATTTGATTTTTTCCATTATTCAAATATGGCGACTAACTCTGTGGAGCTAGATTCATCAAAATCATTGAGTTAACATATTTCATATTTATTGCCCACCACCACTCGTAAATTGACTGACGTATATAACGTAATTTTTTCTAACAGATTTTCTGTTAAGCACCAGTTCTATCATATTCCAAGTGCCCAGGAGCGCCAGACATAAGTAATTTTCTGAAAGACAAAATGTGGGGTCTCGAGTCCATGGACATTGAATTCCGGCACACCTGCTAAGTTGGTGAGTTGCCGATTAATAGATACCAGGTGACAAAGGTGACAAAAAATTGGATCAACCTATGTTATTTTCAGAATTTTATACATATGCCATAAAATACTATTACAAAATGATAATAAATATTGCCAGACACTTTCCGTGGGCCATAACTTCCTCCAGAGGCCTTAAAGCATCAAAAACATCCAGAGGCATTCTATCGAACCTAAGTTAGTAAGTTACTCAAATTCAAAATATTATTGCGAAAAATATTGATACTTATTGAAAATGATTTTATAAATCTTCAATAGCATAATATTACTGAATTATTATTGAAGATTTGCATTTTCTTCAAACGCAACTCGAATGACACGAAATAATGATGCTGTACTCTTCAGACTGTCAGTTCAAGAGGAGGAAATTACTTCGCATAGATATCTCACTCGCTGCAATGCACTAGCGTATATCATCATCGCGCCCATACTCACGGCTGAATGACTCTGAATATCATCAATACCTTTCATCACAGACTCACTCTTTCTACTTTCAGATACCTATCTTTTTTGATATTATATAACTTTTCTAACCATTTGGAAAACGAATTGTGCGTGCAAAGTTACTTTGATTCCATGAGAAATCATCCATATATTCGTCTGGTCATCCCTCCCATTCTACAATTATGTCATATGAAATCATAACCGTTGTGGCGATAACTGAAATGGAAATAATTTCGACAAACATTCAACTAAACCATTTGTTAAATTAAATCATGGCATTTGGGACAATTTCACGCGTGTCGCTTGACTTTCAACAACAACTGTGCGTACAGATAAAAGCAGATTTAATTAAAACCAACACTGAAAATTTATATTCATTTCATTTTTGCATAAACCAGGTCGTGGATTTAAAATAAGTATTAATTTTGTGAGCACTATTCGCTACCTACATTCTATTTATCAGATTCTAGATCCGACTCTTTCATATCTGGATGGTGCATTAATTGTTTATTACAAACTGGAAAAATACCTATTGATAGTATGCTGAATAAACTCAAATATTTGTCTATACAGTTTCATAGAGATAGTATTGCTATTTTCCGAAAGGTGAGATATGGAAAGACAATTAAATTAGAAATAAGTTGCGTAATTTGAACTTCATTTCCAGCTAATTTCCTCCTCTAACCAAGGAATGGCTATTTTAGTGTTAGCCAATAAAACAGTCCTATCAATAAAATCCATTTATTCTAAGGTTAAAGACATAGTGCCCCTGATGTCCCGCTCTGGCGTGGTCTACAGTATCCCCTGTGCAAACTGTAATAAAAAATACATTGGACAATCCAAAAGATCGATTGAAAACCGAATTACCTTGCATAGGAGTGATTGTAGACTTCATCCAGAGAGATGTGCTCTGGCAGACCACGTTAACCGTCTTGACCATAAAATGGATTTTCAATCTGTGAGAATTTTAGCAACAGAACGGAATTTTACTAAGAGGTCTTTTATGGAGATGGCCTTTATCTATCAGGAAGAAAATAGCATTAATAAAAAAACAGACATTAAACATTTAAGTGAGATTTATTCTTACCTTCTCATGATGGATGGTGAATGTAGGAATAATCGTCAACCCCCTAATTCATTGAGTCGGGAATGATCTTGGTTTCCAAATTGAGCTGAGGTAAACAGTGGACTCCGCTTCCTGTCTCATTCTCATTTATTCCTGCTAGGTCAGAATAGGACATCTGGACCATAAAGTCTAACAACTTTTTGAATTGTGGTACTGACGTGGCTTGAATGGCGAGAGTGAGAGGAAGAGGAGAACTTTTAACCTCATTGTTAGTTGTTTTCCCTTCATTTGTGCACATCGTAATGATGAAATAACACTTGTTGCAATTTCGATGTTTTACATTGAGTTTTTTCAAGCCTATATCTAATTCTAGGATGTAATTTATCCATGTACAATTGTTCTCCACATTGTTATTTACTGTCTGTTAAATTTTATAACAACCATTTTGTCGTCAATCTCGTGTTTGTTGTAAGTAACCACTTTCATGTATTTTAATCTGTTACATTGTACCATTTTAATAACTTTTGTAGTCTCCCTGATGATGGAAATAAGCATTTCCGAAAGCTTGGATTAATATAAAAGAGTAACTCACTGACATTGCTGCAAGCCCCAATATTAGTAGTTTTGTTCCTCACTGGTCAGCAAAGACTTCCCTCCCATCTATATATATATATATATATATATTTATAGATATTTTCATGGGCGATGCTCTTCTGAAATATCAACAATTGTTCCTCCATTAGCAGTCTCTTCGAGATTAACCCGTCAAGTTCAGTCTTCACACCCCTTCGTGGTCACTTTAGAGACCTGCAGAACGTCCATTTCCATAGACTAGTTCATCCAACGAACATCGAGACTTTGGAACTCATTGTCTAGGGATGTGTTCCCCGAGGCATACCATCTCCAGAAATTTAAGAAGAACACCAACTCCTACCTTCTTTCCCTTGGTTCTAACGATGTTCTCTGAACATTACAGGGTATCCCTTTTCGTGAGAACCAGAACATAAAAAAAAACTTGCAGTTACTCAAATCCTTTTTGACTACCTTATCGATCGTAAGTTATCAGAATCAGAGATAAATTATCTAACTCTATATGGTAATAATCAGGAATGTTGTGCCGCCAGGATCGATTTTTGGGCCCCTTCTGTTCACCATATATACCTGTCATCCATGAAAATTCCTGGATCACCGTGAGACTCATATAGCCTTCAAAAATCCAGGTAACTGATAATTTATTTAGTAACAAATCTGAACAGCTAACTCAATTGTTTCATATCTCAATCGTTTCAAGAAATCAAAGCAATGATTTTGACAACGTCCTTCAAATATGCTAGTATTGTTATGAACAACTGCATGCTCACCATCGACAATGAAAACATAGAATTTGTAGATGAATTCAAGTATCTTGGTTCCATGATTGACAACACTCTGACATTTATATATCATTTCTCATACATCTATAAAAAAATATGTAAAACGTTATCTTTATTCGGTAGAATTTCTCAGAATCTTTTCAAAATAACCATATGCCACACTTCGAATACTGTACGAGTTCATTGTATACATTCGATTTGAACAAAATAAACGCACTTCGAAAGTTCTAAAACAGGGTAATGAGGATCATTCTGAAATGTAACAAATACACTAACATATCCCTTATGCTTGATGCATTGCAGTGGCTACACGTTCATGACAGATTTCACCTGAATGCCATGATTTATTATATTTTCGAAATGACTAACAACATGGTATCTACCAACCTCAATGAATTCATTAAATTCAACAGTCAAGTCTATAATTATCATACAAGAAATAAACTCAATTTTTATATACCACGAGTCAATCTGGAGTCTCTTGTGCTAGGCACGGATATAATATATCATGATTGTAAAAAGTAATCAAACATCA